>VKOC01000006.1:17666073-17706132 GCA_009364415.1 Spea multiplicata | reverse complement strand
CTCTGCCTCCAGAAATGCCTTATGCCCCCCCATTTAACACTCCCTCCTCCCCTCCTCCAAACTTACCGGTGCTTCTGAGTCCCTGGTGCTTAGTCTGGGCAGCGCGTAGAGCTCTACACGCTGCCCGGACTAAGCACCGGGGACTCAGAAGCACCTGTAAGTTGGGGGGGGCATAACACAGGAGGATTTGAGGTCTGATTATAAGACGACCCCGATTATAAGAGGGGTATTTTTCAGAGCATTTGCTCTGGAAAAAAACTTGTCTTATAATCGGGCAAATACGGTATATAACTACACTAAACACGAGCACCACAGAAATGTTAAAACGAAAGTAACAAAAAATAAAATCAGCCATTGTCAATAAGGAGTTATGAGAGCTCTGCATAAACAAATGCCCACAAACCTCAATGAACTGAAGCAACGTTGTAAAGAAAAGTTATACTTCATATATATATATATATATATATATATATATATTACTGCATATACACACACACATATACTATATGGGCAAAAGTATTGGGATACCTGACCATTGCACCAACAGGAACTTTTATGACATCGCATTCTAAATACATAGACATTAATTTGTAGCTTATCCCCCCTTTGCGGCTATAACAGCGTCCACTCTTCTGGGAAGGCTTTCCACAAGATTTTGGAGTGTCGCAATTTTTGCCCATTCATCTAATCTTCAATCCAGTTCAGCCCAAAGTTGTTCAATGGGTTTGAGGACAGGGCTTTGTGAGTGTCAGTTAAGTTCCTCCACACTAAACCCATCCAACAATGTCTCCTCTGTATGACACATACGGAGGGCTGGGAAATGACCTCATATCCCAGCACTCTGCATAGACGGTTACCACTACAGTGGTATGTGGTAGGGGCGGCTGAGGCACTGCTCTCAGTCAGGCCTAGGGCAGTGCCCAGCTAAGATGTATCTCTGACTTTCAGATTAGTGAAGTTAAGGGTTTCCGTACACATAAAATATATGTTAGATGTCAATTGGCAAGCTGTTGTTGGTTGCAACATCCTAAAATTTAACAAACTGTACAATTACTGCAACAATTTTGTGACTTCCAGGTATCTAGAATGATACTAAAGTGTGCACATAGCAAAAATAATATTTAAGCATATGGCCCACTTTATGAAGATGAGGCTCAATGTGACAGTTGTTAGGTAAATGTTAAGTACTGTATATATATCACTATTGTTCCCCATGTCAGAAGCTGTGCATTACCCATTTTCCATTACATTGCATGTTATGTTTAGAGAACCATTCAGAACCATCAGTTTCGGTAGTGCTATAACAATCATGGATATCATAGGACATACTGGTATAGATGGATAAGAGGGCCCAGTTCCTAGCCTGCACATCGTATATTGGCCACCCCGCTTTATCCAGCCATAATGACCAGACAGATATTAGAACTACTCCTCCAAAACGTTCAGTATCCTTCATATGGCAGGCTCTATAAGCTAGGCCCCACCTAACTTATCTGTAACAAAAAAATTTGTGAAATGCATGTGTCTGACCAAAAGATTTGTATGGCCCAATCACTTACACGACTTAAAGGCAGATTGCCTTTCACATTCATGTATTGGTGAATGAATAAATTAATGTGTTTAAATAGCAGAAATGAGACAGGCAGACTGTTTCAGGGGCAGAGGTGGCAAAGGCAGACTGTTAAGAGTGTATATTTGGCACCGGCAGGCTGTTTCAGGTGCAAAGGCGGCACAGTCAGGCTCTTTAAGGAACAGAGGTGGCACAGGCAGGCTCTTTAAGGGGCAGAGATGGCTGGGGGCAGCGATGTACAGGCAGGCTGTTTCAGGGACAGAGGTGGCAGAGGAAGGCTCTGTAGGGGCAGAGATGGCGAGGGCATCGATTGCACATGCAGACTATTTAGGGCACAGGCAAGCTGTCTGGGGCCAAAGATGTAGGTTCTCACTCTATTGAGAGTGTGGGGGTGAGCTTAATTATGCTTTGGCCAATTCATATAACAAAACATTTATATTATGTTTATATATTTGTTGACAACTTTATTAGGGTGAGAAGCGCAGTTTATGTTTTTGTATACACTGTATAGCCAATACACTGTATTTGCAGCATGCTCACACTGTTTGGAAGGCCTTATTTTACACATTTGTATTATTTGAGCCTAGGACTAGCTTAGCGCACTGACATTTTTCTCTGGGGCAAAGATGGCACAGACATGTTTCGGGAACCGATGGCCCAGACAAGCTGTTTGGGGGCCAAGGTGGCACAGACAAGAAAAGGGCACTTAAAAATTGTATAGTTTGTTTACATTTCAAAAGTATATGCTAAAGCAGGAATCAGTTACTTAACATGCAGAAAAAACTACTACTAAGTCTGGCAGAAAATGGTGGCAAAGTGGGTGCACACAATTTCTGGAACTACTCCAGAAGTCATCTATTTTAAAAATAAATGCTTTAGTGGTGAAATGTTGAGATCTGTGCTGCTAAGTAATATAGCAGCATACACAAAAAAAAGTTTTTACTTTTCTAAAATATATCCTTTGATGGAGGTGAATTAAATCAACAAGCTTCAAAGATGTCCAAATAGGACACGGGCGCAGGATGACCAGATGTTAACATTCCATGTTGAAAAGCTGAAACATGCACCTTCCAAATGTGGCCTTTTAGTCCCCAAACAACCTGACAAACCTATATATCTGTGGTGTCACTCTATGCAGAAGATAAGAACACTTATTGGGGTGTTTGACAGTGACATATACCAGGATCTGTAACTTCATACGTGAAGTACAATGTGTGTTGAAGAAAAGCACAAAACAAATCTTCCACAAACTTTGGTGGTAGAATAAGTGCATGGAAACTGTATAGATACCACTGTTTGAAATACTGTGGGTTGTCTACTTTTCAAAAATATATGGCTTGATGAAGTAAATATAAATGCCTGGCTTTAAAGATGTCCCAAATAGCACAGAATGACTACATGCCAAAATTCCAAGAAAATGTGCATGTCCCTAATGTGGCCTTTTACCCCCAAAACAACCTGGCAACCCAATGCATGGGTGGTATCACTTTACTCAAGAGATGTTTCTGAACACTGGGGAATTTTCTTGCAGCTTCACACAACAGACTATTAAAATGAATGGGAAGAAAAAAAAAGTTTTAAAAAAAAATGAATATGATTTTTTAATAATAAATTGCAGATTATATTCAAAGAGGAAAATTACAAGTATCAGCCACGTGTCAAAAATGGAAAAATTGCTGTGGTCATTAACCCATGAAAATCCCTGGTCCTTAAGGGGTTTAGGCCTTCATGGCAAGGGCTCTATCTCACCACTGGACCAGAGCAATTTTGGGGGGTGTCATGCATAATTGTCCTATTCCTCTTGTAATATAACTAAACACTGATCAATGTTTTTATCAGAAACAGGATAGGTCACTACTATACTGACCAAGAGTTCCTGTGGTGTCAACACGGACATAGCAGGAAGGGAATTCCTAACCTTCTGTTTGGGCCTTGAAATGTTGTTGTCAGCACCCACAAAGAGAACTATTTCACACAATTTTAGCTTGAAGACAGAGATGTGGGTTCCTGATGACACAGGAGAAGAGGCAGCAATCTTCACTGCTGCTATCCCCACTGCAGCTATGATTCTAGCGCATGATATACTAGGTACCTCACCAATCTAATAATATATCTAATATATCTATACTACTTATAGGTAAATTTAAATAATGAATTTAGTTATGTTAAAAATTGTAACAGTTTCCCTTTAATTGTTTAAAGGGAAAGGATGATTGATTTAAAAATGAGGATGAAGAGAATGGGAGAGAATTATTAGTTGCAAAGTGGAAAGAGGATTTTAACCCAATGGTGTTTTGTTTGTGATATTGTATATATCTATATATATTTATATTTGCCAGCTATATATATTTGTAGTTGGCAAATTGAGCTCAGAATGCCTCAGTTGCACAAAACACTTGTCTGTGGAGCAGCTTCTCTCTGAGTTCATCTCTGGTCACATCCATGGCACAAATAACCAATATGGCTGCTTGGTGCCATGCTAATCAACGATTCTTAGGAAAATCTGAAAGGAATAACGTGCTGCCTGCTGATCTATTAAGAGATCAGCTGACTGGCATGCAGGGAATAAAACATTGATCGTTTGATACGTGTAAGGTGACACAATAAGAAAAGATGACATAAATGTTACAACAAAATAAACAAACCAATGATCTTTGTGAACTACAACTCTCATCACCTTCAGCCAGAAAGGTGACTGATGCGCTGGGAGTAGCTGCAAAAGCAGGTGCACTGGAGGTGCAAAAACAATGCCAAACTTGTGGTCATGTGTGTTTTCTACCTATATTTTGTATCATTAGCCCTTATTATGTTTGCTTTAACTGTGTTATATTTTGTACTGTCACCAACATGTGCTGTGTGAGTGATCCACATGTGTGAATAACCATACATTTACTAAGGATATGGAAGACAATTCTTTAGTTTCCATCACTATTTAGTAAGCATTTTGGTAGGAAATTGTGGTTTAAACATTTTGGGGTGTTATCACTATATATTGTTATATGATTGTTAGTGTTTTCCCTTAATTAGATATATATATATATACCGTATATTGCTGTAGCAAAAATATGAAAATTAATCTTGCCTCCCATAGGGGAAAATCTGTCCTGACACCCAGCTCCCAAAGGGTTAATGAATATAATTTTCTTTGAACATTTTTCATTATTCTTAAGATATGTAAGATTATGACAGTCTTATTTCTAGTATATGATATTGATATAAATACATTCAAAAAAAATCCAAAATTAGGATGGCCAAGCTGCTTATGCACAGAATGCATGGAATCGTCCTTGGAAGAGCCTTTCATACTAGAGTTTGTTGGTATTTTGTGTTTTCATTCACAGATCTGTTTGGCGTAAGTCTGGCATTAAAGAAAACGTTGACACACCGTCATTAAAACTACATTAAAATACCCTGATTACTTATGAATCATCATCAAAAGGTTTCATTACAGAACTGCTTACTTGATCATATATGGCTAACTATACAGTTAGTAAGATTTAATGTTTGTAAAGAATCTTAACGCAGCTGGATAACAGATTTTCAAATGTAATTTTCTCATTCTGTTAAATATACTGTATAATATAAGTATAACCAGACGTGGACAGGCCAAAGAGTACATATTGTATTTTCCAGGTAAGGCGTGGGCCACTGACCAATTTATCAATTGCAGAAATTATGTAGTCACATATCCTGTGGGCTAGTGTGCTTATGGGCAGTCAGAGCAACTATAATGTGAGCTCACCTCCTGCTGAGTTCATTTGCAGTACCGGTATTACACAGGCAGCATACTTAAGTATGATGTCAGCTTTTGTAGAAACAGGCAGGAGAGGAGGGGAAGTCATTATTATTTACTGTTGTTATTTATGGATTTCTATTCCATCGTCATGTTCCACAGTTGGCATTAGTTTTATTTTCTGACCCCTGTAAAAAAAATGAATCATGAGCATTTCAGACCATCAAAGGATTCATCAGCCACCATTGCCTTTTCTCACCTCCAGCCATCTCTAGAGGCCTACGGCCCATCACAGGGATTTAATGGTTCCTGCTAGTGATTGGTGAGCAAGTAGGGGTTTTTTTTTCCAGGCATGCATTAGTGGTTGGTGAGGCTGTTTAAGACAGTGGACTGTGCCTTTAACACAATAATCCTGTGTGGTTGTGTTTCATGTAAAAAACGGCATCCTAATTTCAAGACTTTTCTTCTGTTACTAGTTAATACTGGGTTCAATTAATCAAGTTGTTCTTCAGTTGAAGCGTATGGATCAATGCTGACAGCAGAGGGCGCTCTAGCTCTGTGAATTGTATGCCATAGACAGGTGGGAAGATGCATGTGTGAGCAGAGCTCTGTGATTACAGTAGGCGTCAGCATTTTTCATCAGTACCAAAAACCTGCATTATTCCGTGTTCACAGCATTTATATTACTGATGGGTTTTTTAGTGCAGACTAAATTGGATGCGCCAATCACATTTTGACTAGGATCTGTAATAACCAAAGTGGGAATTAGCGACATAATAAATTACTATTATTGCCGAATTAGAGAGTACTGGAGCAATTTAAAGATTAGGGCAGACTAACTGGATCCTTTACAGCCTTAAAGGTAGGAAACAAATTGCAGGCATCAATTCTAATCAGAACCTGATGCTCCCATTCTGCGCTATAATAACAGTGAATAATATTACAATTAAAATCAATTAAGGGATTAAATGAATTGCAGTGTCTGGCTCACAGTTCTTCAGATTACGTGCAACATATTTTAGTTGGTTAAAAAAAATCTTAAAAATGTAAATAGTAGTTGCAATACAAGTTTAGCGATATCTTAATTAAGTCGGTAAGAAAAATTTTAGAATTGCTGCCGAAGCGGTGATACCCAATACCGCTCTTTGCAATACCATCTCTTACTTATCTGAAGAGTCCTCCTTGATATGTGAAGCAATTATGTCCTGGGTGACCATAGTACAGGTGCTGCGGAAGATTGATCGGCGCAATAATAATAATAATAATAATAATAATAATGATAATAAACTAAACCAGCTGTACTCATACTCCATTAATTATGTGACTAGTATAGACGATTACAATTGGTATGGTAGATCTCCTGCAATGTAATATGGATATATATGTTTAATACACAAAAGAGTTTAGAATATAGCGTAATGTAATATATTCGAAACTCTTGTATTTAGAATTATTTAGTAAATTCTCCATAAAACCCTAATTAATGAAACAATCCCATGCCTCTACCGATGGGATGCTTTGTACTGGTCAGAAATGAACTAGCAGGGTTATCAAAGTAATACCATTTGATGGACAGCTCCTCTATATAAATGATTTTTCTTTATAAACATGTCCTTAACCCCTCCACCAAGATACTATTACTTGCAGGTCATTTGGCTTACCACTACCTCAATTCAGATTCCTAATTTTTGTGGATGGTCGAGTGAGTAATTAAATAAAACACTACATAATTGAGTGTTTCTATCAGAATAATTATGTGTTTATTTTAAATGATAAAAAATGTGTTTGTTCTACATTTTGCTACAGAGAATCCAGGGGCTTATAAAATGTGTTGTAAAACAATTGCACTAATCCTGGGTCTTTAAAGAAAGAACTATTATGTGGGGGGTGGTATTTATTTATATATATTTTCTTTTCACTTGAAATAACCACCCTCGAAATTTTGTCAGCTTTTCAATAAAACAACATTTTTTTCACAAGTATGTGCATCGTTGGAATATTTATCTTGTAATCAATTTAAATGCATAAGAAAGAAGCCTACTTCAAGACAGTAATGCAGGAATAAGGACTGCAGATTCTAATCTTTACTTCTTTAGACTGTTTTAGTCTCACCCACTTGATCAATGTCCAATATTATATGAAAAAATATCAACCAGAGACCTATGTCCTAATTTCAAATTCATTCCTGTCAGCCATCTCTTCGTATAAATGATTAATAAAATATATGCTTACATTATGTTTTTGTTTTGGGGAAATGTTTATATATAAGCTTTGTGCACAAAGTAACAATATATTTTAATTTATAGTTAACAATAATATATATTAATAAAAATTATGAGAAAAGGATACTAAAATTTCCATCATTTTTTAAATTATTTTTTATTGGACCACCCTGATATTATTAGTATATTTGCAAGATTTTAGATTACTTGTTTTATAAAATGCTCGACAATGTTTGTTGGTGAATATAATCTGATAATTCTTCTTCTTCATTTAAATGTTTAGGCATATGATTTTGCTGATAAAAAATTGTAGATTTATTTTTTGTAGGCATGAATAAAGAGTGGGATGTGAAGTTTGTCCCCAGAGCTGGTCTTGTCTGCCTTTCCTTGCCATGGGAAAAGTCTTAAGTAATGTAGCTGAGTGAGCTGCCTGTTTATTAAGAGAGGGGGTAGCAGAGTGAGCCAGGGTGAAAAGTGGAGATCACTCTATGTATAAACAGCCCCAGGCAGGCAAATAAAAGTTCATCTCCAGGTCTCTGGGAAGGAAAAATCTGGGCAGAATGGCTCTTTCACCTGTAATATGTACCAACCCATTCAGTGAGAAAAAAATAATCCATTACACCTTTAAAAATAATTGGTTATATTATAATAATTATATAATGACACAGAGAAAGAAACCATTCAGTTCATCGTTTTAATAGTAAGTTACATAAACCAGATGTTGTGAATGTGCTAAGATTTTTTTAATATAGTTTAGCAGAATTGCTACAATTTGGAATTAATGAATGTTAGATGAAATTAAGTCTACAGTACCACTTATGAAACGGTATATACCAATGAGTACCACATACTAGTTTTAAGAAAATGTCGAATTTTAAGATGTTATCCCAGTATTTCCCATGATGTTTATGTTATGCTGTTTCCGAATATTATTATAAAAACTGCAGCTTGTCCTTCCTGGAGGATTTCCACATTCGGTACACGTTTGAAATTAAAAATAAAATTCTAGAAGAAATTGTTATTTATAAAACAAACTGTTAAAACACAGAGGTGACTGTGTCTGGTTACTACAAAAGTGGGGGTAAATAAAAGTGGATTCACAGGCTGCACATCCCTGTTATAAAAGTTTTCATAGAAAAAAGAACGCTTTTCAAAATCTTATTATTATTCATTGATTTATATAGCGCCGTCATATTCCCAGGCGCTTTACAAATCACACATTGCTGTTGATCTACTAAAGCCAAAATCCATTAGTCTTCAAGATACATTTTTGTTTTATCCTTTGTTAAATTGTAACTATTATTTGTTAAAAACAAAAAAAAAGTTGGTCCCTCTTTAAACACTAAACCCTCACTCTCTCCCTGTGAATTATTACATTGTTCTAAAGTTTCTGATCTAAAATTCCCGAGTGGGGTTTGGTAATTTGATTTTGACAATACATAAACCATAGCTAAATTCGATATTTTTTTCCCGAAATATTTCTAGTACAAATAAATATATTACACATATACTGGGAGTTTTATGACTGAACAAGAAAGGAGAGATTTAAAATTACAAGTATTATTATTTTGCCTACAGCTAATTGTACATAGCATATAGTTGGGGGTTTTTTTGTTTTGTTTTTCTTTAAACTGTGACTTTCAAATTCGTTTCATTCGCCAGGATAATAATAAGTGAAAAGATAAATCAGAATTGCCGTGGAACTAGAGGAATTTCAGACATGTTGGGGATATTTAACAAGGATGCCCCAACAGGTGTAAAATGCTTTTAAATATAGGAAAGAGGTCTAAAGACAAACAAACATTTGTACAATGCGTGGAACCAACACACTGAATCACTGTCACATTCTGCAGCTCCTGTGGGTTAAGCCTTTCGAGCTTGAAAGGGCTGCCTAGCCTGCACTATAGGCTCACCCAAGCTGAGTACAAAGTTAGCAGGGCTGCATTACAGCACAATTACCCCGCAGAGGGTGTAAGCAGGGCTGCATTACAGCACAATTACCCCACAGAGGGTGTAAGCAGGGCTGCATTACAGCACAATTACCCCACAGAGGGTGGCACAAGCTTCAGCTCTGCCCCCAGATGTCTTGCTTTGATTTGCAAGACCCATGTAAGCTCCCAGGCAGGTGAGAACGCAGAGGTTTCATGCTAATCATGCCAAATGGTTTCCTTGGCACATCCCCTATAAAAGAGAATGCTTTCTTTAAATTAACAGCACAAGGTGTGAACCTCTTGATATACAAAACAATTTAACAAGTGCCCAAACGTTCACACATTGCTTTGACTTTTCACAGTGGCCTTTAATGGCATCTAATTAGATTTTCAGCCATTCCTTTAGGCTTTAATCAAGCTGCTTTTGCCCCCTAAATTTAGGAAGAAGAATATTTTTTAGAACCAGAAACAGTTTCTTGGGGAGCATTATTAGTCACTAAATAAATACAGTGTCTATCTGGTCTGTGTTTTTAATCTACTCAAAGCTTTCAAAAATCTATGCTAAGTATCAACAAATTGGGGTCATTATTGCTTATTTATTTATATGTAATTAGCCAAGCAGTAATGTTACATGTTTACTGGCAGATAATCACTGCATAGATGAGAGACTAGGAAAGAGCAAGGTGAGGAGATGGAGGAAATTTTAATAACTAAAATAAACGGAATATATATATATATATATACTATATTATATTGTCAGACTATTATATTATTGACAATAACAATAATCAATTTTACCGTATTTCTGTCAATACTAGAGTATACATATATATACATTCATATGTTATACATATACTATATTTTGTATAGGTATATATTTTGTATAGGTATATATATTTGCATTGGTTATATATATATATATATATATATATATATATATATATATACGCATTCGTATAATAGCGCATTGTGTGCTGTCAGGAGGGAATGCCGCCCCATCCGATAGGTTCGGTCGGCCAGCTTTTGGCGGGTATTATTGTGACCGACTTGCTGTTAGGCATTATTGAAGTGAAAATACCTTCTCAGCCATTTCTCCTGGTTCAGACATGCTTGGAAAGATTTAGTGTGAAAGAAGACAAGTGTCAATATTGTGTAATGCAATATGTATATATGATATTATATTATAATCTGTTATATACGCACACGCCATGCTACAATTGCCTCAATAAATGTTGCCTGTTCCTCCTCAATGTTCCCCAATATGCCTAGCGCGGGCTGTGCCCCCCTCGCTGTGCCCTGGTAATGATCTCCCAATCTGAGGAGTGACGGTATGTGGGCCCACAGTGTGAAGACTCTGGGTTCCTGGGCGGAACCATGAGCGGGGAGCGCAGAGTGTGTGGTCAGCGCCTGGAATCCTGCTCTAGTTGCTGCTGTTGGAGCAGCCTGGCCCCCGGTGTAAGTGTCTGTACTTTTTTTTTTCACGGCATCCGTAATTGGTTGGTTGCGGAGGGGATGGGCGGGGCCTGACAGCCAGCACAGCTCTGTAAAAAAGTCCCTGCTAGTTGACGGATGCTCAAAACTTTCCCCAGTGCTTCCCTAAGCTGCCAGCGGCTGACAACAGTACCCCGACTCCCCCCACCCGGAGCAGAAATCAGCCTGTACCAAGACACCGCAAGGGGACATCGGGAGAAGTCTCATATTGTTATCATTCGCTTGGGACAATCGCATTGGGCTGTGACCCCCATCAGTGTACAAATTACAACCGCTTCCTCCTGACGATCCAGAAGAGGAGACACCGGAGACCCGCAGGCAGTAGCAGGACTGTCACCATTTCCAGGAGCTGGCTTGATTTCTCACGGATCCGGAGGCTTTGAGCTGGTCAGACCCTTTCCAGGTGTGCGCTTTTGCCGCTGCCCCCCCCCCTCTCAATGAACTGACTCTCCTGCTCCGCTCCGGGCCTGGGAAGAGCACAGGAGCAGAGAGGGCTCTGCAGCAGCTGTCTCTCTACTGCCCTTTGGATTTTAATCCCAGGACATTTCTTGAGGATACTGCATGACTCTGCTCGGGCCCTGACTCCCCCCGGTCACTCTCCTGCCCTTTGCCGTGTGCCCAGGTAGGAGGCTGGGATTGCTTGGCCTCCTGAAGGAGGTTGAAGAGCCATGCAGGCGCGTTACTCAGTATCCAGCCCAAACTCCTTGGGTGTTGTGCCTTACCTTGGAGGGGAGCAGAGCTATTACAGGGCAGCTGCCGCTGCAGCCGCAGCTGGAGGTGGTTATACCGGCATGCCTGCCCCAATGAGCATGTACTCCCATCCGGCTCACGAACAGTACCAGGCTGGCATGGCCAGAGCCTATGGGCCTTACACTCCTCAGCCTCAGCCCAAGGACATGGTCAAGCCACCCTATAGCTACATTGCCCTGATCACCATGGCTATCCAGAATGCCCCAGACAAGAAGATCACTCTGAACGGTATATACCAGTTTATCATGGAGAGGTTCCCCTTCTACAGGGACAACAAGCAAGGCTGGCAGAACAGCATCAGGCACAACTTGTCCCTTAATGAGTGCTTTGTCAAGGTGCCAAGGGACGACAAGAAGCCCGGAAAGGGAAGCTACTGGACTTTGGACCCAGACTCCTACAATATGTTTGAAAATGGTAGCTTCTTGAGGAGAAGGCGCAGGTTCAAGAAGAAAGACGTGGTCAAGGATGGAGTCAAAGACGAGAAGGACAGGCTGCTGAAGGAGCACCACGCTGCCCAGGCACCCTCTGCCCAGTCTCAGCAACATCAGCGCCAGCAGCAGTCCACCCAGTCTCAGGGAGAGCAGGAGAGCAGCTCCCAGCCCGTCAGGATCCAGGATATTAAGACAGAGAATGGTACCTCTTCCCCTCCTCAAGCTATGTCCCCTGCCTTAAACGCTGTGCCCAAGATAGAAAGCCCCGACAGCAACAGCAGCATGTCCACCGGCAGCCCACACAGCATCCCGTCCAACAGGTCCATGAGCTTGGAGAATGCAGAGTCCCACCACCCACACCAGCACCACAGCCAGGGTTTCAGTGTGGATAACATCATGACCTCCCTCCGGGGCTCCCCGCAGGCATCGGGGGAGCTAGCAACCAGCCTGATTGCCTCTTCCAGGACTGGAATCACCCCATCTCTGTCCCTAAACTACTCTCCAGGCCAGGGCTCAATCTACAGCTCGCCTTGCAGCCAGGGCACCAGTGGGGCAGGTACTTACCATTGTAATATGCAAGCCATGAGTTTGTACTCTGGGGACAGGTCGGGTCACTTGACCCCAGCCAATACACCCACAGCCACAACGGTGGAAGAGACCTTGCCTGATTACTCCATCACTACAACTACCACCTCTGCCCTGAGCCATGGCAGCCTGAGCTCTGGCCAGGAACATCCTCATCAAGGAAGGCTACCTTCTTGGTACTTGAACCAAGCGGGGGATTTGGGCCACTTGGCTGGGGCTACCTACCCAGGACAGCAACAGAACTTCCACTCGGTGCGAGAGATGTTTGAGTCCCAGAGAATTGGCTTGAATAATTCCCCTGTGAATGGTAATAGCAGCTGTCAGATGTCCTTCCCATCCAGTCAGTCTTTGTACCGCACCTCTGGTGCATTTGTCTATGACTGCAGCAAGTTCTGACCAAAGATCAATCAAAACAATTTATAAAAAAAACTTTTATTTTCCAAAAAAGGGGGATCGCGATGAAAGAAAATATATATATATATATCTATATTCTCAGCCTTCAGAAAGCCAGATCACCCCTATATTAGTTTTGTACAGAGGCACCAAAAATGTATGGTTTGTAAAAAGGACAGTGTTAAACCCAGAAAATAACACGTAAGTTCCTGTTGCTTTTGAGAAGTACTGTTTCTTTAAGGTATTATGTTCCATATGTTTAAGAGCATATATAAGGCAAGCTTTTATGAACTCGTTCTCAGATGTAAATTGCAATATAGTAATTTATTTTACTTGGATTTTGTGGACCAGGCGCTAGGCAGTGCTGTCCTGCAGCTGAAGTTAAGTTCTTTGAACATTACTACAGAGGGATTTGTACACAATTAATTTTTATCAATTATTTTTTGTTTTGTTTTCTGTTGAAAATATTATGACGACATAGTATTGTTTGTTTCTTAATAAATTACCATTCTATTTGAATGATAACTTCGTCCGATAATTCTTAAGTATTCATGTGACTAGCAGTGCATGGCGTTTTCTTCTTTTTTTTATTCCAGATTGAACAAAATAACATTCATGCGGTCAATACTTAAAATAATTTACAATTTAATTTACAATTTAATGAATGAAGAATTGTTTTACTGAAGTGCATTATTAATATAGTTATTAATATTAATACTGAAATAAACATAATGCAAATCATAGAATTTCGAAATTCTAGCTCAAGATTTACAACCTCACTAGAAAAATACTGAAGATTTATGCTTTAGTGGCTACGAATTAAGTAGAAAAGATTCTAGATTAGATTTTTATCTGGTTTAATTGTACACTATGTGTGATCTTTTAGTAAGTGTTGATACATTTATACAGTACTTAAAACAAAGTAACATCTTAAGCATACTTCTTGCCAGTTTCTTTTTTTTTAAACCACCATTTCCATAATTTTAAAGATAAAATCCCGTGGCTGTCTAAATCCCCCTCCTTCTTTTACTGATAAATCAGGAAATGCAGTAAATTCATTAGCTTCCAGTGATCCGCCCTGTCAATCGGTATTTTAAAGATGATTATCTGATTAGAGATTATTTAAGGCCTGGGACTGATAATGCACTGAACAATCAGATCCTCTTATCTAGAAGAAGGGCTCTTAAAAGTAATTGTTATTGTTTGTTGACAAAGCTGAAACTTAAAGGTTTATTGCAAAAAAATTAGAAGTGTTTTTTTTCGCCTTTGTTTAAAAACGTTGATTTATATCCCCTTGTTATAAACTGACAGATTCCTATTTTAATATATAATTAAGCCAAAAAAGATCGAAAAAATTAAATGAACGCTTCCGTATCCAAATAGACATCATGCACATATATATATTATATATATATATAATGAAATGTTGCAACATTAAATTATAATATTTCATTGGATATATAGGAAGAAATAGGAAGAAATGTTGCAATATAAAATAACTTTTTAGTGCATATATAGAAAAAAAAATGTTGCAATATAAAATAATACATTTTATTGGACTAACATTCTATTTTAAGGACGAGCTTTGAGAGTATAAGCCTCCCTTTGTCAAGTCAAAAGCGATCCAAGAATGTATATATTCTATATTTCGACGTGGAGTTATGTTGTAGTGTAAATTGCACAATAGTAACCTTATATGTTCTGGATAATTCAGTCTCGAAATTTCCTGCTGGTCTTGTAAATCAAGGTGAAAGGTTACCTAAATACATTGCAAGTTACATGTTTTGTGTCTGTGTGTGTGCTATGAGAGAATTGCTTTTTCAGAATACATGCTTCAGTACTGCATGTGTCCCTTTTTTTTGGAACTTTTAATTATTATGATTTAGGATTTTTTTTAATTTTTTTTTGTAGCCAGCAAAAATAGTCTCATCAAATATATATTAGTTCGTAGAACAGTACACGGTCTTTGCTGCTGCATTTCTTGTAATCATTCTCAAATATGATTCTGCATCAGCAAATCATTTTTCTTTTGGAGTATTATTTGGGAGAGAGGAGGTAAAGAATTGTTAAGTGTTTTTAATGATCTTCTTGCAAATGGGGGGTGTACTGGTTTCTGGAGTAAGTGCTTTTACCTAGCGTTGTATTATCCCTCTAAGTATTTGGATTTAAAAGGTGACAAGAAGCCCAACAGGTTTGTCTGAAACGTTCAACTCTTTTCTCGCCTGATTTATCTCTGGCGAGATTTATCGCTGGCTGGGGTAATACGGAGATTCAAAATCTAATAATTCGATCTAGAAAATCTCCTTGGTTTTGCTGCAGAACTGGTTTGGAATCTGCTTGGTCCACACCGACCACCTTGAGTTCTGATTATCGTATTATAAAACATATTATTTCAAATATAATATGTCAAAATAAAACAAGTATATATGCACCGACTCTGGATCTAGATTTTCTTTATTACATGAAAGCCTGCGTTATCTAGTTATCAAATATATACTAGTTAGGCATCTTTTACACGATTCACCTGACCACTTGGACAAGAACCCATCTTGACAGACCCATCTAGAAATTACCCGAACTTTTCCAGAAACCTGTTTTTCATTCTATATTAAGTGCAATAAATTTAACAATAAATACATTAATTTAAAACTACAGTCTAGATACTGTACATAATTGAAATAATAGAGGTATATCTTTATGTGTGTATATATATATATATTTATATACAAAGCTATATATTTTAAGTGTATTTTTCGCTGTACATTTCAAGCAGTATATATTTATATATATATGTATATAAGGCTCTGTATATAGTTATTGTGCAGTATATTATAGGTGGTCCTGTATATCGCTATTGAGACACTATATTATAGGTGGTTCTATGTGTAGGTATGGTAGTAGTAGAGTAGAAGTGGTTCTGTATATAGGGATTGGTGCAGTATATTTATAGGTGGTTCTATATGTAGGTATTGGCGTAGTGTAGTATAAGCGGTTCTGTATACAGTTATTGGGGCGGTAATATATATATATATATATATATTATATATAATATATATATATATATATATAATATATATATATATATATAGGTATTGCGGTAGTATAGGTTGATTTGCTGACATATAGCGGGTATAATGCAGCGCGTGTTCATCTGCCTGTAGGTATGCAGGAAATTGCCCCTGCCCGGGGATACAGTGCGACTTAACTCCCATCACTCATCGCCAAGGGGTGTTCTGTGTGTGAAACTGGGAAGCAAACATCTGGGGACCGTGACTAATTCTATCCAAATAACACGCAGTGTGGGACCGATCACTGTATTCCAGACACACAGACTGACAGCCCGGGGATGCGGCTTATTTATGATGCAGCGCCATATCTCTGCCATTTCTGTACCCCTGTCCCTTGTAATGTCCATTAAATGGATGTGCGTATAACTGGCACACCGGGTTTCCATCATTTGTCGGTAATTGCTGGTCGGATTTACCTGTTAGAATACAGGAGGCCGATATTATTAGGTTGCCCAGACCGGTTGGCGGATTTGCCTTTTAGGCTGAAATCATTTAAATGTATTAAATCGCTCTAATGATTTATAGCTTTTCAAGATCTTCCTCTATCAAATGAATAATATAGTAAGCGGAATAAGATCTCTTTCTATTTCATTATATTTAATTCTCCGGGACAGGGAGTTGGTGTATATATATATGTGTATTGAAATATATATATATACACCATTTTGCTGTGGCATTTAAAATAATTTAAATGCATATTATATGTAGATATTCTAGCTCATATATTGCTATTTTATTTAAATAAATTGTATGCATACATGCTACTATCTATATACATAATTGGGCTTTAAATGTAGAATTACGTGTAACATTATATTGCTTCTGAGATAATATAAATAACATACAATGGTAATATATATATAAAAAATTATATATAAATGTATTATATATACATTGTATTTGTATGTAAAAGATAGGTAGATACATTATTAGTTAAGTTCTATGTATAAATATTAAAGATCAGGGCCCACAAGCCTCGTTCTGATCTAATAGCGCTGTGTAATGTATGGTTGATCTAAATAATAATAAAAATAATAATAATACTTAATAATAATAATCATAATAATCAAAATAGTGATACATATGTAGCTGAGGGTATGGGAGTTATGCAGACCAGTGACAGGTCACTAGCGCATTTGCATCTGGGTGTTCCAGATCTGAAGCTAGTTAAAGTCCTTCTCTCCCCTCTCTAGGGGCTTATGTCTCTCGTATAATGACTACTGCAATGTCTGAGAGAGGCCTGATATCAGACTCACCAGGCTTCATTCACATGTGTCAGATCAGTTCATAGTTCTAGGTAAAGTACCTGTAGACTTAATAGCTAGAGAGTCTTGGTATTAAGCATTGTTCTAAGGCACAGCATTTACTGGTCATATCGAATTATCTTAACCCTCTAAGTGCTGTGTATCAGTTTTATGCTACATTTCTTTCTGTACACGAAGGATTTGTTAATTGTAATACAGTGGATGCGGGCGTATGAATTATATTTAATTTATCCTGAATTAAACAAAAACATGGGCTATATATATATATATATAGAACTACGGGTTTATTTTTCTGTTTTGTGCCTGATTTGGTTTTAAGGTTCTAAAGATGGAGCAGTCACCATGGAAACGGATGCAATACTCCTGCCGATTGTTCCAATCCATATATATATATATATATATATATATATAATATATATATTATGAAATTAGGCTAAAGAGGCATCTGCTGTCGGGATGAAGGGGTACAGCTTTATTGATATATATATATATATAATATATATTATATATATAATAATAAGTATATATATTATCATTATTGAGCTCAATAAAGCTGTACCCCTTCATCCCGACAGCAGATGCCCTCTTTAAGCCCCTGTGCTGTCTGCCATCACCCCAGCATAGTTACAGTTTGTGTCTGTATGGAGGTGGTGTGTGTGCATGAATATAGCGCTCTCGCTTTAATTCTGATCAGGCTCATAAAGTCATTCATTTCATTCCTGAGCTATAAACAAATGTCGCGTTAGCCCAAGATTGATGGGGTCTGTGTAATAAAAGCAGGCCTGCTCAGGAAGGAATAAAATTCAATCAGGGGCCGGGAAGCATTTATCAGGGCAGGGGAAGACAGGAGAGAGACGGGGGTCACTGGAGAGGATGGCGGATCGGCCACCGACGTCTGGGCTGAGTGGGGTGCCCACTCCGGTGAGGGAGACACTTTCTCAAATTTAAAGACAGCACTCATAATATATATATATATATATATATATATTATATATATATATATATATATGTGTGTGTGTGTGTGTGTAACAGTCAAAAATTGATATAGCCATGTTAAAGATTTAATTATAAATCACTCATTTCGGGGGAGATCAGACAAGGGAAAGATTTAGAAAAAATGTAGATTTAAAATAAAAAGATTTAGAATAAAAAAAAAATGTGTGTGTATATATATATATATATATATGCACATACACACACTCTTACACTATCAATATATTTTCGTGTTTTAAATTTAGTGCTTTACATGTATTTTTGGGGGGAAGAAAGCGAAAGATTGTTAATAGTCTCTTTGTTTCTTTAGCCAATATGTTTAATTGTAAATGGT
This sequence comes from Spea multiplicata, assembly GCA_009364415.1. Lineage (NCBI taxonomy): Eukaryota > Metazoa > Chordata > Amphibia > Anura > Pelobatidae > Spea > Spea multiplicata. The sequence continues at coordinate 17,687,366 of VKOC01000006.1, read as the reverse complement.
GTTAAATGATGTTATCCATGTGATTATGCTCACATTAAACCCACTTTTCCATGAAGTCCTCCATAAGTATTCTCACTAAAATATATGTCACACATGCTTACATTGGTAAGCAAACACAGCCTCTGCACAGAAAGAATAATTCTAATAACAAATAAGACGTTTGTACAAATTCTTCCCAAAAATAGAATTTATTGGCATGAATATATCTACTACAGAATGTCATATACTGTGCAGGTATAAAAGAAATCGACTTATATAAAAACATTATAATAGCGATATAAAGCCATATGCAGAAGAATAAATACACAAGGATAATTAGTACAAGTGCATGAGTCAGGGGAACAGATGCTGATATTTTTTAATTTTCGTTGTATTATTTTGTATTTTATACCAAATACATAATACAGGAATACATATACACAACATTCACTATCTATCTATCTATCTATCTATCTATCTATCTATCTATCTATCTATATCTATGAACACTACAATTCAAAAGTTTGGGGTCACATAGAAAGATCCTTGTTTTTTAAAGACAAGTCAACTTTGTCCATTAAAATAACACTAAAATATCAAGAAATGGATCAGAAGTACAGTGTTAACCTTTTTAATGTTGTTAGTTGATTTTTAATAGAATATCTATATAGGCGTACAGAGAAACGTTATCACTCCCATCACTCCTGTGTTCCAATGGCACGTTGCGTTTGCTAATCCAAGTTTAAGTTTTAAAGGCTAATTGATAATAAGAAACGCCTTTCGCAATTTTGTTACACAGCTAGAAATTTCCTTTTTATTTTTTTATTTTATATATAATTTTTATTTAATTTTTTTACATAAAAAGAGCTGACCCCAAAACTTTTGAACTTTAGTGGATTGTGTATGTATTTATGTGTGTGTATTTGCAGCAACTACGACTCCCATTATGCATCAGCCTGTTTCCTATCGGGAGTGTTGTGGTGTTGGGTTGATTGGGGATCGCATTTTCAGCAGATCTGTAAGTGTGAATCTTGTAGGAATTTAGGGGAACGGGTCTTTGACATCGGCCCCGCTTAACATATTTCTGGCTTCTTCCCGGGTATAAATAAAGGGAAAAAATCAAATGTATTGTGTATGTGTGTGTATATATCTATATAAAGATATATATATATATTTAGATATATATATCTAGATATATAGATACCAAAAGAAATCATAATTGTATGTTTCCTAAAGAATCAATGCGGCTTACCCACTAAAACTGACCCGTCGGGTCCTCAAAGTAGCCGGTCATTAAATCAATTATATAATTAGATAATATATCTATAATATATGATAATAAAATCTAGTAATAAAATACTTAGCTTATAATGGAATAGATAGACAGATAGATAGATGGATAGATAGATAGATGTTATAGCTTGTTACTGTTACTGTGAGTTGTGGGAGTGCTTGGTGCAGGGGACACGGTACGGAAAGTGGGTCTCCTGTGTACTCCACACACTGAGTCCTTTCACTGAGAAGAATCCCACCTCCTGCAGGACCTCTGCTTCCCAGACCCTCGCCTGTCGTTGTTGTTCTGTCTATTAGAGGACGATCTTCCTCCAATGAAACGTTCCTTGGGGATCATACAGTGGGATCAGTCCCCTCCTTTGGCTTTTGAGCTGTGCTGTGAGTCAGACCCCAGTCAGGATCAGGCCCCTCCACTGCTGGACCTTCACAGCTCCCGGAACACGGCGCTGCAGGCGGATGGCACCGGGACGTGGCACCGGGAAAAGCTCCCTGGCACCAAGGTTTCATTTAGTTTTCTAACAATGACCATCCCTGCGAGATGCTAAGCCCTGGCTTACGAGTGATAGGGCAGCATGTCCTCGGGATTATGCATGCTATCCTAGATGGAATATTCTGTTATGCTGCTTCGTATATTTAGATGAATACCGTTTGATATCGCAACGCGGCACTCAGAATAGAGGGATGCGGAAACTGTATACTATATAACGTGATGATGCTGTTTGTGCGGTGGCCCTCCTGGGCTGTTGTGTTGCCGTGTTGTTGTTGTTGGGCTGCCGTTGAGTTATTGCAGCACATTCGTGCCCTCTCCGCAGCCTCCTGCACTGACAAGTTTCGGAGAGGAGGAGGTGCAGGGATCGCCTGCAGATACATTCGCTACTAATAAGTCTTGTTTCTCTACTCTACACCCCGGTACTACACACCGAAAGAATGTCAGACAAGGTAACATCACGTGCAGATCCCTTCAACACACCTTGCAGGTAACACACAGTGCACCTTAACTTAATGACAAGGGCTTTCTTTTATTTTAGTGTGTGTATATATATATCTATATATAGATATATACATATATTTAAAAAAAATACTAAAGACAAAATTCTTAAAAATATATTCAGCTTTTAGACAAAAGTTTTCATTTCATTTTAAAACCCAATATGATTAAAATGTATAACGAATAAATGAGTCTATAATGTTACATCATAAATATATGCACTTTATATACTGTATGTATAGACCAACATGTGTTCTTCCGGGTGGCTGCGTATCTCAGTCAGCCTTTTCTTAGTGAATAGGTCCTGCTCTGAGCCATGAGCAGGCTGTCTAGAACCAGCATCCACAGTTTTGTAGCTAATCACTTAAAACTAGGAATGCACCGAATTCACCGTTTCTAACTGTTTAACCAAAAATATAATTAAAAAAAATCCCAAATGTGACACCTGCCATTAAAATACCGTCGGATTTTAACACTCACCGTCTAGCAACAATGCGGCACTCAATGTCCTATTGGCTAGATTGTGTTTTGTAATATAAGGGCACACATTTGCTGTCATCATATGCAGTCATACACACACATCATGCTCATGAAACTAGGATGGATTGGATGTCTTTTTTCCTGTTGTAAATATTTAACAAGCTGGGCTCTGTTATTCTTGAAAGCTCTAAACATGCAGAACGCATAACTCTGCCCATGTGTTTACTAACTAAACATGTGTACACAGGGCTTGTAAACATGCCAGGGCTGATAGAAGGTATATTTAGAGGAGTTTTTATTTTTACTGTAGTCATGAGCGTTTGGACAGATTGCATTATAATTCCCAAGGGTCAGAAGCAATGCATAGTCATTAAAAGCTATTTGCACTTTTGCATGTCAATATTTTATTGTGTATGTAATAGGTAGGAAATCAATACACACACATTCAATTTATCATCATGGAATAGAAACTGAAATCAGAGACAAACTATTCCAGTGCAGGTTACTCATTTAATGTTCATTATAGCTTCATGAAGCACATACCAGTTACCACCCTACTTTAAGAGGTTAACAGGGCAGTGTAAGCCTGTGGGACTCCATAAAATGAAGCCTGTGTGTGCACCTGTAGTGAGAAAGAACAGGGCAAGGTGTTGTGCAATAGCGGTCTGCAGGCCCAATCATCTGGTTCCTATTAGCAGAAACAGACTCCTGACCTTGGGTCTTCCAACACTTTCACCAAGATGTCCTCTAAGGACACGTTCACTGAGGTTGAGGTGTTATTTAGGCCAGCACCCAGACTTTTCTACTGCGCAGAAAGCAAATCCTCCCTCCCTCTAAAGAACATACAAAGAATCCTCTCTATACTGCACCAGGGCTACCTCCCACACTACAATGACACAAACATTAGCACACATGAGAGCCTTATTGGTTAAATTACTGATAAACTGTGTGAGTGGCAAATGTAGCAGAAGAATTCAAAGCCTGGAAGGCATCACTTTTTTAAGGTATGAAACTCTTAATTATTGCCAATTAATAATTTAAACGGTGTTAGCATTTCTCAGTAATTATTACAAGATGAAAGGTTTAAATTATCCTAATAACACATTTTAAGCTTGGCTCTTATCGGAAGCTAACAAATCTAAGAAACCAAACAAAAAAATATTTACATAAATTCATTGTATACAGAAGCTTTTAGCAACTTTGTAAAGGAGTTTTTTATGTGACACTAGAAATTAAATTTAGCAGTTTGCATCACAATTACTGTTTCCATTCTAGATGTACACAGCAGACTTTAGGGTGACCACATCTGCAACATTGTTTTCCCAGGACACTTATTCATGTGAAATTAGTGTTGACTTATGTGCACTTATATTAAGGAAGACAAACACAATTTTACCCAAAATGCGAACTAATGTTTGTGTGAAGACCATACTAGGTGCTCCCTACATCTTCATTACATACAATGTAAACATTGTGTCCAGACCTTGGCACACACGGTCAGGGTGGTGGGAACCACATTTATATTTTTAATCATATTCTGCAGCACTGTGCAATTTAAACGGGCCCCCACTCCAGAGAGACAACTTAATCCAGCAGCAATGATATAAACTGTACATTATGTTAGGAGATGAGTTGACAGGGTGTATTCATGCCTGAACATTTAGGGGTTCAGGCATCCATATTATTATTATGACCTGCCACGCTGTCTGTCCATCTCAAAGTAGAAGTAAAAATTCCAAATGTACACTAGGCTCAGCTCAGCAATTAAGGATCCTGTACTCCTTTTTATATGTACTCGTCTAGATTAATGGGATCTGGAAAATCTTGAAAAACCTAACTAATGGATTTAATTATTTACTATTGTCAAATTTTATTCCTGTTTTATTTTTTGACATGAGTTTCTACACAGGTTTTACTTAAGATGATCTACAAAATAGTGAAGCACTTACTGCATATTCCTCAAGGAAGGTGAATGGAAATAAAAAGTAGATGGAAGATCTCAGACTTGAGTATGAGCTTAATGACCTCTGTATAACCCAGTTGGCTTGGCAAGAAGACTTGACCAACATTTACTAACCTTATGGCTTGTAGGTATAGACTTTCTACTTTTCCTGCCATTTTCTGAACTGCTTCTAGATCCTGTGGCTAATTATAGTCAGAAGAAACAGGAAAGCAATATGAATGGGACTATTCTGAAGGAGCGAGACCCTGGATATAGAGGAGCCTTTTGTCATAAGCTGTTAGGCTGTACTGTGCCTCTATACTGAAGCCAAGCCTAAATCTCCAGGCTTACGGATCTCCAGCACATAACCTGAAAAGGTTTTTTTTCTGTGAACTAAGATGTTCTACTGAGTAAATGCAAAAAAGGATGCTAGCAAATAATGTGTTCCCAGCACTATGAGGCAAAATGAAAAGGCCACTGTATTTGTTAACCCATTAATGTTTATGATGACTTCTTTAAATGCAAATTTAAAGAGAAAAAAAACAAGAAACACACATTGGTATTTTATAGAAATGCAATTTATTAAGAAAGAAGAGGCATATGAAATAAGTAGAAAATGGCAAACTATCTGCACGATCACGCAGAACAATTATTACACAATGACCTCACCAGACACCCAGGACAATGGGAAGTGACATGGAGTTTAACAAAAAGCATGTCAATGAGATTCCCACACAGAAATAAATCAAATGGCAACATATATGGTGTTGACGGTACGCATATAATTAAATATTGAGACAAAGAGAACAGAGGATAGATAATTGTTTGAGGAGTGACATATTGGGAGTGTATAAACAGGCATCAGAGCCACTTAGGCATTGGGATTGGTCCTCATCAGTTCAATGTCTGCACCCACCATCTCCTTTACAAGTTCCTGCAATGAAAGAGTAACTTTATATTATTGAGGTTCTCCATTTGTGACACATCAATGGTAAGTAGTAACAAAGCTAACCACACTTTAACCACTTGAATATATAAAACCATATTTCTGAAGAGAAATTGTGGTACAATGTGATTGGAGGCGCAATTAGCACCCTATTGATTTCCATGGAGATTACCCCATGATATTGGTACTGCTCTTTATAAGCATGGCCCACAGAGTGATCCTAAATGAGAACTACCACGTATGAGATCATACCATATCTACATCCAGAACGAAAGAATCCATCTTCTGCGTTACAACTATTTTTATAATGTATCACATCTACCTAGTAACATGTTTCCTGGACTCGACCTGCCACACGATCATGCAGACACTATTTATTATGCCTTAAACCTATTACTATTATCTTCTGGGAAGTAGATCCCATATACAACCAAACAGAAAACACAACTGGTCATTTTTATATTGATACTTACACGAAAAGACAAAAAAATACAATGAGACTGTCCTTCATTTAGAACTTGCAATGGAATATCTTTAGTGGCAGAAAGTATACAAACGCAATTGAAACTATTGTATTGAAACACACATTCTAATGTCATGCTTCTTCATATTGGAAATGAAGCATTAAACAATATACATTTCACCAAAAATACCTAATGCAACTGTTTGAAAAATAAGAAGCCCTTCAGTAGACGGAGCTTCAATTACTTTCTATGGTACTTTCTAATATGCACAATGACATTTCCACATGCACTTAATGCAACATAACCTGATGTTATATTCATTTACAACGCCGTTGCCAATTATCCTGCAGCTTAATCGTTTGCTAGGTGCCGTAACTACGAAAATACTTACATCAAATGAAACTTTACGTTCCCATCCAAGCTTCTTCTTTGCTTTACTACAGTCTCCTTGGAGGAACTCCTAATAGAAGAAAAAAAATGAAATGTATGAAAATGTTAACGGGACAACTTCACAAGAAGGTTACGGCTCCACATCAAAGGATTTGTGGATGATCAGCAGTTAGCCTTTAATACTTTTTAGCAAATGTATATTACAGGTGCTGTTTCACCAATTCTGCTGAAATTGACTCTTTTGTAATGAAATCATCATTTCTAGTGCAGAATAACCAACCTGTTTCAGAAATGTTTCTTTAATCATGCAAATCTGTACTTCATTCATATGTTTTTGCCAGGGACACTTAATTGTCACTTTGCACAAAAATAGGCACCGACTATTGCCATAGAAACATTAAAAAGCTTCATAATATTTTTTGTGGTTTTTTTTTTATTAAACCTGATTAATGAATCTATGATTCTTGTTTTGAGGATGGAATAATGACAGATTTGATACTTTTTGTTTGCATAGTATACTAGAGAGTGCAATTAATGTTTTGCCCCTAAGCCAAAAAGATAATAGAACTGTGGTCAGAAGTATTGTTTACAAAAAAATAAATAAAAAAATGGTTTATTAAATAAAATGATCAGATCCAAAGTAAACAAGTATTTGAAGGGTAATAAAGCATGTGCATGCTGATTTAATGGAACACAACACATGCCCTTTATCAGCCTACTTCTACAGCAGATCCAACACAGAGATAATTTCTGTGATGAGGTTCGTAGCGGAGGCATCACAGGGAATAACAATATTGTATCTGCTCTTAATTTAGTCGCCTGACTCAAGCCACAAGCAGTTGTGTTCAAAACAAGCACGGCTCAAAATATCACAGGGCTTCAAAATGTTACCGTGAGCTTTCGCAACAATACTCGGCTACAGACTGGGGTTTCCAGCACAAAAATAAAGTTCCGCCGAGTAGGATTGTCTGACGACTGAACCCGAGATGGCTATCAGTTCTTCATAACGGCTCGTTTTTTTTGTTGTTGTTGTCTTTTAACAAGCCGCCTGTTTCCATTGAAGCAATGAGCATGCTCGCCCCGCTAATCCATGTTTTTAGAAAGAAAAGCACCCTAAGGGGCCCTTAATAACTCCAATTTGTCTTGAACAATGAAATCAAGCTAAGCCTTGAGGCTGCAGAATGTCTCTACGAGGCAGCGCCGCTGGGACGATGTACATATTAGGGTGAAAGGTAATGTCAGGGCTACCCTCCTGCATCTTATTACTCAACACACGCTGCTACCCCTAACCACAAAACGGCGCGTCTCGTAGCTTCGAACCTAAACACATCCACATACCACCCCGTCTACTCGAAATTACTTTGGTTACAGTTCATGGTCTCCATTTAGCTGAATAACAGACAGATAAATCTGCGAGGATTTGTATTTCTCCTGTGACCAAACCACACTCTGTAAAAACAGCAGGCATGCACCAGAAATCCAATTGCGCGGCGGTCGGGTTACCGAATCGACTGGTTCAAATTATTGTTTCATTTTGTTTAAAACAGAAGTAAATCACAAAGCAAACACAACAACAAATCATATGGACGCATTTAAATGAAAACACGTGGCTGGTGCAGAAATCCCCAAATGGTTAAAAAAGCCCAGATTACGCCAAGGCAAATGGCTGGATATTTCTTTTTCTTTCCTGCTCCCAGTATGGAAGGTGTTATTGGGCTGGGAAAGGCCGCAAAGAATATACGTAGCTCCGTGCCAGGTCTCAGAGTCAGGCGCAACGCCCACAGAGACCTTTTGTTGAATTCTATAAATACATTTCCTCATCGAGACGTAAACCCACACAAATACATAGAAAACCCAAGTCACAACCCGACTATGTTTCTCAGATGCCTCTCGCACTCTCAGCGCCCACCATACTGCTGCTACGGCAAAGCGCGCCGTACCCGCTGGCATCAGACATCTGCCGCCAAGGCTTTTATGTATATAGCGCCAACGTTAACGTTATGCACGCAGTGACCTTTAAACAGAGAGGGGTCTGCCTTCTAGAACTTCAAACTGAAATGAATGTACCGGAACGCCAAATGCATAAAAGAGGCATTAATAGTTAAATGTCTGAAATGAGCGCTTCAGGTTAAAACCCAATAAGCCAAAGGGCCACGATTCTCCTTAACCCATGAATAAGAATTCTCATTATTCTTCACCATGAATTCTTCCACCACAGGCTCCCCCACAATAACAATAGTTATACCGAATACTTGCACAGCCAAACATGGCTCAGAGAATACTACGTGGCTACTTAAAGGCTTAACTACTTCAGCACCAAGTGTTTCTGAAATGTAGACTGCAAACATGGGCTATATAACCGTATCTGACCCCTTCTTTATTTAGGTTACGGTATTCTGTTTCAGTCATTTAACACGAAAACCTAGGTAATGCAAACAAGGAGGATTTGATTCCTTCTTGGTGTTAAATACTAAATTTTATGTAATCATAACCCAACATGGAACCTTCCAAAAGAAGCAGAGGTAGAATAAAACGCTTTTAAGTTGTAGGGGTGGATTTACTATGTAGTGATGAAGTCAGTAAAGGCTCTTATGATTACAATCACCCAGCCTAGAAAATAAGGCTTTCATGTAGGAGCTGGCATCGGGACTGTTGGCATGTTCTGCACAGTCCATACTAACCGCTACTTCTGCTTAAAGCAACTGCCCCAAAATGAAGTAGATGTTGGCATTTTATTTGTTTTTTATAATATTAACCCCTTAAACACAACGGGCGGTCCCTAAACCCATTGAAAACAATGCATTTTGAGCCTGTACATGTACGGGCTTTGTCATTAAGGGGTTAAACCCTTTCTGCCACGGGTAGGAAAAAAGAATTTGGTGAAGAAAAAACTGTATTAAGTACAGCTTTACATTTTTTAGGGCTGCTATCATTTAATGATACAGCGCAGCAAATTTTCACTTTCAATTTGGTATTGCAACTCAAAAATTTAATTTAAGTGTTTTAGTGGTATTCTAGAGAAGAAAAAAATGTTAAACAATAATCACACTTTTCTAAGCAAGAGGCATTTAAAACTATACATTGCAATAACCTTTCCAGCCAAAAACAAAGAGCCATATTGTGTGGATCTCGACACTTTTAAAAAAAAAAAAAAACTAAAAAAAAAAAAAAAAAAAGGATTTTTAAAAACCTGGAGAAAAATGTAAAGCATTTTAAAGTAAATAGGCCATTTCCTGAGCAGTGCTCCAGGGTGAGAGAGCTGCATTCATTTTGACTGTTTAGGTGAAAGACATGGGCTAAAAATGAATTTGGTCTAATTCAATTATTGTTATTGGGATCCTGAATCACAGACGTATAAAAAGATGACAAAGATAAGACGCTCAGATTTTGGATAGTGAATATAAACTGGGGGGGGGGACACCTCCCCAAACTTAAAATGTTGCAGTGTCAGCTGATTGAATTTAACCTGTTCATTTGCTGTGCCGCTAAGAGATGCCTATTTCCACCAATAATGACTGGTGACCTCAAAACTTTGGCGACATCTATGGCGACATCTATGCACGCAAAACGAATCAGTGCTGAGCTTATACGTCCCTCTTCTAGTTTAAAAATAATTAAAGAACATTTCCATAAAGCTTCTCAATCTGTCATTTTTACGATTAGCTCTAAAAAGAAAAACTGGAACCTATCACTATCCTTACATTAAATAGCAGACAAACAAGGCTACGGGAATTCCATCTTCAGCTGACTAATTAAAATCAGGAGATACCGAGCAGCCTGCACGGAACCCAAAACCTGAAAGAGCTGTATCAAGAAATCCTTGCTTACTTTTCATGTTGATGTATTTCCCCTGGAATTACATTTAATAATCCCTTCTTCACTGGATAAACTGCCTCTGTGAGTCACCTTTAATCAAATAATAATTGAAAGGCTGAATGAAAGACATCTGAATGCTATGTGGCTTGCTATTTATATGATTCGGTACAGATTATCGAGAGCCTAAATTATAGCGATTCATAACATGCGGCTTGCTTCTGTCTTTCTTTTTCATTTATTGAGAGTGCACGTTTCTCACATCAATTTATTTTACTTAATATGTCTTTTAGCGGCAGACTTGCTGATCAATAAAACGTCACAATAGTTGGAAATTACAATATCTAGAATAGATAACAGAGTAAGACATACAGAGCGGGAGATTACTTAGAATGTGATTTGTGAATCACAAACATTTGGGGCCGGGTTGTTTGGTGTTTTTGGGGTTCCTTTGTGATAGAGATAAATATAATTAGAGGTTTTCTCCTGCCTTTTTTTGTTTTTACAGCATCATCATAAAACACTAGACGCAAGGAAATTCACATTAAACGTCTCTATGTATGTCATCAATCTATCTCATGTAGATATATATTTACATATCTTCTGTTAAATAAAACATGGGTGGTCGCTACATAAGTTCCTTGTTTGACGTCCACTTATCTCTCATGGCATCGGAACTTTACTAGCGAACCAGCGGATGGCAGCCATTACATCAGCAACTCGGCAGTAAATAAAGCAAAATGCCAATGGCAGAGCAGCCATTTCAGTCTGCTAAACAGATTAAGTGGATTTCCCTGTATAAAGGAAACACCAGCCGTACGATTGCATCTAAGATGAAGTAAGCAATTCAAAGCCCATTAAAGGTAATTACCAATAAATATTTAAATATGACAATTGCTGCCTCTTTCTGCTCTCACGAACTTTTCTCTATCGTCGCTATAGTGAGTCTGGCCACCAACTCCATTGATGCCAGGATCTGCTAATCCCACAAATATTAGCACGGAGAATACGTAAAGATCACCTTTGCTACAGGGGAGAATCTAACATCTGCTATGGCTATGGGTAGAATAAAATCTTATATGTTGTACATTTACAAGAACGGGGCCCCTCTCCTCCTCCTGTGTCATATCGTCATTATGTATATTGACAATTTTAATGTTATTGTTCATTTTCACTGTCCCCTGTTCTAACCACACTCTATAAATACATATAATATATATATATATATATAATACTGTTCTCCACATCAGCCTCATAACACTGAGCTCCAACAAAGTCTTGCGATCCCAGGCTCTACTCTTGTTCTCTCGGCATTTCGATAAAACTAGAGCCGTGGAATGGCTGAGGTATCAAGGGAATGAAAGAATGTTTGGGGATTTAGCTTCTAGTATAAACTAGCGGTATATGCAGCATGACCAGCTAAATGCTAAACAGCAAGAATCACATTTACATGCATAAAGCAGAGGCCTCAGCAGCTCGTATATACACACTAAATATATTAGTTTAAGGGAAAAAAAGAGGAACACACAAAGGCATTTCCGTTTTCCAGAGAAGTTTGAGAAATACTTATGTCTTATCAGTGAAACCGTATCTCCAATTTCATCGTGTACAGGCACGGAAAAAGAAAAAAAAAAGAAAGACTGGAAAAAGTGATAACGGAGGACAGCGACAGCACTTATGGGGTGCCCTCTCTGCATCCTCGTTCCTGAATATCAGCACAAATGAAATCAGAAACCAGGCCTGGGTTTTAATGACAGGGGGTGATAAGAGACTAGAAGAGAACGGCAAGCTGTCTGGTCTGCTCAGGAAGTCAGGGAATCAGTGGCATTGTCAGTCAGGGGGGCCGAGAGAATATCCATCAGTGCCAAAACAATGCTTCAGCTAACCTTTGGGAAACCGGCTCTGACAAGCTTAATGACACCGGAGATAACACAGCAAATGGAGCACACCAGGAGGGAGCGGGCCCCTGCAGCGCACCGGTCTCACCGCCAGTGGCTAATCGCTCCATAGTCTGCATCAACGCACGCTTACAACGCACTCCGCTCCGAGCTGCTTTCAACACATACCTTTATTTAAATAGAAAGATGAAAATGTTTCCGCTTAAGGGGCATCTACTGCTCGGACATGGCGCATGCTGGAGTTTACTTGGCACCTTCACAGCCTTTAACACTAGATTTTGTTCTGCTATCAATGTATTAGAGATATTTAGATTAAAGGTAAGGGGCTTCACTTCAATATAGATGAGTTCAGATGCTAAAACTAGCATGATTAAAGCTTTGCTTCTTATAACGCCATTTCAGAAAAGCCTTACGAATGGAACAGGGCTAGTCACCGGGGTCCTATCACGACTACGTGTCACATCCCAGAACTCTTTACATGAGAAACCTTGAACACACGTGGGTCACAGCTTCTTTTTCAACGTGTACGTCAAAGCCCAAGCATTATAAAACGGGAGTCATGCAGCTATACAACGTATAACGCGGGAAGAGGTCACAGCAGAATATAAAGACCTTCGGAAAAAGGCATTCCCCTTTTATATTCTCTCTGTCATTTAATTAACACTTTCGACAACAATGGTTATAAAAAACGGTAGGAATTTTTTATTTTATAATGCATAGTGAGGCCAAGGAAGAAGAAAGCTTTCCTGAATTGGAGATCAATTGCTTCATCACACAAAAAAAATCTGAGCATACATTTTATATTTTACAATGTAGATTTATTGTGGAATTTTATAAAACACAATTGCACAATATCTGCAACACCGAAATTAGAGCAATTATGGTACGAGATGGTAAATGTGGAGCAAAATGCCAGAGCATTTCACTAGTTTCTATGGTGCGTATTCCATTTTTAGCACTCAAACTTTTCCAATGTTGTCTTTAAAGGTATAGCCAAAAGATTAGCAACATGGCCCAGTGACTAACTATGATGATATCATACCAGTATCTACACGATACCTTATGACAGCAGCACGTAAAAATGTTTCTGCACATAGGTACATTCTTTTTCACCAGGCTGCCAGTTCAAGACACTTTCGAAGACTCCAACACCAAAAAGCGTTAAATGAAATAACTACAATCTCATTTTACTCCGTAGGCTCCTTTCCAAGGTTTTTTTTCTTCCAGCGTGCCCAGTGGAGGAAGTCCAAACTGTGGCCTTTTACATGACATCATAAAAGTCTAATTTATCACCAGCCACCAAACATCTAGAAAATCATAACATCCTTTCAGGAAAACGGTGTGGAAAATGATCAGATTGACTTTGATGAAAGCTTTATTATAAGTGCAAATACTCGAGCAACAGTAACCCTTTGTGGGTTAGTACCTGCAGTCGGAGGGCAGATATCCACACTGTATCTGCGGCCATAGACTAGGTGCTAGACTCCTAGATAAATAATATTGTTGTGCACCTCTGGATTCTCCATAAAAAAAATCACTTGTCGCGGCTTTTGCCGGCTAGAACATACTGTATGTAACTGAACAGGTTACAGGATCTTATCTGGATTCTGTCTCACTTTTGGCAACATGATACAGGCTTCTCAGCCAATGTAAGGGAGATAAAATTGAATGTTACATTCAGAGGGATTACTACGCTGTTATTTACTTAACAATGTTTTTCTAGTTGTAAGCTTATTTGAGAGAGGGAAAAAAAAAACTTTTTCCGAAAGGCAGGTCCAATTATTAACATATCCTATAATAACTGTGTAGCACTTTTTAAATATCAGAATCATGTTTACCAGCTGCATACTGCTGATAAAGCGGGGACATGGTCACAGAAGGGAAAAGATTATTTAACATAAATAGGTGCTGAGATACATATTGTGTGTGTATATATATATATATATATACACAGACATACAGTTATAGGGCAAGTATATATCTTTTTTGTATGACCAACACTTGTAATCACAAAAGTGTGGCATGTGCAATAACATTTTAATTACAATATAAAACAAATGTCATTAGTTTCTAAATACCATTAAAAACGTGATATATCACAAACACTTTTTCTTTAGTATTAGGGAAATTAATGGAGCAAGTCATTTATTTTAATATATATGAATCGTACCAACCCAGAACAAGTGATACCCATTGTATGCTTCTTTCCTTGTGTGTCAAGGGTTTGTAAAAAAATGAATATTTCATTATTCTTAAACGCATTCCCTATATTTGTATAGTTAAAGATCCTCTGTCTCCACAGTCTTCTTTCCCTTTGTAACATGATACGTTAACAGACATTCGTTTTTGTGCCAAAATGTTACCGATTCGTCCATTGGTTTGAATAACGAACTAACGGAATATTGGACGAAAGAAATGAAAAACGAATGTGGAGAATCGCTCTATTTTAATTAAACTTATTCTGTGAGTTTATTTCTTGTTTCCAAAGCAACCCGGACGGACTACTGGGATTATCCGAAAACAAAAATGTTGGACATATTTCTCCCGAAAAGAAGACGGACGCATTTCGTTGAACACGAAGACAACTTGCTCCCCGGAAACTTTCCATCGGTGCCCGAGTCTAGTTTTAAGTAAATATGTTTTTTATGCAATTTGAAACAAATACCCACATGTTTAATCTTTTGCCAACATGCGTAATTGTTTCTGTAGTGATTTTTAATTGGAGACGTGGCACCTTTCTATGCTAAATGCAGCCTAGACTGAATCATATGTGTTGCCTTGTGGAATGAACACAAAGCATCATGAAATCAATTAGCTAATTAAAGAGATATTCCAGATTCCTAGTGCTTCTGGGCTGTGACTCAGCCGTGCAGACAAGTATTTAGAAGGACTGGTGAGATAAGAACCACAGTCTCACTCATGCAGAAACCACAAATACACACCACACGCCTAATTAAATGTCAATATTTCATATAGAAAGAAAAACGTGATGAAGTTCCTTCACATTACCTAGTCACCTCGAGTCATACCCCTAGGACTTTCAAAAAGGACTAAGGAGTTAATGGTTTAGTTCTGACACATCCTCCCAAACACTGATAGAAACAACCAGCTCTGCATACAGCAACTAGGGGCAGAAGCAAAATTACCGGGGGTGGGCAGCAAATAAATGCCCCACACGCAACAATAACTTCCATGAGCATTGTCACAGGCACTTTACCTACCCCTGATTATTACACAGACGTTTTGGCTTAGGAGCTACAGATCAATTTCTACTCTAGTGTCAAAAACAGAAGGCGTTAAAATGGCCAAACATGGAGGTGGCTAAAGCCCCACATAATAAACAATAATAAGCATCACAATCATTATTAATTAAATTGCTAGATTATTACATCCATCAAATATCAAAAAACATATAATGCCATGAAAAACATAACAGTTAAAACATAAGCATGCACTGCACAAAGGGCGAGCTCCCAGAGGTCTCCTATCGATAGATTAGGTAGCCGACACTGAGGATCGATCGGATCATGTACCGGTTGATGTCCGGTATAAGGACAGACAAAAACTATAATACTTGGGGCAAATAATGTATTTTGAATGATTCCCAGTTGAATTTATTATTACAGCAGGTATTTCAGTGTAGCAGTACCATATAGGATGTGAAGGGTGTATCATCTATAGGAGTACCGTATGGGAGGTGTAGTGCATTTTTACTTATGTTTTAACAGTTATGTTTTTCATGGCATTGTATGTTTTTAATATTTGATGGATGGGGGATCTATTACCAATTTATTGAGGGTTTCAATTTAATCTAAAAGTTAATTTGTATTATATTATTGTTTCTCTTTATGTTATTTGTGTTTAGATAGAAGGGGCATTCATAGTCACAATGTTTTCAAGACTCTGAGATCAGTCTTTTTTGTGGATACAGCACGATCTTCAATATTATTTTGCTGGGAATACCTTCAACATGAAACTTTCCATCTCTGAATTCATTCAGCCCTTAACTTTATGTTAACGCTTCGTTAATTACAGGCAACATTCAGTAAACCCTTTTTTTTCTTTTTTTAGCAAACGAGAGAGGGAATAGTTTCTGCACTGTATTAATAACATATATGGTTGCTTCACTTGTATCTCTTGAAGTGTTCATATGTGATTTAAAAATGCATATAAAATCTTTTACCCTGTAAAATCAAACCACACATTAGCCGACTTCTCTAAAGCTATATTACCGAGTAATCAATTACTCAATATAAATCTATGGATTAATAGGATGATAGACTATTAATGATCAAAGATGTAAAATGGAAAATCGTTCTTAACTGTGCTCTGATAAAAAAAAATATATATTCTGTGGATAGTGGAAAATAGTAATAAAAAATGTCTTTATTGGGCATTGTGGTAGGTAACTGATCTCAACCCATGAATTAAGTGGAATTTTTTTTTCTTTTTAATTAGAAAAGCAAGCAAGCCCCCAAACGATTTCTTTGGCTTAATTATTGCTTTATAACTGAATGGTTGCAGGAGAAAGACCTGTCAGAGCCGGCGCTAATGATGACACAATAAGACACACACTCTTGCTAATGTGCCGGTAATTGGCATTTATCACACGCTAAGCAACGGTAATTTGCATGCTCACATAATATCCACACAAACGCCTATAGGAGTTTGTACACAGCCTGCTACCATTGGCAGTATCTTTACTCTCAATCTGCCCTCTCTATGACCTGTGCAGAGCAACGCCTTAAATTATAACACATGAAACAAAAGAGATTTGGACGAGTATCAACAATTTTTTTTTTATGAGTTTTGAATATTTTTAGCCTCAAACGTTTTACTATGACTATCAAACCACTTAATAACGAGAACATTGCTCATTCCAGTATTGCAACATGTTGTAGAGAAGATATGCATTACATGCTTCGCAGAATCCCACCACGAAAGTCTAGCGTTAAAGAAGACATGGTAACCAAGCTGCTCAAAAGATGGGAAAATTACTTGTGTG
The DNA here is from genome assembly GCA_009364415.1 of Spea multiplicata. Classification (NCBI taxonomy): domain Eukaryota; kingdom Metazoa; phylum Chordata; class Amphibia; order Anura; family Pelobatidae; genus Spea; species Spea multiplicata. The sequence goes on along the minus strand of VKOC01000006.1, from coordinate 17,670,168 downwards.
CTTGGTATTTTTAACAAGATGTAGAATTTTTACCTCTTACACAGGATTTACTCTTGGCTACAATGTTCTGCATTTTAGGGTGATATGTTCAAGGCTATTTTTCTATTGCAACTGAGTAGATTAAATACATAACTCTGATATTTATTACAGGACAAGATAGTTCTAAGTCACGTTTAAAGAAAAATCTTTAGGCGCCAAGAACAAATACCTATACAGAGACAAATTAAAAAAAAAAACAACCAACCAAGAAAGCTAGGTGCTACTGGTAAACCTTTAGGATCCTTGGCTACTTGGCTCCTGGGATTTGTCGGCTCTGGTTTATTATAACAAAATACATACAAACAAACATTAAGTCTAGGCTGTGCTTGCCAGCCCATTAATCATGTGCACTTTTTCCCCATGAGAGTTTTCTTCAGAAGCCAACTCTCAGTAACTACTTCCACTGACAAGATTTGGGGCATGTTGGTTATTGTTGGTGCCAGTTGAGCTGCTATACAAAATACATAATTCATGTAATTCAATATTACAGAGCTAAAGAATGCAAGGAATAGGCAGGCGTGTATTATTATTATCATCATCATCATTTGACTAATAGTGTGGCCACAGAAATGTATATGATCTACGACCTGGTAACATTTATTGGATCTGAAAAGAAGAAAGTCCCAGTTTCAAAAGAAGTGACTGCTTTAATAGACATTTTTTATTTTTTGTATAATAACTAGCAGGGAAGTTGCGTGTACAATCATCGCTAAACACAATACGAAATTAAGCCATACTAAAAATAAACTTTAGCCTCTACTACCATTCCCCAAACACTTTAAACATCTAATCTGGAAGCACAGTAATAAAATATGCTAGAGAAATATGTCAAGTGTGTGGTCTCACCAATCCCAGTACCGTGCCGCAGGGGACGCTAATAAATTAAGAGATGTTGATTAAAGCCGACATTTAATTGTAGATTGAGACATTTGGAGTTGGGAGAGTAAAGTAACTGGATAGCTTGGATGTGGTTGAAATTATGCAAAAAAAGTAGTAAATAAATAAAAACTAAACATAGACACAGGGTTGCTATGTTACAGCTTTCCTGGCACTCGGCCATGCCTTTGGCACTGCCAAATAATTATACTTATGTTTTTAACAGACATTAAAATATTAATCTAATCATAGGCTGAAGCACACCGTGGAAGTGTCTGATTCCGCACGTACGCAATGGCTGGCATTTCCTTGCCTACTATGTTGCTACCCATCTTGGCATCACACCTGTCACACAGGTTAGAAAAACAAGATTAATAAAACAAGAAAAAAAAGTGGTAATCCAGACAGTATTAAGAGCACCTCCCTAAATCTCCTGGCTCTTCCTTCTCTTCACACTGGGCTGCTTTGCGCCTTGTTTGCTTGCTTAATAAGTAGGATTAGTTGTTCGTAAAGCCGGTTCTGAGGTCAAAACACACACTATGCAAATCAGATTGTATGCCTCAGATGTAGACATGGAAGCCATGGCCGTGTCAATTGCTCCATTCTTCTGTGGCGGTCCTCATGAATCAAAGGGTGCTTATAGTGAAATTGTTTGCCTGTCTAATATGAATAACATTTTGCATCTTAAAGTAAAATGGTCACTTTCCATCTATTCCCAATGTACACATTTAGTTTTTAAATGAATTTTAAATCTTGAGGTCGCAAACTAGTCAGTAATTCCATGCCCTTGCATGAAAGTAGTTTATTGACTTCTTTTTTTTTAATTGAGATGCCTGTGCTGGAACTTGCATTTTCAAAAAGTTATAGCCTGTTTGTAGCCTACAAAGACTGCAGGACTGAACTTCTCCTCTAAACACAGACTCACTATCTGCTAAAGACTATGCATTCTGGGTACACGTAGCTGTGCTGTGAAAACATATTTGCCCCCTTCCGAATTTATTTTACTTCTATATTTGGCTTGCCTAAATGTTTCAGATCGTTAAAATGTAAATAAAAAAATAAACAAAAAAATAAATAAAAATAAATAAAAAAATAAACAAAATAAAAAGTTTTCATAGATAGCATTTTTCCTTCTATCCAACCCTAACTGGCCCTATGTAAAAATGTAATTGCCCCCTTAGTTACCAAATCAATCAATAACAAATTAAATTGATAATTGGGTTCAACTTGATTAGACACACCCTGGAATGATTATTGCCAAAGCTGTTGAATCTAATCATCAACTAACAAAAAACTGTCTTGTAAAGTGAAGTAGGTCTCAAAATGCTGTGATCCAGAGAAATTCAAGAACAGACGAGAAACAAAGAAATTGGCATCTATCAGTCTGGAAGAGTTTTCAAAGCCATGTATAAGGCTCTGGCGAGGAGTAGCCAATCTACCAAAATTCTTCAGAGAGCACAAGGACCGCTCATCCAGGAGTTCACAAAAGAACCCAGACTAACATGTTAAGAACGGCAAGCCTCACTTGTCTCGGTTAAGGTCAGTGTTCACTATCCCCCAAAAAGAAAGAGGCTGTGCAAAAATGGCATCCAAGGGAGAGTGGAAAAATCCATTGTTGACCAAAAAAGAATGAACGAAAGCAATCCTGCCAAGAATTCCTCCACAGCGATGTAAAAGGCTTATTGCCAGTTATCGCAAGTGTTTCATTGTAGTTGTTGCAGCAAGTGTGGCACAACCAGTGGGCTTTTTCACTTGGGTGATATAGGTTTTAGTTCTTTACCTTCAATAAATGAAATGATCATTTAAAAGATGAATTTTGTGTTTGATTAAAATTGGTTGGATGATGATTTAAGTGCGACAAATAAGCAAAAATAGAAGCGATCTGGAAGAGGCAAATACCTTTATATGAGTGGAGTTCTTTGTGGCAGTGTGCATATCATGTGCTTCAATATGTTGCATAATTACTGAAGGAGAGACTCATTCACTGTCTGGAAATATCTATGTTGTAAACACACACTCATATTCCTACTGACACAAAAGGAACTTTATACATAAAATACCCCAGGAGATAAAGCAAACCAATTCCACTTGTGGTAGCCATGCGGTTTGAATCCGATACGGACTTAGCATATGGGATATTCACAAGAGAACAGACATTTGCATAAATATGTCAACTTTCTAATATTTGATACACTGGATTTTTTTGTTGGCATAGGATGAATAGCAAACCTCCATCAATAGCAGAATAAAGAAAAGGAATATATAGATATCTATGCGTGTGTATACGTAGATATATATATAGATATATACACACACACACACTTTGATTTCTCTTGTAATTGGCAGTAGCTCATCTGGGGGTATGTTCGCCCAACAGGGTTATCTGTCCCCCCTCTTTTGCCCAAGTAGGACTGTGTCTTATGGCGCCTTGCATGACCTTTATCGAAGATTATGCAGCCGTTCCTGTCCTTTGATATGCGGCCGAACGCTTAAAAACTTGTGTTTGAGTGTAGCAAACACTCACGCGTATCCAGAAGAAGGATGGATAAAGAGTTATTTCTCTGAAAAGTTGCCCATTTGAAATGATGTATTAAATTTAGCAGAGTTTCTTTAGAAGGATTATTTTAGATGCTCATGATTATTACCGTATTTGCTCGATTATAAGACAAGGTTTTTTCCAGAGCAAATGCTCTGAAAAATACCCCTCGTCTTATAATCGGGGTCGTCTACTAATCAGACCCCAAAAAATGCTGGGGCCAGGCTGCTTACCGGTCGCGAGCAGCGTCTCTTCTGTTAGAAGCAGGGCAGGAAGCTTGCAGCGTCCTCACAGAACTCTATCTCCCCCCTCCCTCCTCTGGGGGCGGGGCCAGAGAAGTTGCTACAGCCGTCCCCTGCAGAAGTCTGCGAGTGAGAGATCTGCAGTTCAGGTGAGGGGGTGGGGGAGGGTTTTTGAGTATGTGTGAAGTGTGTGTGATTAATGGAATGAATGAGTATTTAAATGTTTGTGAATGAGTGTGAGTGTGTGTGTGATAGCATGGATGTGTAAGGGGGGTGGGGGTTGTAGCATGGCATATGGAGGCTGTAATCCCACTACTATCATCCCCAGGTTCCAGCATGTACTGGCTGCCTTGGCTTGATAGGAGTGTGATTGCTGTTAGCAGTTTGATATATATATATATA
>VKOC01000006.1:17632629-17649463 GCA_009364415.1 Spea multiplicata | reverse complement strand
CTCCCTCCCTACCCCCCCTTCTCATGATCTACCCACTCCCTTGCTACCCCCCCTTTGTAGGTCATTTACCGTCAACTCCTGTGTTGGGAGCGTGAGGCATTTGTCTCGGGTGCCGGCGTTTCACTGCTGAGCGCCGGCATATGACGTCATATGCCGGCACTGAGCGTGAAGCGCCAGAACCAGAGACAAACACCTCACGCTCCCAACACTGCACTCTGGGCAGCGCTGAGGCAGGTGGCGGCAGCAGCAACGGTGGGGAGCAGAGGAGTCCTGGATTTCTGTCAGTCAGGGGGGCCCAAGAGGTGCCGAGCGGTCGTTTTCAGCAACCGCTCCGCACCCCTTGGGCCCCCCTGACTGGCAGAACTCCAGGGCCCGGTCGCAGTCGCCACCCCTGCAACCCCGGTAGTTCTGCCACTGGGGTGAGGTAAAAAGAAAGAGGAGAAGAGCTAAAGAGAAAGAGTAAGGGAGATATACATAAAAGGGAGAGAGAGAGGGGGGTGATGTAAAGAGACAGAGTGATAAGGAAAGAGGGTGCGAAGATAAAAGAGAACAAAGAGAGAGAAATAGAAAGGGGAGCAATAAAGAGAAAGGGAAGCATTAGAAAGAAGAGGTACAAAGAAAGGGGAAGAGAGATAATGAGAATGGAGATCAAAAAGAAATGGAAAAGAGAGAAAAGGGAGAGATAAAGAGAAAAGAGAGAGATAAAGTAAAGAGAAGTAGGAGAGATAAAGGCGAGGATCAAACAGGGGGAGATAAAGAGAAGATAAACAGAAACAGGGGGATAGGGATTAGGGAGATATAACGAGAAAACGAGAAAAAAAAGAGAGAGATAAAGAGAAAGATGAGAGATAAAGAGTGGAGGTAAAGAGAATAGGGAGGATCACAGAGAAGGGAAGAGATAAATAGAAAGGGAATAGATAAAATGGGTAAAGCAAAAAGGGGGTAGATGTAAGAGTTAATAAGAAAGAGGAGGGATAATGAGATAGTTGAGTCTGGATGCTGGGGCCAATCCTTATATCATATATAGTTAAAATGGGATGTCCAAAGCAGATTGACGTGGTTGCATATTTCACAGAGGTTGTTATTATATAGTGTGTGTATATATGTGTATGTATTGTGACAAATCCTGTAGCATGAGGGCCATACATGTCGCATTTAGGGGTCCTAAGCACAGTCCTCTAGGGCAATCAGTGTCGGGAACACCAGCTTGTAACAAAACATTGCTTTATTTTGAACTGCTCAAACCCCAAAAACCAAATCATTAAAAGAAAACGTAGCTCCCAATTGGAGCCCTCTCTAACTGAACTATGCTGGTCCAAACTGACCAGCCTAATTACCCACTAACTAGACCTCCTAGCCAGACCCAGCTACGCCAGGCTCTGGAAAACCCCAAACTAAGCCAGGCTCTGGCTCACTTGGCTCAGGGATGGTCTTCTTGTTCAGGGCCTCTCTTTGTCCTGGGGGCGCAGGAAACAGTTCATAACCAAATACAGCATCAATGTCTGATGGAAAAGGTTACTTTAAGGCCAGACAAATAAAATACATTCATATCCAGAATGAATTGATATTCAAATTCCCCGTTGAGACTTAAACTTTAGTACCTGTCCAGCTATTTTTTAAAACGATAATTTTAATCTATGATGTTTTAATACAGCTCTCCATGCTGTAAATGTATTTGCTGCACATAAGGTTATTTAAAATGGTCTTTCATACCACTAGTAATGCTTTATTCATTCAGCCATAAAGGAAATTATGATATGTTTGTTATTTTAATGGTGTATTTGTGTAATTTGTACAATAAGTAGTTTTGTACAATAGCAGTTCAGACCCAGAATTCATCAAAGCAATTGTCCTCTGCAAAAAAAAAACTAACAAAAAACCCAAACAACAACCCAAGGCATGCAAGGGTCTCAGCAGTGTATGCTGGGTATCTCTGGAAGTACTGTGAGTAAGGCATCCATTCCATGCCTTCTCACAGAGAATAAACTTAAGGCATCTGAAAAGAACTGTTAAAACATTCAGATGTTAACACAAATCCACATGGTCCTATCCAGAAAAGCTGTCAGTGGGTTGGGTGTCTTATAAAGAGTGAGTGGCAGATGCGGAGATAGACTGGGGCAGTTATATCTGTCAAACTATAAACCAGGTGTTCTAAGGTGGCCTCGGAGGACAGAAGCCTACCAAGGAGCAGACGGATTTAACATTAATGCATACAGATAATCAGAGTATAGGAGTTTGCTGCAGTAGCTGCACAACTTCAAACATAGCTGCTTGGACAAAACTCATGCCAGCAAATGGGCCTTGGCCAGACAGTCTGCATTTTTGTCTGCGTTTTTGGGGCAGTAAGAAATCTTGATAACATTTTCTACAGTTTCACTCATCTTTGTTACGACAGCGGCAATCATTCAGGATCACTATCTCATAATGACAAGACTCAGGGAAACCTTCAACATACTCCCTGAGCAAACGTCAAAAAAAGAGGTAATGAATTCCTTGAATTTTCAATAATAAAGTCCAAACATATTCTCCTTTGTCTAACTATTTCAAAATATCATAATATGACAAGCCTAGTAAAGAATCATGAGGTGCTCAACAATATGAGTAAATCTGTCAAGTTTTATTGCCACTTGTGTAGAAATAAAACTGTACCGATTTACTCACGTTGCTGAGCACCTTGTGACTCTTTACTACATTTAAGGGTGTTGGGTAGAATCCTGCTCATGCCATTAAGATGCTGTCTGACCGTCTCCTAAATACTATATTTGCTTGATTATAAGACAAGGTTTTATTCAGACCAAATGCTCTGAAAAATAACCATCGTCTTATATTCAAGGTCGTCTTCTAATCAGACCTCAAATAGAGGTCAGACTACAAGACTAAGATCCAAATCCCCTGCAGCGCTGCAGGGGACCCGGATCCTCCTCTCTGGCAGCTGGTGGACGTCTGTGCGATGCGCACAGACAACCTCTGCTGCCAGCACTTCCTCTGGGGAGCACCAGCGCCACATGACCTTCCGTTGCTCATTCATTGAAGCCCCAGCAGAAGTGCCGGTAGCAGCAGCGGAGGTTCTTTGTGTGTATTGCACAGGCCTCCACCGGCTGCCCCACTAGACACCAAGGAATCTGAAGCATGGGGTATAAGTCTAGGGAAGCACTTTGTAATTCAGGGGAAGGTAACAGTGGCATATGGGGGGTATAAGGGCTTTGGGAAGGCAGAATGGCATATAGGGGGTTAAAAGGAATATCAGGGAGGCAGAGTGGCATATAGGGGGTCAAAAGGCATATCTGGGAGGCAGAGTGGCATAACTGGAGGCAGGTTGGCAAACAAAAGGAAATAAAAACAAAAAATGCATTTTTCTCAAGCATAGTTATTAAATATGAAAAAATAGTTTACATGTGAATTAATATTTACTAGTAAAAAATTTCCTGTAGGGTAGTCTTATATTCAGGCCTTTTTTTCCTATATTATTATTCAAATTTTGAGGGGTCGTCTTATAATCGACCAAATACGGTATATAATCTGACAATCTTACTTTTGAATCTTACTTTGCTGCAGTGTACAAAATATGTAAATATCAAGTGTCCCCTTTGCAAGCCATTCAGAAACATTTTATTGTAATCTTCTGGCAGATGACAACCAAGGTAAGTTCTCTAGTAACAATTTTACACAAAATTGATGCCTAGAGTTCACTTTCAGAGCTGGTATTTGAAGAGACACTGTTAGCTGAACAGAGAGGGTGGTTCAGCCTTGGAGTACAGAGATACAAGGGGAGAGAGTGAATGTACAGTAGATAGTGTGGGATGCTTTTAAGGGTTCATTGGAGGCATTTATGGCAAGGAAAGACATTCATATGAATTAATGTAATTAGTGGCTGATTTAAGATTCACACTGACTGCCTTGGTTTTGTGAAGGAACATTTTGTGGGCGAAATTGGCATTAGTTTGAAGGTAGAAATTCACAAAAAGTCAGTCTGTATTTATTTTAGATAACAAAGTGTTCTGTGAAGTAAAAAAGTTAACTCAGCCGATCAGACTAAACTTAGAGGTTCTTGTTTACTAAGCCTTGCAAAGCAACTCATATATTCACTAACATACAGAGTAGGCCTGGCACCTTCTGGCCTGGGGAACGTAAAACCAAGTGTCCTCGTTGGCCCTTGCCCCTCCTGGTAACTCGCATACGCACTGGTACACATATGCTAACACACAAACACTTACACGTGCATGCTCACAAACATACATTCATGCTCACACACACACAAATACATTCAGAGAAAATTATGTGAGAAGGGGGAGTCCAATTTACTCAAATGGTGAAAAAATTCTGCTAGCGCAGCTACAGACCAAGTCCACTGCTGTATGCACTCATTGGGAAATTACATAGACAAAAAAAGAGAGGTCAAGAGCATCCCACTTTGCACCTTTAGTAATGAGGTTTCCCTGAAATCTAATAAATGTAGTGCTGTTTTCAATTTCAGCAAAAATATGCTCTCACCCCAACCTACATACATTGATACAAACATACTCTCTTACCCTCTCACTCCTCCTTCCCTCCCCTTACCCCCTTGCTTTTACTGTGAGAACCCCTCCTGAATAGGCCCTTTGTGAAGACATTTGGATCTGCCTGGAAGGAAATTGCCCCCTGGTCCAGCCTTCCACTGGTAACATACCAGCTGCTTAAGAGTGCATGTGAGTATGTGACTTTGAATTTTGCAAGATTTAGGTAAGAGCATGTAAATTGCCTGAAAAGTGCACATTTTTGTAAAAATAAACATCACTCCTACACTACAAATAAATTGGGAAAAAAACCATTAATTATATATATTTTTTAAATTACATAACACAACCTCCTATTAGCCAATGACGTTGAAGATCTAACCCCTTCTATGTGGAGAGCTTCTTGTCTGCTACTTGTATAACATGAATTGCATAAATGGTTGGGCCTCTATAAATAAAACATAAGTATTTTTCATTGCCTTCACACTGATCACAGTCGTGTAAAATGTGAAAACAATCTTTTTTTCCAGCCTCATGGAAGTATGACATATACCTTTCTAATATTGACTGTTTTTGGGAAGTGAAAGCCAACGTAGCGTTAAGTATTCAAGGATAACAGGTTAACATAGGGCCTGCCATTAAATCCCAGACTGGTTTCCCAGACAGGACATCTCACATGAAGAGATTCCTCTGTATGAGACAGCTTGCATTGTCTTGGTCTGAGTGTGATGATTTCCGCATGAAAACACTTTCTCTCAACCACCTAAACCCTTTAAAAATAACAGATGTTGGAAGTGCCTTTTAATTATTCAGTTTTTATCTGATATAAAACAGGACATTTCTGACTAAAGTTAGTCTCCCAAACTACTGGGATTTATATTAAGGGTTTATACAATATAATCACTAAAACCAGAATTTGTTTGGTTTATTTTTGCCTCGTAAGAAATTGGACTTTAAATCGATAGCTTCCATAGACTTAACTTTCGAAGTGCTGGAGGAATGAACATTGCAGTTGTCATAGAGCCATGACGTTTTAATCCTTCCTGACATGTCCTCAGAACGATCACACACATGAATATTCCCATTTCTTACATGTTTGCTTGTCATGTGAGATTTGTGGAATGCCGAGTTAATGTAATGAGAGTGTCTGTCTATGGCAGATAGAAATCCTTTCTTATCCAAGTTTTACTTCTGAGTTGATTCATCTTGGCATGTTGGGAGTCACCGTACAGCCTGGCTCTTGTGTACTAATTTCCCAGTGGCTTTTTTCCAACCTACAAGTGTCTTTGAAATGCCATGAAAAATATGTTAAAATTACACACAGTGCCGAAAGGCTAAGCTTAAACATGATCATTTGCATTTCTTGGTAAGCTTTACTTGTAAAGTGTTCAATTTTTGGTCAGGAATTCATGTGCTTGGAAACCCCTTACAGTGATATGGGCTTTAAGCTGAATAGGACTTTTTTAACTTCATTTTTGGAAGACAGCAGCTGGATAAGTTAACAGTTACCATGTTCTCCCCTGCCCATTCCAGCTGTCTGCACTTAAAAGATGTATTTTATAAGTCTCATTCATGTCATTTTTCTTTCGAAAAAAAGGTTAATTTTCTAATACATTTTACCGTTTACTTCTTTCATTACACGTCTAAAATGCCAAGAAATGTGTCTTATTTTATTAAAGAAAAATATTAGGGGAGTGTTGGAATTTACTGTCCAGATGTGCAGTAGGATAGGCTAGCGATCTTTTACTGCAATGTAATTGGCTGGTTGTATTTATAGTCATTACATGGCAAAATTACGGCTCCCTGTATTGTATAATTCTGTCTACGCACTGTCTACAGATTAAGGCCTGTATAAAGAATTTGGGTTCATTAGAAAAAATGGCATTAAGGATATTTGTATCTGTTAATTTAAGTAGTAAAGGTGCAGAAGACCCCATCGTGGAATGGATGGGGCATGGAGACATACCTTTTTAATTTTGCACATATTTCTACAGTATTATAATATACTTATATGCATATCTTTTAATACATATTGTAATGGATCTCGGTACCCCAAATGGGTATATCCGCTACTGTGACCGCTGAACTTCTTACTTATTATCATGTCAGAATATCGGCTGCTACCGCCTTCCTCTAAAGAAACATCAGCTGAGACTAGATGCTTGAGAGTAAAATCAGGAACTTTGTTATAATGGGAAACTCACTGGTATTTAAACAGTACAAGGGGGTAACGTACATACAATAGTCACATCAAAACACACATACATACAATAGTCACATCAAAACACACATGGTTATCATCAATCAAGCCTCCTTTGCACATGGCTCAGTATTTGCACTCTGCCCAGTATGGGGGTCGCTATTGTAGTCTGTGGGGAAGATAGTAAATACAGGCCGAAACCTTTGGCTATCAGGTCTTGACCCAATCAGGTCCTGACCCAATGGAGAGTAAAACACCACGCATGAAACCTCCTCCCAAAATACAGGTACCTGAGATCTGTGTCCGAGCTCCACAGTCTTTAGACTGTAATTGGGGAAACGTGGGCCTCTGTACTAAGGGGAAGAAGGAGTCCCACGGATCCCTTGCACCCACCTCTCTAAAAACACCTTTCGAGGCCTGGGCCCATAGTCTGTAGGGAGGAGGCTGGCCCCCAGGCCCCTCCAGTTGCTCAGGGCACTCTGTGACATATATATATATTATGTACTTTTTCTGATTCTTACAACTAACCTGTCCTGTTGCTGTTTTTGCCCTGTGTAAACCTGTGTCCTGACCATTTGTGATTAGGTCTGGGGATTGTTTTACGGTCCTCCCCAACTCACAATATGGGCATTGGGTACAACAGCTTTACATGATTTTTCAACCCTGCTAGTGCTTCCCCAATGCTGACTTTAAAGATGACCCTTATAATAGATAAATTAAGCTATACAAACACAAATACAGACATGCACAATTTAAGGATAAGGAAGAGGGAAAAAACTATATGTAAGAATGAGATTTCATATTGCCAAAAGCCACTGCAGTTAGCATTTTTCAGGTACCATGCACTAGGATTGTAAGCCATGTATACATTTCTATGTATGTTCAAAATGAAGGCTCAGTTAACACCTGGAACAATCCAATCCCAAAGGATTCTGAACAATTTCCCCACTATGGTAGGTATTTCTATTAACTAAGCCCAAATCACGTTTGCGGTCAGCTAAGATGTCACTGAGCAATAATAAGGTACTGTGTGGGAACACTTTCTATACGTGTTTTAAATGTAATTATACCATAGGCCATTAGGGATTCCAATTTGTGTACAGTTAGGGCAAATTTCCCTGAAAATTGTTGAAGTTATAATTGCTAATAGCCCTTTTCCTGACTATTTCTGGTATGTGTGTATATTTGTCATCCTGGCATGGTAATAGCATTCCTTAATTGGCTGTCTGCTTTCTGTTGGACCTCACAGCTGGCCATGAAATGTGTTCACTATATTACTATTACCCACAGCTTGCCAAATATTATTTGCATTTACGCAGTTCTCAAAGTATTACTTAAATTGATAAATGCAATCTTGTTCTTTCTAAAATGGTAGTAGATGTTTCATTTTGAGAAGGTGATTTTTCAATAAAGTAAAGTCATATGGGAATTTTTAACCCCCGGTAATTTTATAAATCCATTGGAGGCTCGCTAGCAAAGGCATCGTAATGCATGATATTTAGTTTCTAGAGTTTCCAAAATATTGTCAACGTTTACTTAATGACATTGTACTTCAATGGCTCCTTGTTTATGCCAACCATGTTCTTATTGACTCTTAGTTTGAAGAACAGTGAGAACACCGTAATATATTACAACATACCGGTATATATGTTATTTTGATGCAGTGATACCAGGCTAAAACTGCACGTTTTAGGATTATATGGTATGTATATATTTTTTCACTCAATTCTTCGCTTCTCAATGGAAGAACTTGATGTTGTGGTTTACCAATGACAAGACACAGTATGGTGAAATGATATTCCTTCACAGCACAATTGTAAGTGTTTTCCCATAGTTATACTGGGTATGAGTTTTTTTGTCTGTGCTATTTTCTGTTGCCATGTCTCTGAATCTGAATATAATAAATAGATACATGTCACGCTATTGACCAAGGGGAGCTGGTGAGTTTTTCCTTTTTTCCCCATAACATGTGTGTCTGGACATGTGTGAGGCTTGCCAAGTGCTGCTAATGTGAAAGCTATACATTTATGAAAAGGTGAACGTTTATTGTTAAACCCCTTTTTTGGTATTTTATAAAATACATTCTTCTTAATGATTATGGAAGTTCCATTGAGTAACATTGGGGGTTTTACATTTTACCCTTTACAGTTAAATATACGGTACTTTGTATAGTATAGGCAGGTGGTGTTTTCACTGACAAAAGAAAATAATGTTTTGGCAATATGAAATCTCATTCTTACATATAGTTTTTCCCTCTTCCTTATCCTTAAATTGTGCATGTCTGTATTTGTGTTTGCATAGCTTAATTTATCTATCATAAGGGTCATCTTTAAAGTTAGCATTGGGAAGCACAAGGAGGGTTGAAAAATCATGTAAAGCTGCCCATATTGTGAGTTGGGGAGGACGCTAAAACAATCCCCAGACCTAATCACAAATGGTCAGGACACAGGTTTTTACAGGGCAAAAGCAGCAACAGGACAGGTTAGTTGTAAGAATCAGAAAAAGTACATAATATAGCTAAATATATACAAACAAATGGATATATTTTGAGGTAGGGAGTGTGACAGATTGTGATAAATGAGGCAGAAATCGGTTTAAGGAATAAATATAATAGTGAGCAGAACTCCTTATTGTCAAAATGCAAAACGGGAAATGGTAAATTAACCCATAACAGAAGAAGAAGTATGAGAAAAATACAAATTCAATTCCTGACCCCAACTACAAATTTGAATGCTCTTTCTTATAGCTGCTGGTCTTGTGTTCTTGATGTTGCCTTTACCTTGTCTCCACCTTGTGGTAAATTATCATAAGAAAATTGTTACAATGTTATAGTAAATTTAAAGGTGCCATTCCACCCAGATAAAAAGTTACTTGCACTCTCTAGTACGAAAAAGAAAAAACCAAAATCTCACGTGTAGTAAAAAAAACAATAAATACTTCCCCACAATGAAAGCAGCTTCCAAATGACACTCTTCCTCAAAGTGTATGTACAACCAAACAGCAAAACATGGAGCGCATATACATGGGGGAAGAAAAACAAATAGCAATAGTGTAATATGTAAAACTCAAAAGAAATCTAATATAGTGTAAGAACCACTCACAAGTGGGCTGGATTAGGCAAGCTCATCGAAAAATCGGTATTGGTTTTGGAATCTTGAATGAATTATGTTGTAGCACAACTCAAAGAGTAATGTGCATAAGCGTATGGAAATAAATCATCCGGTAGAAGATAATAAATGGTCTCCATTTTATTGTATCTCGACGCGTTTCGCTGATAGCATGTCGGCTTCTTCAGGAGAAGATAAAAGTTAACATTAAAATCGAGTAAAATACAAATTAATTAAGTGTTTTACATATTACACTATTGCTATTTGTTTTTCTTCCCCCATGTATATGCACTCTCTAGTACGTCCAGGAAATAAATCTCAGCAGATCTGTGATTGTATGCTTGATTCTTAAGGTTTCATCACATAAAACAACATATAGAATTTTATGAAGCTTTTACAGTTTCTTTAGTCGCACTCTATGAGTAGGTTTGTGTTACACAATTAAGTATTCACTTTGAAAATAATAGGTATAATGTTTTTTAATGCTGCATTTAGGAGGCGGAAGTGTAGTTTTAGAGGAGAGCTCAATTAGATTTTTTTTGTTCTATGTGCACTGTCATTGTGTGGAACAAGACTAGGTACTGTTAAAACATACCGTAATTCTGCTGTTATGCACCGGCTGTTGTAGTTTCTCTGTTCTATGTGCATTTAGAATTACTCACTTTCTAGTCTATGTTTGAGTGTCACTGCCATAATCCCTTCACCTATGTTGTGTATTCGCTACTGTTGGCTGTGTGAGGAGATTAGTCTGGTTCAATTATTTGTCTGTGTAATCCCTTGCCATTGTGATACGTGTTGTGTTAATAATACCGTAATTATAAACTATGCCCAATAATATGTGCATTCTCGCATGACTGGTACGATTCTTTCCCGGGAAAAGCACTTTGGCTCAGAGAGCTACCTACCTTGTAGCCGGCTTTCGCTATGAGGAAGGCAATACCATTGTCCGGTAGACTCCGCGGTTCTACAATATTTACATAATGTTTTTACTCCCAATGGAAACAATAAATTGGAGTTTCTTCACTGAGTTGCAAGTACTAGCAAGAGGACAACAAATGAGATTAAAGCACAACTCACATATTCACTATTCACCATCACCCCCCCTTTCCCTCACCATAACATTATGGGGAAAGCAAAAATCAAGAAATCAATTGAAGTTTCAATAATTATGTAAGGTAACTAATTGTAACACAAACAATCAAAAGGAATGTTAAGTATCTTGTGTAAAGTGGGACGGTTATGTTTTTGCCAGACCAAAGAAAGTGGTGCTTTGCAGTTGGTTTGATGCCTGAAAATATCAGGCTATTAGTATAAAATTAAACTCGGGCTGGAAGTCATATCATTGCGATCATTACAAGTACAACCACAAAATAAAAATGTTGTTTGAAAATGAAAAAAAAAAACAAAATAGAATTTTTAGGCACTATATGTATTCATTTTATACCATTCAAGTTGAACCTTTCCTGTCTTTTACTTCAATTCATTCTGAACACCTTTGCCAGACTAATTGTGTTATCCTATCACCCTTCATGAGCCTCCCCACTATGCCAGGCTCTTCTCTGTCTCCCCATACCCTCCAGAATAAAATTGAAACATCTGACTGTTATCTTCAGAGCCCTTAACAACACTGCACCTTCCAATATTTCTGCTCTTTTGCAACTCGTGACCTGTGTCTTGAAAGAAACCATCTGTTCTCCCCAACTTCAAGATTTCTAGGCCATCGAGTGCTCTTCATCACCCTTACAATGAAATCATCCTCACCCAAGCAGTTGCTCCTCTTCTGTCTCATTACCCCACAACCTGCAAATAGATTGTAAATTTGCAAGAGCAGGGTCTTCTTCTCATTCAGTACCAGTATGTATTTCTCCTTCTGTGCAATATGTTAATGTTATTGTTATTTTTTCACCCCCTTTTTGTAATAGTGCTCAAAAACTTTAGTCTGGTACTTTATAAAAAAAAAGTAATGTAATACAACTTTACTTGATTAATGCTCAGAAGCATCTACACATTCTTTCAGCTTTAAAAGTTTATTTAAAGAAAAGTGTTGTGGCATACAAACCAATATAGTCATAAGGTGATGAACTAGGTTTAACCTGTGAGTATCACTGTGGGAATCATCACTTAATTTAAAACTTGGACTTGGAACAGTCAATACGTGCGTAGTTAAAGTCCAGTGGATTTCGAAATGAAAGCCCCAGAGTAAAGCGGTTTTAATTAATGTACATTACTTATAGAGAACGGTCCTGAAAGCATCCTGATTTGTGCATTTCTCCAAAATTAGTCATATAATCACCTCCTCAGCAGATGGTTGAACTTGGGCTTGCTTATTGGAATTGAGATTTAACTGCTATGCAGATGGTTGCCAGCTCAAATAGTTCTTATTGACAGTGACATTGGCCTGCACATGCAATACGCTGTCCAGTAGCTCTGACTGTTATTGCAAAATCAATGACAATATGTTTTATGTCTCCCAGCTATACAGTTTGTCACATTAAAGTATTAAGTCTGTCTTCAACTTCACTAGCTGCAATAACCGATTGTAAAACCAGCTCCATCTTAAGCATGTAGTGCTTGGTAATTATTCAAGCCAACAGAAATGTAGTTTACTATCAGGTGCTCTACACTGATTCCTAGGATGAATCTTTGCCAAAAACTAGGACCAGTCACCCCTCAGAGGACAGATTGTCTGTGTTATTACATAGTTGCAAGAAAAGCTGCTGACTCAAGGACCCAGTACCATCCTAAGGATAGGGATAGGTGTGTGTTTGGACAGTTTTAAAACTAGGCTGCGTAGATGGATTTCTTTCCTAGGTTGAATGTTGGCACTGCTTATTTGTTAGTGAAGATGTTGATGGCAGAGGTGTCAATTGAAGGCCTACACGGAAGAAGCGGCACCTTGCTGCACGCCCATGTACTTCATCATTTACAACAAGGCCTTAATGAGTTTTGTCATTTCTAGTTTATCACATTGTCCTGTTACAGAAAGGTCTTTGTTGGCTACCGGCTGTTCTGTGACCAAAAAAGCTTCTGGTCTTGTCAGCATGGGCAATCTGTCCAACGACTGCAATCTGATTACTAAAACCTTAACTAAGATTGTGTAATCCACATTAAAGAGGTAGATCTGGTGGTTTATTAAGGGTTTAGCAGAGACATTATTAAACACTAATCTGCAACCACCAGAGAAGCCCAGACACTTGCTGTTCCCACAAAAACCTTGTGGGGCTGCCACCACTGCAAAGGGATTCACTGTACAAGACAGCCTTAAACAAAGCTCGGGACAGAGGTGCGGACGCCAGATCATCACTCATGGACAACCATTCCTTAATGGGAATCATCAGCATGAGAAATCGTCTACAACGCCGACTGCCTTTTGCATCACGCAAATCCAGAATAGACCAAGGACATGCAGGGCATGTCAGCAATAAAACCATGGTTGAAATCCATATTGGAGTTATTCTTTTATTAACATGTATTCTAGCGTAATTGTTTAACCCATTTAGATCAATATTTTCCATGATTTCACTGCATTGCAGTCTTAATGTCAGCTTACACAGGAAGCTGACATGCATTCTAGATGTTTTATTGAGTTTATTTAAGCACAGATGTGGTACATACTGGAAATTATTACAGTGGAGCTGGGTCCCTGAATTCTTGGCTTTTTGTTGTTGGAGTTGGTTAGGCCTTTTGGCTAATGCTTCCCTTTGAGTACTTTATCGGAAAGTATGAACCCTGAAGATGAAGACTGGAAAACCAATGGCCACTGCGGCATTACATGGCAGTGTCACCTCCACATTTTCCCAATTTCTCAGGATTGAAGCATGGCAGTGCTTAGAAAAATAAATAAATACAAAATTAAAAACTACTATTATTTTAACTCATACAAGATAACCCCTAGAGCTTTACAAATCGGTGTATGTTTAGTTCAACCAAGAACAGGCAACATTTGTTTGCTATCCTTACATTAAGTTGTCTCACTAAGGAGTGTCCCAATTCATGCCACTGCAGAATGTACAAGTTAGACTTCATTGATTTGCATTTACAGGCACTGTGGGCAAGTGGCTCCTGTTTGAATTACATATTTCACTATTAGGACAGCTATCAAAAGTCTTCCAAAAAGAGATAAAAGGAATATTAAAAAAAATGACCCTATCTTGCAGGGAAAAAAACTCCAACAGCTACTCGGAGTAATCTTTCACAGAGGACATCAAAGACTACTGAAAACCAGCAACCACACAAATTAATGACATCATCATTATTTGGATCCAGTAGAGTAGAAGAGGTTCACTGGCCCTTTTGTTCTTAAGGAGCGCACATAGAGTCTTCCAAAAATGACAATGCATAAAACCACAAGCTCTTTTATAAATATAACCTTTTGATTTTTTTATATAACCCCTTGATGACAAAGCCCGTACATGTACGGGCTCAAAATGCATTGTTTTCAATGGGTTTAGGGACTGCCCATTATCCTTTAGGGGTTAATGCACAATAACTTATTATGTATACTAGTTATTGATTTAAAAGTGTGGGGGAAAATTGATCAGACAATGCTGGCTCTGTCATGCATAGATGCTAATCTCATCTTGAATGCAGTTCATTTTTAAACTATGCATCTCCAAAACAATTAAAGACTGATTGCCAAACAAGGAGCACAAGCTGTAGGGATGTAGTTCCCCTTTAATTTTCTATGGGTGTGTTTTTATATTTTGTCCACTAGATGGCAGACAATTCACAGTAAATAGGTATTCTGCAAACATTGTATTGAACATATCCAATTCATTGAAGTCAAAATAACAGATCCATGCTCTTGCCTCCCACAGAAACAGTGCAACAAAATGTATCAGGCTTCCCAAAGAAAAACAAGGGATATTATTAAAGCAACAGTTTGATTTCTCCCCACTATCTGAACAGACCATTGACCAAAGCATCCCCCTAGCCAGCGCTGGAGCTGACTGGCAGTACACATATCCTCCACAGCTGGGTAGTGGGAAAAGGGGAAAATACGGTAGCCCCTTATGCATTTGCAAGCCATTTAGATTGTCCACAATCCAAAAAGGCATTGCGATACAAATACATATTTATAAAATCATGGTAAAAAACTAAAAAGTATACACATATACTTTGCCAACTGAGCAGGTAGGTTTGACAGGAGAGGCAGATGAACAAGAATGTACTTCATGGGAGACACAGTGTGAAATGTTGTGGTGTTCCATGTATCAAAATCAATAGATTTGTTTGGGAATTCAACAGTACCGGGAATTATGGTTTTAATACTGTATTTAGTAATGAAAGGGCAAATTAGGTGCCCCAACAAGTTTACATAAGTGATAAGTGGTGGAAATAAAGGATAAGGAAATGTATGATCAGTTCGCTTTTAGCTTTGTCCTAGTATTCATGATGCAATTGGAGGAATCTTATTCTAAAGGCGTGTGGTGCTCTTCTTCAAAATGAGGCCCATGAGGCAAATGTACAAGTGCCCATGTTAGCCATATTTAAGCCCCAGAGGTTTAGGGCTCTATTCTCCTTCTTCACCAGTAGTTCCCAAAATACATAAATGTTTTAATCAATTGTATATACTGTCCTTTATAATGTTATTGCTAATTTTCACTGTTTCCCTGTTACTCCAGAATCTGTTGGTGCTTTAGAGCTTCAGCACAGCAAATTACCTAAAACAGATCAGATCCTATTGAAATCACAGTAATTAATCTAGTCACGGTTTCCTTCTTTAGGAATGATGTTAATACACGCTGATTTCACCATCTAAGAAAAACCTGTCTCTGTTCCCCAACACTGGCATAACTACAGGGGTCATGGGGGTTGCAGCTACGGTGGGGCCCATGTCTCTAGGGGGCCTGGTTCGACCCCTTCTGATCTGAACCGCACCGATCCAGGTCAGAAGGGCCCTTTCTAAGATATTTTGAACCGGCAGACAGGAAAGTGGCCCCATTGGGAAACAGAGGCCTCTCGCACAGCAGCAGCCGGATAGCAAGCTGCAGGAGCGGTGAGAGAGTTGGGATGTATTGATATGTGTTGTGTATATATATATATAAAAGCAAGCATGGACGTGTACTTGTGTGTGTGAGCATGGATGTGTAATTGTTTGTGTGTGTGTGTTACCAGGGATTGTGGAGTGAGATGGAGCGTGTGTTAATGAGTATGAGTAAGTGTGAGTAATTTATGTGTTTACATATGTTGAATGTTGGAAGGGGAGGCAAGGGGCAAAGAAGGCACAGACCAGTTGTGTGGGGCAATGATGGCACAGAGTGTTGAAGTTGGGGGGCCGGGGGGGGGGATTTTCGCACCAGGGCCCTGTGGTTTCTAGTTACGCACCTAGTTTCCCAATTTACTGTGTACAATGTATTTACATGTGCTGTACTTCCACAAGATGGCGGTGCTGCACTTTAGAACTACGGTATCTTCCACTACAGTAAAAGAGCTGTACGGAACTTAAATATTAAGAGAAAATTACAAGCATGAGAAACTAGTAGCATAGCTTTGATATTTTATATTTCTTTTATTAATATTACCTCACATTTAAACTGCCCAACCACATGCTATAATTTAAATATTTAACGAAAGCAAATAAGAAAAAGACAAAACAGAAAAATTAGTGAAAGCAACAAAAACAGGCTTAGAAAAATCCAGGAAAAACAAAGCAGGATACTGAATTTGCCTAAAATAAACTTAAACTTGTACACAAATTTCTGTAAAAAGTAACACTGATTTACAGAGAGCATGGATGTACAAAGGCTTGAATACGGTTTTGTCCTGTTTTTTTAGTTTTAAGCTTTCATGAATGCAAATCTGTATGTAAGGGTCTGAGTAACTCCCTTGTTTTGCCTTAATATTGCTTTGAACTTCACTAAGTGGATGGCGCTAGGTTGTATAAACTCTTTCAAGGGTCATCACAAAGTAATAATTGCAGATAAGAAAACAACATGAGTGGATGTAGGGGGCCTACACGTATTTCATTTCGTAAACACCAAAACCTATTGCAAGGAGAGCACGTAAGGAAAAAAGGCATATACAAAGTAAAT
>VKOC01000006.1:17581268-17620942 GCA_009364415.1 Spea multiplicata | reverse complement strand
ATAGAACTATTTCATTTTTAATTATCCTGAATTTGTAGTCACAAAACTTTCTAGGCCCAGAAATCAGTGAGAGGAAAAGTAAAGGTTTTGTGCCATTTACTTTATTTTAATCTGCATATTTTATTAAAGGCCATATTTCCTCACAGTGAAAAATGAGTGCGGCCCTTGCACGTATACAATTCTGATGAAGCGGCCCACTGCAGAAAAAACTTGGACACCTCTGTTGTAATTGATAATATGGTCCTTGTCATATCGACCTGAACTGGCACCCAGCATAGGACAATCAGAAAAGTAGGTTTTGTAGCACACAAGTATTGACCAAAAGCCCAATGTTCATTTAATATTACTCTTTTTACTTACACAGAAAAGTCTGTATGTTGTCTGGCTAGTATCACACATTTTGTTTAAGTTATATAAATGGTCAATGGTTGCAGCTCTTTTAATTTCAACCACCTCATTATATCAGTGCTAGTTAAAGAAAATTGTTTTTTTTTCCTTAATATTTTAGTACATTTATACCTACTACACTTCTTCCTGTTTAGCTGTTAACTCTTCATGCCATTATATTTTAAATATGTGTCTGTTACCGATATATAGCTCTTTCAGTTAGTTGCTCGGTGTATAAAGTTATACGTTCCATTGTATTGAATAAAAATCGCTGCCCTGTACTCACGTGAAACCATGAGCCAGACACAATGCAATCCTAGATAATAGATTCAACTTCTTTATACACCAAATACAAACAGAAACTATCATGTAGACCTTTAACATGGTCATGTATAATGGACAATTGGATACACAGGTGCACAGTTTCTGTAAGGAACAAATGTTGGCAGTTCAGTGGTAGACTAAAATTATCTCAAACATTCTTTGAACAAAGAGAGGCAGGGAACATTGTTCCATTCCCACTATTTAACTGTTATCCTTACAGTATCTTCTGTTGGTTTGCT
This sequence comes from Spea multiplicata, assembly GCA_009364415.1. NCBI lineage: Eukaryota > Metazoa > Chordata > Amphibia > Anura > Pelobatidae > Spea > Spea multiplicata. Next base: position 17,619,992 of record VKOC01000006.1, on the reverse strand, counting down.
CATGTGGTTTTTGCCTTCATAAGCACAGGTGTGGAGAAATCGACAAAGGCCTTGTATAGGTAATAAACTGGTAATGATAACAAGCATTTCAAATAATATACAAAGATACACAGCCAAACGTGGTAACGTACAATAATACATGGATAATAGTAGTTGCAGCATAAATACCAATAATGACAACATATTATTCATAGTACAAATGCACTTAGAACATGTATAATGTACGTTTTCAGTGTATCCAAAATAAACATTATGAAAACCTATTGTATACAGGGTATTAAGCCTTGCTATTTTTATGCCAATATGGTTCACATGCTCTGAAAAAAAAACCATATACTGTTGGGAAGTTATTACGCTGGAGATTTATCAGACATTTAAGCTCAGTAAAAATTATGTGTTATGATATGGAGCCCATTTAGAATTAGAAAATGTGACACTATGTAGTAGAATTTATGGCAAAATGTCAGTATATATATTAAATACTATTTAAAACATAAATACATATGTTGTCATTAAAATCATTTTCACCAATATTTTACCTTAATGAAAAAAGATATATGTTATAATGGTATACATATTATTTTATATTAGGCATAACCTAAATCAAAAACAAACCTCTAGGTTGAGCCCGTTATGTGAATTTAAGTCTAGCGTGACCATTGTTACACAAACTGTTACTACTGGTAAGAGTAAGGGGTAGCATTTGAACCAAAATACGCACTTGACAGTTTGTTACAAGAAGAACCGCAGGTAATACAGGGAAAATAGCAGTATGCTCCACTTCCATCCCAATATATTCTGTGGCCATACTACTAAAATATTTGGGGTTATGTTGACTCTGTGTAATATCTGTGTACCTGGGACTCTAATCTAAGCCTGTTTGCATATGTATTTAGCACAGTTTTCAGTCACTGTTCTGTAGGCAGTAAGAAACATTGGCCAACCAGGGACAGTCCCAGGAAGATGTAAACTCAATAGAGATCTGTGCTATTGCAGCTTAGTCCTGTATTGTAGCTCCAGTGTAACCACCTAGCAAGCGCTGCAAAGTGATTATTTGGGTACGGCGGGCAGGTCACATCTGGTTGGGTAGCTCCAGCCACGTTCAGAGTTGACTCTACCCTTCCTTGCCCCCTTTTTCACATCCATCAACACAGGTGTCCCAATTTGGACACCTGAAATGTCGGGGGATATGCAATAATATATCAAATATCTTTGTTTACAGTATTATCTAGTATAGGACAGCAAGTATGCAGCATTAGAAAGAAAGTTATTTAATGCTTCTTTTTCACTTCTTCCTAATGTTATATCAATTGCTGGAATACCAATAAAAATGTAATAATACAAAATCTGACTTGGATTTAGTCTAATTATGGTTGATTATGTATCACAACAGTTTATGGGTCATATGGGAAATTCTACAAATACATATTTACAAGTAGAAAATATCAAAGCGTAACATGATCATACTTTATGAATATTTTTTGGCTGCAGTTGTTCTGTAAAGATTTTAAAGTGGCATGGTTTTAAAACATTGTGAACAATTTTAATTGCCCTTTCCGACTTCTTTATATAATACCGTACCCATGATTTTTAATATCTGATTTTTCATCAATGCCATCAAAATAACTGTAAATGTTCGAAATTAAACTAGGAGGCTGCTCAAAGAAAATATACTTGATTTTATAGTCATGTTTTGGCAAGGTCTTCCTTCCAACACCTGGTTTAGTTTTTCCTCTTTAAGTGGTTGAGAGTGAGATTGACTATAAACACTATTCTATACAAAACATTTCTTTTTACTCAAGTCTGTTAAAAATTGTAATTTTTAAAATGAATATACATGTTCAAATATCTTAAGCAATAAATCACTTTATTTTGTTACAGTGGTGTTATGTAGAAAAAGCAATTTCATGTGCTATGTTGAAAATAAAAACTTTGGCCATAACACAATAGCAACCAAGGCATTGGTCCACATTGGTCCACTTAGCAGAATTACTTTTTATACGTAAACCTCAATGTAAAATATATATAGATCTAAACTACAGTGCATGTGCAGGCAGCGTACTTAAGTATCAGACAAGGGAGGATAAAAGTGAAACAGAACCCTTTGTTTTCCAAAATTATTACAAAAAAATTGCTAAGCTAAAAAAGCATGACGGCAGGCCAATATGGTTTCGCCTATGGCCCACAGTCCCTGAAGAAGCGATAGATGAAACAAGCAGTGAGCTGTTTTTGTGAGGACCTCTCCTCACTAACCGAGCCTTTATATTTAGTTAGAGGTATTTATTTGGTGAATGCAGGGAATACCTATAATGAAGCCATAGCGTATTAGGGATCCACTGAATTCAGCAGCAGTTATTGGCTATCATACCTTTTATATTTTTTCATGTCCCTTAGCAATGTGATTCTTCATTTTTTTTGTCTTTCTTTTTGTTCCCGTTTTTTTAAGAAAAAGTATTATTTTTTTAGATTACTACTCATGACCACATGCATTATCATATTTCATGGATTTAATGCTGTGTAGTAATATTTTTGTGCAGAGTGAAATATATGAAGCCAAATAGTAAAATCTATACAAATAATCCCAATATTTGCCTTGCTTGTAAACACTGTATATTTCTGACTGTGAATGTCATTCCCTTTCAGTTCACATGGTACTAACACATTATTAGGACCTAAACATTGGAAAGACTGTTTGATGTGTATAAATAGAGGCATTCTTCTGTTTTTCTTGAATGCCCATTGTCATATTTCTTTTTCTTAAGATTACCATACATTATCCATTCACAAACAACAGAGAAGTTAGAAGTTTTTTTTTAATTGAACCGTAGAATAATATCAAAGAGGACACCTTTAAAGTTAGCATGAAATCAACGAGCACTAACAAAAGACTTGGGAATGTGCTTTTATAAACATTATCATGCAGTACTTTGATCGTTGATTCCTCCCTCTTAGACCATTTACTTTTCAAATCCATTTATATTATCACTGTGTGACAAAAGGTAAGCTCATCGCACACATTTCATGTTAGTTTATTCTGTATTGCAAAGCAATTATTCTTTTATGCTCACTTAACTAAGATACAAATATTAAGCCCAGTGATCTAAAAACCTAATCTGTTGCTTTGTTTGGTAAATTAACTCCCGGTGCTGTTATATTCATGAAATATTTTATCAATGTGTCCATGTATCGAGCAACATCATCATATGTTATGCATTGGACAACTTGTTGGGGTAGTCAGGAAGCTCTAATTCCTACCAGTGACTAATCAGTGAGTAGTTTACTGGCTTTATATGCTTATGATGGCTTCTTCACCCAACCCATTAGATAAGTGGGTTGTGGTTTTCCGATCCTTATTGTCTTTTTGGTACTTTAGGAACAGCCAATATTTGTCATGGGTCATATCAAAGCTGGCCACTGGCTACTCAGAACCAACCAACCAATGCTTGTGTGGACAAAAAGCACAAGTGGGGACATCATTCTATATACATACATTTTATATACAGAGATTAACAACACCCAATTAGATTTAGGAATGTCAGGGGTCAATTGAATATACAAATGCTGGATGGTGGTGTTTTTTAATGGATTTGGCAATACATTTAGTAGAATAACTTAGTTACAAGGTGTTTTTTTGTTTTTTTTTTGCCCAAAGCATAGTGACTTTTCATAATTTTGCACAAAATGCTGACTTTATACATTTGGACTGTATATCATTTTAACATGTCATCTTTCATTCTACGTGACTTCTATATATATTTCAGTCGTGACCTTTAAATTAGCATATCTGAAATGTTTTTCATACATAGGGTATATAAAACATGAATATGTTTGACATACTTTTATAATTCTTTTTTTTTCTTCTTTAACTATAATTTTAGAATGCTGATTTGAGTACCCGTGCACTTGCTGTTAGCTATAGTCATACTCCCCATAACAACATTGTCATATCCACTAGTTAGATATTTATAAATACATGCTTGTATGTTTACGCAGCTTATGTAAGTATGGGGAGAAGAGACTTTAGGACAGGAGAAACTAATGAATAATACTAGCCATCTTTTGCCATAGCTCTCTGTATATTGACAAAAACAGTCCATTTCTTTTACAACACATTTTCAATTACACTGAATGAAAATAAAAGTACCGTATTTGCTTGATTATAAGACGAGTTTTTTTTCAGAGCAGATGCTCTGAAAAATACCCCTTGTCTTATAATCAGACCTCAAATTGATCTGACTATGAGACTAAAATCCAGATCCCCTGCAGCGCTGCAGGGGACCTGGATCCTCCTGTCCCCACCCCCACTTACCGGTGCTTCCGGTGATCAGAGTTCCCGGCACCGGGGAATTCTCTCTGACACCTCCTTCCAGCTGCAACGGAAGTTGTCTATGCGAATCGCATGACCAGGGACTCAGAAGCATAATTTACATGTATACTGCAAATTTAAATGTCCAGCAATTAAATAATAACCTTACGGAATGTTGAGAAAGTGGAAATTCCTTCAAGAAGGCTTTTTAACGTATAGGTCACTACCACAATATAAATCACCTTTATACTAATGGTAACAACATAGGGGAAAATCCAGGAAATATCACTGAAAATGTTTTTCTGTGATGGTTTCATGCATAAGGGAAATTTGATCAGAGAAATTCCTCCTGAAAAGTGAAATTGTTATTGTATTATGCTGTTTTTTAATATTGCCCATCCATACATCATGTCTTTATAAAAATAATTAAAAAAGTAAAATATTTTTGATTTGTTACATATCTAAAGCAGTTCTGAAAGTCTGTTTCATAACAGTATAAACTACATTCCTATTTTATAACTCTGTCTAGCATAAATTCAAATGATTTGCTGAAACTAGAACCCTCACACTTCTCTGTCAAGTTCTGGCACCATGCTTTCACCATAAAAACAAGGTTAATATAGTTTTGGCACAGCTTCATCCAATATTCAGTCAAGCCTAGTTCACAATTACATACATTGTGTCCAGATGAGACGGAATATTTAAACATATACAACGCTCTACATGTAGAATTACCCAATATGCAAGTATTGGTGGAGTCAAGAAAGTAATCTTTCTGTGTAGGTGTTTTGCTTAATAACGAGTAGGACTCATTTTGCATACATTTTTGGTTGAACTTGACTTATAGACATTGATTCTCTTCTTCAATGTGGCTGCCATTTACACATCCTCAATAATATTTTAATGCAGTTAAGGGAGCTGGAACTAAAACAGCAACCAGAAATCACAAATTCCCATAGATAATGACCCACCAGCTGCCGGAAAACATGAACTACAGTCAGATGCCTCCTGACATTTTGCAGAGTGTTGGTATTCAATGTGTTCATTAGCCCAGCCAATGTCATTTCTAGGGTACATCTTCAGAAACTAAATTTAAGACATGCTAACCAAAGTTTGGGTAATTGTTATGAGAAAAGAAAACAGACACAAGGAAAAACAAAAAATGATAGGCCGTCTCTTTAGGCAATCACATATGAAAATAATGTTTTAAGCTAAGTTGCTACAATGTAACAAACCCCGATGGATAAGGATGTCAGGCTTAGAGAGTTGGCATGGGCCAACAGTCACAAACAATATTTGGAGTTTATCCTACATCAGTTAAAATCAGTAAAATTAGCAAAATTAGCATTGCCAATTAGCATATCCTATATTATAACCACACTATGATAGTTTAATTACATATTAAAGTACCCTGTGAGTACTTCAAATGCATAGCACTTCCATTTATCATAGAGAATGCTTGCTGCACATGTGAATGGAGGTTTGAATGGCCAGTGCTGGAGATGACTGGAAGTAAATATGTTACATGCATGGAGATGTGTTTGACCGAAAACACATTTCCTTGCATGCAAAATAGCTAGGAGACAGGGGAAGGGGCAAATGTATATTGGATGATCCTGCCGAAACCCCCATGCATTTGCAAAAGAAATACCACAAAAATGTAAAGTGACCACACAGCTATCATATGCATTGAAGTGCTACTAGATGGCTTGAGAAAAAGACCAACAACCACACCGTGTATCTAATGTGAGCTTTGTATTGAGTGGTCTTTTTTAAATATCAATCATATTCAATTACAATTCGGCTGATGGCAGCTGTGCATTTTAGGCTAAAAATGGCAATGGCATTTAAAACCTAGAAAATTCACAAAATATTATACTGCGGAATAGATAAACCAGTTTTTCTTCATATTAACTAGTGTTTCCTTTTGTCTTTAAAAAGACTACTTTCTGTCGGCCCGCTTTAAAAATTACATGCTCACGGATTTACGAGCAATGAATTTACTTGACAGGTGACGCTCTATTCAATAAGGTCAAGCATCTTTCTTTATATGGAATTGTGGTCACACCTAAGATTACGTCAGAAGGTTAAAAAAAATGCTTTTATTACCCCAAAAACACATTGGCCGACGTTTGTATAACTAACTCCTGACTTACTGGAAATGACATTGCTAACTGATATATGAATGATATAGCATTTTTCTCAATGTCAAACAAATATTTCTCATTGGGTAATGACATTTAAATTCAACACCTGTTACGATAAATTGAGATTAGTGAGTTTAGTCATGCCTAGGGCAGCACAAAACCTGCTCTTTGGCACCATTACAACCCAATTTTGTGATCTTTTGTGATAAGGTAAGGTAGAAAAAGACTTTGTTTAAGAGGGTACATATACCCACAGCCGCCACTTGTGCTACGTCTATTGCTAGCAAAAACGGACAGGCACGAACTGGAAAAGCATATGGTCACCTACAATGTTTTTTGATTTAGACAATCTGGATTTAGAGCCAAACCTGGAGGAGTCAAGATTTGTCATCTTCTAGTAATTTCTCTGTTAAATGTGTTGCTCTTTCCCCTCTGCAGAAGCAGCAGCAGCAATGTAGCCATGCCACCATTTCCCCTGCATGGGCTGGCAACTCCTCCACCACAATCATCACTAATAATATAATGGAAAGAAGCAAACAAAACACTAGTACCACTGCTACCTCACTTGGGGAGCAGCATCAAAGTTTTGAGAGAGCGGGAGATGGGAGCACTTCAAGGTATAAGTTATGTCATAAGGTAGTGAACCGGGTAAGGTGTCAGGACATCTAATCACTTTTGGTATAATCCAACAACTACATACACACCACAGTGCAGCTCTGTTTCAGGGGGTAACTGGCAGTATTTGCTCCAACAGCAAACCCCCAACAGCTGCCACCAATAGCAGCCAGAGCAAAGGGAGTGGTGAGCCCTCAACCTTCTCTAAGATTGTGACTGGTTCTCAGATACTGGTAGATCAGGGACATCCACTGTACCAGCCTACCCTAGAACACTTTGATGCTTTCTGTTCAAGTGACATGTCAAAGCAGCAGTCAAATAAGTTAACATGACTGCTTGGTCAGCTTATCACTGTTGGAAGTGCTTCAGGCAGCGCTGCATACATTTCTTTCACTGATGGCACATTGAAGGATAATACCACTGTGCTGGGGTAGGCACACAAGGTAACAAGAGGGGAGAAACTAGGGCAGATGGGTAGCAGGGTTACAGATCTTATCTACTCCATGCAGAAGTTATGGATGCTCACATTTGGCAGCTCTTAGGAAGATGCTGGTGCAGTGGAATGGACCACACACAGGCACAGCAGTAGACATGGGAGCAAACATGGTGAAAGAAGTTAGAGACCGTGACTTTGTGGGTTTGTGAGACTAGCGCCTCTGAAATGGTCAAAGTCTACCTTAAGGAACTGCCACTACCTCCTATTTCTCTTCCTTTTTGGGACCAGAAAGCTGTTGTGTGGTCATTCCTTTCCTTAGTGGCCTAACAGCTCTTAAAAGTCAATCTGCCCAAATTAGGTTACCCAGTACTCCATAGTGGATTCATATTCTCCCCCTCCTTCCTTACTCTGTGTCCAGGTCACATGCCTTACAACTGCTACTACTGCTGTTACCTAATCTCCTTCCTTACTCAATTCTTAATTTTTTTGTATATTGTGGAAATTAAGTGCTGTAACAAGTGGCTGGACGTGCCTGTCTGCCATTGCCTGCCCTGACCCAGTGCCCTGAAGTGGCCTGTGAGTGAGCGAGACAGGGTAAGAGAGTGAGTGAGAGTGTGAGTAAGAGAGAGTGAGAGAAAAAAAAATAAACAAAATGAAAATGATGATCATGATGATGATGGGAGTTATGCTGTAACACCGTCAATGTGTGGCTCAGTATATAGTGATGAGAGCTATGCTGTACTACAGTCAATGTGTGGCTCAGTGTAGAGTTATGTTGTACTACCATCTGTGTCTGCAATAAAGATAGGAGGACTTGGACACCCCTGCTATAAAACCTCTTTGAACTTTGGGGGATACTTATACATCACTAGCAATTTCAATACTGTAATAATTATTATGAAGCATTATCCATAACCAATACATAAAACAATATTGTGTAAGGTTAAAGTATTAATTAGATATTAGTATTTAATTTGCAAATCAACATATTTTGCAGCGCTGCACATACATATTGTACTATGTTTCATAGAGAACTGTTGCATATTTTTATTTTGCACATACTATTACCTATATTTTAACATTTACAGTTTGTAGCTTCCCCTATTTACAGCCCTTTTGTCAGAAGAATGTAGATATTTACCTTCTGGAGCAGCTTTTATTGCATGTTAGACAAGTGAAGTGCCTTTTGTGCAATTAATGTAGTATTTTTGTAGTTTATATTGTTCAGTTGTCAACAAGCCCACTGAATATTTAGAAAGGATCAGCATTTTTTCTAGTCCTTCCCGCAATATACGTACTTTTTCATGACATGTAAAAGAAAAGCTGTAATGATGTTGCAGCCATTAATAACACAAAGCAATAGCCAGGAATCCCAAAACTCTGGTAGTTTTATTTTGCTAAGTAAACACCCTCATCCCTTGTGTGTTGTGGGTATTAAGAAACAAATAAGTCACTCTTTTCCCACTGTTTCAAATACTTGATCACCAAATGAACTTTTCGTCATAACTTCAACAGGAAATGTAGCTTTATAGTCAGCTATATAAGTCATATACATTATAAAACTGTAATAAAGTTTTAGATACCATTATTTATATTTGGTTTATTAATGAAAATGTCTTATAGGTGACATTTCGACAGTTTTGTGTTACATTCTGCATGGCTAGTTTATAAATGGATTCTGTTGAGTACTAATTATGTCTTTAGATCGATCACCCACCAGATATTTCTTCAGTTTGTTCAAGCAAAACACTGAGGTTTCCTTCCTGTGCCTTGTGCACCTCAACTTTCATGTTATCATCGCCTGTGTTACTCTCTTGACAGCAGGTCACAGGAAGAGACACCACACTTGCAAGCCTTTTTCTCAAGAACCAAAATAGAATCTGTTTTCGGTTCTCCGTTGACACACACAGATATCCATGGCCATACACAAAAGAACAAAACCCTCAGCATCCTGCCTTGCAGCCTGTTACAAAAGGCAGTCCAATGTCCCCTCTATCAAAGAGGTGCCTTCTTCGTGATCCCTGTATGTAAGCACTTATGTTGTCAAACAACAGGGGGTGCTTAAACTCTGATGTGTCTTCCTTCAAAGTGTGTCTATTTCCTTAAAGGCTTTTGAGTGGAAAAACAATTAGGTTTCCTCTGCTGTCTGTTTTTCTCTGCCTAATGATGATATAATTAATTGTATATTATTATTTATTGTTTTATATAGCGCCATCTATTCCACAACAGTTCCCAATTAGTTCCTAACTAATATTTTTCAGACATTTTTACCCTTCATGCATCCAGTTCTTTTCACACGAGGAGAAATATCTTCTTACAGTGAATTCTCCTATTATTTTGTCTATTGAATTCAGAGAAACACTTCTGTCAACGGGCTAAGCATTGTAAACATAATTACTGAGTAACATTTACAGAAGAATTATGCTGTGCTGTGCACCTTTACCCATGAAAAATAGTTGTGTCCTTTTCACATTGTGTAAACCTTAAGTGTCCGTATTCTGTGAATATGGTGGAAAATAGAAACTTTATTCTCTTTAGACATAGGGTAAACATTGAAAAGAAAAAAGACATTTTTTGGTATCAGATTGACGTACAAATTCTTCTGAAAGCATTTGTAAAATACGTTTTTACTTATTAATTCAACAAAAGTAATCATGATAACAGATCTATCAGTGTCAATCATCCAATAAGCATGACCCACAAGTACTTTTTTTTGTGTTAACTAAGTGGCACCTGGGCTACTTAATGGTAAGTCAGAGATACATACATACATACAAATACGTACACATTTCTATGCAGGACTGCTAATTCTGTTGAATTATTTTCATAGATTAAATGTTTAGAAATGTCTGGTATTAAGTTCAAACATCAACCTACCTAACTAGTGACCTTGATGTCAAAATGTATATATAAATGCAACAATAATCACCAAATGTACACAAATGAGCCCTTTCTTCTATTTATTAAAACAAAATCAATGCCAAACAGTGTTTTTCAACCCTTTTAATAAGCTCCCTTACCACTCACAACAAACGTTTTCTACCAATTGTACTTGCTAAATTAATCAACCACATACATCAAAACCCACAGGCACTATTATGGGATAATGTAGTGCAGGTTGAGAAACAACGGTGGAGAGGACGGAGGCTACAGGGATAGACAGCTACAGGTTTTGGGGTAGACATTTCACTATAGGCCCCATATGACATGAACATTGATGTCCTTGTACAGAAACTTTGAAAAACTATAAAATTTCAGGTTGAACCCTAATCGTAACGATTATTTGTTAATTGGCTACATGAAAAGTCCTAGCCAGGGCCTCCATCAAGGGGTTCAACTATTACAGTTGTAAGTCGCATAGATTGTGATGCCATACTGCTGGACAACCCACTAGAAGGTGGTGGAGGAGCCCTCGCCGACAGAGGCGTTGCAAATCTCCCACAATGCCTTGATGACATCTGTGTTCTGGGACCAGACGTCAGCTTCGAGATGTGATTCTAAAGCAGCAGCAAATTGGTTGAAAAAGCTGCAAACCAAGTAAACACACCACAATCTGAAAACAATTCATTACAATTTGTAATGACACCCCAGTGCCATCTTAGCCCCCAAACAGCTTGCATGTACCATATTTGCTCCAAACAGCCCTTCTGTGCCATCTTCACCACCAAAAAAAGAGTAGCAGAGAAAATCCTGGTGTTATGGGGAGAATCATCTGGGGAAGAGGGCCCAAAATTTTCGATGGCGGCCCTGGGCCTAATGATGCCTTTTGTCAGAGCTGGAAAGCCTTCGGTTTTCAGGTTATCTACTGTTTCTCTGATCTCTGGCTAGGAGGACATAGAAGAAGGTTGAGATTTCAGCCTCCCTGTGTAGGGTAAAGGCCACTCATTTCTTTTAGGGAATGCGACAGCCACAAATCAAAATTGTTGTTCTAACTACTGAATCCTGGATCCCATAATTTTATGTTTAGCAATATGAGGAGAAAACATATAAACATGTTGTGCTCCACATTATAAAATGTGTTTTAAAAAACCCATGCAAAATGGTACCATACATGCTTGGATATATCAAAATATACCTATTAGAATCTCCTGGGGTATCAGATAGCACATATGAGGGGAGATATATCCAAGCCAGTTAAAACTCTTATTCCTGGCTTGTCTTTGGTAAGTCAAGCCAGACTCTCTACCTGAAGGAAAATACTCAAATTCAAAGGAGGGGAAGAGTTTGAGGAGTTTCACCTTGAAATTGCCAATGTATTAGACTAGCATATTTCCATATTTTGAATACTTCATGTACTTGTCTAAGCGAAATATATCTGAAAAACATTTTTTTCAGCCTTGCACAAGTATGCCAGAAATTTAAAAATCTCTCTATAAAGTGTGTTTCTGTATTGAACGTTTTACACAGAACAGATTTTGACAGGTACATAACATTCCTTTTGGGATTTTATGTATGGAGGGGGCTGTCTAGAGGGCTTTTTACAACTCCAGGCTAGTTTTTGGATTAGTTTTAAAGCTGCCAGCATAGACAAGCAAACATTTAACCTTTATGACCTATGACTTACCTGATGTTTGCAGGAGGTCTGTTTATATATATTTATTTATTTATTAAAAAATATATATATATTAAAAGACACTGACACGGTCCACATGATCAGATTTTTTAAAGATAACACAAAATTCAGAATATCCGTCCACACAATGGCTTTTATTTTTTAATGCACATGGGGACATTCTATAGAAAACACCTGTAGTACCATGATGGAAAGGAGACCTGTTTGTGTAACAGTCTGTAAACATCCTAGTGATACATTTCATTGAAGGAATGTTGTGGACACAGGACCCAACAGTCCCTTTCATTGTTCCATATGACTAACAGCTTTGTTTTACCTTGCAGCTGAATAAAACATGTGTCTATGCCATTTCCTTGGGCCAATGAGCAACCAAAGAATTAAACAATGGACATTTTCCACAATCTAAAATGGGATGTAAATGATCTATGTCTTTGGTATAGTAGGTTTGCTTCTAGTTTGCCACAGTGCTCCTAATCAAGGAAGCATTGACAGATAATTGTTATTCCAAAATAATGCTTTACCAAGTGGTTTCTTCCCTTTCCAGTCTATTAAATAAAGAATTTTAAGTGTAAGGACAATGTACCTTTCAATTGGCTTCCTTTAAATAACCTGGACATCAATCATGGTTACAACACAAGGGTAAATTAGCAGTGTGTCAAAGTGATATGTATACAGATGTCTCAATGGGTTAAATAAATGCATGGATGAGAACGGGGGATGCTTGTTTTACAAGAAACCTTACCTGAGGTGCATGTGATATGCATCTTTAGTTTGTTACTTTTTAAATGCATTTGTGATATATATTGCCACTATATATATATTATAAATTATTTTTTATGGATTTGAAATAGCAATACACTATGTTAGTTTAACTTTTTTTAAAAAAATATTCATTAACATGATGTTGTGTGTATCAAAGACCTCCTCTCTCACATTCTTCTTCATCTAAGTCTTATGGATGCATCTGGGTTTGGTGGAAGCCACAACACTACAGGAATGGATAGTGCCTACTTTTTCAATGTTTTGGGGCAGGCCCCTTTCACCGAAGGGTAGTGACAGTGGCATGCTTCCAACTTTGTGGCAACAGTTTGGGAAGCCCCTTTTCAGATCCAGCATGACTGTACTCCTGTGTACAAAAGCAAGCTTCATAAAGACATAGTATGATGAGTTTGGTGTGGAGGAACTTGAGTGGCCTGCACAGAGCCCCATTGAAGACTTTTAGGATGAATTGGAAAAGAGATTGCGAGCCAGGCCTTCTCATCATACATAGGTGCATGACCTCACAAATGTTCTTTTGGCTGAATGCGCCCATCATTCCCATGAAACACTCTTGAGGAAAGCATTCCCAGAAGAGTAAAGGCTCTTATAGCCACAAAGTGGAGGATAACTCCATAGTAATGCCCATTGTTTAGGAATGGGGTGTCCAACAAGCTCATATAGGTGTGATGGTCAGGTATCCAGATTGTGGTCTTCAGATCTTTAATGATTCAAAACGTCCTTTGGTGCACCACTTATATGTCTCCCTGGGACAAATAGCACCTTCAACAGTATACCAACATTGATAACACTAATGCTATACTTGTCTTTTAAGTGTAATGATATTGTTGCTGTAATTTAAGTCTACAACTATATAATTGAAACTTTCTTGTAGAGGAGTGATATACTAACCTCCAGAACACAGAGGATGAATCATATCTAAGGGATTAAGGTAACTGAGAAAGCACATGAGTAAAGAGAGACATGGGGTAAAAATAGGAAAACATGCCTGATTACAACATGTAAGTACGCAATGACCCCCTCCCAATCCAGTATCATGACCAAGCGATACAGGATGTGGTAATTTCCAGAGTCATTTTTGTAATATGTGCAACTGGGTACAGCCACTGCAATCCATGTGGTCATCATGGACCTCACGCTCTCATTACATGTGTTCAGGAGCGCATATGTGCTTTTATACACATGAGCTAAAAATAAGGCATGCAAGCCAACAGATGTTTTTATCCTGATCAAACAACCTATACCCTCTTATTACAAGAATGTTTAGGAGGACAGAACCCCAGGAGCAAAGTCTGAACTAATACGCTCCATCTAAATGTACAATATAAATAGTTTACATAATTAGAAAATAATTAAAAGAATGTGCACCAAAGAGCTAACTATGACTTGGGTAGTAAAAGAGGGAGATGAAAGGCGAGACGTCTGTATTTTTTTTCTTTTTTTTAAATCCCCCCATGAAAAAAAGAACAGATAACAAAACCATACAGATAAGGTGTCAAAATAATATATGTCACGCAAGTGTAAAACAGTGGCAGGTGTGCTTTCTTTTATCTTAACACGTGCAAGACTGAAAAGCATTGGTCTGTTGGGAACTTAACAAAATATCTACAGTAAATGTTGATTTTGTAACATTTCTACAATGAACTTGCCTTTGCTGTGGCAGTAATATCTCTGTAATTATGTGTGAGATGCTGTACTGTGTATGTTGGAGTAAACTAAACACCCGTTTCGGAGATATTGTTATTAACATAACCATTGCTTAACTACTGCTACGATTCTCAGCCAGCCTGGGCATCAAAAAAGATCTATATCACATGCTGGTATTACATGTTCTGCATTTCATGATTGTGAAATGTAAACCAAACAAGGATAATGATATTTTCAGATCGTAAAACAAATGGTGGGAGCCGTCTAAGGAGTCCTCAACCCTTTTGAACTCACACAGTTATAATGCACTGAAGGATTTTTTTTGAAGAAAGTCCTTAATAAGTCCTAAATATTGGCGGAAAGAGATACATACAATTTCAACTCGAAACCCAGTATACAGTTTAATTTAATAACACATATTTAAAATGTACACTTTTATAAACACAATTCCATTAAAAGGCTATTTAAAAACATAAAAGTACATATTGGGCATCTGCATCAAAATCACCCTATGGTATATTACACCACTTGACGCATTTCACATGTGATAATGGCTTCCTAGGAGATGGTTTAAAAAAGCTTGTGTACAGATGTTTTCTTCCCCTGTAGTTTATAAGGTGTGTTGTATACTGTTTTTGGACTGTTCTACATAGTTGGTTGTTATCACCCTTTTTGATAACCTTATCCTGATAAAAAGCTTTAGGATGCTTGTGTGCTGAAAGGAGAGCCACCTCTCAAATCCTCTTTAGAAAATCAGTCCTAGGCTGATGTAAAAATGCTCCAGGAGATGAATGGGAAAGTTCTCTCTTTATTAACCTTTTGTACAGAGTCCTTGAGGTCTGCTTTATAGAGCGTGTTTCACGGTGTGCATATGTGAGAGATGGCTCTACTCAGCAAATACAGCTTCCATCAAGATCAAAAATAATGCACCAAATATAAAACCAACTGTGTGGAGCAGTACAAAATTTCACCCACAGTGCGGGTGACATAAAACACCCACGGAACACCTAATAAGCTAGAGTTTAAGCTTGGGAGAAGAAACACCTGTACACAAGTTTTTTTACACACTAACCTCCCTAACCTCCGAGGAAGTCATTGTCACAGATGAATTGTGTCAGGTGATTTTGACGCATATACTGAGTGAAATCAGCTATAACTCAGATTATGTTCTTTGTTTGTTCTTATTTACCTTCTAAATATGTTTATGGAGGTGTGAATTTTGTGCTATTATATGTTTTTGTATGGATCTCTTCCAGCCAATACTTAGAACCTATTAAGGAGTTCAAAAAGGTTGAAAACTCCTTAGCGCACTCTTACTATTTTCTATTACTGTTTAAAATCTTGTGTGTAGGATCCAACAGTGTTTGGCACCTGTATAGTGCATATATTTTTGTGAATGTAATTGCCTTTAATTCACCTTTCAAAAGAAAAAAATATGTTTGTTAGTACATACTGAAAATCGAAATACTCAATATTATGAATGAACGCAATCTGCTTTAATGGCTGCTTTATCTGATTGTACAAGTCTGTGCACTCCTTCAGGGCATCTGAGTGAGTGCCTAGAGGTGTCACGGTGTGTTTTTTCCTTTTGAAATGTTCAATGTTGTTGAAAGTTGTTCAATGGGTTGAGGTGTGGGGATTGCAGTGGAAAAGCCATGCAGTTGAGCACTCCATGCGCTTTCTTGGTCTTCAGATATGAAGTTGACACAGTTATGATGTCGGATTAGGACTGCTACCCTATTGCAGAATAGAGTGGTTCTTCTCTATTCTAAAATGTAGTTTTAGCTCTCCAACTACAGAACAGACAAAGCATTCCCACACCTGAATATTTCTTGCAGAATATTTAACTGTAGGCTTTACAGATTTTTAGCTTCTCATACGACTGCCTCCTTACATGACTTGGGACCAAGCAAACAGGATGTTTCTCCACTCTTCCACTGCGTTTGCCTACTGGGGTTGGATGTTCCTGGGTCAGCTGGGCTTAAATTGTGGATGCAGATGCAGTTTTATTCATTGATGATGTTAGTTTGGTTCCAAAAATTTCCTTCAGTGTGCATTGCACTGCCCCTTAGAAATATTCAGCTTAGCTGCAATTTTTGGCTCGGAAAGTTTTTCAACAACCAGGGGACAACAACTTGCCTTCCGATTGCTTCGCTAAGCTGTTTTGACATCAGTACAAAAGTTATTTCAACTGATGTCCCTTAAAGGCCCTAAGCAGGCACACTTGCAGGAGCACTCGTAGAAGCAGTAGCAGGACCATACACATAGATTAATATCAAGTGTTAATTGTTCAAGGGCAAATACAACTCAGGTGTGCAAAGATGTTACCCTTTGAAATAAATATATAGTGTCACAACACAGCAGTACATGCCAATTTCACATAGGGATATAAATGGGATTTGCTTTGTAATATCTATCTAAAAGGCAATAGAATCTGTCTTACCACGTGTCTATGGCATTTGTATGTACTCTCTGCATGCAATAAAAAGTTGTTAAAACTTTTTAAGAATTGCTTAAATAAAACGAATTGTTTGTGTTGGAACCTATTGTATCTATACAATATGTAATATATACATAGTATATATATAGTATAAGCCACTGCAAGGGTGTTTTATTAATAGATATTAATGTTTTGCAAGTAAAATAAACTTGAAAAGTGAATGCTACAGATATGTTAATATAGTTATTAATTATGCAACATCACTTTTCATCACTTTTCATGTCTCAATGCAATAAAGAACACATTGTACCCAAATAATTAGCATCCTTGTGGTTCCTAATTATTCCATACCAGTATGTTCGTTCCTTTAAAATATGATAATGATATGTATTTGAAAAGGGTTTGCTGCATGTTTGATTATGTTTATGTCATTGTAATTCTTACATCATTGTAAATAAATATAAAAAAACAAGGCAACATAAAGTTTGGAATTCAGTTTAGATTAATTCAGATGCATAGTTGCCCACTTGGACATATGTGAACGATGGGTTATAGGCTACAAAATTGCCCATACAGGTATGTAAAACAAAATGATTTCCCCACCTGCTTAGAAGATAATTGTGATTTCAATATATTGTTCCCTAGATTATATCGTCAGTTTTTGAATTCACCAATCAGGCACAATTTCTTTTTAATAGCCAAAATCTCAAGACGTCCAGGTTTTAGAGACGATAGTCCAATTAGATAGCAGAGGGTAAGGTATGAATTACAAATTGTTAGATAATCTGTGCTTTTTTGTTTTAAACTGTTTTTTTTTTAAGTTTATGTTGCTATTTTCATCATTGAAGGACTTATCTCTCCTTAAGCAAATTCAGCTTGGGTTAATTGTAAACATGTATCGCCACCAAATATACAACGCCCAGCATCGATCACGCAGGATTATCTCACTATCCTGTTTAAAGAGCAAATATACTTGACCCTCTCATCACACCCCATCTTCCTCTGTGTCAACATCCTTTCTTTTTCAAGTGAAATCCCCTGCAGCCACATAGACCTTCCTAGTGGAAATAGGCTTCTTTGTGCATAATGGACATTGTGATTTTCACATTGATAACATGACATCCTAATAACATCCATCAGGACAGTGATTAGCATTTGCAGGGTCGCCACTTGTTGCTAAACAGAATGTATCATTAACTTATAATACAAATGCAGTATACATACCTCTGTATTTGCAATACAAGCAATGGACATGTCTTGTTAAGGATATCAATGGAAAGGTAACTTTACAATATACCATTTACTTATTCCACGAGTTTTAAAGATAGCAGATGGCCATCCTATAAAACAGGAAAGCCTTAAAACAGAAAATACTTAAATTGTAGAATTCATAAAAATCTGTGATGTGCTTGACAAATACGACATTTTAATGAAACGCTATGGCCATAAGAATCAGCGTATACAATACATCTAGGAGAATTCCTCCAGACTACTAAATCTTGAAGGACTCTATATTAAATGACACATTGAAAATATATAGCTTTTTAAAGAAACTTCTGCGTATTTTTTTTTATTGTTTAATCAGATGGATTAGATTAATCTTCTTTTTTTGCTGACTAAGTAGAATATAAAAGAGCACTATGAGTCTATTATCTGCTTTTCAATGTTGAGCATAATCTTTACAAACAGATGATGTCACCTATGTAACTATACCGCTTATATTTTATTACATGGGGTTACGAAGACATTGCGTCTGATAAAAAAAAAACAATGATGTTTATAGTGCTTGGGATAATTTGGTTAAACATATTATTTTCCTATGTTAAAAGCAGATGAGGCTACCTGTTGTTTTACCATGTATAAATACAAATAAAAAAGCAACTAGATTTTTTTAAGTTTGTGCTAATACTTTGATAAACTGGATAGGGTTTACTAGAGAAAGTGGTGTTCCAGGGTCAAACTGATTCTTAGCCTGCCATTAGGCCATTAAGCCATAGATTTCCTACCCCTGTCCATCAACATGCAATACAAGAATACAATGTATGTTGAGGTTTTTTAAAATGCAGTATCATATCGCAAAATTATTGTAGCGCGTTGATTTTGACAACCATGGGTTATTTCCTTCTCTAATCTTTTTAACCTTTAGTAAAACCCAGCGACCTGACAGATTTGCCCCATAGGCTCCATGTTACATTTTTCTAAGTGTTTCTTAGAAAGTGGTCAAAGGTCATTATTTAACAAGCTAAAGGTTAGATGTTTAAAAAAGTAAAATTTTAGGGCAAAGACTGTTGCTCAGTTTTTTTTTAGCACTTCATTGTTACCTAAAAAAAAGGATTTGAAAAATTGTTTGATGATTGTTAAAATGATATTTATAAAAAAAACTATATTATATTTTTTAATTTTGTTGCAAGACCTGGACCTGTTTTGGCTGCTGTTTACAATTCATAGTACTACCTGGAAGGAAGACCCGACACTGCCCAGGTCCTAAACTGGCTAGAAGTAATCTGTTTAATGCAGATTCTGAAGACGAGACATCTGGGGTCTTACAAAACTTTTTTTTTTTCAGAATGTTGGAAACCCTACAAAGAAACCTAAAGGTGGCATATTTATCACAACAGTGTTTGTAATGCAAGTTTAGCTGCACGGAATTATAGTTCACTTCTGAAGTGATTTAAAAATAGCTCTTCACACGATTCTTTCAGTTTCTGTAAACTTAAGTTTGCTTTGTCAAGTACTGACATGATTCACTATTGTTAAAAAAGCATTTGAAACAGTTAAAGGTAAGAAATGCTTTTTACATGCAATCTTTCTCATGCTAACCATAGCTTCCAGGCATGTCATTATCACTCTGACGTATATTTGTTTTTGTCAAACAGTTTAGTTAGATACAGCTAAGCATTTCATAATGGCTATATGTGGTTTTTTATTATTTGCCAGTGTTTCTAAATGACTTGTTCAAGCATCTTTCAGAATTACACTTAAAATAACAACCATATTTTTCCAGGCAGGTGAGGTTTGAGTCTTAAGTGCCAGAACTTGATATAATTTTGTGTTCAGTGATTTTGTTTTTCCAATCCCCCGTTATCGTCAATATGCGTCGCATAGAAATCCTTTATTCAGGCTGCAGTACTGACTTGAAGACTTGCTTACATTTCTTTTTATTTCAACGCAATACCAGTTTCAGTCAAGTGTTTTGTTTTTTTTTACTCATTGGCTATTTATTGGACAGCAGAGTGCTGATATTTTAAAGCTTGGAGGGTGGTTATCTTTCACAATTAGTTTGAGAAAGCAATTAAATGTCTTGAACTCTATCCAACCACAAAATTTATTTCAGCATGACAGCCAACTACTCTTTATGGTAGTAGTTGCAGGTTTCCATCCAATACCTCTGCAAAGTCAGTAATATATGGTTAAAAAGCAAGCTATCCATCCTAGCAGGCCTTTAATTGAGAAATGACGTGTTTTCAGACATTAGTAGTTCACTTGGGATCACCATTATATGTGTTCTTGAATCCTAATAAACAAGACTTCAGTGTGTCCATAATTTATTACCTGGGAGGTGGACCACTAATTTGGAATATATCAACTTCAGGAGCAGATGAATTATATATTTAAGGACTGGATCTGACTTACTCTTGCTTCTTTCTTCTGCTCCTCTATTTAAAAAAGTATCAAAACACATCACAATAAAGCTTTGGTCCCTTAGCTCCATTGGCACACTAGGCAACTGCAAGTCCTCTCATTCTAGCATATTAACTGATGGTGGGCCACCTTCTGAGGAGACAGCTAAAGCAACCATGTAGGCGTCCTAAAATCCTTGGGCTGAGGAGAATGAAATAAAATAGATCAAATAGATTACTGGCAAATACTGTCTCCAGAGACTGCAATACTTTGTTTAGCACACGGCAAAAATTGTTATGCCGTATTGCTATTACATAATAATGTTATAATTAGTACTATTGTAACAGGAGTATCTTATTTAGATAGTCGGGGATATACTATATACAGGGTCTACTTTATATTCCATTTGGTTCAAGGCATAAACACCACCAAAACAGCGCTCGTTCTAAAACTGTATTCATGAACTAAGGGACTTTGCTGGAAGTGGACCTAATCAGGTTCTTATCAAATTAGACTCAGATTACATAAACAATCTATACAGAACATAAGGTAAGGACATCACCACTGTAAATCTGAGTCAGCTTTTCCTTTTACTGTAACTGTAACCTGCGAAGGCAACATAGGTACAGAGATAGGCAGGTACTGCAATCCTAATGGCCTGTAATGTTTTGAAATATATTTGATTAATGCCTTTAGGCAAACATACATTGAAAAATGACATGATGCACATGCATATTTCAATGTCTTTCAGCGGTAAGTATTATTTAGACCAGTTTAAGCTATTAGGTAGTGTATAAGCACTTTGAAGTATCATCAAAGAGAGAGAAATGTTTATATTTAATCAGTAAAGAATGTTGAACGTGATGACATGTAGTTAGCTAAATATCTCGACAGACAGATGGTGATCAAAAGATACTCCGGACCCAGACCACCAGAAGTTCCCATAGAATGCTAGGACTGTAGATCCAACCTGTAAGTTCAAGGTGCTCTGATGTATCTCAAATTATCACAAGACTAGCATTGAGTACACAAAAGAACGAATTTGCCAAAATTAGACAAAAGAAGCAGGAGCCATACCTCAATATACAAACATCCAAGATAGGTACCTGGGGGACAATCACATTCTCTTAGCACCTGGGAGACAGTTACATTCGCTTTCAGAAGCAGAATCGAGAGCAGAAACACTGCAGGAACCTCTTAACCTTTTGGCACATGGGTAGCTACCCTATAGCCCCATTGAAGTTACAGCCCTCAACGAGACCATGGTACCCCCAACACAGAGCACCTGGAAAACACTAAAGATCGGCAGAGTTGGCTCATCAGCTGTATCATGTGCTTGAATGCCTATTACTCATTGTTGGAATGTTTACATTATCATTTGTATTGTGTTGTTATTTGCTTATGTAAACAGGTGGCTGCTAATTATGGATGCTTAATATATGATTGACCTAGTGACATCACAAGTATTTGTGCAATAATCTTGAGCTAAGGCCTGAACAATCAATCTCAATGTTTATCAGGAATAAGAATCACATACATATCTTTCTTTCCAAGCTCATAACATACTTTATATACATATTAAATACATATGAGTGTTAATATGATTTATTTTAAAATAAAAAGCATCTTTACTAGCAGATTAAATAAATCTGACCTTGAGGACACGGAAGGAAGCGCAGACGCATGCACCCTCCAGGTCTAATTTACTTAACGTGACGTTTATCAGGGTATTGACCCTTCAAAAATGACTAGTGTGAACTCTACCAGTAGATGTGTTTTAAAAATGTGTTTAATAGTGTGTTAAATTGCAGTACTGTACTTCGTTAGCCCTAATATAATTTAACACTGCCATATAAAGACAGCACATCCTCTTATATTACTAGCATGGGTGACGAGCTGCTCATTAAGAAAGTGTGAAAAGCCAGCGGCCATTCACATCTGTTTAACATACTGGTCCACTGACAAAAAGACAGAAGAATTGAAAAAAAAAGACGAAGCTGTTAACATGTTCCTTGCTGGAAAAGCTTTCATTGATTAACGCTTGAGATATACTTGCCACCAATGTGGATTATTGTCTGGGAGAGCTTTCCTGTCACGGACTGGTAGCTTGAAGCTGCAGCTTCTCCCTAAGGTAGGTCAATTTTTATTTGTTTTTAAATTTTGAACAATGCATATGAAAGTACTTACACAGTAAGTTGATGGAGCTACCTGGGACACTGGGGCGTCCCTTTAATGTTGGAAAACTATTGGGTTTGACCATACTTACAAACTCCTCTTGGCCTGTTGCTAGAACCCCAGAGTGGATTTATCGCTTAACTTTACAGCCAAAATACACGCTGTGCTGCTATATAAAGAAAATATAATTATAGGCTATATATTATTATTATTATTATTATTATTATTATTATTAACATTATTAGTTTAATATTACACAATACTTTTGCAACTTTTTCCCAGCCATGTACCTATGGTACCCCATTTTTTTAAGGTACATTTTTTTAATAAATATGCCAATCAATTCCCATCAACATTTGTAATTAAATATGTCAAAGTTCCCACTGCAGTACTTAGTGCTTCAGGTACAAAAAGTTAAGATGTATTATTTTAGGTATTGGTTGCTAGACACAATCCTATTTTACGGTATAGTGAGCTCCAAATAAATCGATACATGTCAAAAAGGATTATTACTTAACCTAAGTAAACATTTACAAATAAATTGACTTTAATAATGCCTTTGAAGTGGCAGCAAAATATTTTACAATACATGATGGTTAGTCACAAGGCAGTTATGTAATTAACATAGTGAATCACGTAGGCATTGACTTCCCCATGCCCAACACACTTGTTCAATAGCATATGGCACAAGTTGCTTGCATGACTGAACTTGTTTTGACTGTTGTATGACTATGTATTTTTAAAAAATATATATTTTGGGTCTGGTCATTATTGATGATTTTTGTGGGAATTTAAAAGAGAACTCCCAACATCCTTTCACAGAAATAGCCACCTACCCTTCATCCTCTGGCAGCCATCTTTACTCCCCCCTCCAAACTGGAAGCCTCCTGGAACTGGGAAAACTGCAATGACAAGTATGGAGGACGCATATCGTCTAAAAGGCTGCAGATTGCGGCCTTAGTTTTGGCAGTACACCGCCTCGCACATCTAAGGTCTATGGTCCGGAAGGAAGACGCGACACTGGAGTGCTGCGGAGACTGAAAGGACGGCAGGCTGTACGCTTGGAGGGAAAAAAGATGCTCATGGAAAACGTCAGCTACACACTGCTTCATTTGACACTAGCTAGCTAAGCACAAAACACTAGATAGTTCCGACTACCTGTGGGGGGGTTCTATAGGGAGTGGGGCAAAAACATAAAAGTCTGTGGGGAACACGGATTAAAGGTCAAAGAAAAGCTAAAAGTGTGGGGCAAAATCTAAGAGAAGATGAAAAAGGAGGAAGGAAAGTTGAATTATAAGGAAGGGCAAGAGGAAAGCCAGACGAGAAGCACAGAATAAAATTCTTGGAGGAAAGGGCCGGTTGGCTGAAGGGGTAATGAGAGAGGAAAATGGCAAAAGAGGCTACATAGGGTACAAGGAAAAATGAAAGGACTTTTCATTAGGGTACTTAAATGTTAGGGGACAGGACTTGTCATCAGTTATCAGACACAACTGCTAAAATCCATGAAAATAATCAAGCTCATATGGTGACATGCATTGTCCAATAAGCGGCCCACTGAAATGTTTTGTGTATAAATGGAAAACATTTTCTACCCAACATAAGAGTCAATAGTTCAATAAGCAATGTACCCATTTTCAGGCAGCACATAAGAAAAAAAAACAGTTATGTATTATGCAGACTTTTGTATCTTATAAGTGCGCAAGCCACATCGTTCCCTTTTGTTTCTGTTTCCTAATATATACATTGTCAAAGAATGCTAAGAAATATCTCTGAAGCTCAACTGCCTAAGCTTAAAGTTTAAAAAACATACATTGCGCAGGGATGTGTAGGCGTTTCGTGCAAAGGCAGAGATTCTAAAGGTTAATTTACAGGGAGTTGTAACTGGTATTATCACGCATAGCCTTTGTTGGTACTTCTACAGTGTTATTGAAAATAACCCAAACAGGTTATGTAGTAACTGTGATAATATCTAGGTGAATTTTACCTTAGGGGATTCCATCAAAGCCAAAAATGTTTTACTCTGTCTGCACGAAAGTTGCTGGAGGGTAGTTTTTATAAGCAAACATGTTAAATACCGCAAAAGCCAGCAAAGGAAAAAAAAAAGTATGCCATTTGTTCTCCCTACTTCACGGTATCTACAGTCTTGTTTATAAAGCTAAATCAAAATTAATAACTTGGTATCTTAACATATGAATGTGGCTCTCTGTAAACTATAGTAATATCATTTTATTTATAATGTGGATTTATATTATAACTTTAAAACATTTATTATTTCTTGATTTATTTCATTGTTTCCTTTAGTCCTCATCTATGATTTACCCATTCCCTTTTTATGGCAAGTAGTGCTTTTCATACTCTGACTCTCAGACTTTTTTTAATAAAAATAAAACTTTCCCCAATTTTGCAACTCTATGCTGCTGTCTTCCCGAGCTCTACCTTTATCCTATTTTTTTGGGACAGAGGTACAGCTCGGGAGCGGGATTAGGGACTGCAATCCCATGGTCCTGGTTTCGTTCTCTGGTGTCTGGGAATGCATATTACATGTGTGCAGAATTATGCGCATGCACAGTAGCGCTGGCATAGCGCTACCTCCTGATTTGCTGGTGATAGAAGTTGGAAGGTATGTACGATTTATTTGTGGAACCAGTAATATTACATACGTTATTTTGTGTTCTGATTATTTGTTTACTTTAAGTTACTTTTCCACTTTTGAGTGTAGTTGTTGTGTGGATGACAGACATTTCCTCTCTCCTTCTCTCTTTAAATCAGTCTTTTTACTAAAAAGGTGGTTTCTGCAGGAGAGCTGAACATGGTATCCCTGTGCATTATGAAGGGCAAACCTCAGTGAGGTTATCCTGCTTGTAACCTTGAGTCTGCCTTATATAATGCATAGGTAACTTTTGTTCACCAAGGGGATGATTGGTATCAGTGTTGGAAACAGACACTTCATTGTAGAATACAGACTGACGATAGGATAGATAAAACGCAAAACATAAATATAAAATGAATATACCTTACAAGATCTTGAGTGCACTGTGGTGAATACATATAATTTATTTTCTGGACCAGACTGACACATTTTGTGAAGTTGTATATCAGAACCAACACTTAAGTGATGTCTGTTGAAGAACTTCCAGTTTGTAGTTAGACCCTGAACTCCACAAGACCCTGAACTCCACAAGGGAACAGGTGAGAGAGGCCCTCCCTTCACTGGCCCACATTGCAGAAGCACAAGTCTGTAAGGCCTGCGGTAGGTCCCGCAAGGCTGTATCAGAAGCTCTTGGTGTTATATCACATCACATCCGGTGCTTCTAATACAGTCGCTTCTTATACAGCCGCGCAGGATCTCCCGCTGCTTCTATACCAGACCACGAGGGAACAGCGCTCCCCTCACCAAAAACAGTAGCATGTGTGATTCTAATGCTCTTCCTTGATTAAGCCATTCATTTGACAAACTCAATCTGCCTTCCATCCCCAACAAATTCTTGTCATATGAACCCAATGAATATATTGCCACTAGATTACAATGGCCTGCACCTTATCATTCTGTTTTTCCATTACACTGATTCTAATGTGTGTATTGGTCTGTTTAGGGCGTACTAAACCAGGCACACCACACCCAGGGAACCCAATAGCAGAGGTGCTCAGCTGGGTCATGTAACACAACACTATGTGACGATTGAGTGTGTGATGTAGAGTGTGTAGGGCTGAGTTAGCATATGTCATTAGAATAAGTGTGTGTGTGCGTATGGTATTGGATGGGTCCATGTTAGCATATGATGTAAGTATATGATGTTACAGTGAGTTTGTATGTTAGCATGTTTAGTCTGTGTGTAAGTATGTTTCAGGGGCAAAGGGGCACCAAAGAAATCCTGCACCCAGGTGCCAGTAATGCTAGGCTCACCCCTGTGTATTGTCTTGCTGAACACGTTCTTCCACTTGTTGCTAAAAATAGTACTACTTTGCAAACTTTCCACCAGAATTCTTCTTTCTGCCACTTTTTACATATATATATCCCTAAATGTGTGAGCATGCCCCTTTGAGATGCTGTTTTAGTATCCAAGTTAAAAAGGGCATTGAAACATTTTTAAATTAAACTTAAATACAGAAAATAATATGATAGTAATAACGTGTCTCATAACTAAGTACAGACAGACACTTTAGTATATCATGAATGTGGGAATTAAAAAAAGGCACCATTTCTTTATCCTCTGCCCCAAAACTAGCTTAAATATGTAATGTGGGAACGAATAGATGAACTTGCATTACATTTAGAAAGTGATGGATAGAATGCTGTTTTTTTGGGTGGGTCCCATTAACCTGCAGAGCATTTTCTTCTGCTGCGTGAACGCATGTCATAACTTGAATTGTGTGATTGAATTTTCTGTTTCTATAACATCTGTCAGTTTATAGAATCAGACAGTACATCGATGAGTTTTAAAATATGTAATTGTTTTTTTTGTCTAACATGCTCAAGTCAAAATGTAAAATTGTGCAACAGACAAAGAAATAACATGATTTACGGTTTGTTTCATTTATCACAAGGCTATGTGCTACATTCCTCGATCATTTCTAGATCTTTTCTGAATACGTGCTTATACATTGCACTCAACATACTATTTTGTTGAATTTTCCTTGCAACCATTAAAATATTTCAATGACATTGCAGAATGTCCCTTGTCATGTGTGAATGGAAATATTTGCATAACACTGTCAAATATGCACTTGATTCTTGCTATATAGCAATGAAGTATACTTCTTAAAAAGTATTCAAATAAGCCTAACATTAAAAGTTAGATGTAGAGTTACACTAGTTTTCAAGGCCTCAGAGGGACCTTTAAGTTTATGAAATGTTACTTATTTTTCTATGATTCTTGGTTCATTCAAAACTATTATACATCTCTTAAAATTCTTTGAAACAATCTAGTTTTCTCAGGTCTTAATCACTCCTTAATCTTTTCCTACATTCAGGATAGCTTTATGATTATTATTATTATTATTAGTAGTAGTAGTAGTAGTATTGTGCCAACAACTTACTCAGCGCGTCTTATAATAAATATACTTTAGAGGAATGATGAGACTAGAATAGATAGATTAACACAAACCAATATATTAGGTAAAGAGTAGACATGTGCAAATGGGCCAAAAACGACAAATTTTAAAGTTCATTGTTTGGCACATTTGTTTTCGAGCAACAAATTACATTCTCTGCTTGTTCCGACAAAAATTAGGGGCATTTTTATTTCAAGAAGAAAACTTGTTGCCCAGTGCCCACATTCACTCTCATTCTATCACATTCACTCCCACTTTCTCACACACTCATTCTCGTTCACTCTCTTCCTCACGCTCGCTAAATGTTTCCCTACCTTCTCTGCTGACCACTTTCCCTTCTGCTGACCACTTCCGCATTTTCTTTTTCTTCATCTTCTATATTTTGTCTTCATCTGCATGTTTGCGGACGTAACTTGGTGCAAACTTCCACCAAGATGGCACCAAAATGGCCGCGCTTTCAGTGACATCTGCTCACCCAATTGGAGGATCGTACATAATCTGGTGTGTAAAAGGAAGGGTGCCCTAAGGTTAACTTGCGCCCAAATCGCTGCACTTTCAGGGACGTCCTCTTTTGGCAGAATTTCACACCAAGTTATGTCTGATCCTCAAATCAGGTTAGAGGGCATCACCGAAAGCTCTGCCATTTTGCCCTAATGTGAACTTCTGCCAAAATTGCGGGCTTTCGGTGACAACAATTTGTTTCATTTTGTCTGTTTGGCCCCCTTTTTATGGCTTCTTACAAGTCACCAAATTTGTCAAAATTCTGTAAATGTGCAATTCATAGGCATCCATATGTACCAGTCAAGTAAAGAGGGTCCTGCTCCCAAGCCTATCCCATGCATGTTTAAATTCCCTTACTGTATTATCCACCACCACTTCTGATCGGAGGCTGTTCTATTTTCCTCCCACCCTCTCAGTACAGTAAAACCCCCTGACATTACATCTAAACTTCTGACCCTCTAGTTTTAGACTAAGACCTCATTTCATTCTTTCTTCTTTGGGTCTGATACTGCAATGTCACATTTCCAGGGTATGTCCCAAGGAATACTGAGTGTAAAGTATTACAAACTTGTTATTGAAGAATGTAGAATTTATATATTTTATAGTCATTAGTTACAGTTTGTAGGTCTTTTAGCCACCGCTTGTTTCTTTTTCTTTTATTATGACAGCTTTACTTTATGTTTGTATTTTGAAGGCAGATAGAAATGTATTCTTTTTAATGATAGGTTCCCTTTAATCTATCAAGCTGTGATTTCCATTACTGAGCCATTTGCAAATCCTCTATAAAATGAAAGTGGCAGTTTAACCATGCAATGCAAGAGTTCCTAGATTTAGCTAATCCTCTTCCTAAGGCAAAGTATCTGTTTCGAGGTAGCGTGGCTGCTTA
This sequence comes from Spea multiplicata, assembly GCA_009364415.1. Classification (NCBI taxonomy): domain Eukaryota; kingdom Metazoa; phylum Chordata; class Amphibia; order Anura; family Pelobatidae; genus Spea; species Spea multiplicata. The sequence goes on along the minus strand of VKOC01000006.1, from coordinate 17,590,816 downwards.
CATAGCTTTGTAATAGAAAGTATATTTTTTCCAGAAATAAACCATATGACAAGACAACCAAATACTTCACTTTAGAGCCAGGTTTTAAACAAAAGTAGACGGTACTTACTGCTGTGATAAACTTAAATTTGAGATGTTTTAACATTTGTTTTCTGGTTCCCTGTGATTGCAAGGCCCTAGAACAGTGCTGCCATACTGATGATTACAGTTTTCATTGTGATTTTTCTAATTTATCGAAATTAGAATGCTGATACATGGGATAAAACACTCAGTTATGCAAATATAACATCATTTTTGGAGGAAAAAAACTCCACTCCTTTTTTTCTCTGTTTCATTCTCTCACAAATAGCTGTATAATGAAGAAATATAGGTAAGTGGTATCTTGATACGCTAAATAAATAAAATATAATTATTTTTACATAATGAAAATCATTAAATACGCCTTCGTGTATATTGAATTCAAAGGACGCGTATCATAACCTCATGAACTATAAAGAATTTCAACTAATTCAGGATTTATTCAGCAGAAATCATAACCTATTTTGGAAAAATAAATGCTGCTTATTGGAATTTATGGTAAACGTTGAAAGATGTGTGTTTTTTTTCCGTTTTTTCCTTCAAAAGAACGGTGCAATGCCTAATGAGGCAGCAATTAGTCTGCAAAAAAAAAACAGTCTCCCTTCCAAAACCCAGGAAAGCTAAATTATTAGGAAAATAATGGAATGTTATTGTAATAATACTATGGTATTACAAATGCCAACGTGTAGCACAGAGTTACAGTTCGAAACATTAAAACATAGAATTTGGCATCAGATAAAAACCATTCGGCCCATCTGGTCTGCCCATTTTTTTACTTTAAATATTCAAAAGCCTAATCAGTCCTTGGTCACACCTAAGATGATCTTAGTGTTAGGATAGCCATATGCCTATTCCGTTCATGTTTACATTTCTTACTGTGTAACCTTTACAACGTATGTTGGAAGTCTGTTCAACTTATCTCCTCCCTCTCAGTAAAAAAGTAAAACTTCCATCTAACATACGTTACATCGAAGCCTCTGACCCTCTATTATCTCTAAACTCACTCTCTCTGGGATGTTTTTACTTTTTTGGGCTGTGAGAGCAATAGACTGGTGACAGATTGAGGAACGGATAGCAGACAGGTTTAAGAATCATTACTTCAGATGGACTGCTTTCAGACTGAATTATTGCAATCCCTGTACATTTAGAACCCTACTTCACTGGACAGGTTATGGTTTGGGCTATCAATTGAGTCACAGAGGTATCTCAAAACCACTCAACAGTGTTCAATTATGGATTTAACAGCATCTAGTCTATTCAAGTCTATTCAACGTCAAGTTGGAGATTGTAGGTCTCTTGTTGTGTTGCTCTACTGAGCTCGTGTTTTGTCCATCATGCAATGAGTTTAATGTAGCACTTGATTAGATCTTCTCTTCTTGAGGATTTGAGATTTAACAACACGACTGTGATAGAAGTCAAGCTGAAAGTCATTTTCACATTATTGAACAGGCTAGTTGTACAATTATAGCCTGGCCAACCAGACGCAACTGTCGGCTTGATACTACCCCAACCTTTGTGAATAAACAAGTCAGCAGCAAAGAACATGACTATATATGCAAAGGTAACCTTTTAGCTCTTAAGTCAATTCAATAAAAGCATTTTGTTTAAAATTAGTGATAATATATATACCCTGGAGTCAAAAACTGTTGGTTAGTTGGTTGGTAAGTCCAAAATAAATAACATACTATAATATGTGCTATAATAGGGCAGACAACCATTTGTAAAAGAAGCTGTAATGTGCAGTGACGCAATGCAACACACTAACATCAACAGCTTCACCAAGTATATACAGGTATAATGTGTGTACAGTCAACAATAATAAAACAGTACACCAAACACTAACATTGTACTGTGTCAGGGTACACCGCCAGCAATCATTCATACATTTAAGAGAAACATAGCACAAGTCCAAGGGTAGAGGAGCCAAGACAGAGGTGGCATGAGGATTTCTCGTCGTCCTCCTTAAGACTGTCAATAGTGGAGTAGACTTTAAGCAAGCTATGGATCCGTCTGCAAAAGTCTCAGATCCCTACTCAGGATCAGGCCGTTACTAGCAAACCAATACAGTGTCCGAGGCTTCTGAAAATGTAACCCTACGTTAACCCCCAAATACATTAAAAAAAACAAAGCTGTTTATAGTGATCCTAGAAATATAAATGGTCTGAGACCTTTAATATAATAATTCCAAGTGCAAACTTTATTGTCTATATTTTCTGAAAACTTAAATATGTGTATCGCACCATTAAACAGACAGTTGTCCAAAGTAGCACATTATCTCCCGATAAGCATTGGCAGTCTGTTCATAAAATATGGCAGAAATAGGGATATTGTTCATTTTGCTTATCCTGAGATGGGAAATACAATGATAACATAGGACGCTGATGACTTAAAAACACAAAAAAATATTAAAAGACAATACATATAATGATGGCAACAAAAACAAATATTATATTTTATTATTCAATTAATTTTTACAACACGGCAGAGTGCCTGTATTAGGTAAGATAACTCTGGTAAACATTTGTCTCAAATATCAGTCTACAAATAAAATAAAACTGATCAATACATATAGACAATAGAGGAAAAGCAATTAGAGTGCCATTTTATTTGATTTGAACAAGAGTCTGAGTATATAAAACAAAGAGTGAAATATGAGTGATCAATAGTGAACACATGCTCCCCACCTGATATACCTGGGATGCTTTGATAAGTGGGCCATGCGTGATTGGTAACCAGGTGCACTACTAGTTCTAAACTTAAATTGTATTTACAAATACATTGGGGTGAACGCCGGTTGCATGTTTCTATATTTATGAGATTATCCAACCTGTTGTGACAGATTGCTCAACAAGTTCTCGTTTTTAATTTTTGAAGAGACAGTAATCCCCACCAGAAATGCAGAGAACTGTAAGGGATTTTCTTTACTATTACTTTACTTCTTTTTTTACTATTTGTTCTACAGCATAAAGAAGGGCTGGCAAACCCACTCAACGGGCCCAGTATAGTGGCCCGAAGTACATTTGGTAGAAGCCAGGCTCAGTGAGCACTGTAGAGCCCTAGCAATCACACGTTTACCAAAGCACACTGCATAGGAAACACCTGGATGGGAGCCTATAAAGAATCCTGTCTGGATGTAAATCCGGTTTGTGTTAAATATGTATTAACAACACTGTATAAATAATGATCTAAATAGTAAACATTTATATATGTACCAGACTTGGGTGCCGGCCAACGTGTTCGCCTTCCTGGGGAAAAAAATCTTTGTATTGCACGAATATTCGCCCGATCCTGTGTTCCCTTCGTGTTCGTTTTCATGTGCGCCCGAATATGAATGCACAAGTCTAATATTTACTGATCTCTTGGATAACACCTTAATTGGCAGGGGTATAACTTTTTATCCTGTTTCTCTTTGGGGCTTGGCAGAAGCTGGGCCAGCTCTGGGTTTTTTTTAGGGAACCCAGAAAAAGATTTCTCAAGGCAATTAGTGTGAACGTTACCAAACAACATTCTAGAATCTAGAAGGAATCTACACAGGTTTTTACAGAGCCTGCAACATTGCCCGCTAGTCAGACAGGGAAACAACTCTGTTACTGCACATAGCCTTTATCGTTCTTGTCGTTGACTGTGATATGATTGAGTGCTTCCGCAGCAACACTTTTGGTGCTAAACGCTCTTTATTTAGTTAGGAACGCTCTCAGGCATTATAGTTAGTAGAACTTTCTAGGCGCATTCAAGACGGGCAGAACTAACTTGAAAGAAGGTCATGGCAGGTTGTACAACCTGGTTCCTTTCAAAGACAACCTGGCATGGGAAGGACATCAGTGTCTTTCTTTAGTATGCGCTCATCAGAACGCATTGGACTTTAGTATGTACAGGACATTGGTGAGCAGGAAGGGAACCTAACGCTACTCTAAGTGACAGCTCCAAATCAGATGACCTGTTATTGGAAAATCTGCCCTGCCCTGCTCCAGACAGTTAAAGTGGCAAGACTTTACATTGCAAAACAATTAGAGAGAAATTAAGTGACTGCTACAATAAGAAACATCATTAGCGTATGTATATCGGTATATTATAATGCACAGATAATTGCAAGAGTGTTGTTCCTGAAAAGCTTTGTCCCACGACTTCATCAGAGGAATATTAATATATCATGCATACAAACATACTTTGTAGAAAAATCACTATACGCTTGGAGGAAGTAATTGTATGACTGCATTCAGAAGTCTAGAAGCTATAGAACGGGGTCTTAGATTTGGCTATTAAGGAATTCTACAATTTTGATTCCTCGCTATTAAAGCTTAACCAGTACTAGTAAACGATTATGAACATTTTTTCAGCAAAAGTGACAAGGTAACTCGTTGTGACTCTCATAATGTCTGTAGCTCACTTAATTTTCAGCAAGTCTCGGCTGAGGTTGGTGTGAGTTTTTTTTACAGCATCAAGAAAATTCATAAACTAGGACCCTCCTACACAGATCCACTCTTCGATATACTACATCTAAATGATAGGTTGAATAATAATATTGAGTTACAATTGTCCCTTTTTTTACATTTTTAATAATATCATTGCATGGATAACTTGGTTAAATTGGGTAACGTGTTAAATTGACATTATTCAATGAAAGCATCAGTGTTTATTCCACTTTTTTAATAAAGTGCTCATTTAAAAGTGCATCAGGATATGCACGGCTCTGTTTGTAAGCCAAGAAATAATAGCACTAATTAAATAGAATTATGTAATTTTTCTGGAATGCTTTCATAATAGGTTGATTAGGGCTTCACCCAAAATTCCAAGAAAGCATTGTGCAAATGTTAAGCATGCAAAGGCTATTATTACCCATCCATACTTCTATAATCTCGGTGCATTGCATAAACCAAAGTGACGTTCTGGTTAGGTGTGCGCTGATCTCACAGCCAAAAGCCAAGTAAAAAGGAGGGTAACATAGACAGAGAAAAAAAACACAAAGGTTATTTAGAAAACAGCTTCCACAGAGTTTATTTTTGAGATCTTGGGTGTCAGCGAGAATTTTTTACTTTAAACATAAGCATTCAATGTTTATTGCCTTTGAAGGCGTGCCCTGAAACTAGACATTGAATGATAGGTTTCCCATCAGTAAACGGCGAAAATTCTATTCAAAAAACAAAAACAAAAAACCCACATAATGATAAACTTGTTTAGAAAGGGAGAACATGACCATCAGTCAAAGGCATATGGACCAACCGCAATGCCGTCTGCTATCGCAAATCTTCCTAAACAGAAATGAGTTGGAGTATTTGTTTCTCTGTATCTCCAGTTAAATGATCATCACCATATCGTTGTGGTTGTAGAAATGTACACAAGCTAGAAAGGGGTTTATGATAGCTCTATCCATTTTTGCTCTAACTATTTTAAAAAGTTACATCCATTTTTTTTTCACATGCCCTCTTATGATGTACACTTTTTTTTAACTTGATGAGGATGATACCGCTAATCTGCATGTCATCCTGGACTTGCATAATATGGAAAACATGTGAGATATGGAAAAACATGTGAGACGTGAGACGGTGGAGTTTTGTTAATGAGTATACCTGGAAAATCCCCAGGGCTGGCCCTATGGAGCGCTCCCTCTCCTGCTTCTTAAAACAGGACAATGAAAAAGTGTTGGACTCCTTACTTGGGGTGTCAATATGGAGAGCTAGCTCAGTACGTCTATAACCCCTTTGCAGAGAAGGATGTAGTACTGCATCCCAGAGTTCCAGCAGTTAAAAGTTAAAAAAGTGTAAAAAAAATAAATAGAAACACAAACATAAGCACCCATATCACCCTAGAAAAATAAAAACACTATAAAAAATAGTGTCCCACACAATAACATTTTTTTTAAATGCACGTTTTAATTTTGGCCATCACCGTAGTCTGGGAATGTTGCAAAACACTAATTGGTGTTTGTTTCTGCAATTGGATATGCAAGAAATCCATAGGCAAGAAATCCAAAGGAGCATTAATAAATAGAATTTTTTGTACCCATTTTATTATTTACCCTATAACTGCCAGAATAAACAAATAGGCTCAAGACAGGTATATGAATATATCTTGGGGTTTTCTTACCTATTTGCACAAATTTATACACATTTGTCAAATGTTTTAACTTTTTTATATGTCTTTCATGATGCTCATGGGGTGGGGGCAGCATGGGCTGCTGCATAGTGGGCCCTCACTGTTGTGCAGAGGAGGGGTAGGCTTTTTTTGCATATATTTGTGGAGGTGGAGTTAGGGGTAGAAGGGGGCTGTTTTCCTGGGCTTATGAACCAGTTTCTGTGGTCAGCTTACCTGGTTGCGTGTCCCACCCTCCCTCCCCTTATGTTATATTCTAGCTTTGGTTTGCGGTGTTCGTCACAGTCTGTGGGGTGGCAGCTTGCCAGGTTTCCAGGGGGTTCATGTGGTGGCAAGTGAATTGTTGGTTACAACTGGTGGAAGGTTCTTGGCAGTCAGTGCTGGGAACCTCAGGTTTCGGTGGGGCGTCCGGGTATGTCCCTTCCTTTAGTGGTATTTGGCTCTGGTACCCGGATTATTTGCCAAGCTTTGTGTGTTTATTGTATATATTTACATGCTTGTGTTTTTGAGTCATTGTCCTCGTTAACGCACCTATGTTTATTGTTTCAGGTTTTGGCGTGACAATGACTCTAATAAATAAAATTGGCTGTGGCCTTTTCTTTTCCATATTCAATGGTGTGTAGTGTCATTATTGGGGTTAATGGGGAGACAAGCCTAGCTCGAAAATCGAGGCTACAACAGTCATACTAAATGAAGGATTATATAGATGAGTATGGTTTGAAAAACAACAATGTATACTGTTTGTAGGTATACTAAATGAGAGAGAGGAAAATTATGGTTGAAAAAGGACCACAGGTGTAAAAATTCCTTCATCCTGAAAAAATGGAGAATGTGCAGAAGATAGACAGGAGTAGGTAAAACCTGAATGGAGAGTGGGTATGACCAAACACCAGGGATGTATCTTGGCACAGGCCGACTAGGCCTAGGGCAGCATCTTACAGATAAAAATACACCCCTACACAGAGCCAGCCCTTACATGGGTCTCGGGAGATCATTCGGGATAGATTTGTGAAAAAAAAGAAGGGTTTCTGGACCTCTCTTTCTCCACTAATCTATCTGCATTACTGGCCACTGGGTGTACTTGCGCAAAAAGGCAGAGCCACAAGGTCAGCCTCTCCCCCATTTCCTCCAATAGAAGGGGAAGAGGGTGTACCCGGAAACTCCAGCCCTTTGTGAACAGTATGGTATCGTCCCAGGGGAAACATTTAACATGCTAACTGAAGCCTGTAGAGTGTGAGAGGTAGCTCTTGGGTTTTTGCAATTTCTCTGTGCATTGCACAGTTTGACCTCGGGTGACTTTGCTGGGATGGCTCTCCTGGGAAACTGTCTTGAATGTTTTTCACTTTTGAAAAACCTTTCTCATTGTAGAATAATTAAATTGTTTGGAATTGGCCCCATAACCCCTCCCAGATTGATGGGCAGCAATCTTCTCTTGCTTCTCTAAGATCACTTGCTTCTCTAAGCAAGATTCTCTTGCTTCTCTAAGATCATTGCTGATGTCTTTCCTACTTGGCATTGTGTTAAGACACCTCTAAATGCTCCAGATCAGCAAACATCTAAGACTTCGACTTTTATAGTGGTGGTCACACTTGCTGATGACCAGCTAATCAAGGGCATTTGATTAGCAGCACCTATCTGCTACACATGGCTTCTCCATTCTGGCTTTATTTTTGTTGAATAGATCATGATACGGTATAATATGTCATGTGTTGTTGTTCGTCTGAGGTTATGTTTACCTAATTTTTAGAACAGATAATTGTCATTATGTCCTGAAATGTAAAACTATAGAATTCAAAGAGGGTGTACTTTCTTTTTCACACGACTGTATGAATGTGTGTATCAGCATGAATGTTTATGTACAAGTCTGTGAGTATGGACAAGGTTGGCACTGTTAAGCTGCTTCGGCACAAAGGTTTCCCTGTATGTGTGGCCCAAGTAGTGTATAAATATGCAGTGGTTGCTGTTACACACATCATGCTCACACCATGGACTGGCCACATCCTTATTCAAGCAATTTGAGTATCTGTGACCTTTCTAATATACTTGACATGGATGACTGATCTTGGTGAAAATGGTTGAATTTACACTGTTGTTCATTTTAATTAAAGATTATCTCTTAAAATAATAGATAAAACATTGGGAAATGATGCACAAAACAACAAAATATACAAGTAGTTACTCAGTAACCACACTTAATATACAAAAAAGAAGAGGTGGAACCTGAAGATATGGCAGTAAAACCAAAAAGGAAGGGGTGGAATTTACATCTGAAGATGTGTAGTCTTGGTAGGAAGGGGTGGGGCAAATTTAGATTAAGGCATGTGAGTTTAGTCAGGCCTAAGGCCGCACAAAGCCTAAATACACCACTGCCAAACACCCAACTAGAGATTGGAGCCACTAACCAAAGCACTAAAAAACAGTGCAAAACCCAGAAAATCTGTAGGTGAAACCCAAGAAGTTCCCAGCTCTGTTAAAGAATATGCATCGTGTTTGGTTTCTAGCTGTGTATTTGACAGCCTTATGAATTTAATGAGCTTGCTTCAATCATACAAGTGAACTATTTCCACTGACTAAAGTGTGTTTTGTTAAGGTTCTCTAGAGAATGGTTAGCCTTAAAGTGAGTCCAGGCATAGACTAACTTTCTCACTGTGCCTCAGTGACGAAACTAGTGAGCTAAGGGCCTGGTGGAAGATATCACCCCCCCCCCAAAAAAAAATACATATTTCGTTAATCATATTTTTACATCATCATTTGAAAACTTTAACTCCAAGGTCTATTCACTAAGCAAATAACAGGCAACAATCTTAAATCTTGGAATAACAGCTGAATTGGAGATTTTCCCAAGTTTTGAAATGCGTTTCCCATGCATTTTGGGATATCTTCTTTATTAACCTTCCCCTTTATCTCTCCCTCATCTTCTTTTTGACTCTTCACAATGTACCTCTCCCTTATTTCTTTTGTATTATAATCCCCCTCTTTCTTTTTTTTATAATTCCCCTCCTTTATGTCTCCTCTATTCTTTTTTAATAAACTACTCCTTTCTCTTGTTTTGGATCAACCCCCACCATTACGTCTCATGCATGTTATACTCCTCTCTCTTTATCTCTCCCTTTTCATTAACCCCTTCTCTCATCTCTCATTATACATGAGGTATGATACATACCCAGGCAGATACTAACATACCCATGTAGACACACACTAACGTACAGACACACCCTAACTTACCAAGACAGACACACACTAACATACCCAGACACACCTACATACCCAGGCAGACACACACTAAAATACTCAGGAAGACACACACTAACATACCCAGACAGACACACACTAACATATCCAGACAGACACACACATATCCAGGTAGTCACACACTAACA
>VKOC01000006.1:17550351-17581168 GCA_009364415.1 Spea multiplicata | reverse complement strand
TGAAAGGATATTTCAAGTACTACTAATCCTTACATGCATGTCTTAAATACTAAGTAAAAAGATATTTGCTTAGCTCAAATTGGTTTTCTTTTAATGTTAATATGTTAAAATGAGGGGCACGAGAGTGAATACAGAGCCTAAAGCTTCTTCAGGCTTCAAGACATAGCTTTAAGACACAGAGGCCTCGATTCAATGGAACTGACTAAATAGCGTTGTGGCAGCCCATCTGTTCATTCCCTATACCACATCCCTGTTTTTTTCCCTCAAGAATTAAGGGCTCGCGGACCCTGTATACCCCCTAAAAAACAAAAAAACAGGTATGGGGACAAAATAACATGGAGAATAAACCAATGGGCTGTCACAGGCGTTCTGCTCATATTATGTACAGAGAAATCTAATGGCTCAATGCAAATCAATGGCCTTTCTCAGCCAACATGCAATTAAGGAGACTGTATCACTTAATCACACCACAACGTGTGTTTATTTGGTTCTTGTACAGTGTCTACTTGAGATTTGTTCAGTTTGGTGACCTAGGCCAGAATAAAGAGCTTTGAGCCCTGAAGCAATAAGGGCCCGAACCTCTGGATTTCTTGCCTTTAGCATGCTCTTTTTCCCCTTTTTCTGCTTTATACCATTTGGGGTTGTTTTTCCTTCTGTGCTATTCTTTCTTTTCCTTTTATCTTGATTGAATATGAAGACATTTTATGTACATTTTTTTACACAAGATACATTTGCAACATTAATACACATAATCAATAACCAAACAAAAAAAGGAGTAAAGTGATAGCCCTGTATAATACACAGTTCAATATGTAAGGTGACCATCAAGAAATCTCATTGATTTAACTATACATTACACATGGCCAACTTAGTTTTTACAGAAGAATCTATTTTTCATGCATTTGAAACATTCACATTGGCTTGGGTGATCAATGCTTAATAATCGCTTTATTAATTAAATGATGGAAAATATTTACCCGTCTTTTTGTTAACTCTGATAACGCTGTACTTATTCATATGGCTATTTGTTGAGAGGAAATTGAAGAGTAATTAGAAGCTGTTTAAGCTAAAACAAACACCTAGATCCACTGAATGATTCTTAATAAGCAGTAGAAGCAGTATTGATTTCATTTTATAAAGCAAATTAGTCACCAATGATCATTCATTAGCAGAAACATATTATTTGTGTTTTTAGATAAATACAATAAGGTATAATTTGGAGCTGTACTCTGGAAGAGGAAATGAGGAGTTTGCTGATCAGATGATGACATCCTGTGCAAATGCAGTCAGACAACAAACTCCTTGTAATTATTACTGATATCTTATAATTGCCATGTTTGCACAATGTTCCCTGCCATCTACGCAACTATAGATTGAAACAATTTTTTTACCAAATCAATTTTCTTGGTGACCTTGGAAAAAATGATTAATATTAACGCCTGCTTCATTGGGGTACAAACTTAAACAGTCCGTCTGCCCTATTTTCCATTACTAGATATGACAAAGATGATAGTGACATCTGTTATGGCCAATCTAGGGTGAGCAGTCCAGCATAGACACAGTAATCTCTTCTCTGGAACAAGCTGTTCCATTGAGCAATAACTGTAGGAACTGTAGGTAGTTGTTTAATTTTATTAACAAGCATAGTCATTGTTTCATTGCTGGACTGGCGTTTGGCGATGGGGCATTGATACTATGGGCCACGTCTCTACTTTGTGTCTACAATGTTCATAATAGTAGTCTTCCAATTTAAAAAAAAACCTAAAATGCTACTTTTGTGTCAGTTTGTGACAGATCATCTAATGCTTGGTCCTACAACTGGCCAATTTACACTATATATATAGCCTTCATAGAAATATCTTAGAACATTACATATTGGTTGGAACCTATACTGTGACTGCAGAGTTACTACTAAATGCCCAAACAGCAGGCTGTCTAGATGTTCTCCTTTCCAGGAAGCCGTTCCAGATTGAGATTTTATCTATTAATCTCACAATCCTCACCCTCTTGACTATAAAGCTAGATTACAAAAACAACTTTTTTTGCTTTAATTGTCATTAAAGGATGGTATTATAAAACCAACAATTTTTATTACTATTCTAGAATTAATAATATTACATATGATTATTTACTTGTTATGTTTATATATAAGGAAAAATATGGCAACACTAAATGGGTGGAAAACCCTTCTTTCCTTTCTGGGGAAGTCTCCTAGAAACTCTTGTTCTATGACAACATATACATCATTTGCAAATTCATGCAAAAGTTTCGGAAAATCATTGTGGCATTTGATGTCAGGTGGGCGGGGGGCTTGTCAGTACAAAATAGCATTTCTCTGCTCTGTTTACTGCATTACATTCATTTATTAATAAGGGAGTTGATATGCCTTAAGAGGAAAATGGGAGTATTTGCGTTTTAAAGTTGATCGTTTAATGGGTGAAAGAGATGTAAAATTAGAAAGTTCTTGGAACCCAAGAAGTCTGCTTTTCGGATGGAATGCAAAGAAGAGACCTGAGGTCTTCTTACCGTAGCGACCAATGGAATCTTTACTGTATTCAACTTTATTTAAGAATAGAACAGCAAGTTCCATAGTGCTATTACGAAAGGAGAATAGGTTTAATATTACCGGTAGTTTTAACATGGACAACATGGTCTTGGTCTTTCACAAAATACAATGTATACTTCCTACTCCTTTGCGTGTAACTTGCTTCCATCACGTAAATAATGCCTTAAAAATATTCCCAGATGTCATCTCGTTTTTGACTGATGTCCATTGAGAATGTGTAGTAAAGCTGCCTGTTCCTAAAAACGATGGCCTGCATTTACAAATTAGTCATTACGTATATTGTGTTACAATTCTCTTTTCTATCTTGTGAGTGTCATATTGGAGAAGTAGTTGTGTATGTTTTTTTGTAGACTTTTCTTTTTTTCTTTTTTTTTTACGGGATCCACATTCTGAAAACACATAGGTGATTCCCAGCATGCGGCTGCACGCATACACATGCTGAATAATTTGTTTGTCTTCCATATCTTGGCCCAGTATCTGGCGCTGTACTGGCATAACTGAATTCACAATGAGCAATATGTTGTTTAAACTTACTCACCTGTACCCATGTGCCGTGTGGTTATCTAATCCAGAGCAAAGAAAGCACCCAAGGGCAATGTAAGTAAAATTATCAGTGGGTGTTACTACACCTGCGCTGCTCTATACAAATTTGCTAAGGATATTAGTCAGAGTTAATGAACTTTGAATTTCACGTTATACAAGCTAAGCATTCCCACCTCCGCATGTATAGTTTATATAACAGCTAATGTGACCAAACTGGATTGGATGTACTGAAGCATAGCTACTCACTTATTAGACTGACTGCACTTATTGGCCTGTCTGCACCACATTTTATAAGACCCGTAAGAAACCAAAGGGGTTGAGATGGGGGTTGTGGGGTTGTTTCTTTTACATAGATTCCTTTTACATAGTTATCAGTTGGGGACTTTGGAACTAGTAAGGCACATTAAAGGTTAGAACTCCAATAAATCTTAAACCTGATCGCATTTACAACTGTTTAAATATTTGTAAAACATGTTAGAGCATTTTGGATTCATTTGGAAGTCCCATGAGTGTCTGTATAGTTAATCTGCATATATTGTGAGTTTTCAGTGTATAAATGCATGGTAGTAACATGCAGACATGAACATACTTCACATAATATAGGCTGAGGTCACAAATTATCATATTAGCTCGAATATAGGCTGCACCCGAATATAGGCCGCACCCTAAAAGTTAGGTGCTTTTTTAAAGAAAAAAGTTTCCGCCCCCCCTGAGATATGCTGCCACTCTGTCCGGAAGATGTACCTCCCACCAGACTTACCGGTGCAGAGTCCACGGGGTCTTGCGGGGCCAGCGGGGGACATATTCAACGGAAGTATTCAACTTTCAGTGCCGGCACTTCACCGTGGGAAGTACCGGCATGGAAGATTGTTCGTGCAGACGTTCACAGGCAGCGGCCATGCAAGCATAAACAACCTCCGCTGCCGGCAAGTCTGCAAGATGTGCTTTAAAAATCTCCCTTGCCGGGACTCCCCCGTGGGGGAATTCCCGGCAAGGGAGATTGTTAAAGCACATTGTGCAGACGTGCCGGCAGCGGAGGTTGTTTATGCTCGCATCGCCGCTGCTGGTGAACGTCTACGCGATGCGCTTAGACAATCTCCCGTGCCGGCAGCCCCCCCCCGTGGGAAGTGCCGGCAGGGGAGGCTGTCTGAGTGTATCGAAGAGTAGGATACAGGTCCCCTAACCCTGCTGCCTGTCCGGGGGGCTAGACCCCGAATATAGGCCGGACCCCCACTTTAAAGACTTAAAGTGGGGGGAAAAAGTGCATATATATATATATATATATGTGTGCTGATGAGGCTTAAAACGATGTCATAGGAAGAATATACATGCCTCCGAATTGTCCCGGGGGAGAGTTCTGATTTTGGCTCTCTATCCCACTGTCCCACTGAGCTGTACCTCTGTCCTACTATTTTGGGTCACTGAAGGTATGATATGGTCTTGGCAGGGCACCCATGATGAATGAATGAGGACACAATCAAATGAATCCAAACTATCATCCAACCCATGTTGGACCAGTGTAAGAGATTATTACCTATTCCAGGGGTGTCCAACTTGCGGCCCTCCAGCTGCTGCAGGACTACATCTCCCATAATGCTCTTTCAGTGAAGGGGCTGGCTGAGGGCCGCAGGTTGGACAGCCCTTGGAAGACCATCTCAAGGGCTCATGACGGTAAGATTAGCAGGGTTCAATATTAGTAAGGATGCTGCAGGATGATGCAACATCAATACTTTTTGGGCTCTATATTATTATTATTACCTTTTATTTATAATGCGCCAAAATTTATGCAGAACTGTACAATTTAATCGGGGCAGTTAAAACACACTTAACAAATGTACATTAATAAAAACAGACACATCAGGAATTGAGATGAGATGTTTTACTAACAATTACAAACATAGCCACCAGAGTGCCTAGAGAAACAATGCATCATTTATACGATAACTGGATGTTTTATGTGCTTTCTATGAGTTTTCTTTCTGCATAAGGCACATTGCGTTGTCCAACAAAGGTGTTTGGAGCTGCTTTTCCTAAGCCACCTGATTGATTTTGACCCCGTTTCCTGAATGTTGCCAGACCTCCTCCAAAGAAATTCAGGGTCAGCAAGAACAACAGAAAAATCTTGTAAGAGCAAAAATTTTGAATTTTATAAAACAACTGATAATTTTAAAAAAGTCATGTATTATACTAGTATATTGACTTAATGCCATTCAGCATGGATTATTACATCATCAACATCATGTGATGCATGGCCATAAGAACTTAATAATACATCCTTTGGAGATCAGGCTGTCATACAGGGCTGCCACCTTCTGCCTCGGTGGAGGGGGCAAGTAAAGCCAAATGACCCCATTGGTCCCTTTCCCCTCCAGTAACTAACATATGCACTGGCACACACACTCTTACATGTACACAATCATACACACTCATGCTAACACACTCACTCTATGCATGCATACATACATACTCTCTCCCTGACTCCCTTAATCTCTCTCTTACAGAATTTGAATTAAACAGAAAACAAAAGTTAAATATTTTTTACAAAAAGTTTCATGAAATATATAATAACCTCAGCGATGTAAAAGGCATCATAAAGGGGGGACTTCTGGTTAAAAGAAAGACCCCAAAGCAAAAAAGTAAATAATAACAATGCAAACAATTTTTTTTTAAAAAGCTAAAAATGTAAAAACAAAAACATCAAAAATAAAAATAATGCAGTAAGTAGGATGCTCCCTTACAAAAAAATGTGCATATTTTGAATCATGGATTATACATAAAAAATCCTATAAAAAGAAAGCCCTATCTGTTCATAAAATGTAACATTTTTATGTGGGCACCCTAAACGTCAAAAGGGAAATCATGATACAATACATATAATAAGTGTGGCAAAATAGTTGATCACTAGGTTGAGAAACCCCTGGTCACAAAACGGTCAAAAGGCTGTATATGTGCAATAATATTTCTGTATAAAGCAACAAGGGGGTGCAACCACAAAGGAAAAGTGAATGTGGCCTGAGGCAAGTATGGGATACAGTATGGGATGTTTTTTCTACCAAACCCTACCTCCCAATTTTATTCCAAACTGAAGCAATTAACCGATAATCTGTCTTTTCTTTTATATCCACATATGCTTTGTATCTCCTGTCATTCAGAATACTCTATAATCCTGCTAAACCTCTGTTTGGAAAACACTGTCATATACAGCCATTAGGGTTCCACTATCCTGTGATAAAGTAGTCCTTGGTGTATGATCCTTTCTAGTCGCTGCTTAAAAAAGCACTTTCTTTCAGTAAAGATTCCTGTTGGCATGAGTGTTTTAGTCTGCACTCACAAAGGCATTAAGGCTTTTCTTCCCTTGCAGCAGAGATGGACCCTGTTCCTTAAAGTTAATTGTAATTAATTAATCATAAACTAAAACTAACAAAAGGAAAACAAAAATCATGTCCACTCTCTTCAGTGATGGTTGCATTTAAATGCTATTGTCAGCAGCCACATCATAAAGTTGTAACCCATGTTCTGCCTTTTTGTCTTCATTGTTTTGACAATCCTGAGATGAGATCTGGAACAGTAACCACACCTCTGACGTTAGTGGCGCCTAGGTGAGTGCACCGCACTTGGGTGGGGAGAGCTCCGCCAGGGATGAAGTCAATGCAGACCTTCTTTCTCGCAGTTTCACATCTTTTCTTGCCTCTTCTTGTTATTCTGTCTTCTTTCTTCTGTCTTTTCTGTTTGCACGCTTTTCTTTGTGTATTGTTTCTGATTCACAGAGAAACTTTTCTGCACCTTTCTTTCTATGCAAATCTGTCTGCATTATTCCGGATCCTTGAGTTACTTCTGCAAAAGCGCAGAGCCACAGGGGAAGCTCTGCCCTTTTGCGGAAGTGCTCTGGGAGGCCTGAAGGGGTAAGAGAGGAAGCAGAGCTGTGGGAAAGGAGACAGGGATATGGAAGTTGTTGGCGAAGAAGGTAGGGGGGACATTGAGAGAGTGTATGATAGAGTAAGAGTGAGAGAGCACGAGAGTGTGAAAAGTGAGTGAGAGTGTGAGAGATCGTGAGAGTGTGGGAGAGGGTGGAAGAGAGAGAGTGACAGTGAAAAAGTAATGAAATTTGATTGAACATGATGATGATAGTAAATGGGAGTTATGCTGTACCACCGTCAATGTTTTGTCAGTATATAGCGATGGGAGTTATGCTGAACCACTATCAATGTCTGGCTCATTGTAAAGTGATAGGAGTTATGCTGTGGCACCATCTGTATCACTATATAATGACTGGAGTCATGCTGTATATTTTCAATGAAAAATGAGTGTGGCCCACCCACGCACACATTTCTGATGAAGTGACCCACTGCAGAAAACACTCGGACCTGTGTATCCTAACTCTATGAGAGTAGAACAGCATTTGAAACAGGTTTTCTGACTACATTGGGTTTTCCAATTCATACATTGAAGAGCCTAGGCTTGCATGTGTATTGTGATCACTTCTAGTAGTAATTTAATCTGCTCACTGCTGCCCATTACCTATTTTCTAGTGGCAACATGTCACATAATCAGTGCTAATTAAGCTGTATCACTAATTACATAATTCAGTAGAATGAGTGGTGTGAACTACTCCCTTATTAGAGAGGAGTTGAATTAAAGTATAATTTTAATGTCTGTAGACAATGTCACGCATTCCTCATGTATTATCCACAAATGCTGGTTAGGCCCAAAAGGGACACCTTGTTACCTCACATTTACAAAGGTTAATGATACATTTTTTGCATGTAGAAACCAAAACTGATTGTATGTGTTATTTACTCATTAAAGTGTTAACTGTTTAATCTGCAGGATTTATGTCAATTATTGCTTTTTGTTAAAAGAAAAAACTCCCTTCCAACAATTAACTATCAGTACCAGTGGCGACGCTGTGGGGGGCTTGGCTGAAGCCCCAAATCTCAAGTTCATAGCCCAAATCTGAAGACTCTGAGGGCTAAAGGAGGGGCTTCCAAACTATTGCCAGTAGGCCACTTCCAGACCACAGCAACGTGAGCTGCCGCCAGTAGGCTGCCTTATCTGGGGCCTGTCATAAGGCCAACTATCTTAAATTTGTGTGGCCGCAGCCACAGTCACAGAGATAAAAGAGATCTGTCCAGATTGATTGGATCTCTGCCAAACTTCCAGCAAAATGGCCACAATTGCAGGATCGAGGGATTCAGTGAAAGCGCCACAATTTTGGGTTATCTTATGGAAAAATCATGACACTGTCAATGATGTCCTCTCCCACAATTGGAGGAGGTACTTTTCCATATAGCTACTGTACCTCTCTGTCTGTGCCAAATCCACCTTCTAGTATTCAGGTTTTCAGTAATGTCTGGCAAGCTGAAGACAGTTGAATTTATTTTTGAATGAGAGTAGAGGCTTTTTTTCTTAAAACCTTTCCAACCAACTTGTGGTGAAGTAGGTGACATCGGATTGTAGTTTTGGAGACTTTCTAACCCCAAGACACAGCTAACTTCTGCAATTCATCAGCTGTGATCCTTGGAGACTTGTTGGCCACTCTAACCATCCTCTTCACAGTGCGTAGAGACAATATAGTCACACATTCTCTTCCAGGTTTATTCATAACATTTCCAGTTGACTGGAACATCTTAATTATTGCTCTGGTGGTAGAAATGGGTAAATTCAATGCTTTTGCTATATTCTTGTAGCTACTTCCCATTTTGTGAAGCTCAACAACCTTTTGCCGCACACCACAGCTATATTCCTTCGTATTACTCATTGTGTTGAATGACTAAGGGAATTTTGCCAATGTGTTACCTAATATTTACAACCATGTGAAACAGGAAGTCATGGTTGAACAATTTCCTGTTCCTAATCACTCAGGTGCACTTAAATATGTAAAATATCAATGGGAATATACTTGCCAATAATTGTGCCACACATGTTTCACAATTTTTAAATTGTGGAAAACCTTGTGTTGTGTTTGCAATTATTTGATATCTATGAGAGCAGATAATTTGTGTGATTTAGTGAAGAGAAGATCATAGGGTTAGACAATGAAAACAACTTTGCGCAGCAAACTTTGCTCTATATTTACCAAGGGTGCCAATATTGTGGAGCAACACCCCTGATCAGTACATTACATTACAGTACATTACAATTGAAACATTAGAAGAAAGGGCTTTGTATTTCTATAGATTCTTGCCAACAATTTTTACAATCTAGTGCTTAAAAAGGAGAAATATTGCTCAAGAGTGTTAACCTTATGCTTATGGAAAATGCTTTACGTTTGATAAACGTTAAACGTCATAGGGCAAGACAAAGTTGTGGACTAGATTGTTCACCAGTGTCATTATTTCTGTAGACCATAGCTGGGAACTCTTTCAGTTTTACTCGGAGTCTCTAGGTGAAGCACTGCTTCTCCGAGTAAGTTTCTTCCTTACTAGAGCAGTGGAGTGACATCACACCAACTCCCACCAACATCACACCAACTCCCAACCCAATAAAAGCTATCGGTAGCTAGTACTACCCTAGCCCCTTCACAAAGCCACTCCCCAGAAGTGGGAGAGCTTTGGGTAGCCTACCCTGGGCAGTTCCCAGCTACGTTGGATATTTTTATTCTCCATAGTCTTTGGCTGACAATCTATTTATTATGAATTCTTTCATTGTCAGGGTGACCTGATTTCCCTCGCTATCTCCACATCATAAACAAACCACTGTTAATACCCATAAAACCACACATAAAAAATAATTTGCAATCCAACGTTTCAGTCATGTCCCCCTTGCCAACAGACATATCTTTCATTCTCTTTATTATATACCTACTCAAGTGGATTGAGGAAAATGTCACACAAAGATCTGCTGTCTCTATGCTACATCACTAAGTTATTAGTAAATTAAGAAACTGGCTGAAGATATAGAAACATTCTAAATATCAGAAATCTCATTGCTTTTTTTTACACTTAAAAACTCAAAATGTACTTAGTACAAGATATTTGCTTTTTTACCCAGCATGTAAGTGTATTAACAGAAATAATGTGATTTATTTATATTTATATAATTCAATGTATATGTGTATATATATACATACATAAATACATACATTTGACAATCAGACAATGCCAAGCATGCATGCAGTCCCTTTTACCTTTATTTTACTTTATTTGTAAACACAAGGCTCCTATAAATAATAAAGGGAGTCACTTGTATACACAAAGAGAAGGGGAAATAGGGGAAGAAGAACAAATTGTTGAGATTGATGTCAAGAATATGTATGCATCAGTCTTGACTTGATCAGTCTTGTCTGCTACATACAGACACATTGCATGAACAATTACAGTACAGTTGGCCAGTCAAACCCAGATGCACAGAGAGTTGTCCTTGTGAGGGCCTGGAAAGTATTCCATCAACCAGAAGGGTGAACTAGGTTGGAATATCTTTAAAAGACACATTGAAGCTCCGAAGACTATGATTATCTGAAGAAGGTACTTTCAGAGAGGAAGCAAACTAAGAGATGTCCTATTGGCAGGACTATGATCACTGAGGCATTATGCACACGGCAACCTTAACTGATGACTAGGACCCATGGCCAATTTGGTGTGGGAACATGAGCGGTTATAGCAAACATTAAACAGTCTGGCCTCTTCATGATGCTGCCTATATAATGAATTAAATATTACACTGCAACACAGCCAAGGGGCAATTAGTATGTAAGTCTTAGGCAGATCTTACAATACCAGGTAGATGTTTTCTCATAATTCCTCTTAAAAAGAAAAGGTTGCAAGTCTCGGTCAAAACTTGCAATTATAAATAAACACTATGGTGAAAGTCTCGAAGCTGTCATTTTATATATTTATGAACTCATCAAGTAATCCACCAAAAATCTTTTGATTATACAATAAAATCATACCAGCAGCATGTGAACCTTTCAGGTTAAACGGTTTCCCTTACCGTCTTGCACAGGAATTAGAGATGTTTCACAGCAAAAACACACTTAATATCGGTGATTAATGAAGGTGTGTTTTTCAATAAATAGGAAAAGCTGATCATCAATTGTTACTTGTCCCACAACAGAGATTTAGCTTATTATCACAAATGGCCTAACAACAGATCTAGTAAATGCTGGCATATCATCCACATTTTTAGGTATACATCTAGCTGACGATGTTTCGTCTAGTATCGACTGTGAAAAAAAGCAATTATTAGCTTTCAGATGAAACCAGCTTCAGGCTTTGGATTAGAAAGGGTAGGCTATATTGTTGACTGGTAACTGATTTACATTCATGGATTAATTTTTATAATCTTGCTATTAGCGTTTGACATTTTGACAGGTGCCTGTATGAATTGTTGACTAGTTAATCCAACTCCAGCCTTTAATCAACCGAAATCTTTCCTTTTATCCAAAGAAACCAGATTCTGGAATTTTTATTCAACATGTAGAAGGGTAAATATGTTTTTTTCACTTTCATGTAATACTGTGTCTTCATATTTCTCCAAACAACTAAAAGATAAAACACCGAATGCAGTTTATATGCATTAATCCTCTATCTCATTTCCAAAGGCTCCCAAAGCTTTGAAATTTAACCTTAAAAAAATCAGCTGCTAAAGGCACAATGAACCACACGCACAAGAGTTCATTCAAGATTATTTGCTAAAGAAATGCAACATACAGAAAATATTAAGCCAATATTAACATTGTAATTCCATTCTCTTTAGGTACTTTTTGAAAAATTATATTTATATATTGCCTTATAAAAGTGTTTGCTGTTTTCATGAAAAACAATAACATTTCAAGATATATATATATATATATATATCCAGAAAATTATTGCTTAGCTCTCTACTGTTAG
Organism: Spea multiplicata; assembly: GCA_009364415.1. Lineage (NCBI taxonomy): Eukaryota > Metazoa > Chordata > Amphibia > Anura > Pelobatidae > Spea > Spea multiplicata. Next base: position 17,569,231 of record VKOC01000006.1, on the reverse strand, counting down.
GTACTGTATAGGGAAATATGAAATACACCATATTCCATTTTGAAGATATGTGCAGCAGAGGATTAGTGCACACATACTATGTGATAAAAAATAAACTATAAGGCCTAGCAGGCCAAATTATGACACAAACTGCCTTCACCTGAGAAACATCAGTCCTTTCCTCACGCAAGAAACAACATAATACTAATCCATTCCTCGGGATCACTGCAACTCCCTACTGGTCGCTCCTTCAGGCATGCCTACCAGCAAGATCAACAGAGAGTTCTCCATACCCCCATACCTGGGAACTCTCCAGGTTTGGCCAGGAGAACTCCGGGAGAAGCACCGGTTCTCCGGGTCAACACTCAAATGCCCCGGGTCGTGGGACGCCGGACCTGATGCGCCCTTTCTGCACCTATTTCCCTATGAAATGGGAGTGTTTCCTGTGATGTCAGTGGGAACACCCACTGATGTCAGCGGGAACGCCCACTAGTGGCAGCAGGAGCGTCCACTGAACCTGCTGGAGCTATATAAATACACTTGATGTAATAACAAAATAATGAATAACTAATTTAATTAAAGATGAATTGTCACAATTCTAGTTCTGACTGACAGGGTGGAACAGCCTCTCTGTTTAAAATCCTGTTTAAAATCCTGGTGCTGCAACTTGGCCAGGGGAGACCACTGGTCTCCCCGCTCCAAAAGTTAAAGGTCCGTACTAACAACCAATAGGCTCGCTTGTACGGACCTTTAACTCTTGGAGCGTTGTCTCCCCAGGCCAGGTTGATTGGTTGATGCCAGAGGAGGCCCCTGCAGGCAACCAATAGAGTCGGGGAACTTGGCCTGTCTCCCCGCTCCAAGAGTTAAAGGTCTTTAACTCCTGATGGCAAACCTACAGATTTCCGCTCCCATTATCTACGCAGCATTGCAGGGGTTAACTGGAGAGGAAATCCGTAGGTTTGTCCGGATACGAATGCACAAGTCTACTAATCATTAATGTATTAATAAAATCTGTCTAGTTTGTTATGCTGAGTGGCTGAGATGCCAACTTGCTGCAGCATCATATAAAAATGGAATGCATGGCATGCCCAGGTTATATTTATGATGATAGTTTTGCAAGAAAGTGTAATTTGTAACTAATCTCTGGAAGAGGCTCATATGCAATTTACTAAAACAATGCAGGTGGAGTCTTTACTGCGGGGTGGTCAACAACTGGAATAACATCTCATCAGAAGCTCTAAAGGCTAATACAGTAAGCGAATTGAAACATGCATGTAAAAAGCATTACGCTATCCCAAATCTAAGACAAGCTCAAGGACTGAGCTGAGGTGTCTACATGTGGAAAAATGGGCCGACTAGATGGGCCAAATGGTTCTTAATTCAAAATTGCATTTAATACTTGGCCAACTCTCGTCCATTTGATTATTTAAACCATAGAAAACCTGGAAGTCATTCATGACAATATCAAAATGTCTAGATTTGCGCCTGAAAGTTACTGGCTCTGTATTATTGTAGTGGTTAAAAATTACACACATAAAGTTTTTTTATATCCCATCATAAATTCTTTTTTTTTTAATTTTTAGGAAAATTAATTCCAATTTATTGCTTTTTCTGCTGTATTTCACATCCAGTTGTGTTAGCCAAGCAGCTGTTACTTCACACATGTTTTTTTTAACCTACCTGGAGACTTATCATCAAGTTTTCACAAGGACAGGTGTCTATTCAGAATAATGTAACTGACTTGGGAATGTAATAAACGTTAGCCCTCCATAATGAAAATTCAAAGCAGATTTGGAGTTTGAAGAATTTTGAGAAGTCTTACCATTAAAACTGGAAACAGTATTTTGACATGAACCATGAAAAATACATGGTTTTCTACAAAAATGTTGTTCAGCTTGTGAGCATAGGCAAGGTGAGAAGGGGCAAAGACATTTATACCTTAATGATGAAATACAGAATAGCAAAAGAAAATTCCACGAGACTTTGCAACAGATTGCCTTTCAACAGCCTGGTGGTGTCTGCTTTGGGGAGTAACAGATAACTAACTGATCCTTTTTAAAACCGATCGCTAGCAGAGTGTATGATTGACTGAAGCCTGTCTGCAGTAAAACCGGGACCATCAGAATTGGTTTTACCGCAATATTTTCTTTTTTTTCTTAATAGTTTTTAATCATTTAACTCTGACTGCTCCACGCCACCTTCAGCCAAACCTCCAACAAAGGTATCCCCAGTTTGGATATTTTAAATGCTTGGCTATGTGCATACACCTTATGTTTACTCCATCTGGTAAAGTTAGAAGGCAGGTGTTATGTCTATGTCGAGCAGCAGCTTCTTTTTTAAGAATATAAAAGTTTTTAAAACAAAAAAATACAGGCAACCTAATCTTCCTACTTGCCACCATGATAACCAATGCTGTTGTAGAAAAAAGCTAACGTGTCAACATTCTGGAACAAATGTCTGATCCCTGTTGACAAGTTGGGATCAGTGATTGGGAGGTCGCAAGTGTCACTCCCACCTACTCTCCATAAAGAATGAATTAATAAATATACAGAGAAGGCAAAGTGATTTATTTAAATACATTTATTTTAATTTTGTAATCACATCATCCTCTACCAGAATGACTACTGTGATGGGAATTGTAGCCATGAAAAGCAGGTGAATCAGGGGTGCCAATTTTTTGGACATTTGTACTTTTTACCTGCATTTATTCCTTTAGCAAGATTAGAAATTTGAGCCCCTTTATATGTGCGTCTACCTTCTGACATGTTGTGTTCTTTCACCGACGTAGGCTGAATGTTCCCTGTACAACCACGTATTTCGGATAAACTTACTAAGGTGGCAAAGGCTGTTATCATTTCCCCATTTGTATAATGTGTAAATGGTGGTAGGAATTTTTATTTTGAGGGGGTGTTGTTTTTGCCTTCAACCGAGTGTCTATGAATAGCTTAACCTGTCCTGAAAAAAGCATAAGCTGTTTCTTATGTTGTCTCCTAAAAATAAAACGCTTGGCCTGGCTCAAAGGGTTAAATCCAGTGTTAGCACCTTTTGGCTTTACACCTGTGCTTTGGTTTACATAAGGAGGAGCTAGTAATCCAAAGGTTCAGTTTCAGATTTTAATGATAACTGAATGAATAAGTGGACTTTAGGCTAATCAACCTCAGGTGGTTTCATTTATTCAGCTAAGCGCTATGCTCCTTACTTCCAAATTAAAACCATCCTCAGTTTAAACTGCACTGCATATGTTCTTTTCCAAATTACTGTGAAAAAAGCTTCAGTCTTTGTGAACCTATGCTTAAATTTATTCGATCTGTATATACTAGTGCAACCAAGCAATAGATGACCTTTGATTTGGAGGCATCTTGGCTCCAGCCACTTGTTTCTGTGGTCCTGTGTCTTTTAGCAAGGGATATATGCATTCAGTGAATCAAACATCTCATTTTAAGTGCTCTTCTATAGTCATATGCACACGGTGTCTCGTCTCAGAACTGTGACCGGAGACCAGTAAAAAAAAGAACAGGACAATGACCGTTATTCTACTTTGAGAAACCAAAAATGGGCGATAACAAAGAATGAGGACTGTTTGACGAGTGGCTACCCACTCCCTATCCATATCTCTGTGCAAGGAGTACAGAGCTGCCTGGACCTTTTGGATTCCACTGCTTCCCTCATTTTGAAATTTTTTGGGAATGATAACAGTTTTAACAGAGGTATTATAATAATTTCAAACCTGGAGCTGTGGAGAAGTTTTGTATTTGTGGAATTTATAGACATACGTAAACTGCAATTAAAATCACAGGTAATCACATGTATACATCAAATGAAAAGTCATTTATAAACATGGAAGAATCTTTCATCCAATGCATGTTGGTTATGTTTAAGATATATTTAACCCATGAAACATAGTGCTGTCATGATGCCATAATGTAGTCCACCTCTGTCTAATTGCTTTTCACATAAACACATCACTAGTTCACCCAGTTTCCTTATCCCAGAACATAAGAGAATACTTTGTTTTCAGCAAAAATAGAGTTCAATAAAGACGGGGGAGATAATAGATCATCATCCCAGTCGACATATCGTTTTTTCTGTACAGGCTTCAAAATACCCAACATTTAATTTTATTGAAATGTATTCACATTTGATCAGTGCTTTTTTATTTTTTAACTTTAATCTCAACTGATTTTTTTTAAACAGAACTATGTTTAGATATACTCTATAATCATGTTAATGTATCATTTTTTGGTATATTTACAATTTATTTTTACACAAACAATAAAGCTTCATGTATTGGCTAGTTTATGTTATAAATGTCTGATATTATGATAAGGGTGGATATGTTGACTGCAGATCTTAAAATCACAAATTTTGCAAAAATGTTCACAATTTTTTTTATTTTTAACCAGATGAACTTTTTAAAGAGTAATCTTACAATCAAAACATAGCTTTGTTTTGTGAAAGCCAGTGTATTCCTGTATATATTTATTTCCATGATGTATACAAAAGAATTCATTTTGCTAATTTTGGTCTTATTAATAATATAATGCCCCTTTATAAAATCTACTTTAACGTGTAGTCTTTACCTGTAGGAAACAAAAAAAAAGTCACACCTACCTTCTTATATGCTTCAGCCAATCACTAGCAGGAAAGGGCTCACAATCATTGGCAGTGTTTTCTGTACATGTATGCAGGGGGTCTCAGTAAACCCCTAGAAATATTACAGAATCACTGTGGAGCAGGCTGGCCGTCAGTATATCATGCATTTGCACTGGTAAGCAGTAGGTGCTTTGTGACAAATGCTTCTAGTAAAGGCAATTATTTAATTCCAACCAGCCATAAACTCATATACTAAATCAATCATGCATTCAAGAGGGGATGGAAGTTTGATTTTTCTATTAGGATAGACATTTCATCACTAGTTATTTTCAGACCCATAGATCCAACCGCTATATCACATGGGAATGTTTGATATAATTTCTGTATGCATATATTATAGTAAGTATTGCTATTATTTTAAATAGTTTACTTAAAGGTCCATTTTTTATTTATTTGTGGTGGTACTGTTTACAAAAGGGGTTTGATCTCCTCCAACGGAAGATTGTGAACTGAAAATGAATTTGAGAATAGTCCCAAAGCACCAAAAATGAACCATATTCAGGAAAACTAATGTGAAGAAAACAGAAACCACTGTGAACAAGCACCAAGATTCTCACCGTCTATCTCTTTCTGATCTGTCTTCAACCTTGAATTCCACTGATTTACCCACTAAAGCCACACTGGGGTTACTTGGAATACCGAGTGAGGGACCACCTCACTAACCCTAAAGGCTCCAACGAATGTAACCACAACCACCACCACAATCAAGGAATTGACATGCCTCGGCCCCACTTCGAGTGATGCCTGATTCCGGCCAAAGGCTATCAGGCCTAGAGATTCCTCTTTTCACTCCATCATCAAGTTACAAACTAGGGATCAAATGACTCCTGAAACCTTGACCCCCATGGCTCATAGCTTGACCCTCATAGCTCAGCTAAATCTGGTACATACTCCTTACTTTCTTTACTGAGGAACCGCAAACCCGAAGAAGCTACTTAAGTGAGGCTCCATAATTGCTACAGTTGAACCTGTCAAAAACAAGAGCATTCCTGCCTACCTCTGGTTTTATCAAGTGACTGTGTGCTTTACATTTCCGTATACATAGTGATGAGCACACACCACAGGTGTTATTCACCCTTTTAAGCCTATCCAAGTGTATACACCTGTTATAGGAGACCAAGGACTTCAAAGATCCCAATAGTGTGGAGCCTCAAGTAGAGGCAAATATGGTAAACCTGGAGCCTCTGGGCCATGGAAACCCATTTCATGAAGCTCTCAGCGCACAGCGCTTCTGCTGATGTTGCTGAGGCAGTTTTGAAATCTGTAGTGAGTGATGTTACATAGGACAGCTTTTTCTTACACGCTATGTGCTTCAGCACTCAGCTGCCACGTTCTGTGAATATGCATGTCTATCATTTTGTGGCTGAGCTGTTGTTACTCCTAGATGCCTCCACTTCATAATACTAGCACTTACTGGGGCAGATCTAGCAGGGTAGAAATGCCATAAACTAACTTGAGGCAAAGGTGTCATTCTATGACAGTGCAATGTTTAAACCCACTGAGCTTAAACATGGCTCCTTCTGTGCTTGATTTTATAAACCTGTTAGCAATGGGTGTGACTGAAACACCTAAACTTAATTACTTTTGGTTATGCAGTATATTTTCTATATGAGCAAAGGATTGCTTTAAAACAGTATTTCCCCAAACAGTGCATCACATAGACTGGTCAATATGACTCACAGTATCTGATCATAATAAAAGGAGGATATCCTAAAATGTTTTTTTAGATTAGGATTGCACTGTGCTGCTTTTAAATGTTGCATGTCCTTGTAGATATTGCAATACTGTTTTAAATACAAAATGTGTTTATTTTGGTAGCGATTTTTGTTTTGCGGAATTAGAAGTGTAACTTTATGAATTTATAAAAATCACCATTTGAAAAGCAGATATCTTATCCCAATTTTTCACTTTCGGGACAAAGACATTGTTGGCTTCTTTTATGTTCTATTTTGCCCAAAATGTAACAATTCAATGTTCTGGCCATGAACAATCATTTCTAATATACCAATGCCATACACTGGACCTTATTTACCTTATTGTGTTTAAGAGGGTTTTTTCTTTGCCTTTATGTATTTAATGTATTTATGGATATCTTGGAAAGGTTGAATCTATCTCCATGTAACCATCAATTATCTTCCTCTCTATACACATTCTGCACCCACTGCATCTTCAAATCTACTACAGTTGCTTCTTTTAATGATTTTTTTAATAGGACTCTTTCATTAGTAGCATCGGCAGCCATTAATGCTATCTACAAAGAAGTGGTTGATTACAAAAAGAAGTAGGATGAAAGATAAAGAAATGTATGCACCGTAACTTACCATCTTTGAGACATAGAGTAAGTAGATGTAGATATATGTATGTTTGTGCATAGATATATATTTCATTGGTATATAATAAATAAGAACCAATAATAAGATGTTCCAGTACCCAGCCACCCATGATTCTGCTTTCATATTTATATTGTTGACAGTTTTATTAGGAGCAGTATTTTAAAATTTACAATATGAATAATAACATTCTCTGGTTATCACATGCCAAGAGCCCTAGCACTTATACCTTATAGGGCACAGATAACGTTTTAAACGTTTTGATAAAGAATTCATAGTCGTTAAGCGACCAACAGGTCATGTTATCAGTTAAAAAAAAAAATAAAACAGTAGCAGTATCGGCTCTCAGCAACAAGCAACATTAGCTGGGTGTGTAAACTTACTGCACAGAGTTCAAGAGTACATTTGAATAAGCACATTGTGGCAGTGATTAGATATACTCAAAAAAAAGGGAAAGAAACTTGATAACGTAGGATATTTTTATCCTACATATTTTTTTAAGCATGGACCAACACTCGCCAAAAATCGCCAATGTACCGCATATTTGGTGGCCTCCACTATATGTCGTTTACAAATAATATTGTGCATTACGTAATATATAGAGGTTACTTTCCCAGCATCTTGACAGCTTCCTATGGACATGTCTGCATTTAGTCCTGTTTATACATTATTTAATGGACGTATCCTACTCCTAGGCACATGCACAGTTGCATCCATGGACTTTAACAATGTAAGTAAAATGCTTTCTAGTAATCAGGAAATGGAAATAAGGCTGCCTAGTGCAACATTCTTCTTTTGTTGCTTGTTTTTTGGTCCTTGGTAAGGGGGTTGAAACGGCCTGGTGAGCCACGTGGTACTGGATTGGTTAAAGTGGTTAGGGGGATGAAAAAGGCATGCATTTATTGGTGGAAATATACAACAACTGTTTTTTTCCCCATTATTAGTCCACTGGATTTGAGGACTTTTAATGCTGACATGTCTACTCCAGCAAGTCATATTCTATAATTTAAAGATACCATAAATAAAAGTTTAGAAAGGAATGTAAGTCAAGAAAGTAATTGTAGATGGCTCTGGAATAAAATTGAACCGGGGTGATATGTACTCAGCGGAAACATCAAAGAAAAAAGTTGTTCCCCTTGCATCCTTAATTCAGAAGCTATAATGAGTAGGGAGAATTCATTCACCTATACATAGTGCTAACCAGTTTGTTTGCAGATGTATGTTAGAAAAGTTATCCTAGCTGAAAGGACTTTTAGCTGGCATTGAGACAAATATGTCATTTTTGAACTATAGTCAGTGATAAAACAGAGGGGATTGTGGGAGGTTGGGTACCCATGTAGCCCACCAGAAGCCACACCAGGAAATATTAGGTAATATTAGGTGTATTTCTGAACCGACTGAAAGGAAACAAGCAGGGCAGGCTCAAGAAAGATTATTTCTAGATCCAGATGTCCATAATCCTGATCTCCTTGCTGCCAACTAACCTTCAAGAAAATCCCATTGCGTTAGGTGTTCATAACACATGTAGACATATATACGGTATATATATACATTCTAAATGTTTTTGGCTAAATATCTTGCTTACACATCTCAGTCTGGTGTATACCTGCTGCTTATAATTGCAATACCGTATGTCTATACGAACAAACATTTAATAGAATTTTGCTAAAAAGCTGACACTTGTGATGCATAATAGACTAGAATAGAAAAGTGTATGCATCGCTATTTAAGCTGACAGCAAACATTTATTAGTAATGAAATGTTCCATGCCCTGTGTATCCATAAAATCTTAAAACAAACAAGATTTGTTGCTGGAATACACCCACAGGACATGAATCAAAGGTTTGTTAAGCATATACTGATGACGAATCCAAGAGATGAAGCAATATTTTATCATCAGTGTTGTTACTACAATGAGGTAACATGTCTAATATAGCTTTGTCTTATGTGCCTGGTTCATGCTGAAGACAAAATACATTAATTTAGGATAATTTTCATGGAAACTATAATAAACAAAGTAAAACATTGAGTACCTTAAATATATCACGCCAAAATACATTGAGAATTTAGGAGATGTACAAAGACTGAAAATATTCCGTGCCTAATTTAAGGAAATGCTCGGGTATTTTTTTTCGTTCTATGAAATATATTGGTGAATCCATGTCTTTTAGAGTATTTCTGGAGGCTACCGTTGCTGTGCTATGTTTCCTTTGGCCCTTCAAGGGTCTGTCCATCATGGCAACGGGAGTGCACATGTGCAAAGCGGTACACATGGCTGCCAGGATGCAAGGAGAATTTGAGCGGAAAGTGAACATGTTTTTCAAAAGTAAAGGCATCAGTGAGTCAAACAATGTTTGTAAATTTCCCCTATAAAGACACGGATAAAAGGGGATATAATGTGATGATGACCATTCATCAGCAAATCTAACGTGTGTTTGATTATGCTGTATGGTTTGTATTTTTTCTGCTTTCTTGGTTCGCTTCTCCATACTATTCACTACATTACACAGGCCTTCCGGAGTGTGGGCGCACTCCTTGTTTTCGGATATTTGTACAAATTAACATAATTGGCAAATTTCTTATGACTATCCCTTTAATTTTCATAAATGTTCCCGTGGATATTCTGCAATAAATGGGGAAAAACGTAAAAAAACAACCATTTACTATTTTTTTAGAATGTAAAATAGGAAAACTAGATAACAACAAAGACACCCTAAACAATTTTGGGAAACTGTACAGGCAACCACCTATAATTTGTAAAGTGACAGCATATCCCATATTTCCTTGAAGTCAAACTTTGTTAGCCTATGTACAAAGACCAGATTTCTTTATACCCTGCTATAACCAAAAATATAAGTTATTTATATATTTAAGTCAGAGTAGAATGTTACTGGTTTAAGGATGAGTTTCTAAAATAAAAATGACAAGTTTAAGAATATTTAGAGCAGTATGTACAATGCAAGTATAAACGGTCATGTCATGCAAATATTTTAATTCTTTATTATTTTGTTTCAATGTTTTAAAAGTTTATATGACTTAGGTTTATACATTAGTATATTACATACGGATGACATCACTCAGAATGATAGTGTGACTATTTGAACAGCTACTAATCAAGGCTTCAACAGTGGGAAACATTTAAAGTAATTGCTAAAATACGTTGCAAATTGTGATTGAAATCAATATACCTAAACACAATCAACACTCGACGTGACACAACATTTTTCGATATTGAACTACCCCACCAGCTCACATATCATTCACATACATATTGTATAGTTGTTATTATGTTTGAATTCCAAATCTGCTCTTTGGAAATTGTATTCAATGTTTGTACATAACAAAACCAAGGATCTGTGTACTTCTTGAATATGCTTTTACAGTATTTTTATATCTTGTTTTAAGACTTATCTACAAACTGTTTATATCGCAGTTTATCATTTAGCACACCTGTTTGGAGAGCTGAAGCGATTAGCACCAAATATTCAATATTATCTGTATTTTTCTATTAGTAAGGTGTAAGAATGTGAGGGAGCCCATATCTATCGTACATATTTAAAGAAGATAAGGGAATTACAGTAATTATTGAATGGGGTGTGCTATGCTAATGGTCAATATGTAAAATCCCACCTGAAAAGATAAGCACTTAGAAACTGTAAATCAAATATAAAACATTGGTGTGAAATATTCAGCAATGGGTTCCTTTATCAGCTATTGAACCTTATCTCAACAGGAGTGAGAGAACACATGTTAACTAACATAAATTATTGTTCTCCTTTCTGAGCGCTTGGACTTTTGTTCCTATTTTCAGTAAATGGAATATACAATAGCCCAGCTTGTGATCAGAGGTCAGCCAAGGGTACTCCATTCTACATAAGTAGATTTGGGTGCATGCTAGACACCTGCATCTTCACATAACCCCATGAATTTGCCACAATTATAAGATAACATTCCCTATTTCTCCAACTTTTCATTACATGTCTATTTTCTTTAGTTTGGTTAAATCTCCATCTCATAATCAAATGTATAGGGGGGTTGCCCCTAACCCTCCTATTATATTTATTTACTCCTTCCTTTTAGCTATGTGCCTAGACCTAGGGATAGAGGTTGATATTACAAGTCCTTCCATTACCCATGTGTGAGCACTATACACTGGTAAATAAGTAGTGGTACTGGAGGATGGCGGTGCAACCCTTATAAAAAGTACAGATGCTCTATACCCTTTTCGAGTCCTAAGCTACAGAGCAGAAAAGCCAGAGCATTTTATGCCCCAGAAGGGGCATTGTTGCTGGGTGGCTCAAGTGTTGCTTGTCTTTCTACACTAGCCCCTCTTGATCCATGGAAGTTACTGTTTTACCATTGCCAGTATGTATTAATATAACATGTGAGAAAATGTGTTGTCAGTCACTTCACTCTCTCACACGCTCTCACATTCATGTTCTCTCCCACTCTCATTCACTCTTTCTAATGCTCTCTCTCAACGATTCCCTTCCTTCTCCAACGGTCGTGTAGCTATCTCATTTCCCATAGCTCAGCTTCTTCTCTTGCCTCTTTTTGTTCTTCTGTCTTTGTCCGCTCCTGCCCGCTATCTGCTCCTTAACTTCGCCTCACAGAGCACATTCACAAAAGAGCAGAGCCCTTTCACGGATATACTTCAAGATGCCACAATAAAGAAGACAGATTTGTGAAGAAAGAGAACCATTTTCGCACCTCTCTTTCTCTGTGAATCTGTCTGCATTATTGTGGAGTACTTCGGAAAGAGAGCGGTGACACCGAGACTGGGCCCTCTAAACTAATGGAGTCCCCAAGCAAATGCTTTATCTGCTTATATGGTAGCACCACCTCTGGATTCTGTGGTTTCAAAGAGATTTGTATGAGTCTGGGCCTTACTCGACTAAGCTCAACAGAGTTAATTAAACTTTTATAGTTCTAACTAGAATTAGACCAGAATAAAGGAGTCCTACTGAGACTATTTACACTGAAAAGAGCTGAGTCCGTGGAACTTATAGGTTAACATATGAACTGGAGAGCTTACTTTTATCTGGAAATACTTCTCTTGCCTCAATGCACCAGAGCCTCTAAATGAAACACACAATCAATTTTAAATGCATCATTTCAGCTTTAAAACCCCAATGTATCATACATAATTTTCACAATGAGACCATCCTTTATTCATATAATCACACACAAGGCCCTACTTTATAGCAAGATTATACATGATTATGTTTACTAATAAAGAGATTAGTGTGCTTTCAGATGAATGTTTCCAACCTTGTTTTACCAGTGACAGGCAAATCCAAAAAAACTAGATTACTTAACAATGCTTGTAATGGCAATATTATGCTGTTTTGTGTATTCCTGTTTTTCTAATATTTGTCTACTCCATGTAGGCTTTGTTAATCATGGAATTATAAAGTATACGGTTTTACTGGCTTTGACCTGTTTACAGCAAGAGGAGACAAGAATACACTGACTCCCATTATTTTATAATCCTCTAGAAGAGTTTTTCCAAGACAATCAAATTACAAGATGTGTTAGAAAAAAATCCACCTTAATTCAAAAAGCTCTGTATGACAAGTTACTCTTATCAGTTTTCTACCCAAATAAAGCAGATTCTATTAGCGCCTCCCTCTGTCTATACTAACTCAGAACACTTGTTCTGAATTTTTATTATTATTATTAATTTTTTTTTTCTAGCGAACTTGAGTTGCCATTCCATGACTCCTGCTTAAGGCTGCCACAGAACCAACCCAGACTAAACAGCAATGATCGTACTTCTTTGAAAGTGTTTGGAAAAACATTTCCTGCTCAGTTTGGGGTTTTCTTGTAATAAGGAAAAGAATGGTTAATTTTAAAAGGTCCACAGGATGTAATGGTATTGGTGACAATCCCAGCACAATCAAAGGATCTATGTTGCGATATCTGACGTAGTATTTTATGAAAATTATATTGTTGTTAAACCTACTTTGAAGTCTAAAGAAAATAAAAGCATGAATTGTATCACACTCAGCATGACTTCTATTTTGCTACCTTACTGTTATTATAAGAAGAGCAAGTGAAGCAAAGAGAGAGACTGCCTGTATGTAGTCATGTAGCTAGGGCTAGTCCTAGGGTAGCATTTCCTATTGCGCAATAAGCTTCCCCAGGGTTGCGCTGCTCCATGGGCCCGTTGGGGAGATCTAGCCACCACAACCTCCATAGGAAATGTAAGCACCCTGCATCCTTAAAACATGGCAGTAAGTGGTGGAAGGCATCTTGGGTGCTGCCCTGGGTGAGGCCTAGGACAGTGACCATCCAAAATAAGTGCCTCTGCGACACTCAATATTCCAGGATTGGATCTATAAGAGGATATGCAGTAAATCTGTGGCCATCTTGATTTATAAAGCAAGGTTTGGTTATTTTTTTTAATAAGTGCAGCAGCTTTTTTTTGGAAATTTTTAAGAAAAGTAATTGGTTGAAAAAAAAATAGTTGGAATAAAATACAAAATGTATTATTTGGTTCATTACATGGAGATAATTGTAATACATTTGTTGTATCCCCTTTGGTTTATTTATTTAAGCAATTCCGTGCTTTTTAAATGTTTAAAAAATACAGTCTCAAATAATTAAATTATGTTATCGCATACCCAGAAGCAAGGCTGTAACTTCCATGGGTCAAGACAGGCCAGTGCCCCAGGCGCCAAAAGGTGAAGGACGCTTGAGCAACCCAGCAGCAAAGCCCTGTGCTTCCAGATGTTGATGTGATTTCAGTGAGGGATGGGCCCTCCAACCCTGCCCCAGGCTCTAAAAGCCCTAGTTACAGATGAAAAAACATATTACATAGTTACATTTGTATGTTGAGGTGATGCTTCTCAACTGACAGTGTACCCAACAGGGTCGTTTCCACAAAGCTGAGTGTATGCTACACTACCATGTTTTTTAAGGAGGGCAGAGGGTTAATATTTTTTGGTTAAAAATCAGTTAATACCCATTGTATTTTTTTAGGACAGCCCTTCTATCCCCTCCCCTGTTTTCCTTTCCTCTGTTCCCCATTTTTCTCCCCGGTTGTTCATGCCCTGCAAGAGCTCAGAAATATGTGGGGTATGAGTGTATCAAAGTGTGTGAATGAGTATGAATTATATCAGACAGAAGACTGTGTAGAACTCCTGAAACAGAATAGCAGACTATGTGACTGTCTGTACTGATCCCAGTGTCCATGTTCATCAATATAAACTGGGCAATTGCAGCCAACTATAACAAAATAAGATTGCAATTCAAGAATCAATGTCAAGGGATTTTTAAACTGATGAAAGTCATTGTGCAATTAATGTTTTCAAATATAAATACGTAAATAAATGTGTTCCAACACAACTATAGTAGCCATTATTCTTTGAGAGTTTCTTTGAATTTCTTTTTGTGACCTTTCGTTGAGTGTTAAAAAAACAATTACCGTAAATGGGTGTTAATGTGATCTTATCACCATAGCAGCCAATGGACTGTTGAAGTTTATTGGCAATTTCTTCTATATGGGAATTTTTTGATGCATCGTGTCTGTTGTAGCTTGACATTTGAGTGAAATGCTTTGTACAACTTAAACTTAACTCTATATGATTGGAATATCCTGTATATAAGTTGCTTGACTTGTCATACTACTCAATTTCTTTAACCTAAACATACTTATAGTAATGCGTTCCTGAACCATTAAGAAATATTGACACGGTAGTTAAACTGAATGTGATAAAATAGAAAATAGATAGATAAAACAGGAAATATTACATTCTTGTTTATAGCCAAATGACAATGACTCCTACCTTATCTTTAACGATTCTCACTTTAATGTTGATAAAACATTTCCTATAAATGCACAGACGGATCCTACAAGTCACAGAAATATCTATCCCATTGTGTGTCACCGCTATAAGCAGCTGGTAATATTTTAGAATGAAATGCAAGTTATATGCATAGAAAATATAATATTTTTATGGCAAAGTTACGTAGTAAACCAGATATTCCAGTGAGAAGCCTCAGAGACAGGACATACTTGAAATATAATTTTAAAATCTTTCCTCTAGGTCTTCATTATGAAAACTGGATCAAGAGCAGGGCTGCCATTGCTGATTTAAGGCCAGTTTGACTGTATGAGACACATGACTGAGGGTACCAGGGCCAGACCAATCTCGTTGTTGTACTGGTGGGAGCACCATTGTGCTGATGATCCTGCCTGGTCCAGATACAGGAAGAACCAGGTAATTCACGCTGAAGTCAACGCAAGACGCACAACAGGATCGCCAGCCGGGTAGAGTCCTTAAAACAGAATGAATTAACATGCACCTCCTGCCTGGCATGAATGTTACCCTCTGTGTTACTGAGAGAATTAGCAATGATAGGAGCACAGGGGCAGGATATTGGTATACCAGGCAAAGGGGATCTGTGTTGGCTCTGGGACTGCGAAGATAATGACAGTGAAGATAATGACAGTGAAAAAAATGTAAAAAAGAAAATGGATGTGAGGACAGAAGAGAGACAATGAATGGGAAGAGAGGAACTCATTAACAAAAGTGAGAGGGGTAAATGACAATGTGAAACATGAAGAGTTGCCAAATGGACAAGGCAAACAGGAGGGGGGACTGAAAATAGTATTAAGCGGGATTTGGACTTTTAGGAATGATGAAAGAATAGGAAAACACATAAAGGACCCGATCTTTGCAATGACTCCAATAAACAAGAGGTGACAGAAAAGCACATGGATTGGATTGGAAATAACAGGGGGTGGAATGGGTAGGACCATAAATAAGTACAGACCTTATATTTCTCATTGAGGCTGTAATCAAGAACTAAGCTCTCTATCTTCACAACTATAACTTTAAAGCTGACACTCGGCACACAATGTATCATAACATTCTATGACTGGCTGAGCATAATGCTCCAGCTACTCATCTGCTATAGACCATGTTTGGTTAAGGCTCGTTGGAGCCTGGGAGCCTCAGATCAACTAGTCACAGACTAAACAGAGCAGTTACAGGTATTATAAAGTCTAGTACTAATATTATCGACAAAGACTGCTCTTCTTCTTATAGACTTCAATACTGTTTAACAATATTTTCATCTTTTTACAGTGCAACACCTGTCCAAACTGCTTCCATGGCTCAGTTTGCTTGTTTCAGTATGTTAGTATAATTCACACTGTACCTGAGTTATCTAAATGACATCTAACGATTTCATACTCCATATTATAATTGGTAGTATTGCCTTCGTGAAGCATTTTTTGGCTTGTCTCATGGGGTCCTCCATTACCTGCGCCTTAAAAATGTGTGTAATATTTACTTTCTCCATTCCTCTAAAGTTTATACCCTGGTTACATTGTATTTGTTGGTTCAGAATATGGATTTTACCAAACACTCCAAACTATATGAACTATACACACTGTTATAATGTTTTAATGCTACACATAGGAAGGTATTTGAATGAATCTACAAAGACTGGCTGGGAAACAACAGCATAGGTGAGTCAGAAATAAATTGTTAAAACCATAAATCTTTAGTGTGAGACCACTAAAATGAGTCAGTTAATTATTGCCTATATTGTTATTTTATTATTATTTGATAAAGGTGATATTTTTATTGGCTAACTTGTGTATTGTATTGCATTGCAAGCTTTTCAAGACCATGTAGGTCACTTCTTCGGGCATATTAGGTAAAATATGCCTGATGAAGAGACGTAGATAGTCTCAAAAGCTTGCAATCTGTTAATACCAAGTCAGTTAGCCAATAAAAGTATAATCTTTACCTAATTTGCTCTTTCTCTTTCTATATCTAACACGGTAGAAAGCTGTATATTTTATTTACGAAGCCCAAATTAGGCAGCACCCCTTATAGTACATACATTCAAATGGTATAACAAAACTAAAATTGATAGACTAAGATAAAGCAATGCATTAAGTAAGCTTACACTCTTGAGTGGATGTGGTGTAGAAAAGCATAAGCTATAGAATAAAAAATAGTGCTGTAGTTGAATGTGGAAGTCATATTAGTGGCAGGTAAAAACGGTTCTAGCTAAAAAGATTGCATGCTAAAACGTATTTTCTTGAATATTGAAAGGGACCGTGACAGCGTTGTGCGTCAGTATGCAGATCTTACATTTAATTATTGTGGTTTTAGGGAGCCAGCAGAGGGCTTCACAAAGTGGGAAACCAAAGAGCATCATGTAAGAAAGACTTTTTGAAGAGCATTTTAGGAGAGTTGAGCGGATTACAACCAGAAGGGAGTCAGGATAGTCAAAGGCTGGAAATAATAAGGGTATGAACTAGGGGGTTTGTGGATTCTTGGGTCAGGAAACATTTAATACAAGAGATGTTTTTTAGGTGCAAACAGCAGGATCTTGAAGGATTGAATGCAAGGCATGAAAGAGAGGGGTGAGTCAAGGATGATCCTGAGAAGACGATGAACAACATTATCAAAAGCAGGAAAGAGATGCAGCAGTATTAGCTGGAAGAAGCTAAGTCCTTGAGTACTTTTGATAGAGCTGTAACATTAAATACAATAAAACCATATAAACAAAAAAAGGCTAATGATTCCATATGATGGGTCCGACTCACATTTTAAGACTCACATGAATACTACAGACCCTTCAATGCCACAATAATAAGTCCCATAGTCCGAATATAGAAAGGATGGGATATGGTGAATCGTAGAAGAGATTGGCCCCTTTATACACCCGTTTAGTTTTTTCAGGGAAATCTACTGTAAAATACAAATCTTCCATGTGGTCCAACTATTTTGGGACTATCAAAACCGTCTACTAGGAAAATTATGTAGAGGAATAATGTTTTGTGAAAGCACCAACACCCAAAAGTAAATATATTGTAGTAAAATCTTAATTTAAATGTAAAATCATAATTTAGGAAGATGTATATTTTAGCATTTTATTGGTAAGTTCTTCCATTTTTTTATATGCTTGTCTTTTAATAAAAGTACACGAGACACTTAATTGTCTGCTATTAGGCAATACAGCCAGCCTTTTCCTCTTTATTTGTACTGATTTAAGTTAACAAGCTAATCTTTGGAACCGTTCCATAACAATTTACCTTCTTAATTAACCTTTTAATTGTTTTAACACCGTGTCTGCCAATCCTTAACCCTTGGGCAATCTGGCACATAATGTAACAAGATAAAGCCCAAACGCCTGTAAATGTTTGACATTTCAGCTATCAAACTGTGTCCTTTATACAACTGTAAACCATGCAAAAGTTTATTGCTGGAAAAAAAATCAAGATGTTCATTTCCTGCCAATGAAGGGATGCTTTGGTGACTTTGGTTACCTCATTATGTGTGGCTGGGGGCCTTTTAGTTCTAATAACATGAATTGAATTTACTTGAAGCCATAGCTTTCTCCATACCTAACTCATTTAGCACTATGGGGGTTATGCACAAAACGTCTGATGTCAATTTAAGAAGTGGTCTTATCACCCCTAGCAACCACTGTAATATCCCTAACAACTGGACCATTCCTTTCTATGGTAATAAGACCAACTAACGTTTCAGTAGAATATTTCTTATGCATCGCCCTCTACATATCTGCATACTTAGCAGTAAATTGCTTGAGTATGGTAGTCAACATGTTACATTCAACAGAGCAATGGGACCAGAGCAATGCCACACCTGTTTTTTTATAAGATGTTCCCTGAACATGAGATAAGCTGCTCCTCTACTTGCCTTCAGATTACTCTGCATACATGGTGCTGTCACTGCATGGGTATAGGTGTCCACGGTTGGTGGTAACTCTTTCCATTTTCCCACTGAAATATCTTTCATTATTCACACCTGTTCTACCCCTTGTTAACTTTAAACCTTAAAGTTGCTGCCTCACTATAGAGGTATGTGGAGTACATGAGTTGTTACAGTGTTTTTACAGACTTTGAAATTAAAGTAAAATCTGTGCTA
>VKOC01000006.1:17502605-17549460 GCA_009364415.1 Spea multiplicata | reverse complement strand
AAGGACCCGATCTTTGCAATGACTCCAATAAACAAGAGGTGACAGAAAAGCACATGGATTGGATTGGAAATAACAGGGGGTGGAATGGGTAGGACCATAAATAAGTACAGACCTTATATTTCTCATTGAGGCTGTAATCAAGAACTAAGCTCTCTATCTTCACAACTATAACTTTAAAGCTGACACTCGGCACACAATGTATCATAACATTCTATGACTGGCTGAGCATAATGCTCCAGCTACTCATCTGCTATAGACCATGTTTGGTTAAGGCTCGTTGGAGCCTGGGAGCCTCAGATCAACTAGTCACAGACTAAACAGAGCAGTTACAGGTATTATAAAGTCTAGTACTAATATTATCGACAAAGACTGCTCTTCTTCTTATAGACTTCAATACTGTTTAACAATATTTTCATCTTTTTACAGTGCAACACCTGTCCAAACTGCTTCCATGGCTCAGTTTGCTTGTTTCAGTATGTTAGTATAATTCACACTGTACCTGAGTTATCTAAATGACATCTAACGATTTCATACTCCATATTATAATTGGTAGTATTGCCTTCGTGAAGCATTTTTTGGCTTGTCTCATGGGGTCCTCCATTACCTGCGCCTTAAAAATGTGTGTAATATTTACTTTCTCCATTCCTCTAAAGTTTATACCCTGGTTACATTGTATTTGTTGGTTCAGAATATGGATTTTACCAAACACTCCAAACTATATGAACTATACACACTGTTATAATGTTTTAATGCTACACATAGGAAGGTATTTGAATTAAGCTACAAAGACTGGCTGGGAAACAACAGCATAGGTGAGTCAGAAATAAATTGTTAAAACCATAAATCTTTAGTATGAGACCACTAAAATGAGTCAGTTAATTATTGCCTATATTGTTATTTTATTATTATTTGATAAAGGTGATATTTTTATTGGCTCACTTGTGTATTGTATTGCATTGCAAGCTTTTCAAGACCATGTAGGTCACTTCTTCGGGCATATTAGGTAAAATATGCCTGATGAAGAGACGTAGATAGTCTCAAAAGCTTGCAATCTGTTAATACCAAGTCAGTTAGCCAATAAAAGTGTAATCTTTACCTAATTTGCTCTTTCTCTTTCTATATCTAACACGGTAGAAAGCTGTATATTTTATTTACGAAGGCCAAATTAGGCAGCACCCCTTATAGTACATACTTTCAAATGGTATGACAAAACTAAAATTGATAGACTAAGATAAAGCAATGCATTAAGTAAGCTTACACTCTTGAGTGGATGTGGTGTAGAAAAGCATAAACTATAGAATAAAAAATAGTGCTGTAGTTGAATGTGGAAGTCATATTAGTGGCAGGTAAAAACAGTTCTAGCTAAAAAGATTGCATGCTAAAACGTATTTTCTTGAATATTGAAAGGGACCGTGACAGCGTTGTTTGTCAGTATGCAGATCTTACATTTAATTATTGTGGTTATAGGGAGCCAGCAGAGGGCTTCACAAAGTGGGAAACCAAAGAGCATCAAGAAAGACTGGCATAGCCACATTTTGAAGAGCATTTTAGGAGAGTTGAGCGGATTACAACCAGAAGGGAGTCAGGATAGTCAAAGGCTGGAAATAATAAGGGTATGAAGACGGAGAACAACATAATCAAAAGCAGGAAAGAGATGCAGCAGTATTAGCTGGAAGAAGTGATCTTTGGCTTTGCCGCAAAGCAAGTCCTTGAGTACTTTTGATAGAGCTGTAACAAGCATTAAATAAAATAAAACCATAGAAACAAAAAAAGGCTAATGATTCCATATGATGGGTTAGACTCACATTTTAAGACTCACATGAATACTACAGACCCTTCAATGCCACAATAATAAGTCCCATAGTCCGAATATAGGAAGGGACTATGGTGAATCGTAGAAGAGATTGGCCCCTTTATACACCCGTTCAGTTTTTTCAGGGAAATCTACTGTAAAATACAAATCTTCCATGTTGTCCTACTATTTTGGGACTATCAAAACCGTCTACCAGGAAAATTATGTAGAGGAATAATGTTTTGTGAAAGCACCAACACCCAAAAGTAAATATATTGTAGTAAAATCTTAATTTAAATGTAAAATCATAATTTAGGAAGATGTATATTTTAGCATTTTATTGGTAAGTTCTTCCATTTTTTTATATGCTTGTCTTTTAATAAAAGTACACGAGACACTTAATTGTCTGCTATTAGGCAATACAGCCAGCCTTTTCCTCTTTATTTGTACTGATTTAAGTTAACGAGCTAATCTTTGGAACCGTTCCATAACAATTTACCTTCTTAATTAACCTTTTAATTGTTTTAACACCGTGTCTGCCAATCCTTAACCCTTGGGCAATCTGGCACATAATGTAACAAGATAAAGCCCAAACGCCTGTAAATGTTTGACATTTCAGCTATCAAACTGTGTCCTTTATACAACTGTAAACCATGCAAAAGTTTATTGCTGGAAAAAAAATCAAGATGTTCATTTCCTGCCAATGAAGGGATGCTTTGGTGACTTTGGTTACCTCATTATGTGTGGCTGGGGGCCTTTTAGTTCTAATAACATGAATTGAATTTACTTGAAGCCATAGCTTTCTCCATACCTAACTCATTTAGCACTATGGGGGTTATGCACAAAACGTCTGATGTCAATTTAAGAAGTGGTCTTATCACCCCTAGCAACCAGTGTAATATCCCTAACAACTGGACCATTCCTTTCTAAGCTAATAAGACCAACTAACGTTTCAGTAGAATATTTTTTATGCATCGCCCTCTACATATCTGCATATTTAGCAGTATATTGCTTGAGTATGGTAGTCAACATGTTACATTCAACAGAGCAATGGGACCAGAGCAATGCCACACCTGTTTTTTAATAAGATGTTCCCTGAACATGAGATAAGCTGCTCCTCTACTTGCCTTCAGATTACTCTCCATACATGGTGCTGTCACTGCATGGGTATAGGTGTCCACTGTTGGTGGTAACTCTTTCCATTTTCCCACTGAAATATCTTTCATTATTCACACCTGTTCTACCCCTTGTTAACTTTAAACCTTAAAGTTGCTGCCTCACTATAGAGGTATGTGGAGTACATGAGTTGTTACAGTGTTTTTACAGACTTTGAAACTAAAGTACAATCTGTGCTATACGCAGATGTGAAATGTCTCTTGGGTACCATTTTTTGTAGGGATGTCACAGGGGCCTGAACTAATCCCACCTGATATCAATAAAATATGCACAACTACAGGTAATGCTGCTTTCTTGGCATACATGGGAACTCTACAGCTTTGAGTGAGAGTCTCCCTCACAGTAAAGGTTGTGTTGAGCTATCCAGAGCCCTAAATGTGGCCTTCCTTCCTTTACACACCACTTGACTTGTCCCTTCACAAGGCCATTCCTCCAGAAGAGCTCCACATAGCCTACCCCTATGCTCATTGGCAGCCCAGGTATTAGGTGCTGAGCCTAACGGAGCTTGAACATTGTGTCCGTGTATGGAGCTTATACAAACCACGATAAAGACTGACTGGATTCCTTTCTTGTATTATTATAATCGTTGTGACCCGGCTATTTTATCTATTATTCTATGATAATTTCAGAGTACAACAACAACTGTTCTAGGCTGCTTCCCACTGAGCAGCTTTTTCCCGGCTTCATCTGGTGTTATTAGAAGTATAAAGTCTAGATGGTCGTGCTGAGTTTGTGTTCAACCAATGGGCATTTTTTCACATTGTCATTCTTCTAGAGCACCAATATTGTAACAAAAGGTGTGTCTTGTTAAATACATTGTTGATTATTTGCGCATCAAATTGTTGCTATAATTTCATGATAGATTGCCAGAAAGTTATGCCACCCGGAGCACAGGTACAGAAACATCAATCCATCAAGGTGTCAACTATTGTTTAAACAAGTCCGGTTGATATTTCAATTCTCAGTCTACTGCAGGTGACGTGTGGCTGACAAGGAAAAAAAACCTGAATATCGGTAAATCTGGTATTGTAGTTTATATACCAATCGTGAAGCTAAAAGTCGGTGCACAGACACATTAGACATTTTAGGGAAATCATTTTTGTCCCAGGTTTAGAAGGCGAAATATGATATATTTATAAGAAATTCTCAGGTTCTATGCACTTCAACAGAATCGAATCAAATCACTTATTCAACTTATTTGCTTTGTAAAGTAGGCGGCGGTCCCTGTGAAACAGGAAATGTCCTCCACATGCCCTTGCATTTGCCATATAAAAATATGATTTTGTTAAATGGGATTCTTCAAGTCAACGAACAATACTTCACTGTAAGAAGTCTTTTTTTTCAGCATCATATTATATCATATATGTTAACAAAACAGATTAAAACCCTAAATGATTTAGCCACCTGTGTTGATTTAAAGTTCTTACTACCTGTTTGAGCTTCTAATGGACTGTAAGTTATTTCTTCTCTACACTATAGTCCTTGTTCCACAGTTTTTTTTTAACAATATTAAAATTCAGTAAATTCAGAAGATGCTTTTTTGGCTCATAATTTATGTTTGGAACACTAGATCATTCTATTATGTTCAGCATTTTGTTCAAAGGAGATCATTCTTGAGCTTTTAGAAACATCACCAAGTTCATAAAAAATGACTTCCACATCTCAAGACAACTGGATTGGTGCAAATTGGTCACTTTTTCCATCAGACCATGTATTATAAAGCACTTTTCATTCATAAGCACAAATATTAGTGCTTGCATGATGCAGTGTTGTTAAATATGGTTGTAGCAACTTCCCTTTTGTTAAAAATAAAAATGAATGTGAGTAAACATGGCTTCATGTCAGTTCCTTCTAGAGGCCTGCTCACCTAATATATACTAAGTAAAATATACCAATTGTTTACCAGGATATAAAATATGCCATACTAAATAAATATCATGTTAACACCTATTGTATAGTTTAAAAATTTAAAGATTAATATGTGTTATGCCATTGTGTCATTATGACCCTTAAAGGCATATTCCAGTCATAGCAGTATGATAGCTGTGTTTTCCCAAGTGCATGGGATTCTGCAGAATCCCACCATATGCATTCGCCCCATTCACCAGACCCCAGTTCAGCCAACCACACTTAATGTGATAAACTCCCCTCTAGTCAGAGCCATTGCTTTAAGCATCCAAGCAGTGGCAAGAATAGTTGGACCACAGAAAAGGTTGGCAACTGGAGCAGCAGCACTGAAAGTTCTAATTTGTGAAAAAAACCATTAAAGCACTCACAGATTGCTTTAATATGCATTCTTCTATAGTCAGGGTGTCAGGGTAAATCTGTTTACAGTTCACTGTGTTTCTCAGTCAAATCTAAAAGGAAAGACTTCAAGGGCAACCGTTCATACCTTTTCTGGTACGTCATTTTCAGGATTCCAACTTGAAATTATCTAACAATAGCTACAGAAGTCAATAACCCTTAAGTAAAACACCCATAGTTTATACCTACCTGCCTAAAGGTGCAATCACTGCTTTGGGCAATCACATAAGTTCCTTACATACTTACTGACTGGGTAGGAAGATGGGTTACCTAGACAATTAAAATAACATTTACATGCTGATTGTGGTATGTTTGCCGCTAGCAATTTTCTGAAATGTCGGTTTTACGGAAATTGTAGCACCCCAGAAAATAATACTGATGAATGGAATGAGAAATACCCAGGCTTTGCGCCAAATATGATTCTACTTTATCTACAAATAAGTTGGAAAAATGTAACAACTGTATCTCCATATAATATTATTTCATTCACTTTTTTATAGATTTCACTATAAAAGTTTGTATACTGATTAAGTGGTTATTTTCTACTGGGAAAGGAAGCGTAAATGGTAGATCCAGAGAACACTGACACCTAAATTCACGGCATTGGCCTGTGGTGGCCCACATGAACTTGCAGACCACCGTGATAACATCCACATGTTCTAAGGACTAGGACCCATCTCCTGCTGCATATACTGGCTCCAGTGTTTCACCTACAAATATCAACTCTGCAATTAAATCAGTTTTACCATTGTATAAACACTCCTAAACTCAAATATAAAAAAAAAAATCATTATAATGTTCTGAATAAAACAAAAAGATGTGAGGATACCCATACAAACCTCAGGTAGGTTTTCCAGTACACTGCTTCATCTAACACCTACAAAGAACACATTACTAGCTCCCCTACTGACTAAATAACTATGCCACAATGGGGGGAAACGTGTTCTCCTTTAAACGTAGCATAGCCGCCATTTGTAGTCAATATCTTATGTCTAGACAACGTATACGAATCAAATATTTGCTGCCTCTTAAACTCACAGCTTACATTTTATCAAATCTTAGAAATGCCTGTGGGTTAACCAAACTACTTCTCCCCTAATTACTTAATGAGAAGCAGGTTCTTTATGACCATGTGCCTCTGGTAGAATTTAGCACCCTTTCTGATCATTTAAACCAGCAAGGATGACAAACTGATCTCTCCTGACCTCTGCTGGTCAAAGAACGATAAGAACAAATAAAATACTTTGGCATTGAATGTAAATACAAAAAGAACCATCCATACACGCTTCTATTCATGATTATCTTGGTTTATGAAGACTATGGGAAAGGAGGAAGGGGAGCAGATGCTTTAAACTGTTTTTTGTAGGAGTGTAGTGTTATTAGGCAGAATTTGAAGTTGTCGGATGTTTTAGGGTGTCCAAAAACTATGGACCAGTCCATAGTCAACCCTGATAATCAGGACTCAACATTATGTTGATTTGGAATGGGACATGGGATAAAGACCTTTGAGGTGGTGGGGCAGGCTACGACATTAATTTCTGTGTTGAGGGGGTGACAATTCTTTGTATTCTATTGCCCGCTTATATTCATAGTTTTTTTTCTTTACAACTAGGCGATTCAAAATGCCTACTTACACCATTTTTGTTTGCTTTTATTTTGGTTTTGTGTTTTTTTTTTCTTTTGTGTATTATGGAATAAACTTTTCTCTGAAAAAAAGTGAGTAAAATTGGAAAATTTGACAAATGACAAAGATGCCATAAGGGCTCTGGTCTTGGAGCTTGAGGGTGAGCGCAGCATAATTACTTAGGAAGTGGTAAAATAGCCTGATGTCTATTCAATAAGCATTCTAATAAAAATGCATAGGATTTCTGACTGTTACTAAATTGGGCATATTTGTTACCTGTCTGTGACCCAGTTTTTACCCCTTCAAAAATTAATATAACATATACACCGTTGTTTATTCACTGTCGACAAAAGGTTTTTAGATGGTGTATTTTCATTACATTTTGCAATTTAAAAAAATGAAAAAGAATAGAATAGATTCATGGCAATAGGGCATCTGAAAAAAAAATCTAAAAATAGCAATAATAAGTATGGTTTTATACCTACAATACAAAATGTATAGGCTTCAAGAGATCCTTATTCTAAAAGTGAAAAGCTTTGGTGAGACCCCTAGGGAGACTAGTATGTATTAATATCTAATATGTTTCCTTTCAAAATTAGATTTTAAAATAAACCTCTCCATCAATTTCTGGAATCTCTTCCAAGCCTAACAGTTTTCTAGTTTTTTAGGTCAGAATTATGGAATAATGTTACATGATCAGCCACTGTATGTTTATTACTTTTTGTTCTTATATTCCTGCTAGGTTCCATGAAGGAGTCCTTTAGTTTCCTTTTTGTCCTTTTTGACACATGTCACAAAAGTCATTTAAAGTGGTGTAATGCCAATTTGTGTTTATTATGTAGGAAATTGAAATCATATTGCATGCTCACACTTGCAAAACAACTCATGTATTCACAAAAATACAAGTGCATGAGGCAAAATTTTGCAAAATAGATGAGAACATACATGTCCTCTCGCAAAATTATTGAAAGTCATAAAAATTATTGATTGATTCAGACAGCCTTCAAGGAGTCACTCGCTTACACAGCCAAGCTCTGTCGGTTCTGCTACAGGCTGCCATGATCTCAGCTCAAATAAGGTAAACATTTCAACTTAATATCTCCGAAACAATTGCACTAATTGACAAACAGATAGCATAAGCTATAGGTAGCATAAATAAAGCAATTTACTAATGCAAAAGCTGTGACCATGGCTTTTAATAATATACTCATTTTTATAATTGTGCTGATAAATTTCAAGGCATCCAAAAACACGTGTATTAGGAAATATTCCATATAAAAATGAGTCTCATTTGAAATACATGTTGTAGACATGTATTCTACATCAGCCGTGTGGCTTGTTTATATACAATTACACTGCCAAACTAAAAGCTTTTGATCTAAGAATGCTAAATAAATGAATATAAAAGCTGCGATCATCATAGTTCTCGTTTATGCATGATGGCGTATTGCATTTTGCATTTTATTGTACTATATTTTGCATAATAATACTAAGAATTATTTTTAATAGTAATAGTTATGTTTTTCTATGAATTTTAAAAAAAAGGACATATTTGTCCTGAGTAAAACAATTGATAATTTGTGTGAGTACATCAAATATGGAAAAGGGGAAACAAAGTGTAACAAACAAGTTAAAATGCAAAAAAACTCTGGTCATTATGGGATGAAAATGCCCAAGTCCTGAATAGGTTAAATAAGCTATCTCCAAAATTAACACACGGATTGTAAAACAAAAAGCTTAGGCTATATGTAGTTTTAATAAATTATTTTACCCATTTTAAACGCCATCATGTTGACAGTTCCCATTTATTAGCGTGGTCTCGTTCAAATCGACCAAAACATGTTTGGGCCAATCGGTCATATCTTTAATTGTTGATTTTATGTCTGTCTGTATGTTTATCCCAGAAATTCCTAAGTCATCCAGTTGGATTAACCACCGTCATTTTATGTCCCCATGACCCTTTCTGATAAAAATATCTCTCACTGCTGCAGTCTCTTGTTTCTGAGAATTTAGTCTTATTCCAACTATTTTATATTTTGTGTTTGATATCCACTAGAGGCTTGCAAAATCAGTTTGTATGGTGCTTCATTTTGGAGACAGAAGATTTGGGTACTGTCATGAATATTCTGATCCTCTTTCTATTATTTCTGTTATGATATTTTGATTATTATAAATGGAACAGCCTCCTGTCCGAAGTTGTAGAGGATAATTTAATCAAATTTAATTTAATGAAGCATAGCATAGGCGTAAAGTTATCCTGAATCTAAGGCAAGACCAAGGAGCAATTAACCCTCTCCTAACCAAGGCTTTTTAGTACCATAGGTACCGTACTTTTTTGCAATTTTTACCATATGTGGGTTTAATCAAGAATGCCCTTTTAGGGTGTTTGATGTGCTCGCACAAATTAAACATCCTTTTTTTCCCGAAAAAATAGGGCTTGCATTTGAAACCATAGAAACATGCAAATAATAATAATAGTTAGTGCTAGTTTGTAAAAAGAAACTATTACTAAAAATCTTTTTTTTTTTTGCAATTTTGCTTACAGTTTCCTCTGCCCAGTAGAAGATGAACATTAAGTCAATTTCTGTTTGGCAACATCCTCTGATTACAGACATACCCCAAATACATATTTTTTATGTTCTAGAGAGCCACATCCATCTCTTACATAATGTATTTTTAATAGTTCTGGCTTTATAAATAGTTCTGGGCTGTAATTTTTACTTGTAGTGCTAAGGCAAGTAAGTGTTTTTTTAAAATATTTATTTTGTTTTATCAGTGCTATATGGATAGAAATCCCTTTAGGGTCACAATGGCATCACTGAGCACATGGTATTGTTTATTTTTTTCACTTTTATTTATATATCAATATTTTACTTTTTCCCTTTGTGGGAAGAGAGGGAACTCTGGTCTCTCAGCCAGCAGGGGGAGCAATCGGAGATTCCAGGAGCGTCTAGACAGACCCAACTGGTTTCTTCTGTCCTTCGGTGACCTTCTAGTGGGCATCATCATTGACGCCTATCAGAAGGAATGCCCAATCTCTCAGTCGGGCATTCGTTATGTAATAGTGTACCAGTGCTTGCGCCAGGCGCTGTTACCATCAGTTGGCAGGAAGCCAGGGATGCCGGCTTCTGTTAACGGAAGAGTCCAGGCTGTCATAGAATACAATATATACTTTTATATAAGTGAAAACTGCAAGCGTGTCAAAAGGGTAAAATTTACCCATGGCTTTTTATATTTTTCAAAGAAAAAAGTCACCAAATTATTTTTCAATTCATGCCCTATAATGCAACTGATTTAATGAAGGAATTATTTTTACCTATTTTTTCATTTTACAGGGATCATTTTGAAAAACTTCACACACCCCAATGCTATTATATACATTATACTCTGACTGCAAAATAGTCTGTAGAGGCACTAAATTCATACATGTTCCTCTGTGTAGGGATCCACAATAAATATGTAACATTTTGCTAAACATGTGTGAATACACTTTAAACAGGTATGTTATAAATGCTTGTTAACACAATTCACTAACCACAGAATAAAAATTGTCATATATTTTCTCAGAGGTGGCTGGCAAGAAAATAGATAGCTGAGTTACAAAGGTATTGAGTGTACAATTGTGATATACTTAGTGCCTGGATTTCACTTTTCAGGAGGCACCTCATCCTCAATACTAATTTTCATCACACTCTGCTCTCCTTGATGATGTCGTTATTGTTTTGTTGTGATGTCAGTTAAATATTCTGTGCAATAAAACATATAAAACTGAATAAATGTTGCAGAATTAATAAATGAATTATTTAGGTAATAGCTCTGGTTTGATTACCCATTTTAGTTATATACAAATGCTTTGCTTTTATCTCATTTGTAAAATGTAACCCTCACTGCTAGAACCTCTGGAACAAAAACTTGATTCTCTGGACTCAAACGTCAAACATAAATTTATCAAAAACACATTTGTAATTTGGTTGCCTAAATCTGTGTGTTTGATGAAGAAGAAGACTGGCACGAAGGTAAACAACTGGCAACCTATTTGGGATTTCAGAATTACCCAATGGAGTTATTTTTCCAAGATTTAGAAATCAGAAAATGTGCACCAGATGTTTAACATTTCTCTGTGCAAACATAACTAGTAAAGTGCTAGTAAGGCTCAGTCATACAACAGCATCAGGATTAAATTTCTGTATCTAGTTAAATTTTTATTAAATACAATAAACATATTATATATGCTTTTAAATTATATTAACTTTCTACATTAAAAATGGTTCCCTATGTAAAAATGTTAGCTGTTGCTTAGGGGGTAATTGTCCCTCTAATATAGGTTCAAAGTCCGATTTTTTAAATTATTTTTTTGTTTCTTAAAACAACATTTTTTTGTTATTTCAAAATGCTTGAATAATATATATCAGTAAAGCTGGGTATATCAGGAATTTTATTTAAAAAGCAGTTATTCCTATTTTTGCAGTATAATTGATGCAGACTAGGTTTCTTTCATTAACCTCTTTTCCCCCTGCACTTACAGACACTATATGGACACCTGGCCATTACACCAACAGGGACTTTTATGACATTGCCTTCTAAAAATATAGATGTTAAGATGCAGTTGGTCCCCCCTTGCAGCTATAACAGCTTCTGTTCTTCTGGGAAAGCTTTCTACAAGATTTGGGAGAGTTTCTGTGGGAATTTTTGCCCATTCATCCAGTAGAGCATTTGTGAGGTCAGCCACTGATGTTGGACGAGAAGGACTGGCTCTCAATCTCCGTTCCAATTAATCTCAGAGGCGTTCAATGTGGTTGAGGTTAAGTTTCCCCACACCAAAGTCACCCAAACATGTCTTCATGGACCTTGCTTTGTGCATGGTCATACTGGAATAGAAAAGGTTCTTCCCCCAACTGTTCCCACAAAGTTGTAAGTATAGCAACGTCTTGGTATGCTAAAGCATTAAGATTTCTGTTCACTGGAAGTAATAGGCCTAGCACAACCCCTCAAAAACAGCCTCATATCATTATCCCTCCATCACCAAACTTCACAGTTAGCGCAATGCAGTCAGACAGGTAACAATAAATAATAATAATGTTTTTAAACGCTTTTGTTTCCAATAATACCACCTACGGCTGACGTATTGCAAAGGTGGCATCCTATCACAGTATCTCTCAAATGTTTGTAAATACAGACCTGATTTTATACACCTGTGGCAATGGTAAGAGGTCTGTTCCAATACTTTTACCATATAGTGTAGCAGCTTCAGCCTGACATCAGCAACGCCTGCTATATGCATATTTCTTTCTGCATAATGTAAAAATCAAGAACTAACCTTGTAACATTGCAGCTGCAGATTATTGCAATTACCATCAGTTTTGGCTGCTGTGGAGGAAAGTGCAATGGTCTTATTTGACTCCCTGGAGTGGAAACTAAATGTCTAGATAGTATTCTGAGGAATCCCTTTATTAATTTGGATTAAAAAAAACAATTGCCAGATACTATTCAGCTTTCATATGCGCTAAAGTTTGAATAAATAATTTATCACTTTAGAAAGTGCGGTGGCTATATTTGAGACTGCGCATAACTCATAAAAAAGGCAAAACAAAGCAGTCCCTCTTTCAGCCCTTCCTTGTCTATGGATGAATGCAATTACAAATGACCCAGGTAGGTTTATACCTGTTGGCGTATCCTATTCTATTTATTGAAGCTTTGTAATTAGTAATAGTGTTAATGGCGATGCATTCTCAAATGTACACATACAGACCACATTTTTTTTTAAATTAAATTGAATTTTTTTCTATAAAATTGCAAAATTGGATCACACAGGAGTAAAAGCCAAAAAGCTGACAGTTTAATTTAAACACTAGGGTTTATAAAATAGAATCAAATGTTTTTTTTGACATTATACTATATTACCTACTGTTTTAGATGTTCAATAGTTACAGAAACTGCATTATGCACAGTTCCCATGGAACATGTATGCCCAAGATGATCATTTATTTAAACCAAACAGTAGAATAGTAGAATCCATCACCTAAACAGTGAGTGGAGGCACTAGACATTAGGCAGATTAAGTGGTCGATAAGGGCCCTTAGTGGCTCAGTGAGTTAGAAAAATTAAATTTGACGGCAGATAAGAACTCATCCAGTCTGCTTATTTTCCCTGACGTAAGGACTTTAATTAGTCATTGGTTTAATCTTGGATTCAGGATCGCTTTCTGTCTACCAAATGCATATTTAAATTCCCTAACTTCCACTGGGAGGTTTTTACATGTATGTACCACCCTCTCAGTAAAGTAAAACTTTGAACTTTGTATTTAAATGTTTCTGTCACATGTAGCCCTCCTCTGAACTGTCTCCAAAATGTAAATATCCTCCTGTATATGGGGTCTCCAGAACTATACACAATACTAGGTGAGGTCTGACCAGAGATCTGCAAAGTGTGGCGTACTTGTGTGGCATGCGTTCAGGGCCGGCCGAAGACGTAACGCCGCCTGGGGCGAAGTTTAAAATGAATGCCGCCACCCGCCGCGCGGGGGGGCGAGCATTTTAAACTTCGCCGACAGCCCCCCCAAGTACTTACTTTAAGAGTCACATGCGGCGAGTCTCCTGCTACTGCCACCGTTGCCGGCTTTGTAATTCTTTGAGGCGCCGGAAATTTGACGCCACTTCCTGCGTCCATTAAACCGCACCAAGACGATAAGAGTTTGAGACATCGCCAGAAGAGTGAAGACGAGAGGGGCGCCCAGAGCGTGGTAAGTTGAAAAACCACCTTCGGCGTCCCTCTCTCTCTCTCTTCCGTTTTCAAAAAAAAAAAAAAAACGCTCTGGCGGCAAAGTGCCGCCTCTAAAGTGCCGCCTGGTGCAATTGCCCCAGTCTGCCCTATTGTAGGGCCGGCCCTGCATGCGTTTATGTTAAACCTTTTTTTTAAATTAGTGGATAATGAACACTTGCATTAACCAAAGTTTATGATTTGTTTTGTTGTGTGACTAAACCTTAAAATGAAGGAATATAAAGACACAACCCCTAAGCTTTATTTAACAGTTTGATTAATATTTTAATCTAAGTGGAACAGAAACTTTAGTAGGATGACTTCTCCTGGGTACAGTAATTGTGGTCATGAAAGCCCCTATATGTTTTACAGTTAATTGCTGAAGCACCAAACACTAAGGACTAATTCTGCATTCCTTTTTAGACCAATAAGTAATGTTAACTAGTTTTAGGTGGTCTTCAATGGATATTTGGATTATGCCATGGTTCAGAATAAACACAGCATGATCATTCAGATACAGGTGCCATTATGCTATACAGATTTCTTATTGTTTTACACATTTATTATAACAATATAACTCAGAAATATCATATGCATATTTAAAGAACCAAAACCAATACAGGTTTACAATCCATACATTTAGCATTTTCTTCTCTACAGAATGTTTGTGTGCCTCAGGGCTCAGTTCTGGGGCCTCTGCATTGGCAACAGAATTTCTCTCCTGACATCTCACCCTCTCTCATAATTTGACTTAAACTGACTCTCTGAAGTTGCAGCCTGCGTGGCATCCCACAACCTGAAGTTCAGCATCTCCAAAGACTATTCCCTCATCGTGACCAATTCCTGCTATCTCCCTCACCGTTGGAACTTCTGCAATCCATCCAGCAGTCCAAGTTTGCTGCACTTGACTCCACTCACTCCTTCATCCATCACCATCAGTCATTCTTCCAATCCTGCTGCTTTCACGTGTTCCATATCTCTCAAATTAGTCCTTTCGTCACATAAGTCACAACTAAAATACAAATTCATTCCCTTGAGATATCTCCTCTGGACAATTTCAGCTCTCTACTAACTCAACTCCCTCTCTCCTGCCTTTCACCACTTAAATTCATTCTTAATACCTGTGTAATACTAAATGTGTTTTCTTATCCCACTTTATTATATGCCCCACTGTATCAATCCCTGCGCTGCACCCAATACCCTCTGGATTAAAAAAAAAGATTAAACTTTTGTACCTTATCTTCCATTCCCTTAAAACACTGCGTCGTCTATATACTGGCTATTATCTCCAAATATTCTCCTAATGGCCTCGTTTACTCAGCCTGTGACCTGCTTTTCTCCTTAACGATGATCAGTTCTCCCCACATGTACTGTATTCTATGGAATTCTCCACCTCATTCTGTCAGACTCTAATCTTCTTAATCTAACTCTAAGTGTTCTGTGGTGTTCAGATAAGCATACCGACTAGCCTCTTAGTACCTACAACTTAAATTCTGAAAAAAAAACGTTATCACTCCCCCATCTTTGGTATCTCTAGGCCACTAACATTCTCGCCCATGCAATTGCTTATACTCTGCCTTCTGTACCCACATGTCTTACATGCTTGTATTATTGTTAATTTTAAATGTTGTCAGTTTTAATGTTACGGTCAAGTTTGTATTCTCCCTACTCATAATAGCTCTACAGAATCCATTGGCATTTGCAAGGTTTTTAGATAAAATCGCCAAACAGTTGAACTGTACATATGAAACCTTAGCGTAGCCTATCTATTTGCAAACTGTTTAGTAAGCTCAAAAACATGATGTTTTGGAGGTGATGGCAAGAAATATGAGTATGTGTGATTTCCATTGACGTTCCTTAATTTCCATTTTTACCAATGTGATTTGTGGGCGGTTCATTCATTGTTCGGACAGTAAAAACAGACGAAGCACCATAAGTGAAGCAAGAGCATTGTCGCAAATACAGATGCATTTTGCAATTCCTGCGACAATATGTGGCTTGCATAAATACATCTAACTCCATTTGCAGCAGAGTTATATGATTCTAATGCACCCTGTTTCATGTGTGTCACAATTGGTACTATATAACGATCTCTAAGGAGCTGTGAGAACTAGGTTTTGAAATAGCAGAAGACCATGGGTAGGTGAATACTCATTTGAAACATAGAAATAAATGATAAAGTTCAATATTCCTTACAACCATAACGCAATGACAAAAGGACATCAATGTATGGAGAGAGTTCCCCTTTAAGGACCTCATCATTTTGGTACGGTAGATGATATTGTGTTAAGCTTCATATCAATAAAAATCTTACAGACATTTCCTTCTCATGTCCTCCGTCCTGAGGAATGACTTGCCAAATGGAATTCTGGTGGAGATTTCTAATACATATGGGAGATACACCAACACTTTGAAAAGTAGAATCAACAGGTTCAGTACGGGTTGAAAAATAAAATATTTTTGTGGAAAAAAAAAGTGAAATGATCTATTATAAAGACAGAAACGTTTTAAGCAGAGAGATATCATTTTTAGGTCAGAAAGACATTAACTGTTGCATATCCCTTCTGCATTGAGAAAACTTCTCACGGGGACATATTAAAATACAAATGAGTTTCTCAAGCTTCAAGTTGTTGCTTATTCAGGTGGCTTCAAGAAATGTGCACAGTTTGTACTCTGAATGTTTAATAAGCTTAAAACACGAAATATCTAATGCGACTTGAACTTTCTAGTGTTATTTCATCACCAAAAAAGCAAAGTCTGAGAATCAGTCATTGCCTTAGTTTGGATGTGAATTCCAGTCTGTAATACCCAGGCTCGATGTTTCAGGAAATCAGTATTAACCTATTAGCATGCCGTTTTCCTTGGAGGAGAGCCATCTTCACACTGAGCCTGCTCCAAGTCTTCCTGTCACTGTTCCGTATCCTGGATCTAGCCTAAGGCAGCCTTTGACGGATCTCCAGCCATTTCCTGCATTCTCCACCAGCACTAATTGAATTTTTGGGTGGCCTTGCTTATTTATTTTCATAAAACGCGCCGGGTTATATTTTCATGGCACTTTCTCAGCAGTGCAGCATTTCATTCTCAAAATCCCTGTCAAAAAAGCAGAAGAATGAAAAAGGACGATTGGAAAAGATACACTGGGAATACTTATCAGTCTTTTTGTAGTAAAAGGGGGGGGAGTGCAGACCTTGTTTTGAATAATAGTAAACCATAGGCCATTCAAATTAATATGGTGAAAGGTGCTGAGAAAAAAATGCTAAAATTTTCCCAGCATTTTTTTTAGGAGACAAATGTACTTTTCCAGCCAGTGTTAATTATATTGATTGGAAAATCTTAATTATGATTGGATGTGCTTCACTCGTTAACTTATCTATGCTCAAAACACTGTATGACACATTTTAAGGTGCTGTTCCACTAAGGCAAAACATTAAAGGATGCTGATTTGCTTAACCCCTTAATGACAAAGCCCGTACATGTACACGGGCTCAAAATGCATTGTTTTCAATGGGTTTAGGGACCGCCCATTGTCCTTAAGCGGTTAAACAAAACACCCATTGCAATCTCTTGCATGTCAAACGAATAAACTTTAGCAGACTTGTCATTATGCACTATGCAGGTTTAAAAATGTATAAAAACATAAAAACAAACTTTTTACAAGAGTTTTTTTTCAGTTTCTATGTCAAAACCCTCTTGGCGCCTGTTTTTTATGTCACATATCAATTAAGTGTTCCCAGCAAAATCATGTGTGAGGCTAAATGTTACATGATTAATTAATTATTTCTCCATCAGCGGTGCAAGTAAAGAGGTTTTTAAAGTTGCATTTAGTTATTAAAACATGTACTCACATCAGTGTAGAACTATGTTTCTCTTGTTTGCTGTCTTGTTTGTTTTAATTAATAATTACGCAAATGATGATGTGTAGGTGAAATTACAGTACACTATTTTAACATTAGAAGCAACTAACAATAGTTAATGAAAAAAAGTTTGTATTCGGGAATAGCTTAAAAATCAAACATAAATGTATTGTCAGTATTGCATATTTTAGCCATGTGGACAAATTATGTAAATTATATATTTTTTACGTTAATCTATTTAGAGTTAAATGCAGTTTTAATAATTCATAGTTAAACATATGGAGATGCTATAGATAACATGTATTCATTAGCAGGGTGTAATTGTTATTTTTGCATTATTGCAATTATATAAATGTCAATTTGACAACATCTATTCTTGTTTAAATTATTAGGTACCTTAAATTTATTTTTGTTTTATTTTTTTTTTTGTATTTAATTTTAGCACTATAAAAGCCCTTAAAAAAACATAATTTAGACAATAAGGATTAAACAAAAAAAAATGTGTGTTAATGCTAACCGGTTTTAGCAAAATGCAATGATAATTGTATGAGGTCAACATGTTTTTATTAGGGCAAAGTAACTTTATTATTTAACCATAAACTACTGGAGTACACACACATATATATATATATATAATATATATATATATATAACCGTTATAAACAGAATAGTTTATGAAGTGTATCAGATTTTCAATGACGTATTGAGATTTAAGTTTAAACGTGTCTAATTGGAAAACAATATATAGTAATCAATTGTGGCATATTATATCATATAGTATTACTGATGAAAAGACCAATATTTTTACCATTATTCACATTTTAACAGTCACAAGAAACAGTTGTTGATTACATCATAGTATAATTATAGTAAACAAAAATACAATCAAAATGTAGTAAATAAACTTAAATGTGTAAGATTTGTTGCAATACGCTTTCATTCCAACATATTTGCAGCACGTGATTTTATGATATAATTTAGATTTTCTTTAACTTCATTTTTCCTGTCTCCCAAAGAAAAGTGTGCCTTTCACTAACCCCAAGTACTTTTTCAGAATTGCTTATTTTATGCAGAAGAACAACGAGAAAGTTTACAATAACAGATGTGTGGAGCTGCTAGTTAAATGTGATGATATACATTCACTGACATTCAAATGAATAACACCCTTTACAAATAGCATCTCTTTCCTTACTTCGGATCTACGAACAAAAAAATATCCTTACAACCTTGAATGTGGGTTCGTAAATACGTTATTTAAATCAGAATTTTATTAAACTGTCGTTGAATTGCAAACCATTATTTAGGCAACAAAATGCTCACAAAATGAGACCCTGGACCCCACATCTGTATATTCCTAATATACCGACGTTCACAAAAAGTTTTCTAGTTAACCATTTTTATATAGTTTGCTACACATACCAGCATCTCTGTTAGGATATTGTTACATTGCTCTGAATTTAGGAACGTTCATAAACAAACGTAATTACATATATTTCAAAATATATGATTTGTACTTTAGCGTAATGTTAAATTGTTAGGAACAATGGCAATAAATGATGCTATTGCATTAAAATTGTATAAGTGTTGTTGTTTTAGTCATAAAAGTGTTTTTTTAATATTCAATCTCTGTAAACATATCTTTATGGATATACTATAAAATAGCAGTTGTTGTCTTGGCAACATTTGGTAAAAATATGATAAATATGTGGGTTTTTTATTGCTTGCGCTACTTTCAATTAATGTGTTGAGACTAAGGTCTTCCTAAATTGCATGAATAAATATTTTTCTTTTAATTTGTGGTGAAAGAGGTCACGTTGTCAGTCCTAGGTTTTATTTACTAATCATGCATTTGCATAGTAATATTTTTATTTTAAATTGCCACCCAAAGCAGGTTAAAACACAATAAGGCACAGAATTATTTCCATATTTAGCACTGGTTTTGGTATGAGAATTATGCTGGTGTATTTTTAGAACTAACAATGGTGTATAATAACAGCATTACTAAGCAAGGGAAATTCACAAAATCACACAACAAGCATTAAAACATGAGTCTCACAAATTATTGTAGGCAGACAAATGTAACGCCTAAATACAATACAGTTTAACTGCTCATATAAAAGTTAAACTTGTATATATTCATATTAAACATTATATATCTGTACAGTGGTCACTATTTAGTAGTCAGTTGAAGGACTCAATGATTCTTGGATCAGATGTTTCAAAACAAAAAATAGTCTCCTGCCTAGTTTTTTTCATTACTTTTACCTTACCCTGAATATTCATATTCTTTCCCTACAATGGCCTGCACAAAATTGGAATATTAATTTAGGAAAATATTTTAGGGAAAAGCCCAAATGTAAGAAAAACATTTTTACTAGTAAATATCAATTCACATGTAATCTATATTTTTCATATTTAATAAAAACTATGATTAAGAAAAATTCATTTTTTTGGTTTTTATTTCCTTTTATTTGCCAACTTGCCCTCAGTTATGCCCATCTGCCCCTGATATATGCCTTATACCCACTTGTATGCCAAACTGCCCCCAAAAAGCCTTATACCCCCATATACACCACTCTGCTGCCCAGATGATGCCTTATACCCCTATATGCCACTCTGCCTCCCAGATATGCCTCTTGAACCCCTATTTGCTACTCTGCCCCCAGAAATGCCTTATACACCCCTATATGCCACTCAGCCTACCTGATATTCCTTTTAACCCCCTATATGCCACTCTGTCTGCCTGATATTGCTTTTAGCCCCCTATATGCCACTCTGCCTCCCTGATATTCTTTTTAACCCCCCTATATGCCTCTCTGCCTCCCTATTTCCTTTTAACCCCCTATATGCCAATCTGCCTCCTGATATTCCTTTTAACCCCCTATATGCCACTTTGCCTCCCTGATATTCATTTAACTCCCTATATGCCACTCTACCTCCCTGATATTCATTTAACCCCATATATACCACTCTGCCTCCCTGATATTCATTTAACCCCCTATATACCACTCTTACCCTCCGCCGACTTACCAGTGCTTCCCTAGACTTGTCTCCCGTGCTGCCAGAGAGCAGGATCCGGGTCCCCTGCAGCGCTGCGTGGGATCTGGATCTTAGTCTTGTAGTCAGACCTCTATTTGCTCTTAAAAAACCTTGTAGTTCATATGAGAGCTGGACATTTCATCTTCCTAGCAGGCATTTTAAAAAGCTAAACAAGCGTTTTATACAAGAATGCATAATAATTATATTAATCCATAGTTAATGGGGAAAACTATGTTGAGTAAACCAATTTACTGTAACTATTTTTTATTATAAAGGGCCAGTTCAGCCATTCTTTCAAGAGAATCTTAGTTACTCATCAACCAAAAACACACTAAATAATGCTGGACACGGACCAATGGTATTGGTATATGAGTATCTAAATGGAATTTATATTTATTAGAAGTGTAACTGAAATAAAAAGCACAATTAGTCCCCCATGTTATAGGTCTTTAATATGATTAGTAAGGCTACAACATCTAATCAAAATAGTATGATAGTTCACCTCTTGTCCTCTGTAGTAAGCTCTGGAGAAACATTGTGGTGGAAGTCATTCACTAGTGGGTAAATTGCATTTGTTTGCTCAGTACTACTTAACTATTATTGAAACTATGTACTATTAGACATTCTGAAAAAAATATGAAATCCAGTCACCAATTAAAATTTGAAACATGCAGCGAATAAATTATGGAATGGACTTTTTCATCATCAAGATACCAAAAGCAATGGGTCTACTCACTAACAACAAACAGATAAAACTCAGTTTAATAAAAGCACTGATAGCACAGTGAGTGAGTACATTCATGGGTTGAACAGAGGAAATCTAATAAGCTGAAATAGAATATGAAGGCATGTTTGTAGTAAGTGTTATTTTATGCTCCCTGGATACTCCGAAGAAAGGCAGTTTGCTGGGGGGAACTGTCATTGTTCCCAACTCTTCCTGCACTGTTGACACAGTTGACTGAGTTGTAAGCTACAAAAATGGAATAACTGAATATTTTTAGTTGCAGAAAATAATGAATGTATTACTTTATTCCATGGAGAAAAAAAAGCAAAACAAAACAATGTCTCTGGGTCAGTAGTGCACAGACTTGCTGGATCTTCTTTTCCTAGCCAAGAAAGAAAGCAGTGAGAATTGTTGCAAGCTGAAGATTATTTAATAATACAAAACAATGAGTTTTGTTTTTGGTGCAGAGTACTGGACAGAATCTATTCAGGAAAAGAAATTTCACAGAAATGTGTGTCACATTGCTGGGTCTTATCCTGTGAAAGTATGGGAATCTACCACAATCTGGACAAATGATTTTATCAGTATTTTTTCAGTGTTGTTCATATTGTGCTGTAAAATTCTCTTAAAGGGATTGCAATTTTGCTTCTAAATGAAAAAAGCCCTTCGAATTTTGTTTGAAATGAAAGGGAAAATGTCCGAAAAGAAATGGGCCAAAAATGAAACCAAAAATTTGTCTGATTTGTTATTGGTCTGCATACACAAATCTACCAATTAAAATAGCCAATACATCAATGGAGTTAAAGGACTCTTCCTGTCCAACTTTAACTAGATTCTATCTTACAGTCCTGGTACAAAAAATACCAAGGCAGATACTGTCATTCGCATGTATACCACCATCCCCATTAACAATGAAGCCCCAGAAATTATTGTACCCCATAATTGGGTACTCTTTTACATTGGAGGATAGAGACCACGGATAGAGTTCAAAGAGCACATGCTCAAGAATATAGGAAAACCCTACTTTCCATGTGCCATGGTTGATTAGTCTCTGGCCATCCAGGTGGGAGATGTATCATACCACATCCGCACTGGTTTATCTGGTGGCCTGAATTAAAGAAGAATGCACTTGACTATGAGGCGGCTTGCCAAAAATATGCCTGTAACAAGCCTTGCCTTGTGGTTTATTGCGACAGCTTACTATCCCAGCTCGTTCATCAATCTTTCCATGTACTTTCTAGAGGATCTAACCCCCTCTGGTCATAACACTACTACACTAATGCTGGTAAATAACTATTCAAAAGAGGCACATTTCATTCAGCTGCATAAACTACCTACTTCCAAGGAATTTAAATAGTGTCCCAGCAAGGCAGTCAATTTATCTACAGATTTTGTAAAGCATCCAGTGCAGAAATGAGTATTTGTTTTTCCGTTGAGCATACCATCCACCAGGGGTGGGCTGGCAGCCTAAGGCCTGGGGGGCAAGTCTAGCCAAGTGGCCTGTTGTGCCACCAAATCAGCCCACCGTCTATGCCCATCTTTTCCTGATTTTCTAACGCATATCGATGCGATAAGATTGGTAGTAATCAGTACATTAAAAAAATCATCATACAAAGGATGCCTGATGCCACTAATCATTTTTAATAAAATATGCAGATTGAAACAGAGTAAATAACAGAAAACCTTTATTTTTCTGGGCCTAGAAAGTTTTGTCCTCTGAAGTGGCTACAAATTCAGGAGGGTATTTTATCCCTGGATAAGTAAAAACTACATAGTTCTGTTCAGGAAACAGATGACCAAATACACACAAGGACAGGCTCTGACACACCAACACCCAAACACACACCAGGACAGGCTCTGCCACACCGACAAACCAAACACACACCATGACAGGCGCTGCCACACCAACAAACACTGCACACTTGCTTTCATGGAGTGACCGGGCAGCAGGGGAGCGCCGAGTCAGGTCCCACAAGAAACAATCAGCCCCCTTCATAGAAGCTGCCCATAGTAAACCGGAGATTGTTTGTTGAGCCTGTATAATTGCTCCTGCAGGAGTTATCAAAGGCTCTGGCTGGTGTGTTAGTCTGCCCAGAGATCCGGGCAGACAGACAGCAGCAGTGCTCCCATGACCCCCACAATTATGGGGACATAGCATTTTTTAGGCGCGTCACAGAACCTATGAGCACACTTTGGCATGATGTACCTGGTACGTCACTAGATTAATTTGGGTCAAGTAGCATAGGATTCATGCAGATCATATGTCATAGAGCTGCTCCCAGGGTTGCAACTGGGCCCTGGAGTTCTGCCAGTCAGGGGGGCCCAAGGGGTGCTGAGCGGTTGTTTTCAGCAACCGCTTGGCGTCCTTCTGTCTCCTCTTCTCCCTGCCGCCACCTGCCTCAGCGCTGCCCTGAGTGCAGTGGTGGAAGCACGAGGCATCTCTCTCGGTGCTGGCACTTCACGCTCAGCAGTGAAGCCACATGCAGCGAGACAGAGGCCTCGCGCTCCCACCACAGGACTGCATGGTAAGTGATCTACAAAGGGGGTAGGGAGAGGGTAGATAGTGAAAAGGGGGGTAGGGAGAGGGTAGGTGGTGAGAAGGGTGAGTAGGGAGAGGGTAGGTAGTGAGAAGGGTGGGTAGGGAGAGGATAGACAGTGAGAAGGAGGTAGATAGTGTGAGAGGGGGTAGATAGTGTGAGAAGGGGGGAGAGGGGTAGATGGTATGAGAAGGGGAGAGGGGGGAGATAGTGTAAGAAGAGGGGGAGAGGGGGGAGAGAGGGGGTTGATAATATGAGAAGGAGGTAGGTAGTGTGAGAATAGGGGGTAGATAGTATGAGAAAAAAAATCATGTTTTTTGGGGGGCTCTTAACAGATTCTCGCACCGGGGCCCTGAGGCTTCTAGTTACGCCCCTGGCTCCCACCTATGCAGTGATAAAAGTATTATTGTTCGCTAGAAACACTTAAAGAGTAACTCTATGAAGCCTGTTCTTCGGTCCCTTCTAGGTAGTCAGATGAGTGAACCTAGTAGCAGATGGAAGATCTGTTGCTAGATGACACTTCGTTGTAATTTGGTTCATATTATCGATTATTTTCGCATGGCTTTTCTTTATTTCCCTAAATACATTGGTATGAAACAATCTTCTTATACGTCCCACCGTTAAAACATTTTGCATTCCCGTTCGGATGATTAAAATAAACAATTTAAGCATATACATGAAATTACAGCATTAAAGACAATGTATTAAGTTATAAAATACAGCTACAGCTAACCACCGCCGACGTCTAAATCTACTCACTAATGAGAGTACCGAATTCGATTACTTCAGTCTGCGGGAAGTCGTCGCTAGTTGCGGCTGTCAACAGTCAGACATTACTGGCCGACTGGCCGAGAAACAGATGTCCAGGATCTCCGCCATCACCGGGAGGAGAAGACAAGATTACGTACACAGAGCAAGAAAGGTACATTTAGAAAGATCTGGTGATTCGGTACAGGCGTTGAGACAGCTCCCTGCTGCCAAATCATTGTTTATAGTGCAGTATTTATCATGATAAACGTGTTTACGAGGTGAACAGAAATAGCAAAGCATACCGCAGCACAGTCATACAGTGTGTGTTTGTTTACATATGTATTGTGTCACAAGTTAATTTTATTGTAAATAAAACAAAAATTACTGGATGTTAAATGGCCAAAAATAACCGGAATGAAAATATTATTACCAGTTTGCGGTATCTGTCACTTAATAAAATATTGTAACTTAATAACAAACGCCAAAATGGGAGTAGAACAGAGAATTCAAACCAAGGTATGTAGTGACTTATAAAGTATTTTTTTTTTAAATAAGATATATAGCTGCCAATGATTCCAGATTTCCTAGGACAATATTTCTCTTTTTGTTCCCATCTATTATGATTATGTTTTATTTATACAGTGTCCCTGATCCTACAGTATGAATGAACAACTGCACTAATGATAACTGTAAGAATGACAATATACAAAATGAATAATAACGAGAACATATATCTTCCAACCTTACTGGCGCAGAGATTCACGCCTTATTAGTGGGGTGTTTATGATCATCAGAAGCAAAGGGGCATTGGCAACAAACAAGCTTGAATGGAAATGCACACATGTAATAAAGTAAAACATTGGATACGTTGATGAAAACGTGCATTGTATTTTATTCAATGTAGTGTTATATGAATGTGTATCTATCTATCTATCTATATATATATATATATATAAATATATATAATAAATACCGGGATGTTTATACCACACACTTGAGGTTACTTAGTTTCCTTGTTTTTTGAAAAGAAAACCAAAATGTGTCCATTAAAGGTATGTATTAGCTCCCTTCATCCAACCTTAAATCTGATCAGGTCCCCAGTCACTCTCTCCCTTATTCCATCATTAACTCCCCCGGGCCCCTCAATAACCCCCTCTGGTCTGAAAATTAAATGAACTCCCTCGCTCACACGCTTCTGTATGATCCGGTAGAGCCCTGTGCAGAACTGTTTTTTTTTTTAATCCCGCTGATTTTGTGACCATTTTCCGCACGCTCATGCAGTGTGTGTGTTCCACTCCTGCCTGCTCCCGCAACA
The DNA here is from genome assembly GCA_009364415.1 of Spea multiplicata. NCBI lineage: Eukaryota > Metazoa > Chordata > Amphibia > Anura > Pelobatidae > Spea > Spea multiplicata. The sequence goes on along the minus strand of VKOC01000006.1, from coordinate 17,523,589 downwards.
TATGTGTCCAATCCCGCCTGCTCCTGAAACAAATGTGTCCAATCCCACCCACTCCCTTACCTGAACTGCAGATTTCCCGCGCACTCCCACATGGCTACCTTCGTGTTGCTCGCACACAGCGTCCCTTCTCTTGTTCCGCCCAGGAACCCAGCAGACTCATGTGAAATGGCGTGAATTCACATCACTCTGCTGTGTTCTAGAGCCCTGCATGGCACTGCTTTTTTTAATTCTACTCCCGATTTTTTGTCCAATCCTGCCTGCTCCCGCAACATATGTGGTAAATCACGCCCACCTCCTTGCCTGAACTGCAGCTTTCCTGTGCGGTCCTGCAAGGCTGCCTTCGTTCCGTCAAGGAAGACAGCGGAGTCAAGGGAAGTGATGTCACACCACGTGACTCCGCTGTGTTCCTAGGCGGAGCAAGAGAAGAGGTGCTGTGAGGGAGCAGCGCGGGATTAACAGGACCTGCAGCTACCTCTTCTAATTGCCAGCTCCCTCTCGCAACACACCTGAAAAACCGCCCGCGCCTGCAAGTTTTTTGGTAGGTCCCGCGGGACCTGCTTCCCAATGCAGTCCTCTGTGATCCGGTCCCTAGTCTCTCTCTCTCTCATCCTCTCATTAACGCCCTCATATCCTCTGGTCTGCAAATTAAATGAACTCCCTCCTTCGCTTCAGTCTGATCCAGTTCCCATTATTAACTTCCCTGTTCCCCTCAAGAAACCCTTTTAAATAAATGAGAAAATGGCAAAACAGCCAAGTAATCGATTACGAAAATAATCGTTAGTTGCAGCCCTAAAAACAGCTAAGTGACCCCAAACTTTTGAATAGTGTATACCTTATAGCTCTGATATCGGCCAAAGACAGGGAATTTCATCCAAAATGCCTTCTATTTCATATGCTCTCAGTAAAGAATGTATTGAACGCTTAATGAAAGCCCAAACAGGAAGTTAGGACACACTTCCTGTGTCTATTGTATGGTTTATGCAGACTGTGCATGAGCTTCAAGGGCTAAAATGTTCTTTTTTTACAATCTCTTAAGTGAACACAGCAGCAACATTACATTTTTGCATACAGTGCAGCAAGAAAAAACGGTGGTCATTTTTACACCGAGTAATATGTGTATAGACATAACAATTATGACTTGCAATAATATTGAAAGTAATAGGGTCGTGTAAACAATGCTACAGTTCTATTTTCAGTTTTTTTTCTCAAAGGGTATTGCTTAAAAATGTCACTTGTGTGTACAGTACTGATGGAACTGTATTCTAGGTTTCATGAAATTCTGTAGATGGGGTATATGTGCTCAACAAATAAATAGACTAAAAAGTATATTTTTTTAAAAAAATGTGGTTTACATATTTTGGCCTTAATCTTGTTTTTAATGCACGCATACACATTTTGTTGCCTCTGCCTTAGACAATGTTTGTGATGTTATACTGCTGTGTATGTAGGAAGGAAGTGCTGACTAGTTTCCAAATGAATATCTGGTGCGCTATAAGAAAGCTGTAGAACATTTAAATATAGAGGCAACGTGCATTTGCCCTATGGTGTATTACCTTATTTGGTTGCAGTATATATTTTTTGTTGCTGTATTTAAAAGATTGTTTAAGAGAAGATCTTTGTATACTTTTTACAGATGCATATACGATTAACCTAGAGTCTTTTTGAATCATACAGTCGTGTGAAAAAGAAAGTACACCCTCTTTTAATTTTATGGTTTTACATATCAGGACATAATAACAATCCTCTGTTCCTTAGCTGGTCTGAAAATTAGGTAAATGCAAGCTCAGATGAACAACACATGACATATTGCAACGTATCATGATTTATTCAACAAAAATAAAGCTAAAGTGGAGAAGCCTTGTGTGAAAAACTAAGCATACCCTTACTACTTCCACAAGAGAGCTGTGTATAAACAAATGCACGCAAACCTCAATGAACTGAAGCAATGTTGTAATGAAGAGTGGGCAAAATTCCTCCACAACGATGGGAGAGAACAGCTATTGAATCATAATGTTTTTTGCGCATTGCTTCTCCATTTTGGATTTATTTTGTTGAATAAATCATGACACAGTGTAATATGTCACATGTTGTTCATCTGAGGTTGTATTTACCGAATTTGTGGACCTGCTAAGGAACAGATGATTGATATCATGATATGTAAAACAATGAAACTCAGAGGGTGTACACACGACTATATATTGCTTGCTAGTGAAGCCTGTTTGTGTTCTGTTTTCCTAGACCTGCATAAAAACCGATCCTAGTATAATACCAACGTTTTCATGGCATATATGCGCATATTAAAATCCATGGATCGTCTACTTTTTTACAGTGATTTTTTTTCCTGCACAAAGTAAATTATACATATTACAGTGCTTGAGAAATATTCTTTCACTTTTGGAGCAATAGACTGTCTTTGGTTTTATGCAGGTAGGAAGAAACCTGTAGTCTATACAGGCAAGAAAAAAAATCTCCATTTACCCATTACATCACGTAATCATGGTTAAGATCATGGAAATGACTTTGGAATTTCATATGGAATATAACTGTGTGCAAGGCCTCTTTCATGTATGTGGTAGCTGCCAATGGCAGTCTGTATATTTTACTAAAACCTTACTATGGACACTGTTTATGAAAAGCCACATTGATAAATACCATTCACGTCTGCAACTGCCATCTAATATTATCACCCCACATTTAACTCTGCTCCCATGCACTTGCTGTATAGTGTGATTAGTAAGCATTATATATAGTACAACTATTGATTAGTACAGCCTTTACCTCTAACATAAAGTTTATTAAGTATAATTCATGAGGGGCATTTCATATCCCAACACTCTGTTGGGATTAAAAGAACGCTCCCGCCATTATGTTGTCAGGACTGGTGGTGGGTCATGTGGGATTCTCTGTGGAGGGACAGGTATGTGCTCAGGACTATGCTTGGGTCAAGCAGGTACAGGAGTGCTGATTACAGATGGCTGTTAGCTACTTCTCTGGTGCCGGATACAGACACGGACTGTGACAAGAACTGGCAGGAGTCTAGGAACCGATAGACGTAAATGAGTTTAGGCTAGCTGAGGTCATAGGCATTCAGGCCAGAACGCAGTACACAGGGATTAGGTAGAGGAATAAACTAAAAACAGTCCAAGGTCAATAAACATATAATAAAGGATCTGAACAAGGTGCCGAAAAAGTAAGACAAAAACGTAAACAGTGTCCGGAGCCAGAAGTTAAAAGCCAGAGTACAATCTGCTCATTCAAACACCAGGAACTGAATCAGAGGCCGGGAAAACAATACTCCAGCAAAGGAAGCTGGAAGCAACGCTGATTTATTAAGGCCCTTGATTACAGGATGAGCCACAGGTGTGTCAGAAATGGGTAAGGAAGTCAGGTTCATAGGGAAGCAGGGGCTCCAGCAACCTCATATATTTGAAATTTTTTTGTGGTCCGTGTTAGAAAACGCGTTAGGTGTTCTGTATGAACCCCCATATGCATTTACCTCTCCCATCTACTTGCTGTGCCTGAGATGCGTTCATCTTGTCACGTCATACAATTGTTCGCGGTGTATGGGTTTGCGGGGCATTGCCTAATGTTAGCATGCACAGAAGGTGCACCCTTTGATTCCAATGGCAGTGCTTTCCTCCCACTGATTGGCTGCTTCAAGCAGCCATGCAATGGTGAATAATGCCGGACCATGAAGGAGGCATTCCGCTGCAGCTTCAAGTTCTTTCGTTTTTTTTTTTCAAGTTTGAAACAGTTGCAAAAAAAAGAAAAAAACTTGAACGATTTGGGATATTTTAATAACTGGCATGGGTATCAAAGAAGTAAAATTTACTTAAAGGCTTCTTTACAAATTCCATCAAAATCAGTGATTAAAAAAAAGAAGAAATGTTTTCAAAAATACTGCCGTAAAGTTAGATTTTGGCTTTAATAAATGTATTGGAACCAAATATAAATAAAGTGCTCATATTAGACCCTTTCATTTTTAATTTTTGACATGTATAAAATCCCACCTTCTGCTGTTTTGACATGGCAGATAAAAGGTTAATTTATGTTTTTAAAAGGGCACCCTCCAACCATTCATCAGCTATTAATTCATGTTGGATTGGACATGTGAGTCATTACAAGAAGGGGCCCGTGAAGAATGTGTTTTCTCTTCAATGTATATGTGTATCTTCATTTCCTCCCATTATGCTACGTCCTCCTGACCACAAGCCAGCTGCATTGATGTCTGTAGGAGGAGGAGGGCAGTTGTTCTGCCTGCACACACTCATCCTGCCCTTCTGTGGAGTGACAGCTTCTGAGCTTTGCGTGCGAGTGTGTTCAGCTGGCTGATGTGTGGTCTGAGTGTGTGGTCCCCCAGCCTTTGGAGAGGCTGCTAACAGGGTAGACGAGTGAGAGCAACACTGTTTACATTGATTCCTTTTTGATTGCGGAACTGTGCCCAGTGCTGCTCCTGAGCTTGAAGCCACACTTTCAATCCCTCACAGCTGCAGAGCGCTCAGATACATCCATTTCACCTCTGCTGGCAGGACATATGTATCACCAGAAGACTCATTTCTCATTTCTTAACTTTTTTCCTTACGGGCTAATATTGGCTCTTCAGCTGATATGGATCCTCTGCTCACTGCACGCTCAGCCGGGTTCACCTACAGGTCCCTTCCAATAACAAAATCCTGTTAAAATGTGCATTCTCTATATTGAGTCTTTCTATGGTTAGTTGGATGTTTTACCAACTTTACTGAGTATTTTGAAAGGTATAACACCAGTGAAATTCTACTGCAGTTGGGCTGAGATTGGTTGTGTGTAATGGAGAGAGAAACTGTTGGGATGATGTTTAAGAAATCTAAACAGATACCTCTTGCAAGTGATGCTATCTAAATAATGAGTTGGTAGGAGACTTAAGACAAAGCTAAATCGGTGAGTTTTAATAATCCCTCTACAGTATCTATGCAATATGCATTTTTTTTAAATCAAGATGTAAGGATGTACCTCATAGCTCTCCTAGCAGACCCAACCCAACTCACCAACTCAAAAGTAGTAAAAATGGGGTTTGTTCACTAAAGGGAGAGTTTTGTAAGAAATTTGGTTTTTAACTCTCAGTTCATTATACATTACGCATTGCCAACTCTGGAAATGTTTTCCTGCAAGAAAAGCTTGTGTAAGGGGACTGAAGAAATGGCACTGATTAAACTCTACATTATGCAGGCCAGTAAAGCTCTTCTTGCCTCACTAGAACATTGGGGTTGGCCATTCATAATTGATTATCACAAAAAGTGATTATTACACAACAGTGGTTTTGGAATGTGCGAGTATTATTGAGGACATTTTTCTAGTATACCAAATTAGTAAACAAATACATCTAGTATTTTGCAGAGTATTGTTGTCATAGGTCTTTCTCATGGAAGGTAAATGAATATGTTTTCTGTTTGTTTTAGGGGTTAACAATTAAGCACCACTAACAGCCATAATACAGGATCAATGTATTGACCTGCAGATCAAGGCTGATCAACAGTTGGTTCTATTGCTTTAGTTGGACTGCAATTATTAGACCAGTTGTGCTTCGTTAAATGAACTGCCTGCTTGGCTAATGGGTCCCTTCCCATCGGCATGGTTTTCCAGGATCCATGTAAATGACATGAATAAGGTGTCACTGAGTTCAGTGCTGAGTCAGCTTCCAAGAGGAAAAGCCATGCATATACCTCTCTAGGACCTAAATAAATGTTCCTCTTTCCTTTCCTCGTGTGTATCGAAAAGTTGTTGATGCATTCAGAGGCGGCCTTAATTGTTCTGGCGCCCTGTGTGGACTACTCCTCTGGCGCCCCCTTCTCACTACTCCCCTTCGGCCCCTTCTCACTACTCCCCTTCGGCCCCTTCTCACTACCCCCCTGCATCGTTTTTTTTTTTAACTTTATTTAAAATGAAGGATGTTAAATAAAGTTTAAAAAAATACCGATGTTTTAATTAAACATGGCGCACACCCCTAAGGCCGGCCCTGGATGCATTTGCATTGATTAAAATGTAACAAAGATGCATGTGATGCATTGCTAAAGCATGTGTGTATCAGGGTTCCTGTGCCTTAATGTGCCTACCTTTTTATTAGCACTATAAAACGTATGATACCTGAGTGTTCTCTTTAAATTTGCAAGAACACGTTGAGACAGAAATATGCATTTGCTGCTTCTTCCATTTGGAATGGGATGCCCAACTTGCTTATATAGGTATGACAGTCAAGTGTCCACAGACTTTTGGTCATATAGTGTATGCTGCACTGAGATACAAGGCGTGCCAAAACCCAGCAGATGGAGCTTTATAGCACTCATATTGCAAGTTCTCCATTTCAAAGTGAAATCCAGACAGAAAATAATTTAAGCGTTATAATTTTTACAAAATGTTAGAAAAAGCTATTGTCTCCATTACATTAAAATACAACTGACATACAATTAGTGCTAGTTTTTTCAAATTCAAGATACGCATTTTGTGTAATACAACTTCTTGAAATATAATCAGAGAATATAACCATATATTAAAAAAACTGCAACAGAAAATACTGCATTCTTAAACTGTAAACAATTCTTAAATCGTATAAAATTCATGTTAACTAATAATTGTAATGTTAGACCTTCTATGTTTCTGTTCCTTGCATGGATTTGTATTGTGCGTCAGGATTCAAAATTACAATATATTACACTTCAAGGAAATCTCTTGTATTATCAGTAAATTACACAGAGACATTTTGCGGTGTATTACTATGAATGGTTGTGCAAATTTTCTCAAAAAATATTTCTAGCGGAATGTTCCATCTTCTCCAGCTGTCAGTCAGCGAACAGATCGACTTGTAGAAAAGAGCATAGTCTATAGTGTATAACTGCAAATCATAAACTTTCATGGAATCTAGAATAGGATTCATCTTAATTCTTTCTACTGTTTTGTAGACAGATTTTGGTTTTTATTAAAATATCATAAATTAATGCTACACTTTAAGTAGATTACAAATTACAAATTGAAATCTACTTACAAATTTAAGTAGAATTAAGAGCCAGACAAAATATTTTAGAAGCCAGCTTGATTTTTATGCGAGTCTATATACCAAATGTTACACCAGAATAACATTTCCGAAGTTGGGACTGGCAGCAACACACAGTGTGCCTGGTCATCCATGTTAGCCTAAAAGATCTATGACCTAACAAACAATTACGATTGAAATATTTCTAGCCAACGAGCCCTTACAGTTTCACCGACAAAGTGCTTAACTTAACATTCCTCAACCCTTAGGCTGCCAGTCCCTAGCAGAAAAGCACTTTCATTAGAATCAGTTGGAGTACTTTCTGTGCATGTGTACAGGGGTCTCATTTTAGCCCCCCTTGCCGACACAGTGGTGGCGCTAGCTGGCAGGGAGTATATCACATGCTTTGATGTATTTGGCTAAACATATCACCTTTACGTCAAATAGCTGGGGGGAAAAGCCAAATGCATATAGGGGGATACCATAGAATCCATTTATGTATGTGCAATGGAGATCACGCAATCATTTAACAGCACACAAGCATTAATATTCATATAATGCTGGCACATCCCTTTTAAAAAAGCAATTTGTTATTAATGTTTATATCACAGACGAGGCAAACATTTTGTTGCCTTCCAAAGAAGTACCAATTTTCACTTTATGAAATGATAGATATCTATATTTATGGTGGTCCAGCTTGAATTTGTTATTCTTTTGTAACAATAAAGATATGGCACTGGTCCCAAATATGTTTTATTACAAGTGGCCCTGTAATATTGCAAAGATTTCATTTTTTTAACACCTTTTTTTTTTCTTTTTTTTTATCCAATCTGACAAGTTGATTTTTTATTGCTAGTAAAATAAACTTGTGACGGCTATAATATCGGTTGGAATTTCAGCATTGTTTAGCTTGTTCTCTTCCCAGTATTTTCTGGCAGAGATTGCAGGAGTAGGCTTGATGCTGTTGATGAGATGTGTTGAAGACAATTTTGGACATTTTTATTCCCGAGGAAAGGTTGAGTGGTTAAAAAAATATTATTAACCATTTGTGCTGTAAACATCCGCAGTGGCAACATCTATGCATAGCGGCAACTATTTATTCTTTTACAATTTTACCAAAATTAAGGCTACAAATGTCTAAAAGTCAAGCTATGCATGATACTGATGATATAAAAATGTATATACATATTTATATAATTAATATGAAAACATAAAAAGGGGTTGAGATGAATTCGGACTATCATTTTTACACAACTTCATCTTATGACAGCAATAGTCGTGTGTGTGAATGCCTCAACTTGACGAGAGGAAACCAGCTTGAGAAGGTTTATTTACCTGTAGTGTGATCTATAAATGATTGCTTTCATTTTTAATATTGTTCTTTTTAGTAATGCATGTTACTCCAAAAAGATTCAATAATATCAAGTATTAGAAGGATCTTTGAATAAAAGGAATTGAACGACATAAATATCAAAGATTGGGATATGTCATTTTTATTGACACAAGGCTATAATAAAATCATTGTTACTTGAAGTCCGTGTGAGCATTTAAGATCAAGGTCTCAGTAGACTGTAAAGTATCCACCCAAAATGTTTTTTTTTACTATTTCTACTAAACCTGGAAGTCTTAGAATTATGAACTTGGAATATATTCAAACTAGTGTTTGTGCCCTTTTCCTCTCTTTCTTCCTCTACTCTCTTTCCTATCCATCTCTCTTGCAGTTCTGTGTTCCTTGCGTTCTCTCTACCTTTTTCTTTCTTCACTTGTTCTATCCTTCCTTCTTCCTTTTTTCTGTCTCTCTCTATCCCCTATTTGCTTCTCTCTTCCTACCCTCTGCACACAACGCGATCTGGCAGCCTCTCTCCTACCTGCACACTGTAATAGTATGATCTGTCAGAGACTTGGTGTAAATTCCCAGTTATGCGTTGTGGGGGGAATACAGCAAAGGTCCAATCATAGTGCTCCTTTCTTTAAGTCCCACCCAGCGTAACGATCAAGCGTGTCCGGGTGACACCGCTTTTATATGTATAGATATGGAAATTAGGTAGAAATACCACTACACCGAAACATTGGATTTGATGGGAGATAAGATACACTTGGCATTGCAAGTTTGTTTGAGTATGGACTTCTTCACCTGTCCAAATTGTTAGCTGATGCACTGCTATGGCCCGTTTACTAATTTTGCAGCAATGCACAATAGAATCACATATTAATCAATAAATCTTATTCTAGTCCCCTCAATTTTGTTGTTACTGGAAACACTCCTGTTTACCATGCCGCATGTCATGAAATGTCAAGGATTTCACCCCAGAGATGAAGGCAAGCGTAATTCACTGGCCTGGGAATTAATCTGGTGTGAGCCCCATTGAAATCGTTTAGGTTATTGTAACGGGTTCACCAAGAGAGCTGTAGTAACTCCCAGAGATCACCCACATGTATCTTCCTCTTGTCCCCGAAATCACTTCCAGCACCAGCCTGCATGCACACCTTGGAACCCTGCTATGTGTACCCAATAAGTAGACACAACTACCTTGAATTGAGTACAGCAGGAAAGAACAGTTTATTGATGTAAAACATAGACTCATATATCCACAGAACTTTATTAACATAAATTAACAGATACATGTATTCAGCCCAACCTTTAATCCCCTGACAGCAATCCTATTAATGGGATTAATTAAACAATGGAGTTCCTACCTGTGCTGTCTTTGTTTGACAGCCAGTCTGGAGCCATCTCTGAGTACCTTGGGGCCCTGTATGACAATTCATTCAAATTATCATCACAGCTAAATAGATTTATATATGTGTTCATGAATGAATGAATGCTGGGTCCCCTCCTCCCTAGATGTTAGCAAAGCCAGCACTAGTACTGAGTGGCAGTGAGTATATCACATGGAAAATAGCTGATGGTGGGATACTGCAGAACTACAGATGAGGGGGCATGTTTACAGAACTTTTAAGTCACTAAATTGATATTCTATTATGACATACAAGGTAGTGCTAGAAAACCAACTAATCCAAACTAGTGATCGTTTTATATTTTTAAGTTTCTTTGATCTATTTTCCAAGAAGTGTCCTTTTGTGAGAGCTTATATTTGTTCTAGAGGGACCTTATGCTTAGATTTTGTTAATTTTAAGAAACCCTCACTGTTGTAAAACAACTATGAAGTTAAAATGATGACATACTTTGCTTTTTTTCTTGTTACATTGGTGTTGGATAGCAGTTGGGGAGCACATATAATATTCTTCAGTTTTCTGGAAAGCCTGTGCCTTTTTCTATACTAAGCAGTGTATAGAAGGCAGCATCTCGGGATAGGGCGTTAGTGTCTTACTTTTATGAATGAGCCAAGTGACCTCCTTGAGAAACTGTCTCCATTCAGTATAAATTTAAGCGTATTTTTCATCATTTACCTAATCTGTCTACATACACAAAACAAATTTTGAAGAAAGTCCAACCTAATCTGGTTGTTTTATAGTTCACACCATATTCACTTTTGGGATCACCATTCCAAACTACATAGACATCTTTTTAAGCAACTTACAATAATAATGCATGCTTTTCTACAAACATTCATCATAGATATTGCTAGCTAAACCCTGTGATGACTAAGTCATATACGTTGATTTTGTTAACTGTCATGTGTTTAATCTATTTCTGAAAATAAAAATATATTTTAGAATTCTTGCTTAAACAGCCTGTAAACCTAGATTCTTGTATATAACCAATATTCTTTAGGCAAGTGTGAAAATGCTGTTCTATATTCTCTTCTAGTTGGATGAGCCTGAATAGTTTATGTTCAAGCATTTTTTTTTCCTGATCTGTTCTTCCTTTTCGATTGTAAAGATAACATGTCTCGGGCACGGCAGCCTCCGCTTGTTACTGGGATCTCACCCAAGGAAGGGACTTCTTGGACTAAGGTCACCATTAGAGGAGAAAACCTGGGTACCGGACCATCTGATCTTATAGGTAATATAAAGATAATATATTTTAAGTTTTATTTATAATATTAATGGTGTCTCTTTTGGGTATATTTAAATGTATTACCAAAAAGGTTTATATTGCAGATGCACTGCTTTGGACTTGATTGTAAAGTAGTATTATTATTGTTTATGGCAATCGCAGTACAGGGGTTCAGAGTATATCTTCTGTTATGTAAAACCTCATTGTCTTAAATGTTTTTGTAATGGCAGCTATTGTTGTGTATATAACGCCAACAATTTACACAGCTCTTCTTACAGTACATAAATTCAAAGGGCATGACAGAACTAATATTAGACTAAGACAAATGATACATTCGGTAAAGATGGCCTCGCCCCCAAGCTTACAATCTAGATGTGCTTACAGTGCATATACTACGTGTGGCCAATTTCAAGACTTTCCACCAGGTTAGAGTGGCAACTCTATGTAACTGTTATACAAAGCACTTGAAATATCAGGGATCTTAAATTATTTAGCTAATATACCATGTATTTTTATCCTGTAAATGACAATTGTTATTTATTAAACACCAGTTTTCACCGAATGAATAGGGGTATCGAGACTTGCACCCCTGCTTGATGTGACTCAATGAGTCATTGTGAAGGCCAAAGCAAGTGTATGCGGCTTGTGGTTTTTCTCCTTCAGAGGAGAATTTATTTATTTAAAATGTTTAAAATGGAAACTTGGTCCTAACTGGATTTCAGGGCTAGACAGTCCGGATATAGTCATGCAGTTGTGTTACAGGATAAGTCTCGTATACATGTGGTATTAGTGTGCTGACTGCATGTTGGGGGGGGTCACTCCACATGGACCACATGACATGTGTTTAGCTTAATAGGCCATATGCCATATATATATATATATATATATATATATAAACCTTTCTGATCTTACAAGATAAACGTACTTTAGAAGCATTGCTGTCTCTGTAAATGATATCATCCTACATCAGGCTCCTTATTCAGTATATGCAGTTAGCTACGCGAATAGCTATAAAATAGTGCATGTCGGTAATGGAGGCATAGAGTCCCTGGCATCGTTTCAGTTATACAAAACAATAAATTTGTGTATCATTATCACCAGCTCCCAGAGTGATTTACACTTTTACATATAAATATATATATATATATTTTCTTCCAGTACAATCTTGGAATGTTTTCAGTCACATGTGCTTTGTGCTGATTGCAAATTCATTCAATAATCTCTCATCGGGCAGTGGAAAAGAGAAGTAATTTGACAACTATGGTGCTAACAAACCTTAAAGATTGAAACATTCATTTAATGGCGGCATATAATGTCTGCTTATAGAGATGTGCTGAAAACTATATAGTAAAATGGGGACAGTGTAAAAGTGAAGCTGTCGTCTGAAAATAACTTTTAGCCATGTGATATGTATTTATTCTGTCTGTATGATGATTAAATGGAAGTTATTATTAAAAGTTGATATGTTTTCTTATGTAAATAACCGCACAGCACTCACAATGTTCAGTGCCCTTGGTTCAGAAAAGTTATTAGAAAGCTCTGGTTTCTGTTACTGTACCAGTATACTAAACGTCCATATCACGCCACATATTCACTCCACACTGCCCCCTGCTGATGAACATTTGCTGTGAGTCAAGGTGGTTTTATATAAATTTCTTAGATGTATTATTATTATTATTAATATAATCTTTTATTTATTTAGCACCTACAATTTACGCAGCACTTAATACAATACATAAATTCAAGGGGTCTGACAAGAATTGACAGACTAAGACAAACCGATACATTAGGTGGGGAGATCCCGGCTCACAAGCTTGTTTTGTCTTATTGACTTATATAGCACCATCATAGGACAGTACAAACATGTACGCCATCAATATTTTTGTTGCTTCTTATTTACCCTTTGTCCACTGTAACTATTAACACTACTGTGACACACTACATGACAATGAAGAAAGAGAGAGGAAAAAGAGAGAGAGAATGGGGCAGGAGAAAAAAAGAAAGGTAAAAACCATACTAGAGACAATAAGAGGGGTAAATGAGGTAGAAAGTAAAGCAGAGAGAAAAGGAGGTGAGAGAACAAAGAGAGTGGGAGAGAGAGAAACAAAAGAGAGAGATGGAAACAAGTACACATCATTTACTGCGAGGGTGGTAGGTAAGTGGAACAGCCTCCCAATGGTTCTTATCTGCTGTCAGAGTCTATGTTTTTATGATTCATTTTTAGGGTGGGGATATATTCCATATAAACAGCTCCAAAATCAAACATAAGATACTCTACTTAGTTATTGCTATGTTTGTTTTGTTCTACACCTCATCTTTTTTTACTCGTGATCTCCTCGGTACTTGACATACAAGCTTATATTGGCTTATAACATAAGGATAATATGAAAAATAGTTTTCTCCATTTCATCCGTTGTTGTATAGATATAAAAAATGTAGAGTTTTGATGTGGCCCAGATAACAAGTCTCAGATTCTCATATGGACCGGTGCAGGAATTGGGCCCTTAACATTTCAGTAACCTGGTCAAACCTGCGCCCAATTTATACCCATTTTGTACTTCACAGGTTTAACCATTTGTGGACACAACTGCCTTCTAACAGCAGAGTGGATATCTGCCAGCAAAATCGTCTGCCGTGTTGGACAAGACAAAAATGACAAAGGGGATATTATAGTCACTACAAAATCTGGCGGGAAAGGAACCTCCACGGTTTTCTTCAAACTGCTTAAGCCAGAGAAAATCGGTAATTATTTTTTATTTTTTTTTGTGTTATTTATCATAGTTTGCACAAGGTTATAAGCAGGAAATAGGGGAAAGTCCTTACATCATGTATCGGCAGCTAACGCCTGCTTCCTGGTGCACTGCAGGTGAGTGGGCTCTCATAATGGGTTTGTCCTATCATACTCTTACAGGAGACATCATTGTCATATATATATATATATATGCAGAACGTTCTGGTGAACCATTCACATAAACAACTTTACGACACATAGCGTCACATTGGTTAGGAGAAATAATATTTTGTTTTTAATATACAATAATATATTTTACAGAGGCAGTAAAGATGCATTTCTTTGGTAAATTAATTTGTGTTTAGCCGCAATGATTTATGTTAACCATATTTACGAAAATGGGCATGAGAATATGAAAATTGTATATCTTTGCTATATTGCTGTTTTCAACAGTGCATAGAAGAAATATGTATACATTTAAGATAATGTTTCTGGCACTGCAAGAAAAACAGACATTCAATTGACAATTTGTTCAAGTCAAGCAACAGATTGAACGTAACTACACAACCACATTTCTTTCGGAGATTTATTCACAGAAAAACAAATGCTTCCAATTTTATCCACACGGAATTTTCAGAAATAATGGTGCTTCTTGAAAAAGCCGTTTTTGGTTTTCTGTACAGTTGCACTGAGCACACAAATCATTTATATAGTTGCATATTCATTTCATGCAGAAACCGCCCACAAGTCAAGCCAACATTCCCTAGTCTTAAGGCTTGAGAAGCTGTGGATTTAAGCTTGTGCTTTGGAACGATGCTCTTGGTACATATTAGATGTTTTAGCGATGGAGCAAAAAAGATTTAAAAGTTCCGAATGTGTGTTGACTGAGAATCCCTTCGGGATTGTCACAGAAATGCACTGTCTCTCGCAAATGTTTTATGCAGCATTTGGAAACGCATACTCTGCAGCGGTAATCTAAATATTTATCTCTCTACGGCAGTGGGTCAGTGTATCTTATACAGGACCCCACAGAAGTAAGCTGCGCTCCATTAACACGTTCAGGGCTGAGCTATAGAACTATACCTAAAACTTGATGTTCTTCATGTCCAGTAGTGTCATGTATATATTGGTATGGAGACATTCAAATGTTTAGTGATATATTATATTTTTAGTTAGACGAAATGGGTGATGTAAGATTACAGAGCCATCTCTACCTCTTTGTTTCTATGTGTTTGACCTTGTAATGTAATAATATTTTTTTTGCCCTCTTTCATACTGCCTTCTTATTATTGAGGTGCTTTGCCCCCTATCACAGACTTACAGATAATAATAATTTTGTGTATTTGTAAGCTTCCCGTTTTCACTGTTTCACTACTCGTTGCCATAGGTATCTTGGAACAATCTGCTGTGTGGGTGGATGAAATGAATTACTATGATATGCGAACAGATCGAAACAAAGGCTTATCCCCACTGTCTCAGCGGCCGGCCAATCCACTAGGCATCGATATAGACAGGTAAGAACTAAAAATGCAATACCTAACCAAATGGCGTATAAATTTTAGCATCGGGCAGGACCACCGTTTGGACATGTGCAGCTTATTACATGTTATTTGTTTTCTGAACGCATAAGCGGGTCCACAAGTGGAAGCCTTGAGACAAGGACTGATTGCTCACTCCAATGATCCATGTTGTGTTTACAATATTGGATAGTTGTAAACAATTTGAGTAAGTGTGATTTCTCTGCAACGCTGGTGGCATTGGGGTTTTCACCGTAATAGAAAAGAAGCACTTTGTGTTACATGGCTTTGATGTCTAACAGAGACTTCACTGTTGTAAATATGGCAGTTTATTTTAAGCAGTAAAAAGTATTTTCGTGTTGTGTGTCCTTTTCCTTACGTGGCTAAACTAATTTCACATGTTTGTTGGTTGTAAGACATATATGTAATTTCAGTTGTCAAGGTGCGTATGGTTAATTAAAAATTAAGGTTTAAGGTGCCGGTTTAACAGTAACTGCTGGCCAATGAGTACTAATCTTTACCAATAGATTCTAGGAGAATATGCCAACACAATTTATATTACAGGATAATAGGAGGCCTTGCTACTAAAATAATTCGTTTTTGCATAGCATTCATACAGTAGGATCATAATAAAATATTTCTATACAGTGTGCTTAATAGTTTGTTTAAAGAGTCTGTGAAGATATAGGAGTGTGATCGTTTTGTGGTTCTACCCATCACACATTAAACGGCATTGCAGTCGTGTTTGTGATGGAGTTGTCATGAAGTATAGGACCAGGTCCCCAGCCATATTCATACTGTATGGATCAACATTATAAGACTTAAGGATCTCTTCAATACAGTGATTTCTCAGAAGATGCCAAAGCATGCTGAGGAGTGAACTCAAGAGCAGGCTATTTGCTATCTGCTTATTTAGTGTGAAAAATGTATATTTTAAATAAGTGTTTAAAATACTGACATTTTTCCTTTTTTTTTTTGTATATAAATAATTATTATCGCCGATTTGAAGCCTGGCAAACTGCTCACTAAAAGTTGTTTTCCGAATGTTTATTATTATTTCATTTTTTTTTCTTTATTCTTTGTGCCTCAGATTACCATAGCTTTAGACGACATGGCTTTTTACATGCTGTACGTGTAAAACAAATTCTTAATCCCTTTTTGATTTTGCTTACTCTGAACCAAATGGGAGATCAGTCAGAAGGTCTACTTTCTCGTTTCTTACTCTGAGACTGATGAATTGAAATAGTCTGAAGAGAAGTGTGGTTTCTCCCAATGACAGGGAGCATAATCAAATACACAGATATTCTTCTGATGAATGTCTTAAATGAAAGCCAAGGAAACGCCCTGCTGAAGGTAAAGAAGCCCGCCTCAGTCGTTTCAGGGGGGAATGTTTATATAAAGTGTCCCATAGCTGACTGATAGGAAATCCATTGGGAATTTAGGACAGTACATTTGCCTACTAACTGGGTGGCCCAAGTCTAGGGATCTCAAGTTTAACTCCTTCCAGAGCACTCCTCTGCTGAATGCTGTTGTAACAAATTACTCTTGCTGGCATGCTGCTCTTATTCCTCTTAACACATTTATACATTAGAGGCCTTTCAATAATTCAAACACGTTTAATTTTAAAGCTGAAAAATTATGTATTTTCCTAAAACAGACAGGCAGATACGTACATCTATTTTTGCTATTCCTTTGGTCATAATACATTATGAATATTAAGACACTATATTTTGTTCCAAAAGCTAAAAGCCAAATGCCTTCTATCTAATTTTCAGTTTTTCCTATTTACACAAACAATATTGCTTACTTATTAGCATACACTTTAAAGATATATATATATATATATATATTATATATATATATATGTATGGTAACTAAATAAATAAATAATATATTTATAAATAAAAAATAATATTGTGTTATATAGTGCCATCATATTCCACATGATATTTATAATGGAAAAAATACTCTGAAAAAAGTCTAATAATGCATATGAGTAACTCATAATACATCAGTTGCCTAGTGAGTTGTATAGTAATTATTTTTAAGCTTGAAGGTTGTGTTTCTACTGTGAATACACATGAAGGTTGTGTTCACACTTGCAGAAAAGGAATGGATGCTTGCAAGTCATAAATTGAAGTCTTCTAAATATAATATATATATATATATATTAGTTAAGGTTCTAAGATCTCAGTGTGCTATTTTCCACCAAGCCCTATATTTGCGTAGGGTTGGCAGTTATAGTATAATCATCCCACTAGAGACCATTAGCATGTATTAAATGTTATTAGGCGTAAATGGCGTTAGTTATGTCCCATGTCGTCAACGGAAGATTTGTTTTGCTATTTCTTTCTACAGCTTCTAAAAAAAAATGTCAGGTCAGTAATTGGGCACTTCAGATTTATACATCCTAAAATTATTTCATTTTAAGTAAGAGGTACACATTGATGCCAGAATCTGCTTCGTGACAACGTAGATTAAATGAACACTAACTTTTTAAGTATTTTTTTGAAAGGAACAAGCTTTGGAGAGTAACTTCATATTAGCGAATAGAGAATGCATTTACCGTATATAATATATAGTTCACAATTCCAGCAACTGGTCTGTATTAACATTTTTCTTTTAATTTAAATGTATTAATTTATATTTATACTTGGTATAGAGTGCTTGTAACTTATATTGTACTGTGTCCATTGTAACATAATGCCAATGCAGGCAGCTAATCGCAACCACCATAATCAATAAATGTATATTTTTTAAACAGGTAAAGCCTATGTTCCTTAGAATTACTGCCAAATGGGGATACTAAGCTGTTCAGTTTACTGAATTGATTTTCATTGTAAATAACATTCTTTTGTTAGCTTTGAATTTAAATGTATTCCCACAGTGCATGAATAAAAGTAAAATTGTTTGATCAGGGGAACCCTTGCCTTTATATTTTACAGTTCCTGGGCATTTTACAACATAAATTATTTGTATATTACACAGCATGTCAAACACTTAATGAACACTTTATTCTTAATGCCATATTTTTGTCTTAAATATTTAATCTCACCGTTAGTTGTAGGAATGAGATCTTAAGTATATTTTCTTATAACCATTCATAAGAAATGAATTCTTGCTATTCAATAAATAGGTTATTGCTCAGTAATTCCACAGCTGATCCAAATATCTTAGTAGTTGTAAACTATTTATTTATGCAATGTTACATAATGATTTTTAACCTCTGTTTCTTATTCAGCAAGGGGGAGGTACAGAGTATTTCATGAATACATAACCTTAGAGAAACATTGGATTTATTTTTTTCTCTTTATTCCATGTATGTAAAAAAATGTGTGTTTCTGTGTTGTGTAATGCATGGAAACAGAATATAATGGGTTCTTTTTCGCTCTGTGATTAAACACTCTCCTAATTTTCAGTGTTGCTTTGGAAAATACTTTGCTTTTTTTAAACAGCTGTGGAGTGTTGTTTGGAAAGTACACATTTTTTTTCCCTGCCAAATCAGGAAGATATAATCCCTAAGATCCAAAGCAACTCAACTATAACTCAGCCTTGCTGCACTGAGTGTGGTTAGACCTTCTTTCAAACCAAAGTTTGTTGTTTTGCATGCGGCAATGGTTCATTACCAGAGATCAGTCGTTGAAATAAAAGTGAATATTGAAATATAAAATATGTTCCAAATCATTCAGCTGCAACCCACTTGGCTGCTTTTAGAAGGATCTTCCCGTAGCCTGTTTGTTGCAATAGCCTGGAACCACACTGCCACCTGCTGGAGGCTTTGAAGTATTGCCTCTGAAGGAACAGATTTTATAAATTTATATAAAGACAGAGTACACGTAGAATTCTCTGTTAATAATTCTATGCTTGATCATCAAATCTACTTATGTTTCTAGTATTTATTTTCTACGTTTATATCTGCTTTATATATTTTCTTGGGGATCATTTGAAAACATTCATCATATACAAAAAAATTATTCATTATTAAAAAGAAAAAAATATATGTATATTTTGTCTGATGAATTTTTTTTAGCTAGTTTTCATTCACAGAGATCAGTGTCCCAAAGTGGCTGAGGTTAGACTTACATGATAGTTCTGTCTTTTAAAGTCTCACAGCACTTCTTAGCTGCTGAAATCATGATTTTTCTAGTGTTCTGTCAACAGTTCTACTCCTATTACAGTCTACAAAACAGACCAGTCCATCATGGAGATGGCACAAATGTAAATTGAAGTTAAAACTACCTTTCGTTGCATCTCCATGGCAAATGTACCTTTTTTATTTCAACACCAAATTTGGTCATTGACTAAACATTATTCTACCATTTCTGTTTGTTTATATATTCTATTGCGCCACAGGCATCAAAGCTATACTTAGCATACAAAAGCAACAATAATAAATAATGTTTTTTTTTTCTTCGAGCCATTCACATTTGTAAGGTTATGTCTCATGCATTTGTCAACCAAAAATGATGTGCAAGAAATCATTGTTAGAAGCACCGTTATTCTATTTGAAAAAGCATGCATCATTGAAATGAGGCTTAACTAGATGAGGAACAACAGTCGATTCTGCAGAATCACCACAGTTGCAATGGGAACACCATGTAAACTTATGAAGGGACCTGTCGGCTATCATATGCATTAAAGTATATCTTTAAGTTACTTAAGCTTCACATGTAAAGTTTCTTAAAACATGTTAACCTTAAATAGATATCCTGTAAGATTATACAACAGTGAACTTGATAGACTTGATATTGGTGAGGATATATATATATATATAATATATATATATATATATATATGAGTAATAGAAGCATTATGAAACACTCATCCACAGACACCAGACAAGCCAGAAGGCTTGTTTTCCCCTCAAAAATCTCATGGTGCTGCCACAACCACAAGGGACTCTGGGTAGGCGCATGCAAATAAGGTCAACAATTATCGCCTTTTGCCTATATATCCACTTTACACATGGATCCTATATATATATATTATATATTATATAATATAGAATATATATATATATATTATATAATGTTCACTATGGTGGCACAGCTCTTCTTTTACTGACATTCTGTTGGTTGCTGTACATTTTCCCTGTTCTGCTGAAAGATTTACAAGGCTTTGACAATTTAACTGCCTTGCTGTGATTTAAGTTTACAGAACAAGCAAGAGCTGATTCACTCTGTGGATGATGTGTTACTATGACACACTGTGTTCTATGACAGATCCCATGTATCTGCACAGTGGGTCACTTTAAATCTTTATACAAGCTGATTTATGTTTAGTTTTGTTGCCCAACAACTGATAACTAGAAAGCTTACATATTGTGACATTATTGCCTACAGATAAAACAGGAGTGCTGTTTTTGGAATACATTTGATTTACCTATATTTATATATTTATTTATCTATTGTATTTCTTTATTTAACCATTGGATGTAGGAGCTAAGGCTCATTTTTCTGATAGGAGACTTACAAGTTGCCTTCCTTTTTTAAATTGGTTAACCTTCTTGTTATTAACCTCACCGACATATATGTTAACTTTGTATTCTAGCCGCTGTATCGTTTCTAGAATAATACAGGCTACATATACATTATTTCTGAAAACAATAAGATTTAATCAAGCTTATGCAAATACTGACGCATGCTTTATTTTCATAATGTCTTCATTAAAAAAAATCTAGAGAGGTAGAACGCTCACAAAAAAATAAAAACTTAACTTAGTTATATAAATGTTAGTTGGATTTCTGTATTTTTTTCCATTTTTTTTCCATTT
>VKOC01000006.1:17456822-17484906 GCA_009364415.1 Spea multiplicata | reverse complement strand
TCCCTATATTTTTACCCCATTCTTTTGTTCATAACCCCAGTTCTGACTGCGACCTGTGGGAGGATGATGAAAATACTTGGAAACTTTTAGATCACTTGAATCTATTTTAGTGGTATCCGATATTTTTTTAATACTTGCTGGTTGGGCAATTTTGGTTCTTCTGGAAGCAGTACTTGGTATTTTCAAATAATTTTTTAATTTTTTTTCCACTTTCACATACTATATTTGTTGACTATGTAACTCGGATCTCCAAGGATGATTTTGAATATTAGGTCTTTTGTTGTAAAGGGGTTAAAAAGCATCAGTTAAACCGTGTACTAGGTTATACCTTTAGCCCCTACAACACCCCCACCTACAAAGGACCCCCTTCGGCCATTTGAAAGGTTGAGTTCCTCCTGGTCCTATTGAAAGGTATTTGGGCTGTATATTTCTAGATCCTTGTCAATTAAATATAAAGTAAATCTGTAATATTCTAAAATGCACAATATATTTAAGAAAGTACAATTTCAGAGCACAACCACCCAAGCGGCTAAAGCCCAGTTCAAGCCTCCTCTATAGAACCTTCTGAGGGGTTCATCCTCAAGGCTGTGACGCATCCCTACACGTAAGGACTTTCCCCTTCATATTGTTACAGTCGAGGGGCTATACATTGTCATATAGGGACTGAGACAGGAGTTGCCATAAAGCAGTGGCTTTGGCGGGGGGGGGCAGAGGGGGCCATGCCCCCCCCACATCATGCTGTGCCCCGCCGTGTGCCCCCCCAACTGAAATCAGTCCTCGGCATTAAGTTAATCCTAAAGACCCTATCAACCATAACTGCCCCTAATTTAACCCCCGCCTCCCCGTTACTTTTAGCAGCCCAAATATTAATTTTATACTCAGATGAGTTGCTGAGCCATGTGAACACTATAGGAATTGGGCGGGGCCAATCGTCGGTGTGACTGTAGGGAGGGACTGGGAGAAAAGGGGGCGGGGACAATCAGAGTGACTGCAGGGAAGGACTGTAAGTAGTAACTGCTGTGAGTCACACTGAATGAAACGTATAAAACGAGTGGTATTTTTCATAGCATTTACTCTGAAAAAACCCTCTTTATAATAGATAAAATCGATTCAACTAATCGATAATGAAATACATTGGCAACGATTTTCATTATCGATTATTATCGATTTTATCAATTAGTTGTTGCAGCCCTAATTATCTTCCCTTTAAAGAAAATGTTACCCAAACACAACTAAAATACTTGTTGAGTCCATCCATTTGAGCGGAGCCCTTATTAACGTTAAGGGGATTTCACTTCATATTTCTGTGTGATGTGGGTGATGTTATACAGGCTTGCATGAAGAGTGTGTTGGGTATTTTTGTGGGGCAGATGTTGCAGTGTTTATAGTATTGGTATGGGATGGTACTTTATCTAGTTTAACACAGTCCTCCTTTCAGCCCCTTCTTTCCTTTCAAATTCACACCTTGCAGCTGCATATCCATTACTTGATCAAGTACTCAAAATAGCTTTCTTGGTGTCACCCAGCAGTTAATGGTATGGATACTATGGCAGGGTTGAAAGCATTCTTCTACTGCTTGTTGACCCTGTTGCGAAGATATTAAAATGTTGCTATGACTGGAGGAAGTGCCCGGCCTCGTTGCATAGGCTGATAGTGTGAAGCCACTTATTTATAGTCTATTAGCTCATGGATGATAGCGTTAACCGCACTTGTTTCCTTATCTTGCATAATGGGAATGTAATGCTATTAAAACAAGCTAAATTGCAGGCTTAAAACACTGTTCCACCTACCCTGGTAAATGTAACATTTTTTACTATTACTATTAACAATCCTAGCATGGCTGAAATGTCCAAATCCTTCCCAGAAATAATTATTAAATCATGTAGCATTTCCCTTATTCATATTAACAATGTTAATTTTCATATGGCGTAAAAGCATGCACTTTTTGCCATTTACACTCAGAGCGGCTTTGTAAAAGCTTGTGTTTTACGTGTGAGTAATGAACAAATCACTGTTTTTGAAAATGGGAAAAAAAAGCTTAAAGAGCTAGAAGCTGCAGCCCTGCAGCCGGCCACATCTTCTGTGATCCCATGATTATTGCCACTGATTGGCAGTTTTGAAGACCCAATCAGTGGCAGGAAATGCTCTCCCATTTAAATGAATGAGAGTAGGGCGTCCGCTGGAGGTAAGTATACTATAAAAACATACAATTAACACCAGGTGACTGAGCTTACCTGCAATATATACATTTTTGGCCAAATGAAGGACACAGAAGCCACTATTGGATAATATAATAATATTCCATTTCAATCATTAAAATGGCTAGTATCAAAGTGATGAGTGCTTGGAAATCCTGAATCTAATTTTATGTATACAAGTGTTATACAGTTGCTTACTGGCTTACGATCTATAAATTGTCCAGTTCAAAATCTATATTGTGTTAATTGTTTTTTTTCTGTCTTACAGATTCTTCCTGGGTTGTTCATCGGGAATTTTAAAGGTAACATACTTACTTGACTTTTATGTATGTATTAAGTCTACCTCTGAAGAGATGAAACTTGTTGGAGCCTGTGGGATGCCAGTTACCTTAGGTTCCTTACACCTACTTAGATGATCACATTTATAATTGTATATCCACCTCCTGCATGATGCATACAAATACTTTAATTTAGGTAAAGCTGTCTTAGTCCTGTGGATCCGCTTACCATGATGTAGATAGAGTAGTGAAAATGAGTTGTTCCTCTTGCAAAATAAGCATAGTGATCAACAAGAGCTTAAAACAACTGCCTTTGCAACAAGGTAGTAGTTCTGGGCTAGCTGGTGTCTAAAAGTGGGTTATAACATGTCAGATAATTGAAGAGTGCAAAATATTATGGACCCAAGAACACCTTCAAAATAACAATTTTGTTTCTAGTGAATTTCAAACCCTGGAATTTCTATGTAAACAGAGGCAAAAAGTGATGGCAATTACTGGTCATAACCTGTGATCTACTAACAGAACAGACTGGTAATCTCTTAGATAGGGATGCTTTTGTGGTGCACACAGTGATGATGAAGGATCTTATTTCCTTGTCGGGTTCGTACTAAAGACAACTTCCCTAAACCTTGTTGCAGACTAAGTGCACATACAGGATAATAGTTTATCAGCAGTTGGGTACTTGCAGCAGACCAATGAGCCATAGCCAAAGTAGGATTTTACAGGAATGGTGCTTGGAACGCAGTTTCTTTAGTTCCTAGATCTTAACCCACAAGAGATGATCAGAAATACAGAATCAACTGAATTCGGTACCTGGCATTCTCCTGTTAGCCTTTCTATAGGACACAAGAGGACTCATCCAGCTGTGAGATATCAGAATGGACCACTATGGCTGTAGCATCCTTGCAACTTATCATAGAGTCCATACTATGATGTGTTATGTCAACCTTTGGTGCAAACTGTTGACAGAGAGTTGTAACAACATGATTGTTGAACCCAATAAATTAGCCTCGTGTATAGTTAATACCTTGTCTTACTGTTTTAGACAAATGTTTTTCCTTTTTCTTATGACAGCTGTTACTATTGTTGTTGGCAATGAAGAATTATGACAAAACAATCTGCCTTTTTACTGTCCTATGTTTAGTGTGCTGCAGTGAGTCAGCTAGATGACGGATATAATGTTTGGGGTCTTGATGGAAGGAAAAATGGCACTAATTTTGGTTTTCACTTAACTGCATTAAGCAGATAGGCTGTCATGGAAAAATAATTGTATCTAATGTGTTTCAACAGCAGTGCTGCAAAATATTGTTTGTGGAGTATAGCTGTTAACAGAAGGAACAAACCCTATGGGGAAGAAAGAATAAAACTAGGCCTGAAAATGTGATTTGGTGGATCATTGTATACTAATAATGTAAATGCACTTGTTCTTCCTTGTGCTGTCTATAGTTGTCAAACTATATACGTTCTTACCATTTATATTTAGCTATACGTAAAGAATACTGTACCAGTTGGTCATAGTACGTAAAGTTTTTGGCAATTAAATGTTAAAGTAAGTAAACGCAAATGGGTTTATATTAACAGTATGACAACCTTGACTGTTATAACCAAATGTCTGCTTACCATTATTGTTGCTTGTGCAGATGAATCAATGTTTAGAGTGCAGCTGCATGCTACAAACGAATGGGCACACCCTCCCCCCGCGCGATTGGAGGAAACCGGAGAGGGTGTGCCAGGAGGCTCTGCCCTTTTGCAAATTGTCGCTTATATAAGTTGGTCATTTCTGTGTTTCTGATAATTTCCTATGAAAAGCATCTCCTGAGTGTTGATTATCCCAAATGTCACGCCAGGCCTATAAGCCTATTCCCTTTAAAAGAAGATGGTTGTTAAGGAGTAAATCAGTGGACCACAGTGTGCATGAGACATCAGCAAGCAGTAACTGCCCGGAGACGAGATGACCTATTTTCCTTTGAGCATCTGTAGTGATTTCCTAGTCTTATACTAAGAATTGTTATATAGTCCTAGGCTAGTCCTGTATTCATGTGTGTGTCAGTCTTTATGTGTCTTTGCCCTCTTTTCCCTGTATCATCTGATGATTTTGGTTCCTCTTTCTTCTCCCCATGTCCCAGTTTAAGATTTCTTATCCTTGCTTAAAGGAGAAGTGTCTGAGGATCCTGACTCATCACTCCATCCCTTGTGTGCCTTGTTTCCCTGTCCTCTGTTGTGTCTTGTACCATGTATGTCTTGTCTGGCTAGGTTTCTTTCTCGTCTTCCTGTTCCTTGTTCTGTCCCCCTCGCTTGCTATGTTCTCCTGTACGTTGCTTAACTTCCCTACTCCCAGCCTGCAGCATCCTGCCCATTCGTCTGTAGAGCTATGTCTCATGCCTGTTCCAGGGTGCCTGCAGGATATCACTTTATTTTTTTCTGAATAACATCCGCTGCTATGTCAGGGCCCTGGTGTATGGCTGCACAACCCTAGGTGCTCAACACCTTGGGGCGTGCAGTCGCCCCGAACCAGGTCCTGTCCAACTCCCCTCTTGCACAGTGACTCCTGAAATTCCATTATTGGGCGCTGTGGGTCATTACAGTTGTCTGTATGGACCCAATTCATGACACTTTTTATATGACTGTTTAGTTTACTTATTTGATGTTCTATAGACTCAATGTGCCTTCTCGTTTACACGTACTCACACATTAGCATAACTAACAGGTTTACATGCCAGCATCATGAATGAGTCCTAGTTGGGTGCAATCCAGAATCCAGCCAGGAATTGTTACTTATTAATCTGAAAGTCAACTATCACTGACTACTGGAAAAAATGTCATGTTCGACAAGTAGGATGTATAAAGGAGCAGGGTCCCGGCACTTTTCCAGAATCTATCTTACTGCTGTCATAGGGATGCCCTTTTTTGTAATTGGGACATACCAAAAAGTAAATGAGTTCTGTACTACCATTTGGTTATGACAACTGCATGTAGTCTAAATTTAGAACTGTGTTCATGGAGTGCTAATTCCACCTTTCATCATGTGTCTGGAAAAGCCTTCTTTCTGTGTCAGTGGTATGCAAATTTGTCACAAATATTTTGTTTCATGGAACATCATCACGGAAGTCATTACTATAAATCCCTTATGACAGTTTAGGTTCCTTTTTTGTGTCATGTACAGTGTATTTTTATATATACTTTCTATATGTACTGCAGAAATATAAATTCTGCACAGCATATCTAGCTATAAGACCGTGTATATCTCTTCCACTATATAGGATCAGGTAACTTTGCATTGATCACTCAAACTGCTTCCCTAGATGGTTCACCGGTTTTTAAACTACTCATTATCATATATCTAACTAGCTACCCCACATTTTCATAAATCAAACAAACAAATAAAAACTTCCTCTCCATTGAATCGTAGTATGTTTCAAATTTAAATAACCGGTTCAGTGCATGATGGTTCTCTGCCTAGTATACATGCACTGATACAATGATGGCTCAGCAGTACCAAGACTTTTTTAATGCTTATTCCATATGAAAACTGAATCAAGAAAAGTTGGATTTTCTGACCGTGCCACTCCTCCACCCCGATCGAAATGGTGTAGAAATCAGAAATCACAAATGTTCTGAATTCACCCCAAATCCATCAATTATGCAGCCCAAAAACGAAATTGCAAAAAGATTAAAAAGCCAAATGAAAGATGCAAAGTTATTTAGATGTTTGGTTTTTGATGCACCCTCAGATCCATAGCACTAATAGCAGAGAATAGAAAATTAAAAATAAAATTAAAATTGACAACATGTAAGCTAATAGATAATGTGTGTGGTTTGTAGCTTTTATGGTTGTGATAGTAGGACCTAATGGTTCACGATTACACTATCTTGGGAGAGGTAGAATTTGGAAGAGTTATATTATTATTATATGAGTTTTATTATTTTTATTATTATTATGCCATGCAGCTCCATGTGCATTCAGTACTCGACACTCTATGCATTAGACATATTAGACAGATGTCTATGGATTAGACAGATGTCAAGCTCCCTTTGTATATTTATATACAATAATTACCACAATTATTATACAAAGGTATTTGTTGCTGAATGATTAACCCCAGAAAGGATACTCTTTAAAAATTCATATTACTATTTGTAAAATACATACAAAAAAGGTACGATACTAGCTCGGACACAAATGGAGAGTGCTTCAATAACCTGCCCCATGGCGAATTAGTGATCAAAGAGATTTAAGCTCACTTGTACCATTACATACATCAACATATCAGACTTGTCCTGCAATGTCAGTCGGTCAGTATGAGGCCTTGAAGGGTACCAGTTATGCTATATTAACTTGGCTACTCTCACCTTTTTTGCGTATGTACCATTCATATAAATCTTTGTCAATTATGGTTGCATTTAGCAAGTTTTCAATCCCTTGGATATTGCTGTGATTACTTTGTTTTACCCTGATAGCATCATTCATAATACTTGTCCTTTTTAAGTTATTTGGTATGTTTGGTAATGTTTAAATATAACACACTTCTCGTAATTCACTAAAACAAAAATTCCAAAAACCTGCTTTTCAGCATACAGTAATAAGAATTCTTGCTAACACCTAAAATTACCGGTAGATCCTTACAAAAATCTTGTATGTTTACTAACCATTACTATGTCCTAGGAGTTAAGTATAAAGGGCATTACTGGTGTATAGCGGTAAAATTGAGCCGCCGCCGTATGGAATATTTCATTGGGCGCTACTGATAGCTCCTCGTTTAGGGTTTGTACCATAATAGCTCTTTACACAACACCCATATTCAGACTTGTGGTCAACTTCATCGTCATCTGTAAAGGAGGGTAAAGTCTGAAATATTAAAAATAAGCCATCAATAAAACACAAAGTGTAAAGTGTTGTACTGTATACGTATATATTAATGTTGTATTGATTTGTTTGGTAGATACCACACTAATAGTTTTTGTCTGTATAATGTCATTGCAGATGCTCGGGATATTGAACAACTACAGAAGAATAACATTACTCACGTTCTGTCAATACATGACAGTGCCAGGCCTATGCTAGAGGTAAGCACTGACATATCCTTCATATTTACCTCCACCCTGTTCCCTGGCTCCTGCAAACCATTTGACTGACTTCTAATTCAATGTTTTCTCTTTTTGCATGTTTTCAGGCAGCTGCATATTAGTCATCTGTATGTGCACAATCTCTGTAATCTTAGCCACATCGACTAGACAAACACCCTCGGAGACAATCTCCGCTACTGCCCTTCACTTCCACTGGGGCTTCTATGATGGAGCACTGGTGTCACATGGCTTTCTGGTGCTCAGTCATAGAAGCTCCAGTGAAAGTGCTGGCCAGCTGCGGAGGTTTATCTGACACCCACCGGCTGCCCCCACTAGACACCAGGGAATCGGGGGTGGGGCAGAGTGGCGTATCAGGGGTGTATAAGGCATATTAGGGGGGCAGAGTGGTATATGAGGGTTTTATAAGGTATATTAGGGGGGTAGAGTGGTGTATTGGGGTATAAGGCATATCTAGGGAAGAGTGGCATATCGAGGTGTAAGGCATACATGGGGGTGGAGTGGCATATAGAGGGGTAAGGCATATCAGGGCACAGTGGCTTATAGGGGTATAAGGCATATTAGGTGGTATAAGACATAGGGGGGAAATGGCATATAGGGGTATAAGCATAACTAGGGGCAGGTTAGCAAATAACAGGAAATAACAAGAAATGCATTCTTCTCAATCATAGTTTTTTATTAAATATGAAAAAATTGTTTACTATTAAAACGATTTGAGGTATAAAACCTAGTTTGTGAAATAGTGTGTTTGGGTTCTTGTACATTTAAATATAGGAAATTAAAATAAGAAGCCAGCTAGAGGAATTCCATTGTGATAAAGATAAGTGTTGTGTAGAGTACAATGGCATGTTAATGTCAATTTTAATTTTTTTTATTCTGCTGGGGTTTTTTTGTTTTAACACCCAGTTTGTTCATTAAATGATTTCAAATAAGTTAAACATTTGCATATTGTTTTTTATCTGATTAATCGAAAAAATAATGGCCAACAAATTGATTATGAAAATAATCGTTGGTTGCAGCCCTAGACATGATGTAATTTTGTTAAAGGCTATGTTGTACAGAACTGTATTTGTGATATGCCATATGATTGTAAATGATGTTTGAAATCCAGGGTTTCTGTATGTCAATGACTGTCTCTATCGTAATGGTTTGTCACAAGGTTTACATGATCATTCTGCTCTGTTTAACATGCCAACTTTCTAGAGTCATGGGCCTGCCAGTAATCTAGCGTCACTCATGCCGTGGAGATATAAACATGCATGTTCTATTATATTGCTGAAGTATGTTTATGTAAACATATTCCATGGATTGTCCTGCACGGATCGAACACAATCATAGCTCAACTGGCCCTAGTGTCATGAAGCTTTTCTGTCTTTTGCTGAGGGAGCTTATTTTACTAATTATTAAAGTCTTATCAAATGTGAAGTCAAAAGTCACATCACTTGAAGAAACAAGTATATTGGGGTTAAGATGCATAAATCTGTTGATCATCAACCCTGAAGCTAAACTCTGAACTTGCCCAGGATAAAAAGTGTTTTATTTTCTTTTATTATTATTATTTTATTTTTACATTTTATTTAAGCTTTGAGTTTTTTTGTTTTTGTTTTTTTCCTAATATCCATATTTAAAAGACATTTTTAAATGTGCATTTCTTCGCAGAATTTTACCTGTAGTTCCCATTGGGAGTAAAGGAAGAAGGTAGCACAATTGATGCTAATCCTTTGGCTCAGCTAACACAGCAAAAATATTTTTTTAGTGCCTACAAAAGTTGCAGTACGTGAACGGAACTGACATTATACCTGCTGGGTCTAGGGTTGCCACCTTTCTTGCAAAAAAAATACTGGCCATGCTAATCTGCATAATTAATGATACATGCGTGACATCACAGGAAGTCATATGAGAGATATGATACATATGCGGAGGAAATTTTCCTAAATCACACAAACAAAAACATTCAAAGAATAAAATCACACAATTATAAATAACGTTTATTGAACGAAAACGAATAAATTAAAGGGAACACTAAATACAAATACACCTGACAACTTCACCAAATAGTGCAAACATTTAAACAGCTCCTATGTATGTATGCAGGCAGAGGTAGGGACATAAGGCTTTCTCGTCCACAGGGAGCAAGCTTACACAGGCCGGCCGGTCCGGAGATGCTGCCAGACTCCAGAGCGCCGCTGGGGGAAGTGACATCATGAAATGAAACATCACTTCCCCCACAGCGATCAGCCTCAGGCACAGCCACAAACGCGGCACCAGCAATTAGACATAGCACTGCGCTAAAGACAGAGCGGCAGGAGGGGGAGCGCCTAGTGCCAATCACCCTACCGGTCTGCCCCTGCAAAAAAAACACCGAGTCCGGCAGGGTGCTCTAAATACCGGCTGCGCCGGTGAAATAACGGCCAGGTGGCAACCCTAGATGGATCCCATTTGTCTCCGCCACCAAAAAGTGTTACACATGAAACCCAAACCCCCCCTCATTGTATCAATAAAATAAAGACACTATTATATTCTTCACGTCTGATTGCCTTTTTTTCATGAGTCAGCTTTAGGGTAAAGAAACCTGAACAGTCTTGTAAAGCAGCTTCAACAGATGGAGAACTATCAAAATGCCCCCCCCCAGCTCCTGAGACTTTCAGTATGTCCACAACATTACCAAGAACCACTGACTGTTCTCATACTGCAGACACGTACTCTGAAATAAAAATGTCCTTGAAAAAAAAGGCTATTTCAGTCGCCCTGTTGACGGTAAAAGTCAAACAACACTCGACAATCTTGAAAAGACTGGCCAGGTGGTAAAGACACACTATTTGCATATAGCTAAACAGATTAAACTTTCGGGTTAACCCTAGGGTAAAAATATAATGTCATAAGTGGTTTTCTTGGAAATCTTCCATTTTGACATTTTGAAATGCACTAAACTTGAGTTTTTTATTCTGTAAATGTATTATTTACTTTAGTTTTACGTGAACCTACATATCCCAAATTTGAATGTATACATGCAATTATACAGTATACATGAGATGTTAAATACATACAGCCCCTGCCCTCGAAACTATATAAAACTATCAAATAATAATACTATATGGTGGTTAGAGGGCTCTGAAAAATAAACATAGCTGGCAGGATTTTCTTATAATAATGATGTTCTGTAAATGTAACATTTATAGCCTTTACAGTTTTTCTAGACATGTGTTTCTGTATTTGTAATGTTGGCAGGAAAAGATTACTTTTAGTTGTTTAGCTTTCCATCTTATTCTTCATCTTTTTCTATATTACCTTGCTCAGCAATAAAATTAAAAAGGAAGTCTTAGCACTTAGAATGAATTGTTTGTTAGAGGAAAGGGTGATGTGATAGAGTGAAATAAACATTATTTTGAAAGGAGCAAAAAGAATGAACATGTTGTGTAAGTGATCATGCATTTAGAGCGCTTTTGGAAGATGCATTATGATTTGATAATAGGTTAGTTTGAAACTATTACTAAATTTACATTATTTTTAAAGGGGTTTAGAAGCAGTCTAAGGCATTATAGTAGTATATTTCAACATATTGGCCATTACATTTATGCTTGGGACACATCGAACTTTCCTCTTATGTTCTGATGCCTGCACCAGTATAGAAAATCCCAATTATGAAACATGGAGTTTTGAGAAAAAGTTGAGCTTTGCAAATAACGCATCTAGTAACAACACGTTGGGGCAGAAACCTCCGTTACATTTTTATCATTATTTTTTACCGGCATGTATAGGCATGACTAATCTTTCTGGGTTTTTTTTTAATCAGAAAGCCATGCATCACAGCAAATTACCAGCATTTCTTGTGTTTGGTGTGGGATTTTATTTATCTTTGTATTGATGACTTAACAGTATGTATTGGACTTCTGTCTTGGTATCTGCGGTTGTTATATATCAGACTTACACGAATTAGTGAGAGCAGAAAATATACCATACCTGCATTGGCTGATTTAAACACTATGATTTTGTTATCTCACTAGAAATCTTGCTATTGTGAAAGATCAACATTTTGTTAACCCTTAAATTTGTACATTAAATGATTCATCTTTGCATCACAAGAATGATGAATCGTAAGCAGAAGATGGTGCCGTCTTCATGCTTTATTTTAATTTGGTCTGTCTGTATTACTGAATAATAATTTGTGTTAACCTGGTTTCGGATATGCGTTTTGGAACCTGGGAATTTTGGTACTTGCTTTAATAGGCAAGGGCAATAAATTAAAGTGGACATAAATTAAAGCATTGACTATTCTATATCAAGTTAATTCCTAACCACCAAAACTAGGTCTTTATTGTCTCTCCTGAAACTAAAATCAGTTAAACCGATACAGTGAGAGCTTACAAAACTAGAGTAAGTTATAGGATTTCACGATTGGCAAGATTTGAAACAAGCGAGAGTTTAGTAAAATTTCTCAAAAAATCTGATTTCTATGAAACGCAAGCGCATGCAGAAAAAGTACGTTTTCCATGTGTTTTGCTTGTGCAAGCGGTTACAGACCAAGAACAGAAAGGAAAAAAAACCCCAAACACTTTCCTAACAATATATCCATGAATTACTGCAACATATTTAAAACAGCTGCTTCCAAATACATATTATTAAATACCATGTGTTAATTATATATTATAGTTTAAATGCCAATATGTGCCGTCTTTTGGTTAACTGGATAAAGTCTTATACAAGTTCCTGACACATTGCACAATTTTGGTTTATATTTCAAATATACTTTAGCAGCAGTAAATACCCACTTGAATCTGCAATGACTGAATACACAAATGTGCATCTAATGTCAGAAAGTTTTACTTTTAATAAAAAGTTGAAACACGCATGGAATAGGCATAAGGTTATTCTGAATCTAAGATGAGACTAAGGACTGATTAAGGTTTAAGTCTTTACAATAGTAAAAACAACTAGATGAGCTGACTAGAGGGTTTTATCTGCTGTTAAGTTTTATGATTTTATATCAAGATTTAGATATAGTCCACTTTCCAACCATTTTTTTTATCGATCAATGCTCATTTTTTTACCAAACCATTAACCATTGTTATTCCTTTCCTTGACTAGTTAGTTACATCTTTGCTGCTTAGGACTCTTTTTACCATTACTTACCATTATTACTACGCATTAATTACTTTACCATTTTATTACTTTTAAAAAAAAAAATTAAATTAAAAACCGCAAATCTCAATTCTGCAAATATTTTGTCCTCCATAGCATCGGTGAGATATAGTTTTCTTATAATTAAAAATAGTAACTTTGTAGTGGAAATACCAGGGTATACCTAAAAACAGAACATTTAGAAAACAAACCTTTTTATAGCTAAACTGAAGCGTGCTACGTTTTATACAATACCTAGATAGTTTTGAACGCGTGTGACCTTTAATACTTTAGTTAACCAATAAAGCTATCATTTTGCCAGATTTAATAGTTAACAACACATGGCTATCTGGATCCCAGTGATAAGTCCAACACTGCCAAAATATTGCGATGGTGTAATTTTCATATAGTAGGGAAACATGAACTCTGCTTAATCGTGATAGAAAATAGAAATAAAATTAACTTTTTAGTTTGCCAAAACACATTTATCTATTTGTAAAAAGGTTCTCTAGCCCGATATAACATAACCTTGTCATATCTTTTTTTATTGTAATGTGGGCAAGCTGTAGATAAGTCATGTCACTAAATTAGCAGGCAATGACGCCTCTTATATAACTAGTTTGGCATACTTAAGAATTTCTTTAAATGCCAAGTCGTGACTGTTAATATATGGAAATGATGTGGGTTTCATTACCAAAATCCATAACTATAACATTGAAAAATGCAAAATATGTGGCTAAACAACGCAACTTATCTTACAGACATGTTTACAAGATAAAAAAAAATCTAAATCTAAATGTATTTGTAGAGAAACAGAATCTAATGTGTGTGTGTGTGTGTGTGTGTATATATATATTACAGTACTCATTATAATATTTTTTTTTTTGTTCTAAGTACGTTCCATCCATAGAGCGTTTCCCGAAAAAAAACATAGATATATGTTGTACTACCCTCAATTAAGGGCCTTCTACCATCATAACGATGCCGCTATTTGCTTAATATGTATTTACCATAGTTGACGTAGCATTTGCTGTAATCCTTTCCTTCTCAGATCCTAAGTGGTGATTTCAATTATGATATGCAAACCTCCACACTAGCTGAACCAGATTCTTTACTTTCACAATCACCTGTGTTTCTCATGTAAACAAGCCTTCAGTTGCTCCAGCTCGTTTCAGCATATAGCCACTTTTCTCAGCCTCTCGTGCGTAATTTTTAGATCTATCTACAGGTTTCATATACTCCAGACTTGCTTTTGCTTTAACTTGCTTTCTAATTATTAAAACTAGATTAGAACTTTAGGGATCGCTAATGTAATAGCATTAATTTCATGAAGTACAAACAACCCACGTTTGCAGACCTCTGATGATGTTAAGAATAACCTACTGGCTGGAAGCGGTTGTATACAACACTCTTGAGATGTAGCTTGGAGGGTGTAGGACAGTGTAGCTATTCTTTGATCTTTCACTATGAGAAAAAGACCATAATCTTTGGAATGCATTAAAACAATGGGATTTACTTTTTTATGGATAAACTTTTTTCTTCCATTAAAAGAGCAAAAGTTGCTTTAGTTTAGTAAAACACAAACAAGAAGTATAAAAATCTAACAAAGTTAACTTTTAAAATCAATAATGATTTTTTTTATTATTTCAGGGTTCTTGAAATCCTGGGGCAGTTCTGGGATTGACTTTATTACATTACATTAATTTATAAAGCGCCGGCAGATTCCCCAGCGCTGTTACAGTCAGTAGAACAATTTCACATACAATAACAAACTGGTGTAAAGGAGAAGAGGGCCCGGCTCTTGAGAGCTTACAATCTAGTCGGTGGTTTAGGGGGGAAGTGAGACAATAGGAGAGGACAGCTTGGATGGGGATGAGTTGATCTGGTTCCGATGATCTGGTTCCGATGATGTGTTGAAGCTGTTCATTATTCAGATACCTTGATTATGATGGTTGGGAGTACTAGGAAGGAATGTTGTACGCTTACCTGAACAGGTGGGTTTTCAGAGAGGTTTTGAAAGTTGTGTACGGGGAAGAAAGTCTGATGGAAGACTTTCAATGATGTCAAGTGTGCAAAGGATGCTAATAATGGCATTAGGGTAACAAAGTGAGGGAACGTACAGGTCATTGGATTACAATACTTTTAGACTTTTGGGGTTTTTTTTCCTAATACTACTTGATGATTTTTCTTAGCACGAACTCCCTTTAGGAGTAAATTACCAGGAAGGATTATTATTGCAGTCACATATATATATATATAGAGAGAAATAGTTACATAAATATATATATATGCCAGGTTTGCTTGTTTGTTTTGTCTGGTTAGCTTGTGAGCAGTTTTCTATTTGAACAGCTCTGCAAGGCTAGTCTTAAGTCAAGGTGGACATTTTAACCGTAAAGTATGGGTGAAAACCGGTGAGGAATAAGTGGCCAGAAAGGAGTTTAAATAGATTGAGAGATTGGCGATGATCAAGTAGTTTTGTACTAATGACAGAAATAATGGCTGATACATTTTTTATTTATTTTTAAATGATTTCAGAGCACTAGGTTGCAACCTTAAGGCAATATTTTTATTTTTTTTTTAAAAAGCAAAGGTCAATATACAGGGCTGATTCAGTGAAAAATCAAATGATCATTCTGGAATCAGGAAATATTTCTGTCGCATTGGAAAATCCCTTTTTTTTGGTGCTTTTTTCTGGATAAACGGCAGGATTGAACATGATCTTTTTCACTTTTCTTTTTTCAATCTAAATTACTATGTTGCCATTGTTCTATGTATTGGACTGTAAAAGGTAAGTATGGGCAAACACAATACAAGTACATTATGCAATCGTTTTGAACTTTGTTGTTTCTAAAAGTAAATGGCTTTAAGTGAATACTTTCATAAGTGATTATAAACTGTAGCTAAATGACCAAATTCTGAATCAAATCTTTTTTCTAAGTAGGCAAAGTAGACAATTATATTTCTGACTAGGAACATTTACAATTACGCTATAGAAAACCTACAATTGCTATTGCTATAGGCATTACTAGACAAAACTTCTGTACAAATACAAATCCCAGTAGACTGGTGGCTATGGCATCTAAAACTTTAGTCCTTTTGGTCTGTACTATTGGATCTTTATGGAAGCATCCTTTTCTGGCTCAATAGAATTTCTGGCTTCTGTCTCGCTCCTAAATTCTACATAGATTTTTTTCTGCCTTGTTTATGGGGAAATATATATATATGTATGTGTATGTGTATATATATATATATATATATTATATATATTTAATATAATAATAAATTAGTATCATGGATATTGTTTATTTGCTGTAACTGTGTCTGCAGTATATCCTACAATGCATGTGTAGACAAGTGTTATTTCAGTAACTTGGGTAACTAGTATGTTATTATATGAGCTCTTATCACTGCTCCTTCACAACTTATTTTTATTAATACATCTCTGAATTGTCTGCACAGGGTTTGAAATATCTCTGCATTCCAGCATCCGATTCACCACATCAGAACTTGTGAGTAATTGCTTTGCTTCCTTTGTAATCTTGTTGTGTCTTTTGGATTCATTTGTCAGGGTTATTTTTTTTAATTAGATGTATTATTTATTAATTTATATAGCACCACCATTAGAATCTGATCTTCAGTAATTAAGAAAAAGTACCCTTCCACCACCAGCCATATGCCAGGGCAATTTAAGCGAGAGGTGAGAAAAGCACATAAAAGGTGCAGATGTGAAGGGCCGAGGAGGGCATTTGGTGCATGCGATGGAAAATAAATGTCCCTGTTAACTTTGCTTAATATCATGTAAGATTGTTTACTCGATAGAGCGTCCCAGTTCTCACTATTGCTCAAGCACATTCTTGACTGTCTCTTACTGAAATGCTGCTGGGTTTGCACTGACTCAGGGACAATGAAGCAACAACTTAACAGAGTTTTCATCATTGATCCTTGAAGAATGGCCATGTGATTGCTGAAGTGCTGGTCCAGTATTGAACATTGGTAATTGTGTATTTAATTGATGGTGGCAATCCTATTAATAGTAATAGACAAATTAATACTAGAAAGAGTACAATCATTTTCCTATTTGAGAAAGAAAGTAAGTAAAGGTGATTGCATGGGAAATTCCCAATCTAGAAGCAAATGGAAACTAAAATTAGGCTACCTTTCTAAATTGCTAGTTGGGGCATCATGGTAGGGTTTTGTTTTAAAGGAGTACTACAGACCTTAATATTCTATACACAATAAAGGAGCACATTTCGTTTATGTTGTGCGGTGGGCTCAGCAGGACATCACTGAAGATTCTTTAACAACTTATGTCATGCTTTACTAATTACACCAAATAACCCTAGGCAATGGTTTTTACGGATGGGAAAAACAAATAGATATATATTTGTAATCTTCTTTATTTGTAGAGCACTAGGAACATCCAAATTGGCTTTTTATAGCTAAATGTGTGTTACATTTACATAGATTCCTCTATAAATTATTTTAAAAAGTTTTCCACACTTTTTGTGCCATACCTTCCTCTATAGTTTTAAATTAGGTGCTGGTATCCAATAACTTTAATCTTATCATATTATGGATTTTATTGATCCATTCAAATTAATTTATAATAGGCATATTTGCCACAAACCATTATATGTACACTACAGTTCAAAGGTTTGGGGTCAATCAGAAATCTCCTTGTGTTTTGAAAGAAAAGCATATTTTGTCCATTAAAATAATCAAATGGAACATGTACAAAGACTCTTGTAACGGAGCTGGCTAGTCCGACCGACTGCCTCCGCTTCCTTGTGCTCCCTTAGCCTGGGACAACACACTTTCCCCGGTTCCCCAGTCACTAGCCGAGACTCAGTGTAGGGTATAACATTAAGAACGCTTTATTGTACACAGACACAGGTATATATATCCATATAATCAACATACAGGATGAGACGTCTGAGTAACAGAACCACCCCCTTTAGCTGGGGGATTCAGGTCTCCCAGGAACAATAGGGGAGATAACGGGATTCGCCTCTGATATCTTCCACCGATAGTCAGGCTGGAGCCCTGGCCACCCTGTGGAGATAATCCTGTCTGGTACACATAGTGAGGCAGGAGACTATTCTAGCCGCCCAGAGGTTCCAAAAGTAAAACCTGTATGTCCTGGTACTGGGCCTGGCGGTGTTGGCGGCAGAGGGCAGCTTCTGGGCAATAGGAAAAAGGGGTAAACATAGAAACTGGGTTCCAGGGGAACGGGTGGTTGGGCTGTATAAGATCCACAGCGGTGTGTCTGAAGGGGACGAAGGTCCGTCACAACTGCTCTTATCAACAACATCAGTCCTGCTGTTCCCAACCCTTATATATACCTATAATATCATATATCTTATATATAATAATATTTATACTATATATATGAAGAGAAGAGCTTGATATTTTTGAATTATTTTATTTGGACTTGTGTATTCTAAGCAAATCCTTTATATATATATTATATATATATATATATATTCCTCTTACAAGGCCTTTCAACAACTGTCTCCCTTCTGTAAAGTAACAGTTTAGAGTCGAGCGAGTGGCGGGTTACTTTGATGAGTAATGCTCAGTGAAGCACATAATTCAGTTTAGTCTACACTTGTTTGCTGCAAAAATAGCAGTTTACGTTTCCTGATCTAAACCAGAATTTACGGTATATCCCCCCCCCCCAATGTATTGCATTCCCCACACCTCCGCACTCTTTGCTCCAGCTTGTTTCCACATCATAGAAAGGTTGGAGAATTCCTTGAAGTATAACGTGTGCACATGTATAGTCTCAATTAATTTAGTTTGCTGACTGCAAGGATACATGATCCAGATGTGGGCTATGCCAAGACTTGACAGTTCCCCTGGCTTTTGAAGGTGTTATTAAAATGGTGCATTAAAATGCTATTTCCTGGAAGTCTGTCCATGATAGTTGACCAGAAATTACAAATCAGTTCATACAAGGACTATATATAGTGGAAAAAGAAACCTTCTGTTTTGGTGGTGCTAGGATGATTCCCCTAATGGAATTTTTCTGAATAATGGACTTGACAGGTCCCATGGCTGGTCCATGATAGCTGACCAGAAATTACAAATCAGTTCAAACAAGGACTATATATAATGGAAAAAGAAACCTTCTGTTTTGGTGGTGCTAGGATGATTCAGAAGTTTTCTGAATATAGGACATGGACAAAATGAAGCATGCATGGTTAGACAACTTAGTCTTCTGACTCTTGTTCCTCCTCCCCTGTCTCTACAGGAAGCATTTGTATCTAAGCGTCTTGAACATTCTCAGTAGCACTGAAATTATTAAAGCAGTGTACAAAATATGAATATCCATTCATTGTAAGTTTTTTTTCAACTTGGTGGCCTCATGCCACCTTTGTGCACGTCATACCGTTTTCTTTTTTTTTTGTCAGCACTCTGCCCCCCCCCAGTCACCGTGGCAACCAGATTTCATCCACAATCCGTCTACTTGTCTATCAGTCTGTGTTGGTCCGTATTTAGCAACATTGTCGTAATGCGAAGCATGTATAGACACCCTTTGCTGAATAATTTCAGTGATCAAGAAATAATTATAGATAGAAAGTCCTTTAATCCTAGCTTTAATGGTAATGCATTCTTCTGAGTATTACTAATGAATGACCCTGAACGTTACAGCAGCCCATGCTGCACGGTTATTACAGAGAACTGACACTAACATGGTTAGCATGCTAAAGAATAATGCATACTGACCCCGTATGCTGCGGTATGTATTTTTCATTGTACAGAGTACACTGTTAGTATCAAGTGTGGTAAGCAGTTCCCCCTAGATGAGGACATTAGCACTGCTCCATTTTAGTGCATAGGGTTTTTGTCACACAACACTGCTTTGATTTAATGAATAAAGTTCTCTTTCTGGTCCAGGAGATGGGAAGCTGGGATTCTTAGCTTGACATAAATGGTCTTATCGCTATAGCAACTAATGAAATCGTCTTGTTTCTTGGACAATTCTACTAGTTGCTATGGTGATAAGACCAACTTTAAAATAATCACATTTTATACTAAAATAAAGAAGCTACATCTACTGTTTACTACGTATAATTTAGTAACACCACTGAATGTTTTGTGTGGGTAAAACTGAAATCTCAGATTGGCACGATGAAATGTTTTTTTTTTTCCAAATGAAACTAAACCAGAGATCAAAGAAGAAAGTAAACAGAAACTGAGAAGGTTTATTATCAAGTAAATCTATGTATGTTTTTGTTATTCTTCAGACAGTCCAGACTTCGTAGGTACAGCTTTTGTTCCAGTATAGCTTATTTTTGCACGTACGACTGAATACTATGTTTTACGAAATTTCCTGCAGTTTTAAGAGCTGTCCTGTGTTCTGCGCTTTCCAGAACACGGTACGTTATGTTGTCAATGCCCATAACTAACTTACACAAGACCATTGCCTTGTAACTTAGTTATATAGTTAAAAGTTGGCTGAACAAAATAGTTTTAGCGGATTCACTAAAGCATGTTTGCCAAAGAAAGTGCAGGAGGATTTCTGTGTTAACGCAACATTATTAAACCTAATGACATATATCATCAAGTTTTACTACAAAATTGGTTAATTGGCCCTGTGTTATTTATAGTTCAATCATGATTCAAATTTTAAAACATCTCATCATGTTAACTGTGTGTTTTATAAAGCCAACTAAGTTATTTTTTGCCTTGGATGGAAGAGTAATCATGCAAATCACAAAGAAAAGATGATTAGATTATTGCTGATATGAAGTAGACATACATTTTAGGTTTTTTCCCCATGTGTTTTTTTTTAAATCTGATCTTTAATATGTAAGATATCTTAAAGTGATTTTTTTTAACTGTTGTAACTAGCTTGGGTCAAAAAGCTAAATTAGAGAAGACCTTGAGTTGGCTTATCTTCGGCTTGCATTCATCTACTCTTGACAAGCCAGGTGGAGCTCAACTAGCTATTCTTTTAAGTACAAAGTACAGACGTGGTATGGAGTAAGGAATTTTCCACCCTGTCTGAATATGAATGTAGCCACAGCTCATTTTAAATCCAGTTTCTTCTTCAGAACAACGTCAAAAGTGAGTAGCAAATTATTAGGTGGGGATCCATAGGGGAACAGGAGAGGTGAAGGACTAGTAACTGCATTACTTGTTAACCTACCAAGGATGAGTTCCAGTTACCCTGATGATTAAGCTAGCCCGTGTCTAACCCTGGAGACAGCCGAGCCAACTCGATTCCCGAGGATCTGTGCTAACACGCTAATGTTTCTTTATTGGCTTACAGGACACAACATTTTAAAGAAAGCACAACATTTATCCATGAGTGCAGACTAAAAGGGGAAGGCTGCTTAGTTCACTGGTATGTATCATCCAAAAAAAATGTTTTTTCAGCGACATTTGGAAATATTGTGTTAAACAAAAGTGCAGCCAAGTGATTGGATTGTACTAGCACATAGTATTGGTAATATATCAATATCTGTTCAATCCATTC
Organism: Spea multiplicata; assembly: GCA_009364415.1. NCBI lineage: Eukaryota > Metazoa > Chordata > Amphibia > Anura > Pelobatidae > Spea > Spea multiplicata. The sequence continues at coordinate 17,463,745 of VKOC01000006.1, read as the reverse complement.
TTATCTATAAATTTTGCTCTTTTAATTTGCAACCAAAACAGGTTTCAGCTATATTTAACAAGGCAAAACTGGACTAGTTATCTGGAGCCCTTAGTTGAAGCTTCATATTGGTTTTTTTGGTTTTGAATGCTCTCAGTTCTCGTATTAAATGTGTTCTGGTTTTAGTTCTGCATTGGTACATATATCATATTATCTGTTTAAGTGTGTTTGGAACATTGACCAAATTGAACGTAGGTGCTTTTCAGTAATCACCGCTTACTGCTCCAAATGTCACCACTGCTGTCCATGGTGCTGATATGTATAACCATAAAATAAAATATTTTCATTGCCTTACCATACTAAATACCTCTTCTGATAAATCATGTTAGGATGTGTTTTCCTCCCAGAATTGTGTCCCTTTTGTTGGATGCAGTTAATTGAGTGTGTGCACGATTCAATGGTTTCTTTTGTGCCTGTTTTTCCTGCATCTACCGCTATGAAAGTGATCATTGGATAAAATAAAATAGCAATGATGTATTAAATATTTCCTCAATACTACAATGGATCAATAATTGCAGACTACATGGAAACCATGTTTTCTCCCACCTACTTTGCTGCTTTAACCTTTAGTACCCTCATCCCCATGGGCTCTCAGACACTGGCATAACCAACAGCATTGTTAGGTTTTACAATCTGTGACCCATTCCTGCATTACCCTGTAATGCCATTAAATCTAATATTAGTGTTCAACAATTCAGAAACCTTCACAAAACCATTTATATGCATTATATATTGTAGCAATGGTCTAGAATAAGTGAATCCTAGAACCACATGTATTAAACTTTATGTACCTTGGAGCATACATGTAGCAGATATATCTGAAATACTGGCATAACAAAATTCTCTATGGATGTCTCCACAACATTAAAAGACGTGCCATGGCTTTAAAACATGGAGCACTGTGATATGTCCTAAAGGCACACAGCACCTTCTATTGAAATCGATGGATGCTGCAGTGAGCCTCCGTAGTGTAAATGGGGCTGTTGAGGAGATCAAGTTCTTCCCTGTAACTGGCCCATTCAGCAGTGGGACACTGGGTGGTCTGATCATCCAAGAGGCTGATCGGGCCTCCAGTTTTGCCTCAGGGGGACTGCCACAAGGTTGTTCTAGGCCAGGGTACGTGCTCGGCCCCATGATTAAAGCGTGACTGAATAACACCTCACGGTCAGTAGATATCTGTAATTGTGGTTACACATATCTTAATTTATCCCTGATTAATAGATGGTTCTATTGTGTGACCATTCTATGAAATAGTGTTTGTATATAGATAAAATAATTTCATAGAAAAATAAAGTAGGTAGAACCTCATTGTCTTTTCAAAATATATCTGTATTGTCAGGAGGAATCACCGTATAAATGTGAAGGCATATAGTGTAGACCTTTGTTCTGTGTACGGTGTTTTTTATAATCCTAATGGTGGCATTTTTAATGTGTTTGTACTTTTAATTTTTTGAATCTGCTTTTCAGTTTGGCAGGAGTTTCCAGAAGTGTTACTTTAGTAGTTGCCTATGTGATGACAGTCACAAGCTTTGGATGGGAAGATGCCCTCTCTGCTGTACGTGGTGCAAGAACGTGCGCCAATCCCAACATGGGCTTCCAGAAGCAGCTTGAGGACTTTGAGAAACATGATGTTCACCATGTAAGTGACTATGCTACAAGAGTTAATACAGCAGTGACGGTACAGTCAGCAGGAAATACAGAAAATAAGTCTGAAATGAGTGGCAAAAACTTGATTAGATAATTCAGTGCTTGCGGGTGAAAACTTTATTACAGTTATCTTAGAATATGTTTTGAATACAACATATGATACTTTTCATGCTCTGTAGGAATGTCAAGCTTGAATTAACACGTGACATAATATCATCTAAGGGCTCTGTCAGAGCCCATGGTGTCAATCACCAAAAAAGACCTGTTCAACTAAAGTACTGATGCTTGCAGGGCAGTGACTTCAAGCACAACGCCAAAGCAACATTGGATTAGCTCAGAGACAGATAGGTGAATATCCTAGAGTTGCCCAAGGTCCTGATCTCAGTCTTGCTGTGACTCAGTTGCGCTGTTTCAAAATTGCAACCTACAAGCGACGTCTAAACATCTTTGGAAGATTGTCAAAATTGTAGGGCCATAATGCATTCAACCGTAAAGTTTCACATTGAAACACTTTTTGTTGCTTCCTAATTGCACCACCATGCTGGCTTGATTTGAAGAGAAAAAAAAGAATACTTGGGGACTTTCCATGTCCAGGTCCTTCCTTATTTCATTTGAGTCATTCAAAACGTTTTAGTGCATGCGCATAGTAAGCCCTCTCACTACTTACATAAAGTACAGTGGCAGAAAACTGCTCTAAAGGTTCACATTGGGACAAATGTAATTTTTTTAATTAACATTTTTAATATTTTATTACCTTACTATTTTTAATAATGAATGATGGGAAGGGTGATGACTAAATAAAAACTCATTGTGGCCACAGCTGTATATTTTGGCGTAGACTGGTCTAAAGCAAAATATGCAGACATATCTATACAAATTTGATGGTTTTCTAGGTAAATATAGAAAACATGATTTACAAATTAGTTTAAATTTATAAACTATTTTTAACTATTTTTAAAGATTTAACATAAAATAGGTGTTGGATGCAATTATACCATAGCTCTGTTTAAATATGTGTTCTTTTGACAAGGCAATTAACTCCATTGCCTTGAAAATAAAATATACTGAATGTAAACTTTTCACTAGAATATCAAATATATATATATATATATATATGCTTAGGATGACTTCAGATGTCTTAAGGCAAGTTGCCTTATAAAGCAATGTTTTATGTGATCACAAATGTCCAACAACAGGGTCTGCCCAGGTCCTGATTAGACTTAAAGAAGGACGTTGGTAGAAGAAAGTATTGTCATAGTTGTCATAATTTGAAGCAATTAGAACCACAAAAAAAGTTAACTATTTTTCTTTTTTAATTGTAGATGCGGAAATGGCTTAAGGAGACTTACGGTGAGAGCCCATTCCTTGATGAAGAAGAAGCCAAACAACTTCTTGCCAAATATAAGAAACATGAAGAAGAGGAGTCTCAGCGTGCTGGGAGTTCTGGAAGACAATGGAGCAGCCACCTAACCCCACTCTCTTCCATGTCTTACAGCAACTACACCACTGAGACATAAATGTATGCCTCTTGTTTATATCTTCTGTCTGACACTCTACAAATATCACCGGTCAGAGTTGGTGATTGGCACTAGATAGGTCTTAAGATCACACAGAATTTGCTATTTTAAATTAACACTCGATTCCCCATTTACTGCTTATGGCAGCAGATATTTTGCAGAATGTTTTCAGACTGGTGTATGAAGGGAAGAGGGACATTTCTACTACTACTATCTTGTTTTCTAGGAATCCTGGCACATTAAAATATGGTGTGCTTTTTTAAACAGGAGTCTTTTGAAAGCTTTGTTTGTGGTTAAGCACTGTTTTTCAGGTTTTTACCGTGTTTCAGTTTTTTAATGTATGGTTTAACGCTTTCTACCTCAACACACCATTATTTCAATAATGACCACTGCCCCTCTGTTGCATTAAAGACATTGACTTGATTTGTATCGCTGTGGGACTTCCTCAGTAAAATCTAACAATTCCATCGGTTGAGACCAAGATAACATTTGCCATGGTGCCATATCACACTCAGGTAAATATTCAAGAATTCCATATCCTAAAAATATCTGTAGAACATCTAATTAAAGCATCTAAAAGAATATCCAAGATCACATCTTAACTACTGATTTTTTCCTGCTGTACATACTGCTACAATTTCATCATTAAACATTTGACTAATAGTACAATTATCATTTATTTGGAAAATGTCAGTATTGTGCAATTTAAAGAAGGTATGAATAGAACCCTTAACTTTTTTTCACATAATATTACAGTCTAGAATCTGTGCAGGCCTATAGGAAGCCTATAGGAAAACATGCAAGTGAATGAGAAAATGGCTTGGCTCCAGTTTTACTGGATAGTTCCTTTCTGAAGAATAAAAGGACAGAGATAACCACCAGGTTCCAGGTTTAACGTTGTATAGTTTTACTTGAATGTTTATGTGTTGGTCACTTTTCACCTAATCCACGTCGAGAAGTGATTGACATCATGGGCAGTGGCTGTACCCCACAATGTAAAATATATGACAAAGCAGGGACACCAATATATTGTTGTGCAGCTATGTGGTTATTACGATTAAGAGAACATTTTGGATTCTGCATCACGTAGTTATAGAAACTAAATTACTGTCTGTGCCTTATGCAGTTTGCACACTAACATTTGTGTTTGTCTGAACTTTTAGTGCAAGAAAAGATATATACATGTTATATTGTTAATGCAATGTTTAATATCAGTTACATCATTTGCTAATAAAATATTCTCCACACTTTTTTTTTTTTTCTTTCGATCGGTTTGGAAAGACACAAACACACGGAACAAAATAGTGTCAATGAGTCAATAAAATAGAGATTAGTGTATGTTTACTCTGTACCTTTACTTTATAACAGTGGATAATATACTGTATGTAGAATAAGCCATATTCACAAGCGTCAAGAGATACCCAACAGAGCTCTCCACTGGATTAACACCTATAGGAGAAGTTGGTGAAAGTTCACAAGTTGGTGATCTATAAAATGAGTTTAAAACGTATTTGTGTAAAAAGTTATACATTCAGTACAACTGCACTTCGGTATCTGCAAGATTTTTTATTACACAAATAGTTTGTAAACCAGCTAATCGCTTGTCCTCTTATGCAGATTTGTCTCTTAGAAACTAAATGACTTTTTCCACAGTTTGACTAGTAAAGTTGTAAGCAGAACATGTAAAGTCATCTGTATAAATTACCATTACAGAAATACACTGTAAGAAATCCGTACATGGTCCTTGTATTTTACTTGTAAATATTGGTACAATGTCTCTGTCTGTGGTGAAACTGTCTTGTGTGGGTCTAGAAAGTGAACAATACATCTTAAAGGGGTGGTGTGTGCATTCCTTACACATTCGAATAACATATATGACTAATTTGAATACTGGAATTGCATGGAAAATATCTTAATATATAATGTTATTAAAGTGAAGAAAAGTGACTCTATAAGAAGTCTAACATTGGTCTGTGTTTGTTTTGAATGCATAAATCAGTAAAACATGGGCACTACAGTTATTACATGTGCAAATTGATACTGGTCCCTGTTTGCGGTGGGACAAAATATGTTGTTAATTACAAGCGAGCACATCTTTCCAGTGACATAGTTGTGTTGCTACAATAGAAAAATGATTTAGTCATTAGGCCTGAAGTTTGCAGGTGGACACTTGCTTTAGTGAGTAAACACCAAGACATTTGCACCATAGCTTTAGATGTACTTTTATAAGACTGACAGAATACAGTCAATACTAATTTGCATTAATAGATAATAAAAACTATGGGTTAATAGGTTGAAATGGTTTAACAGACTTGTTTTTTATCATCATGAGCAGGTTATATTTCCCACCGTGCAATGCTCCCCCTCTTCGTGACCTCCCACCATATACTTGGAATATGAACAGTGGCGTAACTACAGGGGTGGCAGCGGTCACAGCTGTGACAGGGCCCATGCCTCATGTAACCCTTGACAAATGGGTACCTGACATTCAATCAGTGATATCAACCATAACATACTGGGAGCAAAAGTACCAACTGGGAGGTTTGTATATGATCACAGCAATCTACAACAGGTAGGTAACTAGGAGTAAGTTTGCGGTTAACTGTTTAAATGTGACATAAGTGAGACACATCTTACACTCCTTCCCTAAACCGTATCCATTTCTGTTTCACACTGGTGTGTTGCTGCCCTAGCACATCAAGGGTTAAATGTAAAAGAAAAACAAAAACATTATCATGTCACTTCTTTACCTATCAAATACATATAATGTAAACCCTTAATTAATCAACCACTTTGGCTTTCAGAGGGTTAATTTAACCAAAAGTCCCACAGGCATTTTTTATTTCCATATCCAGTAAGAGAACAAGCAACCTTTGAAAGAACATTGTAATAGTCGGTATATTTATATCCTTGGGCTATATTGACAGATGATAATCACATCTTTACACAGCAGAACATCTGGAGCTTTATCTGTCATATACATATGCAAATAATAGCACCGACACCGTACTGGACATGAAACAGCAAATTTCCCAATGAATATGCGTCATCATTATTTGGTCATTCACATGATTAGCCCTACCTCAAAAATCATTTCATAATAAACACAACAAAGTTGAAAAAGCAACCAGAGTGCCACGTTGTATAGCTAGCAGGAATTAAAGTATTAGGTGGTTATGCCACTTTACAGATCTCTGATCAGACGGAGAGCACGGTGCACAGTTCCGGATAGTGGGGACTCTAGAAACAATATAGAAAGGGGGGGCACACAAGATACCACAGTCAAACGGGGGGGTCGGCTTTAATAATGTCCACCATTAAATCATACCACTGAAAACACACACACACATATATATATATGTATATATATATATATATATATGTGCTATGGAATGATATTTTGTTATTGGACTAACATAATACATGGGAAGCCTGAAACCACAATTTAGTACTACTAATCCTTGAAATAAATATTATAGAGTAAATAACACAATACCTTAACTTTTCCACTAAATGATTTCAGGACCTTGAACATTTTTTCCCCTGAAGTCACTACAAATTCAGGAGGGCATTTTATCTCTGGATAAGTATAAATTAAATAATTCTTATTGTAAGCTAAGTGCCAGGAAACAGATGACCAAACACACACCAACACAGGCTCTGTCACACCGACACACACACCAGGACAGGCTCTGCCACCCAAACACACACACCAGGACA
>VKOC01000006.1:17393623-17428066 GCA_009364415.1 Spea multiplicata | reverse complement strand
CACCAGAATCAGGAATCTGCACTCATCCCCACAGGAACTCAGGTGCTTAGCTGTGCCAGGAAGGGCCAGCTCCCCAGTAAATCAAAATAGAAAAAGGCTCCAGGCACTCAAGGGTTCCATCAGACAGATTTATTGAAGGAAACGGACAACAACGTTTCGACCTCACAATGAGGTCTTTATCAAGCTGAGTAGAGGCTTATTAAACAAATCTATACACTGGGCTTGGGAGAAGCGAAGCAAATATATACATTTGGTAGGATTTCATTTCACTACCACTTTTTAAGTGCTAAAACAATATTTTATTAAGTACAATTTCTAAAGAGCATCTTACTTATCCATTTGTAAAACAGCATGTAAATTCATGCACAATCCAGCTTTGTTGATTGTTGTTCTCAAGTTAACCACAGCTTGTTTAGCTAAACACATGACATAACAAATGCCTAGGAGAAATAAATGGTGCCCCACTAAAAGAAAACATTAAAGGGATACTATGGCTATCATATACACTTTAATGCATATGAATAAGATGGAGTTGGTCCCTTCAAGTTACCTGTGAGATTCCCTTGTTGCAATGGAAGGATGAGATTTCAGCATAACCCTCCCCCCCCCTTTTGTGTACACTCCCCCACCACATGCCAAACTACACTGTATGGAAACCTTCTTCCCAAGAAGAGTAAAGCTGTTATAGCTGTAAAGGGACCAACTATAATGATTAATGTCTATAGCATGCATAGTATAGTATGTATTTAGCATGCAATGTCATAAAAGTCCCTGTTAGTGTAACGGTCAGGTGTCCCAATACTTTTATCTCACGCTGCCTTGCACACACATGGTATCCTTGCTGCCAGTCATCTCCAAAGTTAGCTTGGAAAGTGTTCCATGAGTTTGCTCTCTCCTTCCACTCACTGGCTGCTTCAACCCAATTAGTGATGCAAAAACAGGACCATGGAAGGGGAGTTGTGCGGCAGCTCTGGTGCTCTGTTTTTGTTTTAAAAGGCTGACTAATTGCAAAGTACTTTCAAAATGTACTTTAGTATGCTATGCTTTAGTTATATCCCCCAGAAGGTTTAATCGCATAAAAACAATACAGAAACTTTTAACTTTTTACACTCATAGGTACAGACTGACTGAAGAACAAGAGGGTATGGTGAGAGCAGGAGTGAGACATGGAAACCAGTAGGAGGAGGAGGAGAGTTGTCCTGTCAGTTGCCCTTGAATAAATGGGTCACTGGAGGTCAGAGATTATTTTCTGTCATTTTTACCATGTTTGTTAAACCACGATTCCCCCTTTCCATATTTGATGTACCCACAGAAATTATGCATCTTTATTGTTCAGTAGAAGTAGGGCCTTCTTATAAAATCCTATAGAAATACCTAAAATATAATAATTATTAGTGATAATAGATTAAAAAACCTAAACTAAAACAGAAATAAAATGCCAATTTCTGCAATTTTCCTTAAATTATTGTCTTCTATACCGGGTGTCCCAGCTGAACAATGACCCAATGTATGTTCAGCAACATCTCCTGATTACAGTCATACCCAACATATTTTTATGTTCAAGAGGGCCATATGTTTGCTTTACGTATTATTCTAACATAGTAACATAGTAATTTAGGTTAAAAAAAAGGCCGTCAAGGTCAACCCTTCTAACTATCCTTCCTGCTTTTGACCCAAAAGAAGGCAAATACATCATTTTTTTTTTTAATATTAGCTTAGAGATTGTGGGTAGTAATTATTTTGTAAGTTTTTTCTTATCGTGGTAGGGCTAAGGGCGGCTTGGACCTCTCGTACATTTTTAAAGGCTCCCAATACATTTTATTTATATATTTATATTTCACTTTTCCCCTCTTTTTTCCCGTTTTGGAAGGGGAGAAACTTTGTTTCTCCTCCTAATCTGTTTGTGCTGATCACAATAGCTGCAATCAGCCAGCAGGGGGAGCAATCGGAGACCATTAGCTCTCCTGTGATCGAATGAAATTCCGGTTGGTGTCAGCATTGACACCGACTGGTAGGGAATAACCGAACATGTGATTCGGCATACCTGGCTTCTGGGGACAGCGGAGGGCCCAGGCTCCAATAGACAGCTTGATCTCCCATTTAGCGGCAGACAGATTTCCATGCTGCCGGAGGATGCACCGGTACATCCTAATGGGCTTCTTGGCTAGGATAGGAGTAATCTCTGCGAAATCTCGTATACAAGCATGACAAGCAGGCATTAAAGCAGGGGTGAATAACATAAGGCGAGCAGAGGGACCAAGTAGGTGTGATCCTAAAGTGAATACTCAAGCACACAGGCAACCAGAGAAGAGTGAGTTGTTAGTATGGTGATGATACAAAATAAAGTTTAAGTTTGACATAAAATATGGATTCTGATCAAGCTATATTAGTAAAAATAGTTTCACTAGCATCTTTTTAACTAGTACAACAGAATATGCATTGCTATCACCTTCTGACCCAACTTCCAGGTCACTGGCAGAAACATACAACTCTAGCACGCAAAAGTTTTCAGAGTATAATGTTAGTTGGATTTAATAAAGAAAAACATGGAACAAACCAAGCGGCACAGAGCCTGTATCTAATGTCATTGTAGTGTCACATTCCCCTACAAAAATGATCGTGCTTCCGGAAGCACTGAGCCGTCCCTTACCATCTGCCTGTTGCTTCGTGCTCAGTCTCCAGTACTACGAGCCGCACTTCCCTCCCACTCTTTTATTTAAACAAGCTTTATTAACATAAACACAGCACCATACTGCATCAGAGCACATGCTTATGATGCTTTAGGAATCCCCGCTGTAACATAGACGGGACAGCTCCATTAGATTTTTACAATAAGAATTTATATGTAGCTTGTCTCAGCATTAGAACTTTAAAATAGGTCATTTGTCTTTTTAATTCTCCAGGTCCGAATGACAACGTGTAAGCCTAAAAAAACCTGTAAACTGGCTCTTAAGATGGAAATTTGACAGGTATCTAATATTGCCATAGCAACTGTTTAATACGCCACAGATTATTTTGTTTTGGTATACCTGTTATTATAGCCATATTTTAGTTGTGCTTATATACCTTTAATTCTGTGGTGTTTGTATAAAAAATATTTCTGGTGCTTACCTCCATAGCAATCAAACCACTTGCCCAGTTTTAATGGTTACCTATGGTGATGAGTCCACTTTTTCAAATTTTGCACCCAAATCATTTCTCTACCTTGCCCCCTTAGTATTAAACACGTGTTAGTGATTCAAAACAAAACTACAACACTAGATCGCTAAACTAGAAAACAGGGGCTAGTGAACGCTATTTGGACTGTGTTACCAAGCAATTTACGCACTGCCAACCAACATACGGAACTCAAGTCGCCAATCACTGCCGGAAGTTCTTCGTTCCAGAGACGGAACTGACGTCTAGTTTCCGTTTCCGCTCACGGCAACCTCATCTCCTGAGCGTTTTGCTGTGAGTTGGAAATGGCGGCCTTGGAGTCGGAGATACGCGATCTCGAGTAAGAGTCGTTGGCAAGGCGTAAACGCTTTTAGGCGATACTGGGCGCGTAGTCTGGATTTAGTAATAGTTTGAGTCTATTTGTTTGAATCCTAGACCCCGAGAAGTTATAGGTATCGGTGTGGGGGCCGAGGACGTAGTTGCGAGGAAGAGAGAGAGAGAGAGAGAGCGCGCGGAAACAATACTTTTGGCATCCATTACAGCAGAGTAGCCAGCGTTCCTACCCAATGTAGTTACGTTTCCGGGCTCGGTACTAAACAATAGGTGATCGTTTTACCGAACAATAGACAGGGGAGGTAGGAGGGGTTACTGTGGAGATGATCTTACCGTATAGGTTCATAAACGTGAACATCATTTGTTTACCGATAATCCATAATTTTGTCATAGCTTGTTATAAAGGAATACCTCAGCCTTGCATATCATGTTTTATATAGTAAGGGCTTACTTTCCTCTGTATAGGCTTTCACTCATTCAGCACAAGCACATTGCCCAGCTTTAGCTTAATGTATCTTCGTTTAGATTTTGTGTAACTGGTGAGGTATCGCCTGTCAACTAAATTAGTGGTGAAAATTATGAAAAAATCATGGATTAAATAATTTGCTGTTTTTCTGCTTAGCTTCTCATCTGTATGCCTACTAGTTAAAGGCGGGAGTTTGCAATTGTCCGCTCACGTTTAATTTTCACTGGAAAATTTGTGTTTTAGCTAATTAACCGCTTGCGGAATGGTGTTCTTGAGCAAGAGCGAATAACCTCTTAGAAATATAAAGGTCTAAAGATGTGGAATACCATCCTATGTAGGTTAAGCAAGCGTGCAAACCACACACCAGACATGATGATCAGGACTGAATATTTTCCAAAATCCACTCACTTGTGCGAATAACACAATGCTGCGTTGCCCTAGAAAGGATCTAACGTTCCCTTTTTGTGTTAAGCTTAGTGATCTTTCTGATGCCTGTTGTTAATATATTTTAGCATAAACAAATCATTGGCATTTGTAGACAGGGCCACATTGATTTGATGTAAAACAAAAAAAGTGCCACTTAACAGTGATTTATTTAGTGGCTTTGAAAAAAGAATTTATTCAAATGCATTTATTAGAATATTTGAATGACACCAGTGATGCCTGCTTGTCAGCCTTTTAACAATGGCTTATAGTAACAGCGTTGGTTAAGACTGTTAATAGGTTCTTCCACCTCCAGTGTTTCTACTTTATGTAATTTGAAATGCATTTTTTTTCCTTTTGATGACTTGGGGGTGGCCAATTAAATTTACATCCTATAGCGAATGCAGTATATACTGTCTTAATTTTAAATGAATACTTTCAGTGAACAGAGCCAGCCCCGTTGGGAATCGTATATCATATATTTCAAGAGGCACAGTTAGTTTAGTCATACATGGTTATCATGCAAAAAAGTTAGATTTATATAATGTTATATAATATATACCATCGTCAGCGTTATATAAAAGATAAAAAATTAGCAAACCACTGTTCTTCAAAGTGTACCTAGCCGGAAAATAATCATGACTGCGGTTTTCAGTGCTAGGGAATCATGGGAAAGTTTTCAAGAAGACAAATTATTTCATAAAACTTTTATAATATAGCTAAGTCCAGTAATCCTTGTTTGTTTTTTTTCTCCTTTTTTCTAAATTGGTTTATCACAGTTCACAAGCCAGTCTCTGAACTTTGTAACATAAATGGCTAGATTTGTAGACTGAATATTTTGTATACTTATTGTGTATGCCTGATGCGCCAACATTGGGCCTGTTAACCATCCGCATGTATTGCAGCTGTTCTTCCAGTACGTTGCTTTTACAATGTGCTGTAGTAGCCAACATGCTAGTGCGTAGGCCAACATTTAATTTTCATGAATGCCTTCAGGTTTTCTTGAGCAAAGTAATAACCAATAAAAATAATTTTCTTGTTCGGAGTATTGTTACTTTCCATAGCCCCGTGCACATAAGATTCACAATATGTCTTTGTTTTCAGAATGGAAGATGGTGACACTTCAGACAGAAGTGCAGTGGAGGAAAATGGTGAAGTGTCTGAAGAAGAGCAACAGCAGAATAAGCACAGTAAACACAAAAAGAAGAAACATAAGCATCGGAGTAAGCATAAGAAACACAAGCATTCATCCGAAGAAGACAAGGATAAGGACAAAAAACACAAACATAAACACAAACACAAGAAGCACAAAAGGAAAGAGGTTACTGGCAATGACAAAGATGACATTTCCCCTTCAAAGAGGGCTAAACTGGATGACTTTGCTTTGTTGGAAGACTTGGAGAAACAGAGAGCTATGATTAAAGCTGAGCTTGACAATGAATTAATGGAAGGTAAAGTTCAGTCTGGCATGGGTTTAATTTTGCAAGGCTACAACTCTGGTTCCGAGGAGGAAGGTGAAATTAATGAAAAGGTCCGTAACGGGAAAAAATCTTCAAAGTCAAATGCCAAGGGGAAGCAAGAGCTTGACCCCAAAATTAGTTTAAAAAGGAGGAGCAAGAGTAGGTCCAACGAGAAGACAAAACACAAGTCGGAGAAGAAAAAGCCTAAAGCCAATTCTGAAGCTGTTAAAGAAAAAGTACCTAGGAGCAAATCGAAGGAGAAGAGAAAGTCCAAAAGCCCAGCCAGAAGAATTAAGTCACAAGATCACCCGAAAAGGTCACCGGTATTGCGGCATCAGTCCCCAGAAAAAAATGTGAAATCAAAGTCTCCTCCTCCAGATGAAAGGATAAAAATAAGAGACAAGAAGAAATCTCCAGTAGCCAGTGAAAGCAGAGGCAGAGATCGAAGCAGGAAGTCTAAATCTCCTGCAGCTGGAAGAAGTAAATCTAAAGAGAGACGGTCAAGGTCAAAAGAGAAGAAAACCAGGAGATCCGATGGAGAGAGGGACAAGAAACCTCTTAAATCTCCTACCAAAGATGCCTCTTCTGGAAAAGAAAATCGTTCACCAGGTCGTCGGGCAGTCCGTAGCCCACGAGCAAGAAGCCTTACTCCCAAACAACGTGATAGGACTTTGAGGCATAGCAGATCTCCACTTCCACACGATCGAAAGGCTAAATCCCCACCTCGAATACAGTCGCCTTCCCGGAGAGCAAAAAGCAAATCACCTGAAAGGAAAAGAAGAGAGATGGAGAGGAGGCGGCTATCATCTCCAAGGTAATGTAACGCACGTTGAATGTTGTTAAAAGGTCAATGGTGTGGAAAAGCATTGTGAAGGATACGTGAATATTTGTGGTCCTTGTTTTCCCCCGCAATATGTCCTTTTAACTGCAGTTTTCTAGAAATATGCAGGTTTTGACAGAAAGCAGCTACCAAGGCCAAGTCTTTAACAGAAAAAGGGGGGGGGCAGACCACATGGGTTGGATGGCTTTCTGCTGTCTATTGCTATTAAAATAGCATTTTTTTTTTTTTTGTTAAATCTGTTTTTTGAATCTTTTCTCCAACTTTTTTTTCCTATTTTATGCCTGTGGCCTTCATTGTCTTTCAGTTTGACTAAATTGTGCTAATCGTGTGTTACTAATCATTTTTAGGACGCGATCTAGAGATGATACTCTTGCAAGACATGATCGATTAAAAGATTCCAGCCCACCAAGATGGTCCCCATCAAGAAGACGGCCAAGTAGGTCTCCAATTAGGAGGAGGTCTCGCTCACCGCTCAGGAGAAGCAGATCTCCCTGGAGACGAAGCAGGTCTCCTTTTAGGCGGTAAGAAGGAATATTGTACAAATGAGATTCATTTTGCTGTGAAGAAGGTGCTGTTACCTGCCTATTAGTAGTAAAATTGAGCTGAAATTAAAATACATCCTTTAGCTGAAATGCCTTTACACGACAAAAATTCTACTTTTGTTTTCTTCTAGCCTACTTTCAGTGGTCATTTAGCAGAATCAAATAGCTCTTTGTAAGGTCACCAAAGGAGACTTTCCTTGTGGTTTTGTTTGTGGGACACTTGTAAAATTGTAAAATTATTTGCAGAACAAATTAGTGTGTTTTTTGCAGAGATCGTAATCGAAGAAGTAGATCCCGTCTTAGGAGGAGGTCACACTCTCGAGGAGGACGTGGTCGAAGAAGGAGAAGCAGAAGCAAAGATAAAGAAGATAAATTTAAAGGAAGCCTTTCTGAAGGAATGAAAGTGGAACAGGAATCTTCGGATGAAAAGTATGAAGTAAATCTATATTTACCGTGATGGCCTGTATTAAAGTTTATTAATTTCTATGCATATAATTCAGCTTTTTGGAAATTCTGTGATATTTTAGGTTTTCAAGCATTTTGTTCTTACCTGGTGAAGACTTTTCGAATCCTGTCTCTTATAGTATTCCTAATGCTGCAATATATTTTATCTAGTCTTGAGGACTTTGATGTTGAAGAAGAGGATGAAGAAGCTCTTATAGAGCAGAGACGACTCCAGAGACTGGCAATTGTACAGGTAGAGTTTTGCTTTCTATTACAAGCATGCTTGTGTAATGCGCCATGAATAAAGTATCATTCTTGTACAGCACATTTTTTTGTGAAATGCATTCTGGTGGATATGTTTAATTAGCATTCCTATAGCTATTACAACTTAATACTCACAACCTTTAATTGTAATGAATTTTCTTTTTCTCATATTTTACAGAAATACAAGTACTTGAATGATGACAGCAATATGTCTGTACCTTCTGAGCCCAGTAGCCCACAGAGCAGTTCACGAAGTCGATCAGCCTCTCCAGATGACATTCTAGAAAGAGTTGCTGCAGATGTTAAGGAATATGAAAGAGAGAATGTAGACACATTTGAGGCGTCTGTGAAGGCCAAACACAACCTCATGACTGAGCAGAATAATGGTATTAGTCACAGTGCTTCAGAACGCAAACCTTCCTTTTCAGACATTACAAAACACTACAAATGCATAATGCCATACTTTTTGTTATAATTAAATGTGTGTTTTTTTCCCCCTCTTGAGGAGCTGCACAGAAGAAAATAATGGCTCCTGACATGTTCACGGAATCTGATGATATGTTTGCAGCATATTTTGATGTAAGTTTATTTTTTTTTTTTCATTTTTCTGCCATTGTAAATGTTTTTAATCCAAAAGATTTCAGCTCATTATGAGACCCATTGCTCAGCTGATTAGGTAAACTGTGTGTGTTCTATGCATTGAAACCAGAGTTTGGCATAGAAATGTGTGTTCTATGCACTGAGCAGACTTGATCATCCACAGCATGGCATGTTCTAGCAATCTTTATGCTTGTCTGCTGTGCATATTTGAGTGCCGCCTCTAAACCTTTTGCACCAAATCAAAATTGTACTCATTTCAATGCATAAAACTTTCTTTATTGCAGAGTGCTCGATTTAGAGCTGCCGGCATTGGGAAAGACTTCAAGGAAAACCCCAACCTGAGGGATAACTGGACTGATGCTGAAGGATACTATCGTAAGCATTTTTTATTTTGCTTGAATGTGAATGTACTATTTTCTGGGTATGCTGGCCACATTTTAAAGAAGTACAGATGGCGAGATTTATATATATTAGTGAGGCTGAGAACACTTTAGTGTATAGTAAAGCTTCAATAAAAAGTACTTGAAATTGAAGAAAAGAGATACAATTCCTATCTCTTTTAAAATATATTAAATTCTAATTTATATTTATGTGCAAAATTGATTTATTTTCCTGTCATAGGCGTCAACATAGGAGAAATACTGGAGAAACGTTACAATGTGTATGGATATACTGGCCAGGGTGTATTCAGTAACGTTGTACGTGCCAGAGATATGGCAAGGGCAAACCAGGAAGTTGCTGTGAAAATTATCCGCAACAATGAGCTTATGTGAGTATTAATGGTTTTAAAACATTTATCGTTGTGAAAACTTTTTATTACGTTGCTCATTGGCTT
This sequence comes from Spea multiplicata, assembly GCA_009364415.1. Classification (NCBI taxonomy): domain Eukaryota; kingdom Metazoa; phylum Chordata; class Amphibia; order Anura; family Pelobatidae; genus Spea; species Spea multiplicata. Next base: position 17,418,702 of record VKOC01000006.1, on the reverse strand, counting down.
TTTAATTGGCTAATTATTTGGGCCTGTTATGTATAGTGACCCCTGACAAATTATATATCTGAATTCAAAATGGAGGGGGCAATATACCAGTGTGGGATTTTGTGGGTCTCAGGAAGCTGGACTGCTTACGACTGTGCTGGCTGTGTACCCCTGATGGTGGTGCTGCAACTATACAGTGCCCAACATAAATAATGGCACCCTTGGTAAATGAGCAAAGAAGACTGAAAAATTCTTCATTGTTTAACCTTTTGATCTTTTCTTAAAACAATATAGAAAAATACTCCAATGGATATCAACTGCAGATACAACACAGGTTTATATAAAAAAAAAAATGTTCAATATATGTGTGGCACAATTATTGGCACCCTTTTAATCAATACTTTGTGCCACCTCCCTTTGCTAAGGTAACTGTGAGTTGTCCTCTATATTGCCTGATGAGGATGGAGAATACATGGCAAGGGAAGATCCAACCATGGCCCTTTTTGAGCTGGCAGAGTTTCTCAGGTGTTCATTTAATATCTGTTATTTGATAGAGTTCACAATGCCTTGTATCCTAAAAAAAAATGTCCAGATCCTCTGGTTTGAAGTTCCTGTAGTGCTTGGCAAACTGAGACACAATTGTGTTTTTCGTTGAGAGTAGAGGCTTTTTTCTTTAAACAGCTTGTGATGTAGGCGACACTGAATTGTGTCTTGTGATCAGAAAGTCACCAAAACTACAACTACCTTCTGCCATTCTCCAAAATTTCTTAGTTATTGTCATGATGGAGGAAATGGGCATTTTCAAAGCTCTTGCTATTTTCTTATAGTAACTTTGCCATGAATACCTAATTACCTAATATTTATACTCTGAAACAGGAAGTCACAGTTGATGAACAATTTCCTGTTCCTAGTCACCCAGGTGTACTAAAAAATTTAAAATATCACTGGGGAAAATGCTTGATATATTTTTGTCATGAATTCAGGTACCAAGAAATGTGGCACACATTTAAGAATTTGTATTTATTTTGGCTGATCTGTTTGTAATTGTTTAATAATCCATAAGAGCAGTTTTTCTTTTGTTTGTATTGTTGGAAGAAAAGATCCAAAGGTTAAACAATATATTTCCACAGCCTTCTTTGCTCATATTTACCAAGGTTGCCAATAATATATATGGATATCAGTGTACGTATCTCTAAATAAAGCAATTTTATTGTGTCGTAATGACAGCATCCTGTTCAAGGTTCCTGGAAATGCCTAAATGTTAGTGTCTTATGAGGACGTCTTTCTTAATATCCACAGGCAAAAAACAGGCCTCAAAGAATTAGAGTTCTTGAAGAAGTTGAATGATGCGGATCCAGATGACAAGTTCCACTGTTTGAGATTGTTTAGGCACTTCTATCACAAGCAGCACTTGTGTTTAGTATTTGAGCCACTCAGGTAAGTCATTACTGCATAGTTTGTGAAATATCCTACGTTGGGCATGAGTATGAGAGTGCATTAGGGCTTCAACGACTAATCGATATAATTACAATTTACATTTATTTTTTATAATCAGATTAATCGAAAAAAATAATCTGCCAACTAATAGATTGTGAAAATAAGTTAGTTGCAGCCCTAGAGTGCATGTACCAACATTAATTCACTGAAGGAGGGTCTGTGACTTTATGTAGAGCATTGTGTGGACACAAATGGGTCACATGGTGGCTTTTATGTAAATAGTCCAAAAAACATCACTGTCTTTTCATGTGATTCCACAAGTACAAATAGGATGCTGCCTTCTTGACTCTGTACTTTCCTTAATACTAAATAGCATACTTTGTTTTAGTAATTGGCTTTTTTCTTTTTTTGCATTTGTTTAACATCTCAGCATGAATTTGCGAGAAGTGTTGAAGAAATATGGAAAAGATGTAGGTCTTCATATCAAAGCAGTACGCTCATATAGTCAACAACTTTTTCTGGCTTTGAAACTACTGAAAAGATGTAATATACTTCATGCAGACATTAAGCCTGATAACATACTGGTAAGTGTCCTAGATCCACCCTCTTCCTACCTTTTAGATGTAATATTTATTACAATGTTCTTGCGACGCTATTTGGGTGTTACTGTATGTGTACTTAAGCTGCTACCTTCCTGGATGAGTCATCGGTTTAGCAGGAGTAACATTTCTTTTGGGATCGGTGGAGGTTGTCCCTCCAGCTGTGATATTGTGTTAATGTCAGTTGGGCATGAAATCTAGCATATGTATTGTGTGAACTAGGGCTAGTACACATTTGCTGAACTGGTCCTGTTATATGGTGATCATATAAAAAGTGGATCCATTGCTTTTATGAAGGTTTTTTTTTTGTTGTAAATGATTTAGTGGTTTAAGATTCGAAAAATATGACTGAACATTTCCCATTTGATTTTATTGTGAAATTTTCTCAATTTAAAATGTTTTTACGTAGCCGTTACATTAACTTTTCGTGGCTTTTCCTTAGGTAAATGAATCCAAAACAATTCTGAAACTTTGTGACTTCGGTTCTGCATCTCATGTTGCTGATAATGATATAACACCATATCTTGTCAGTAGATTTTATCGAGCTCCTGAAATTGGTAAGTTTAACATTGTTAAAATATCCTTATGATAGGAGTCCTTAATTTGTAAGATATGTCGTTTTACTAATGTTAAACCTGTATGCAAAGCAAGAAAAGTTTGCAGTATTACATAAGAACATTTACTTGTTTTTGCTACCTTGAATGTTATTTCTTGCTGCATGTTTAATATCGTATTTGCTCAATTAAAGACGACCCTCCAAAATTTTTATAATTTAGGGTAAAAAACCTCGGTATAAGACTTCCCTATAAGAAAAAAGTTCTACTGATAAATATTAATGTAAACTATTTTTTCAAATTTAGTAAAAACTATGAGAATTTCATTTTTTGTTTTTCTCTGCCAACCTGCCTCCAGAAATGCCTTATACCTTCCCTTATGTCACAGTGCATCCCCAGACTTGTCCCCCGTGCTCCAAACTCCCTGGAGTCTAGTGGGGCAGCCTGTGGACGTCTTCGCGATGCGCATATACAACCTCTGCTGCCCGTTAGTTCCGGAAGGGTCATGTCACGCCGGTGCCCGTCATAGAAGCCCTGGCGGAAGTGCCGGCAGCAACGGCGGCTGTCTGTGCGCATCGCGCTGACGTATGGCCTCCAGGGAAGAGGTTCCCTGTTCCCTGCAGTGCTGCGGGGGATCCTCGTCTCTGGCAGCATGTGAACATCTGTACAATGCACCCAGACAACCTCTGCTGCTGCAGGAACTTGCGCTGGGGCTTCTGATTGGTCACTGGAAGGTCATGTCATGCCAGCACTCAGTTATAGAAGCCACCGCAACAGTGGAGGTTACCAGAGAAGATCCGGGCCCCTTGCAGTGCTGCGGGGGTTCTGCATTTTAGTGTCATAGTCAGACTTTCTATTTGAGGTCTGATAACAAGACGACCTTGAATATAAGACGAAGGGTGTTTTTCAGAGCAAATATGGTATATTTCAATGGACGAATTGCCACATGAAAACTTGTTGTTTGACCTCTGTAAGCATGAACACTTTTCTTTATCAACATTAAAGTGATTTATGTAAAAGTACTTAAGCGGGTTTAATGTATCTCCAAAAGGACTTGATTTGTTTGTTTTTGGCAGGGGGGGTGCGCAAAAGAGAGGGACTTACGGGAGAAAAAAACCTGTTCATTTAAGTCATTAGCTGTTTGGATTAAGTTTTTTGTTCTTTAACAGTGAAGAATTATGTGTTTGTTTTTTCCCAATGTCACACTTTTTTTCTTTTAGTCATTGGAAAACTGTATGACTATGGTATAGACATGTGGTCTGTTGGCTGCACCTTATACGAACTTTACAATGGAAAGATCTTGTTTCCTGGCAAAACCAATAATCACATGCTAAAATTAGCTATGGACCTTAAAGGAAAAATGCCAAACAAGGTAACTTATTTTCTCAATTTTTAATAAAAACCCATTGAGGCACATTTTGTATAAAAACTGGTTCTATTGCAAAGTTAGAAAATTAGTCCTAGAACCTTAGCGGCCAATGGATTGGTGGCATCCCTATAGCCCTTTTTACTACGTAAGGAATTGTCATTTAAAACGGCTTCCAGATCTGATTTAAATAGAAATACTGAAGTTGACAATATCTGAAAGGCTAAAACCTTTTTTGTTGTCCAGATGCTTGTTTTCTTTGCAGTTCAGCTATGTAAAGTTATTAAACTGTTTTATCAAAAAGTAATTTGTAATACTGCACTCAGGTCAATTTACTATGATTATGGAAACATCTGTGCTGACTCCTGATAAATATCAGTATTGTGGGATGCTTAAATAATTGAGATTTCCCTTATTTAGTAAATTATGTATTTGTGTTTATGGATTCTTTAGGTACATACAATCAATTGTGTATTCTAATTCTGTTTTTGCTTGTTTGAAGTGGGGAATAAAGCAATTTTGTTTTATAGATGATTCGGAAAGGTGTCTTTAAAGATCAACATTTTGATGCAAATCTCAACTTCATGTACATCGAAGTAGATAAAGTTACAGAAAGGGTATGTTATCATATTTTCATTTTTTTCTGTGAGCATGCAGTTTTGTAGTCTGAGAGGGGGGGTAAAGCCGCCATTTAGTAACAGAAGTTTTTCATCTGCCTAATGTACACCAGGGGACAATGTTTAACAGGTTCTGCCTTGCACATTGGGTCATGCAAACAATAGCATAAATAACTTAACAGACAATGTGTAAGGCCCTGACTGTATAAGCACATGGAGAGGATAGGGTTAATCCCATTGTGTGCTTGTGGGCTTTCATATGATTCCAGAAATACAAATATGCTGTTTTGTTTAAGGAAGGCTTAGACCGTATAGCATCCAAACTTTAACCATCATTTAGTGGTAGAAGCAGGCTTTACATGTCGGCTTCAAAAGAGAACAGACTGAACCTCTGTACACCATATTCAGATCTTTTTATAGGAGCTTTCTTGACTATATTGTGTCTTTATATACTAGGTGGTTTATTTTTCCCATTTAGCCATAATTGAGCCATTCTTGACATTTATTAAAGCAGAAGCTTCATATATACATATTATACATGTTATACCCTGTTAAAAAAAAAAAACCAAAATGCTGCATTACCTGTAGTGCTCTGAGAATCTCCGTGTATTTTGGTTGGTGACATTTGTGATTTTTTTTTTTTTTTTTTTTTTTTTAATTTTATTTAAAAAATGCGTGTTCTGCTTTTCTTTGCCTTTCAGGAAAAAGTTACTGTTATGAGTACCATTAACCCCACCAAGGATCTACTGGCAGATTTAATTGGTTGCCAGCGGCTTCCAGAAGATCAGCGTAAAAAAGTCCATCAGCTCAAGGACTTATTGGATCAGATTCTAATGCTAGATCCAGCCAAACGAATAAGCATTAACCAAGCTCTCCAACACCCATTTATCCAGGAAAAGATCTGAAATCTGGCAAATGGTTTGGCTAGTTCACACGTCAGGACTGAAGACACGTTCACAGCAGCCTGTTAATGTATATAAACATATAAATATTTCCCCTGAAAACTTTGAAAGCATGATTTTTTTTTTTTGAAGTTGTCTGACACAAATTTTGTTACCTGTACAACTTTTCTGCCACAGTAATGATTGCCTGTAAACTGCATAAAATGTCACTTATGCAGTTTGTGTGAGAAAAAAAATTATATTTGTTAAAAACAAAATTTCAATTGAATGCGTGGATGTTAATATTTTATTTTTAGCAGTCACAGCTCATATATAGATGTATATTTTTTATTTTTATGTGTTGCAAGAAAACATGACCAGCATAAATGCTGTTTATATTCACGTTTTCCTAGGTTGTGTGCGCAGGCCTCAGCAGCATACCCTTGGTGTAGTCAGTGCCGAAAGGGGGCCTATTTCTTCTTGAGCCTTCCTGCAGGGATGGTGTCCTCTTTTAAAGCAGGTTGCGTACAACTTTCAGTACACTGAAGGTAAGCTAACCATCAACATCTTGGTCATTTAAGAAGTCTGTGTGTACATTTCTTTGTCAGCGGACAAACAGAAAATCAGAGCAGGTTGTGGCAACGTAATTCCCCTGCATGTTTCACAAGTGGCCTACTGTTGCGCTTTTACTTTAATGTTACTTGGTCAATATTTGTGGCAGTTTAATTCCATTTTTTGTTCTTTTTTTCATCTCTCCATTTCGTTAAGATGGAGTAAGCGCACTTGATGGAAGGAGCGCCTTCAGTGTACTGTTTAAACTTTTTATTTCCTATATATTTTTTAAATTGACTTATCTCTGAAAAGATTTCACTGTAATATAATCCAGTACTTTGTGCGCAAGTTGCAGTTAATGTTATAATTGGGTAAACTTCAAGTTCTTGTATTTCCTTTTTTTTTTATATATATATATACATTCTATGTATCAAATGTATTTCTGTGTATATCTAGTCAGTACCAGGGGATTTCCTTTCATCTGATTATAACTGCTTTTAAATGTTTTGGTACTAATTGCAGTTTCTGGTTAATGTGTTTTGATTTTGTTAATTGTTTCATTTCTTGTGATCATGTTGTCTTTCAATACAGGGCATATACGCTCCACTCTTGAACAAAAGCAGCTGCTTTTTATAAGCGGTAATTGCTTCTTTACCTTTTATTTGATTTGTAAATGAATCTTTTCTTTAAACAAAATGTTAAAAAATGTTCTTTCACATAAACAGTTGAGCCTCACTTATTGTAAAGTGAAGATTGTTCTGCTGCATGTACAGATAACCATGCAGATATCTGTATGTTTTCAGTATGCATCATTAGATAATAAAGTCTTTTGTGAAAAAGATATTTGTAGCCATTTCTATGATTTTTTTTTTCCTGAGCCGATAAACCCACAAATGTAATGAATGTATTTCCGATAGTAAGTTGTTAGTGCTCTATATTGTCAAAATTGGCCTATTTGGCTTATGACAGGTGGCTAGTGACATTAAAAGTATTCAATAAACATGTCCGTTCCCAGTAGAGAGATTATGTATTAAGGGACATGGTCTTTACTAATATTTGTGCTGTTCTCTCACTTTTCCTCTTGATGGTGCGGAAAGAAAAAAGGAAAGCAAGACAAGGCCTCCCAACAGCTGATTTGCTGAGAAACCAACTTCACCTTCCTCACAAGGTCATTTTGACAGCATGTGTAAATAAGCATTTAATACAAAAAAAAAACTATGCTCACAAAAAGTACAAGCTAAAAGTAGATCTGTACCACTATCTATAGACCACTGTAAAGGACATTCCTTCCTTCGCCAACAACAGTGCAAATTTGTCTCAACAAATGCTTACAAGTGAAATATTTGAATTCACGTTTTGAGCAGATACCATTCTGAACAGGAAAAGGTTGACATCCGTTGTAATGTTCATTAGTTTTCTTTGCTACAGGGAAAAACAGTTAAGCTCTGGGAGTAACAGTAGGTGTCCATGGGCGCATAGGGAACCATGTCTAACATTGTAAAAGCTAAAACTGCACAATGGTTAAAAAAAAAAGTCTTTGGGTTTTGGAAATACATTTGAAAGAACAAAGTTGCTGGTTCACCCATTTCTTTGTGTTTTAGATGGAGCCTGGAAGAAGAAGATGAAAAGAAGACCTGAAACAAGGTTTCTGTTAATGAAATAGGAAAAAAAAACATGCGCATTTCCTTGCAATTAAGTGGATATGATCAAGTTCTAGATACTAATTTCCAATGTTGTAAATACTGGTTTCATTACTTTTACAGTAAGATGGATGCATTTCAAATTTGTTTATGAAGGCAGAAATTTAAATTTTAGGAAATCTGAAAATTATGTGTAAAAACTCCACGTCCCTGTAGTAAACGGGAACATAGTTTCAATGTCTACCTTTACACTTTGGAGTTGTATATCATGGAATTATCTTTATTTAAAAGGTTTTAATGACTTTCCATATTAATCAATGTGATCAACCTAATACCCAAAGACACACTTTTTACTGTTTACAAATAGGCTGCACAAAGCCAACATTTGGGCTACTTGATATGCACCAGGCCTGTCTATAGACGGCTATATTACCTTTATTATGAATGTAATAGTCATCTAGTTGCTATAGTGTGTTTACGCTAAAAGGTGCACTCACTGCAAGTTTTTGCTTTTCTCAAAGTACTGGGAGCACTGTAAGTTGTAGACAATGTAATAGTTTACCAATGTAAATAATCTTTCAGAAGGGACTCAATGTAAAAAATGCAAACTCTGCAATTGTCTATTGTATGTTAGCAAACCTTATTGATGGAAACTATACCTTATTTTTACTTGCTGCTCTGTTGCAGATTTGGTATTAGAGGTAAAGAAAAAGGTAGTTAAGTGAAGCCAATATCTGAGTTTACAAAGAATTTGCTCTGAAATGTTTAAGAAAAGCCATTTTTCCCATTTTGTTTTGTAGGGTAAGCGGATTGGGAATTCCTTCAACTATTACACTGATGTGAAAGCATCATATCTTTACATTGATGTTATCCTACTGATCTAGTCCTCTCTAATAAACATAGTTGGATACGTTATTGCTCTTCCGTTTTTTTGTTTTACTCATGGATTAGTGATGGAAATTGCAAACAAGCTATGTTTCCACTTAGATTCGCTGTTCATTTATTAGTGGCCGCTATAAATAGGATTAATATTCTGTAAAATTGTCTACTCTTCAAATGGACTACACTTTTGCATTCAGAACTGCCTTCATTCTAAGTGGCACTTTCTACAAGGTGCTGAAAACATTCCTCAGAGTTTGGTCCACATGGACAATGATGGCATCACCCGGTCGGCTGCACATCCATGATGCGACATCCCAAAGGTGTGCTTGAGAGCTGCTGACTGAAGGCCATTGGAGTACAGTTAACTCATTGTCACGTTCAAGAAACCAGTTTGAAATGTAAACTTTGACATGGTGCATTATCCTGCTCGAAGTAGCCATCAGAAAATCAGTTACACTGTGGTCATAAAGGGATGGACATAATCTGCAACAAAGTGTGCCCAAGAAAACATCCTCCACGCTATTACACCACAGCCACCAGCCTGGACCGTTGATAATAGGCAGGATAGATCCATGCTTTCATGTTTACACCAAAGTCTGACCCTGCCATCTGAATATCGCAGCTGGAATCGAGACTCATCAGAGCAGGCAACATTCTTCCAGTCTTCTATTGTCCAATTTTGGTGAGCCTGTGCGAATTGTAGCCTTGGTTTCCTGTCCTTAGCTTACAGGAGTGGCACCCTGTGTGGTCTTCTGCTGCTGTAGTCCATCTGCTACAAGGTTCAAATTGTGCATTCGGAGATGGTATTTTGTGAAAACTTTGTCATGTAAAACTAATTTAATTGCATTCTACGAAGAAGTTTGACACGGTTCCACACAATAGGTTAGTATTCAAACTGAAAGAAAGTGGTCTTGATGCAAATTCTTGCTCTTGGGTAGAACATTGGCTTAGAGATAGAGCTGGATAAAAGTGGTAAGTGGTGTCGTTCAGGGTTCTGTTCTGAGACCAGTTTTATTCAACATATTTATAAATGATCTTGCAATAGGCATTGAAAGTCATGTTTCCGTGTTTGCAGATGACACTAAACTCTGTAAAGTAATATGCTGTGAGCAGGATATTACTGTATGTGCTCGATTATAAGGTTTTTCAGAGCAAATGCTTTGGGGAAAAATACCCCTCGCCTTATAATCGAGACCACAGATAGAGGTCTGACTATGAGACTAAGATCCAGAGCCCCTGCAGCTCTGCAGGGGACCTGGATCCTCCTGTGTGGTAACCTCAGCTGCTGCCAGCACTTCCACCAGGGCTTTTATCACAGAGCGCCGGTGAACGTGCATAGCGTAGAACTTCCCCGGCTGCCAGAGAGAATTCCCTGCAGTACTGCGGGGAATTCTCTGGCAGCAGGGGAGGGTCCTGGGCGACGGACGAAGACAACCCCCGCTGGGGCTTCTATGACGGAGCACCGGTGTCACATGACCTTCCACCCGCTGCCCCCATTAGACACCAGGGAGTCAGAAGCACTAGTAAGTCATGGGGGGGCATAAGGCTTTTCTGGAGACAGTGCGCCCCATGATACGCCTTTTAACCCCCTATATGCCACTCTGCCTCCAGAAATGCCTTATACCCCTAAATACCACTCTATCCCATGATATGCCTTTTACCCCCCTATATGCCAGTGCCAATTCTGGAGGCAGAGGCATATAGGGGGTTAAAAGGCATATCATGGGACATAGTGGCATATTGGGGGATAAATGCAAAGTTATGCACTTCGGTGTAAGGAATGCACAAGCAACACCCTAAATGGTAGTGAATTAGGGATGACAACATTGAGAAGGATTTGGGAATCGTTATAGATGACAAACTAGGCAACAGTGTACACTCAGTCAGCAGTTGCTAAGGCCAGTAAGGTATTGTCATGTATAAAAATGGGCATCAATCTGCGGGATAAAAATATAATTTTGCCTCTTTATAAATCAATGGTAAGACCACACCTTGAATATGATGTGCAATTTTGGGCACCTGTTCTAAAGGAGGATATTATAGCACTGGAAAAGGTGCAGAGCCAGGCTACAAAATTAATAAAAGGAATGGAACACTTTGTTATGAAGAAAGGTTAACTGTTAAGTTTACAAAAACGGCATTAAGACATTAAGGTTAGTGGATGGGATAGGTCGAATAAGGGAATTGGAAGTACTAAAGATATATTTATGACATGGTGTCCATTGTGATCGCTCTCCCCGGCCAATTTATGTAGGAGGATTAGAGGAGATAGTTTCATTTATTTGTTGCATCTGATATAGTTAAACATATTGTATATAGACCTTGTTCAATTTACAACAAAGAATAAAGTTTTAAATAGCAAATTTTATTTCAAGCATGATACTTTTATATAGACTGCATTTCATGTTCCCAGTGTAACAAAATAAATTTACATTTGTAAAACTACTTCACTCTGCATTTTTTCCCCCCCTAAAATTTTCGGAAAATTTCCATTGTTTCCGGAAAAAGTGTTTTGTTTTTTTTTCCTCCATGGCTTCAAGATTTCTGGAAATTTTACATCTCTAGGGATGGTACTAAATTCTCAGTCACAACCCTGAATGGCTTCAGGACTGCCACCCTTGCCAATTGCTTCCGGTCTAATGGTATGGACATCCCAATGTTCTGCTTAGAGGACATGGAGTGAAGAGGCCACTGCTGCTCTAGGATCCGCTACATCATGTCCAGACTGACATTTTAAAGGGTGACTACATGCTAATGCAGATGGCGGTGTGGTAGACCTGCCTTTTCCTGCTTCTGACATGCCTTCATGGCAATAGCTGCCCTTACCACCAGATGTAGTTAGGGCTGCAACTAACTATTGTTTTCATAATCGATGAGTTGGCCAATTATTTTTTCAATTAATCGATCGCATAAAAAAATTATGTAAATTTTTCATTTATTTAAAATAATGTAATAAACAAACAGGATGCTAAAAACAAATCAAAATAAAAAAACTTTCATAAAAATGCATTTCTTGTTTTTATTTCCCAACCTGCACCATGCACATTTGAGCCCAGGCTTCCCACAGTGCCCTCCTCACATATGCCTTATATACCCTATATGCCTTATAACCCCAGATATGCCACTCAGCCCTCCCCACATATGCCTTATACCCCCAGATGTCACTCCGTCCTCCCCGGATATGCCTTATAACCCCCAGATATGCCATAGTGCCCTCATAGATTCACAGACTCGTTCACAGCACACTGACACCAGCACTGCTACATTCATTGGAACAATTTATACACATACAATGACAAACTGGTGCAAAAGAGAAGAGGACCCTGCTCTTGCGAGCTTACAATCTAGTCCCCATCAACCATAGCTGTCCCTAAATGAACCCTAACGACCCCATGAACCATAGCTGCCTCTAAATTAACCCTAATGACCCCATCAACCATACCTGCCCCTAAATTAACCCCAATGACCCCATCAACCATAGCTGCCCTTAAGTTAACCCTAAAAACCCTATTAACCATAATTGCCCCTAAATTAACCCTAAACACCCCATTAACCATATCTGCCCCTAAATTAACCCTAAACACCCCATTAACCATAACTGCCCCTAAATTAACCCCCACCTCCCCTAATTTTTAGCAACCCAAATATTAATTTTATACTCAGATGAATTGCTGAGCCATGTTAACCCTACTCAAAATGGGCGGGGCCAATCATCAGTGTGACGACTGGGAGAAAGAAAGGGGCTGGGCCAATCAGTGTGACTGCAGGGAGGGACTGGGAGAAAGGGGCAGGACCAATCGTCAGAGTGACTGCAGGGAGGGACTGGTAATTAGTAACTGCTGCGAGTCACACTGAGTGAAACGGATTATAAAACGAGTGGCATTTTTCGGAGCATTTGCTCTGAAAAACACTAATTATCTTATCGATTCAACTAATCGATAATGAAATTTGTTGGCAACGATTTTAATTATTGATTTTATTGATTAGTTGTTGCAGCCCTAGATGTAGTATATGTACTGTGCCACACAAAGTCATCATCTCTAACTGCTTTTACCATTTGTGTTGCCCTGTCTGGAACTTCCATTTCTACTGCTGTGTCTGTCTGTAGTCCAACCCACTGCTCCAACAGCTTCCTAAGAGCTGCTATGTTCTGCTCATCCATAGCATCAGCATGCAGTACAGAAAATATGTAACTGTTCTGCCCCTTTTGTAACCATGTGGGCCAGAATCAGCTACAGTGGTACCATCCTCTAAAAATTTGTCAGCCACCAGTGTGCCATGAATGAAAGGAAAGCATGGTCTGCATTAGTAGAGCGCTATCTGTCGGAGGTTATAAGCAGAGAGCTCGTCCTTAAACAGTGATACACAAAAATGATAAAGGGAGGGCACTACAGTTGGGGTGAAGGTGCTGTGACAGGGGAGGTAGTGGTAGGGAATGAGGGCCTCTAGCAGCAGCACTACCTTACAATAGAACTCCACCTTATACTGTGCCCATCCCTCACTCACTACTAAGAAGTTGCCCACCACATGAGGCAGAAGTAGTAATGGTGTTTCTATTTTTTTCATGATAGAATATATGATGGTGATGGTGGTTTTAGTGCTGCCAGTGCATGTAAGGGAACCTGGCATAGCTATATTGCTTCTGCAGAGTGGAAGGAACTACACATGAATTATTACTGGAATATGTGCTGGTTGACTCCTCCAAGTCTGGTTTATAATCTAAATCCAGGGTATCATTGTCATTAACAATACCCTGTTCCACCTGGGTACAAGGTGAAGTAAGCTACACTTGTGCTCCAAGAGTAGACTTACCATCTTCTTCTTCCCTATCTTTTGGACCAAAAATAGATTTGGTGCTATCATCTATTTTGCTCTGGGGAGTGTTAGCAGTGTTAGTAGTTTTATTTCATGGTTCCAGTTAGGTCAAGACTCTGTTCCAGTTAGGTCAGGGCTCTGTGCAGACCAGACAAGTTCTTTCACACCAAACTCATCCAACCATGTCTTTATGAACCTTGTTTTCTGCACTGGGGCACAGTCATGCTGGAATAGAAAAGGTCCTTCCCCAAACTATCTGTATGAGCAAGTGTGTGTGATTAAGGGAGTGAATGAGTATAAGAGTGTGTGTGAGGGGGGTGGCAGCATAGGGAGCCTGTTATCACACTCCTATTATGCCCAGGTTCTAGCATGTGCTGGCTGCCTGGGCGTGGTAGGAGTGTAATTGCTGTTAGATATATATATATATATATATATATATATATATATATAAAATATTGTTCATGATTTTTTTTTAAATACCTAGATTCCAGCATGTACTGGCTGACTTTGCATGATAGGAGTGTGATTGCTGCTAACAATCATATAAGTAATATTGATATTGAAATCACACTCCTATCATGCCCAGGTTCTAGCATGTACTGGTTGCCTGGGCATGATAGCAGTGTGATTGCTGTTAACAATCATATATAGATGGATATTAATATTGTTATTGCATTTTTTGTCCTATTTTGGTGTGTTACTTACTTTTAATAAGTGGTTTTTTTTGGAGGGGGGTTTCTGTTCCGGTCCAGAATTTTCATTTTGTTTGAACTTATACCCTGTTAACATAAGGGGTATAAAAATTCTGAGAAAAGCAAGCTCCCTTCTCAAGGCTGTGGTTGAGTTACCGTACTTACCGGCGTATTACACGCACCGGCATATAACACGCACCCTCGCCGGAACCGGAAGTGCGGGAGACGCGGCTGCAGATCGTGCAGCACAGAAAGTTATCGGCGTATAACACGCAGGTAGGGTTTAAACTTATTTTTTTAGATATAAAAGTGCGTGTTATACGCCGATAAATACGGTATTTGTGACCCAATGCCGCAGAACACCATATCTCTTTATTATTTCCTTCAGTTTCTAGTCTTTTCTGTTTAGGGCCATCTAAATCATTACTTTAATCTTAAGAGACACAAAAAATTGAATATTCTGCTGGACCAAGAATGAAATTTTACCGAAAACCTATTTTTGGAAATAAAAGCTGTGTCAAGATGATGATATGTGTTGTTGTGAGACATGAGATATTATCGCAACTGACATGCAAATTATGACTTATGGGCGAACCCAAAGTAAGCAATTTATCTAACAGTATGCTTTTGAACCTCAGGGTAGGGAGAGGGAACATGTACAAACAAAATGCAAAAACGGAGTCTGACAGGCATGTGGTAGGCAAGAGCTTTATGTACAAATGGGTGAGAGAAACGATCACCCTGGTGTGCTGGTGCCCCTTGTGATTTCAGTTGCACTTGTGTAACCTGGAGATGATGAATGTGTAGCCATTCTAGCTTGGTGGTTGGGAGCGTATGGTGGCGCGGGCCTAGAACACATGAGCATGTAGCAGTTCCCTCACAGAGCTCACAAGTGTGTTAGTGATACCACCATATAAGCAGATTAAGCAGTTGTTTAGTGCCACCAGCGTTCTAAGGTGCTCCCTATCAGAGAATCCTGGTTATGAATACATTGTTTTAGCTCACAGATGTTGCATTAGCCTAGCAATGTCCCTGCCATTTTACTGAATTTAGTATGATCATTCTGCATTAAGACCAGAACCTACACCGTAACCTACACTATATGACCAAAAATATGTTGTAAACCCTCCCAATTATTGCATTTAGGTGTTTCAACCATTCTGCCCAATGTGCTATTTGCTAATTTACCCCCATCAAACCATATATTTTTGAAAACTAGACACCCCAGGGTATTTCAAATGCTAGTATTTTAATTCTTTCCATGCACTAATTCTACTACTAATTCTATTCCAGCCTTTGTCAAACTTTGCAGCAGTATTTCTTGTGTTTTTTACCACACACATTTTGGTTCAGGTATGAATACACAGCTCTTGGTATATGTCACTGTCAAACACCCCAATACGTGTTCAGTAACATCTACGGAGTACAGTGATGCCACTCATGCATGGATTGTTTGGGGGGCTAAAGGCCACATTTGTGATGTGCACATTTTTCAATTTGGCATTTTGACATCTTGTCATCATGTCCCCATGTGTTATTTGGGACATATTTGAAGCTGGATAATTCAATGAAACCTAATGAAACCATATATTTTTGAAAACTAGACACTCAAGGGTATTTCCAGTGCTGGTATTTGCAGCAGTAATTTGTGTGTTTTTTTCACACGCATTCTACTTAACGCATGTATTTACTGGTATACGTCATTGTCAAACACCCCAATGTTCAGCAACACCTGCTGAGTACAGTGATACCAGTCATGCATAGGCTAGCCTGATTGTTTTGGGGCCAAAGGACCACATTAGGGAAGTGCACATTTTTCAATGTTGAACTTTCACATTTGGTGATCCTGTGCCTGTGCCTATTTGGGACATATTTGAACCTGGCCAATTCAATTTACCAGATCAAACCATATTTGTATAACTAGACACCCCAGGGTATTTGAAATGCTGGTATTTTAATTCTATTCATGCCAGGATTTTTAGGTTAATGTAAGACAATTATTTTTTTTTAGAAATGTTTTTGCTAAGTTTGTTATTTCTACTCCTCCAAAGTTCCAAACTGCCCATGGAGACAACATCAGCACATGCCATGTGCATCAAGAGATTCATGAAATGCATTTCCATGGCAGAGCAGCTGCTCACAAGCTGAAGATCACTATGTGTAATGTCATACGTCACCTGGAGTAATGTAAAGCACACCAATACTGGACTCTGAAGCAGTGGAATTGTGTTCTTGTGATAGGTCCCACTTCACAATCTAAGTCTGATAGATGAATCTAGGTTTGGTGTGTGCCAGAATGTTACCTACTGGAATGCATAATGCCTACATAAAGAGGAGCTTTTCAGAGTTTGGGCTAGGTCCCTTAGTTCCAGTGCATGATACAGCATACAAAGACATTTTAGACTTCTCCATGCCTCCAACTTTGTGGCACCAGTTTCAGAACGCACTTTACTGCAAAGCAATGTCCATAAAGTCATGGTTTGACAAATATGATGTGGAGAAACTTGAGTGGCTTGAGATTCTGCACAATCTCCCATTCATTTGTACGGGAGAACCCATGTAAATTGACTGGGACCTCTTACAGCAACTATCATATGCATTATTGTTAGATAACTGTCACTAAAACAAAATAAGATATCCTAAATGTGTTTTTATGCACTAATCTTATAAGATTTTTTGTATGGAATAGTAGGATATGTTGAAATAACCATTCATCCTGCATTCTCAGAAATTACAGCTTTGATTTGTTGAAGAATTGCATAACAGCATTGATAGCTTCATCAGAAGTTGCTATTTTGTGTACAAGCTCCAATTCCTTCTCACAAACTGCATGAAGTTTCTCCTTTTCCACATTACGAATCAGCTGCTTGGAGTATGCCAGAGACTAAGAGAGATAAAATACACGTTAAATTTACATCATAATTACTGTATATGTCATTATTCATTGTTATGGTACAATACTAGTAAGAGAAAGGATGGGCTTGCCCTGTGTAATGCATAATCCAGTGTGTACTTTGGAGAAATTTCACTGATTTAATTATACAGTATACAGGACCAGCCAAGTTCTTCCTGCAGCAGAAGCCCCTCTGGGCTGGCCTTTCATGATGTAAAAATGTGAAGTTAAAACATAACCCTCCTGCAAACTGTCCCTTTAGTGAGTAAACCCAGTTCTTATGTGAAGCAAGTAGAAATCTACTACTGTATTTACTTTACAGTTGTGATCCATACCACAAATCTGTTTCTTTTCTTTCTCTACCTACTCTCTAAAGCCCACTTTCTTTCCCTTTTCTCCAACATAATTATGTGTCCATTTATACATTGAGTTTTATTGTAACACACAAAAATATAGACCAAATAATATTACATATTCATTTCCTAAACCAGTTCTTATTTTAAAATCACTTTTTTATGAAGTTATACAATAGTTCTTAAGTCCTTATATCTGGCATGTTTTGAAGCTGCCAATAAAAGTCCATAAACTCCAGCTGTGTAGTACCTATATGAAGATCTAGTTCTCATATCTTCCCACTTCATACCTGGCTGTATTGTAAGTTTTAAACTAATCAATGCCATTATATTCATATTCTGTGTTTTTCTGAACTTTTTAGTGAGCTCTTCAGCATTTGTAATTGTGTTTGTAGATGAAAAGGTGTCACATGCTAACTTTTCAGCAGGTGCATTCAACTATGAGTGAATACAGAAATCAGGGAGATGAAACTACAGCTCTGCTGCAGACTCTTTCTTAAAGTGAAGAAAGCCCAAAAACATGTCAAACTCTCCACTCACCATATGACCCCTAGTTATTAAGTGATTAAATAAAATATAATATTTACATTTTTGGGTAGTTTAGCATAATCTTTTATTTTTGTCCAGACTTCCTTTTGAAAACTACTATCTGGGAAGACCTCAGTAACTAGCCCCAAGTTGCAAGCTTCATGGGCTGTCAGTATCTTGTTGAACACTAGCACTTCAGTAGCCTGAAAGAGAACAGAAAGCAAAGCATAGTTTTGCTAAATGGACATCACAAAAAATGACTTTCTAGATAAATGTATTAAAATATTCTGAAAGTTCTATAACTATACATTTTTTCTAAAAGTTTAAAATGCATCCTTTTAGATTATTATGATTTATTTTGGTAAATGTGATTTATTTTATTTTATATCTTAGTTATATGCAAACAGGAATATATCACTCTGGATTTTAATCACAAGGTATGCACTAAACCACCAAATATTATGTATCAATAACTCCTGGATATGTTCCAAAAAAGAATGATAGCAACTTGTAATAGAGATATAGTATGTCTGACACTGTCCCAGATTTAATGACCCAAAATTCAAGCATATAGTCAAGTGACAAGCTCTAAATGCTCAATGACACTGAAACTCCTCAAATCTGTGTTTTTATTTTATTAAATTTAAAATGACTGCTTGTCTAAGC
This sequence comes from Spea multiplicata, assembly GCA_009364415.1. Classification (NCBI taxonomy): domain Eukaryota; kingdom Metazoa; phylum Chordata; class Amphibia; order Anura; family Pelobatidae; genus Spea; species Spea multiplicata. Next base: position 17,400,248 of record VKOC01000006.1, on the reverse strand, counting down.
ATCAGGGTTTTTTATATGACTAAATTACTTACCTTGGCTAAGCCCATTATTTTAGGAAATGTATAAGATGAGCATGCCTCTGGACACAGCGCTAACTTGCTAAAAGGTGTTTGAAATGTGGCCTGGGAAGAAGAGAAATACAAATACAATTGTAACTATTTTTTTCACATTTTCTGCCACAATTAAGATCAATATTCAAAATATTGTTGACACACAAACACACACACCACACCATATTGATATAGTTAACAAAATCAAAACCAATATTGCTAGGGGCATAAAATGGGAAGCTTGACATAATTCCTGGCGTGTCATCTATGTAAATTGTAGGAGATACCTAGCAGTGAAAGTGGACCCAAGATGCCTACTAAGAATCTTCTATGTAGGGGCAATCTATGGAACCACCCAAGCAGTCACTATAATTGACTGGTAAAAAATTCTTTCTGTAATATAATGGTGCTAAAGATCTGTTGCTAAGCCAATCAGAAGCATGCTAAGGTGGGTTCCACAGATGCACAGTACCAGAGGAAACAGAGACTGTCCATATTTTTTAGAAATATGATTGCTACTGACATTTTACAGTTACTTGCAGGAGTTAAATTGTAACAATTTGTGTTTTTGATCTCGTTTCCATTTGTATATGTATTTAAAAAAAAGTGTCACTTCCCTAATACTTTTACTTCTGTTGTGTATTGGCTGTTGTGTGTGTGAGGAGATTAGTCTGGTGCCATTGTCTGTGTTATCCCTTGCTATTGTGTTATGTGTTAATTATGTTAATCTGTTCCTGCTTCCTGTTGTACCTGTCAGGTGCTTTTATTTTCTTTGTGTTGGTGGGCTTAAAAATATAACATCCGGAACTCGTTGTACAAATGTTTTTTCCTAGACAAAGACAGTCTGGCTATTCATCACAAGATGATAGATAACTCTTTCCATCTGGGTCATCATGGTTTTACATGGATTTGAGCCACAGTAAATAAAATCTACTCAGACTGTTTTAATAAAATTATTAGTGGGAGTGCCTTATTTTCTGAAAAATGAATCCTCAACAATAAATGTTTATATACATAACAAATTAAGGCACCAATATCTTACCCTGTCAGTAGCATACACAAGGTCAAAGAGACCAAGGATCGTCACAGAGACCCCAATGGCAGGACCATTCACAACAGCAATGAGAGGCTTTGGGAAGTCAATGACTTTACTCACCAAATCCCTGCATACAACAGAAAAGAGTAAAAAAGAAAATAAAAAAAGGACCAGCTGACTGGAAATACAAATATCATAAATAAGGCCCTCATGAGCTGTTACAAAGCAGTTTATTATGCTGAACTAAGTGCCTCTCATTATGGAACTTGTATGTCAACCATTGAATGCTGATTGAACTAATAAATAGTGACTACATTTATTAGTTACATATTATACAAATACTCACATTTATACATATAAAAAGTATATACACACATACACGATACAAACTTATACTATACACATCCATAGATATAGTAAATAGTTACGTATAGGTTATGACTTTCATTAACAGGTAATAATTGTAATCTAATAATCACCCACATCATGGGTAGAAGACGTATTGCATTACCAAATCATGTTAAGCTGAATACACTCTTACGTTAATTAATGCTACAGATTCTCTTCTAAGTCCAGCTTTGTTGAACTTACGTGAACATCTCATTATATATTTAAATGTGGGGTTTGTGAGCAGTCGCAAGCAAATTCTACCATACAATAACCAAATTGTGGTTGCTACCCAACTTGGCAAGGGTGACCACATGTCCCGGATTGCCTGGGACAGTCCCACAATGGGACATTAAGTCCTGGGTCCCCGGCAGCCTCAATCAGGGACAATACATTGTCCCAGAATGAGAATTCTGAGTGAAGGAGGTCTTAGCCAATCAGGGGAGACTTCTCAACTCGCCTGATAGGCTGAGTCCCTCCTTCCCACAGAGCTCAGTGTAAACTGCAGCCAGCACTAAGTATATGTGTGTGGCTGTGTGTATGTGACTGTGTGTCTGTTTATGTGACTGTGTGTGTTTTATGTCTGGTAATAAAAGGGCTAATTATCTGAAACAGCTCATGTCTGTAATGATTATAATATAAATATATTATTAAATCTGAAATCAACATATTTGTTATGTGTATGTGATGGTGTGTATATGTGAATCAGTGTGTATATTCATAGCGTGTCCCTGAATGGCAGAAATAAAATGTGGTCACCCTACTTGGGGCACCCAGAACTTTCAGATCAGTTTAGAAAGATTCACTTTTACCTAAAAGGATTAGATGATGTGTTTATCTTTTCTTCAGTTGTTTCAAAGACTCTCTTCAATGAGTTGGTAAGATCATTACCACTGCTAAAATAATCACCAGATCCTGCATAAAGAGACAGACAAATCTTAAATCGCATTATACAAATTAACATTTGTAAAAGTCCCCAAAGTAGAAAACCTGAATAAAATTAAACATCCATTAAAGATGCATGATATTTTGCGATAAAACGTGCCCATGAGTTATATACACCAGAGCGGGATACATTTCAGAACATTTCACCAATATTCGTTTGGAAAAAACAATCTAGGCCACACATTTCAACATACACAATTCTCATTGTTTTGAGTTCCATATCAGCATCACTGGCATCCCGTCTTCATACCTTGACCTCATACGCTGAAACAATTTTTTGTTTTGAGCAGACTTCAGCTCAACGTTAAAAGTCAGAACCATTACATGGCCAGTCAGCTTAAAGCCACAGATAATAATCTAAAAAGGCCAACAATACTATACCTGTTAGAACAGCAAGAACACAATCATTTCTTCCTGCTTCATCGAGTGCTAGTGCAATTTCTTTATACATCTAAAAAACACAAAATCATAAAGACATAGGGTAAAGATAAATAAGGAGTAATGCTTACATTCAAATCCTGAGTATATAACACACTCATGATTAATATGCATGTTTTATTTAAAACTTTTTTTTCAGCAAAACTTCACATATAGGTCATATTATTTTATGTTTGTGACTAATATTTCCCTCAAGGCTCAGACTGGCTATCAAGCAAACTGATGCCTTTTGTAAGTGCGTTAGGGTGAGTGCTGTTAAAACTACTACGCAGTTGGAATATACAAGCAATAAATGTAATAATTTATTTTCCATACGTATAAGAAACCAATTCATTTCATAAAAAGGATCAGAAATATACACGTTGATCATTAGATCATATTAATTAAAACATGCAACATAGCTTTTCCGTCTGTGCCACAAATACAAATGTTGAAAGTGGCTCCCACAAGATGTTTTCCCACTGCTGCTTTTATAAGGATAACGTCTCTTAACCCTTTTAACACACGTTTGCAATGATATATAACCCATATTCAGTGGGTGTGCTTCCCATACCCATTAAATAAATTTTCCTAAAACAACATTTCCTCAGCTTTTTGAATAGTGAGATCATTGTTCCATGCTGCAATTGATTCCCACTTAACTCTCAAGAAGCCAGTAGTGGCAAAACGTGTCAGGTTCTCCTCAACGTCAACTCTTTTAACAGCGCTCACCCTAACACACTTACGTTGTACATCCTGCTTTTTAGTACTAGGTAATTGCTCTATTAGGGAAAGGCCCATTTAGACTATCACTCCAGAATGTTGTGTACTAAGGTTAAGTATATACATTGCACATAGGCTTCAATGGGACACCCTTAGCACCAGAAAAGGTTACATTGGTTTACTCTATTGACAGTAACACTTCGTGGTATAACTGATTTGTGACCTGTTCCACAAGACTGATTTTGTAATTAGTCTATAAAAATGCTTCATTCTTTTAACAGGATTTCCTGTATTAAGCCCGGATGTCCTACCTAAATGGACACATAGGCTTTTCCCGAATTGAATCTTTACCTACTAAGCATTTGAGATGAAAAAAAAAAGACTTCATAAGCAAATGCTCGTAGGTTGTAACAGGATCATTTATGTAAATAACTCTATTGTAGTATTCCTGGTTTTAACCAGTTAATACATTCAGTCATTATTTTCAATAATTATTTTCAGCTATAATGTTGAATAAGTTATTTACAAATAGCTGTTTTTTAAATCCAAAGGGTTTTGGATTTACAGATCTTGCAGAAACCATTTTACCTGAAGACTAAGTGCATTTTTTTTCTTTGGCCGGTTCATTGTTATAGTTGTTATATTGTCCTGAGTTGTAACCTGCAGGGTTTCATAGTTTAATTGGCTGCTTCTGGGTACTGCGGTGATGTGTTCCACGGACAATAAAGGACCTCCCTGAGCATTAATCTTCTGTAGAAAAAAAAATAAGATTAAGTATGATAAGAGGAGTATGGAAGAAAAAAATAAATAAAAGCTTTTGTACTAATTCACAGAAAAAAAACAACAGTGATTTAGGTTGAAAAAAAAAGTTCATCAAGTTTAACCTTGCCATTTGTCCTGAAGGCAAAAAACCACACAAGAAATGGACAGACACCTGTTACTACTGTATAGATTGCCCTTCACATTGGGTTTGCGCATCGGCACGTTTCAAGCGGTACATCTACAAGTAACTTAAAAATGGCTTATGCACAGAATCAATGCCACAGCATACCATGATCCATATTTGGTACCATGGGGCTCATAAAATGTATCTCACAAAAGTGAGTACACCCTTCACATTTTTGTAAATATTTTATTATATTTTTTCATGTGACAACACTGAAGAAATGACACTCTGCTACAATGTAATGTAGTGAGTGTACAGCCCGAATAACAGTGTAAATTTGGTTTCACCATCACAATAACTCAGCACACAGCGATTAATGTCTAAACCTGGGCAACAAAAGTGAGTACACCCCTAAGTGGAAATGTGCAAATTGGGCCCAAAGTGTCAATATTTTCTGTGGCCATCATTATTTTGCAGCACTGCCTTAACCCTCTTGGGCATGGAGTTCACCAGAGCTTCACAGTTTGCCACTGGAGTCCTCTTCCACTCCTTCATGACGGAGTTGGTGAATGTAAGAGACCTTGCGTTCACCCACCTTCTGTTAGAGGATGCCCCACAGATGCTCAATAGGGTTTAGGTCTGGAGACATGCTTGGCCAGTCCACCACTTTTACCCTCAGCTTCTTTAGCAAGGCAGTAGTTGTCTTGGAGGTGTGTTTAAGGTCGTTATCATGTTGGAATACTGCCCTGCGGCCCAATCTCAGAGGGGAGGATATCATGCTCTGCTTCATTATGTCACAGTACATGATGGCATGATGGTTCCCTCAATGAACTGTAGCTCCTCAGTGCTGGCAGCACTCATGAAAGCACAGACCATGACATTCACACCACCATGTTTGACTGTAGGCAAGATACAGTTGTCTTTGTACTCCTCACCTGGTTGCCGCCACACACGCTTTACACCATCTAAACCAAATAATTTTATCTTGGTCTCATCGGACCACAGGACATGGTTCCAGTAATCCATGTCCTTACTCTGCTTATCTTCAGCAAACTGTTTGCAGGCCTTCTTGTGCATCATCATTAGAAAAGGCTTCCTTCTGGGACAACGGGCATGCAGATCAATTTGATGCAGTGTATGGTCTGAGCACTGACAGGCTGACCACCCACCCCTCCAACCTCTGCAGCAACGCTGGCAGCACACATACGTCTATTTCCCAAAGACAACCTTTTATTTGTGAAAAACACTATTAAAACATGTATTTGTGCATTCAGGAAGATATCAGTTAGCTAACTTTGGCATGTTACTATTATAGTATTATTAGCATAAATCAGCATGGTTTTATGAAACATAGGTCCTGTCAAACTAATTTAATTGCATTCTACGAAGAAGTAAGTAGAATTGTCGATCAGGGTGTTGCAGTGGATGTAATCTACTTGGATTTTGCCAAGGCGTTTGACACGGTTCCACACAATAGGTTAGTATTCAAACTGAAAGAAATTGGCCTAGATGCAAATTCTTGTTCTTGGGTAGAACATTGGCTTAGAGGTAGAGAACAGAGAGTTGTTATAAATGGTACATTTTCAAGCTGGTCAAAAGTGGTAAGTGGTGTCCCTCAGGGTTCTGTTCTGGGACCAATTTTATTCAACATATTTATAAATGACCTGGCAATAGGCATTGAAAGTCATGTTTCTGTGTTTGCAGATGACACTAAACTAGGTAAAGTAATACAGCGCGAGCAGGATATTACTGTTCTGCAGAGGGATCTAGATAGACTGGGGGACTGGGCACTCAAATGGCAGATGAAATTCAATGTAGATAAATGTAAAGTTATGCACTTCGGGGTAGCGAATGCGCAGGCAACCTACACCCTAAACGGTAGTGAATTAGGGGTAATGACAAATGAGAAGGATTTGGGAATTGTTATAGACAACAAACTAGGCAACAATGTGCAGTGTCAGTCTGCGGTTGCTAAGGCCAGTAAGGTATTGTCGTGTATAAAAAGGGGCATCAAGTCGCGGGATGAAGATAAAATTTTGCCTCTGTATAAATCAATGGTAAGGCCGCACCTTGAGTATGCTGTGCAATTTTGGGCACCTTTTCTAAAGAAGGATATCATAGCACTAGAAAGGGTGCAGAGGCGGGCTACAAAATTAATAAAAGGAATGGAGCACTATAGTT
>VKOC01000006.1:17366767-17393523 GCA_009364415.1 Spea multiplicata | reverse complement strand
TATATATGTATATATATATATATATATACCCTGTTTCCCCGAAAATAAGACATACAAAAATAACATGGTTTACTGTTGCATGAAGTTATCAATTGGGCTCAAAAAGAATTAAGATGGTAAGCAAGTTTTTAGCTACTATTTAAACAACATCTACCACTTTTAACCAGTATGTGCCAATGTAGCTTTCTACAGAACCGCAACACTAAACAAAATTGCATAAACTTTCACTTTTCAACTTTGCTTCTGTTAACATTTTCTATTAACAAATCAGTAGTGTGCAATACACAAATGGTTGTTCTACACTTAAAAGAGCTATTCATAAACTCAAATGTTTACTTCTAATAAATCAAGTTATAACAAGTTGTGTTTTTTTCTTTTTAGGACAAAGTAGATAACTTTTATTTTTTGCAACAGTTAACAAGAGGAGTATTGAAATCAAACAAGATGGTATAAAAGAGAAAAAACAACTTGGATTAAACAATAAAAGAAAGGTTGATTCTTTAGTCTCTCTTGGATTCTTATGAACTCTTCCTCATTGCACGACTCCAGCATTATCACCACAGGATCTCAAGTATCTCAAGTGTCTTCCATAGAGGGACACACAGGTTATTACTTAAAGATTGTCTACAGACATGTCTTTCCTGTTGTTAAGAACTTATCTCATTGAATTCTTTAACAAAAGTATCATAAGTTGACTTCTTTTAATTTGATGGATTGCTCTTAATGTTGGTTCGTCTGTATACTCAGCACATAGATAACATAATTTCATCCACGTCTCCCTCAAAGTCAATAAAAGCTTGAAAGACTTCTCTCCCTCCTTGATATTTTTCCTTTAATGGAAAAACATTTTACCATTGTTATTGGATTAAACATCAAGCACCAATCCATCGACAATTCCCTGCATTTTATACAAAGCTTACTGTTTCATTTTCTCTGAGAGCCATATGCACTTTATCAAGTATCATGAATTTGGCAGTGGCCTCCTCGTTCTCATCCACCGGTACTTCGTTTGGTTGCACTGGCAAGGTGCTTTGTGATACCCAGCATTGGATTTCCCCATGCTTGCTCTGGTAAGACCTTGTACCTGCTAAATTCCATCCAGTGTCCCCAACTGCACAAAACATTTGAATAGAACACACCCTCATGACCATATGTGCAATATGTGTGCATGTAAAACAAATTAAGGGTCTCTAATGTTGTGTCTCCAGATGTGAGTAAATCAGAGCACTGAAATATAATGTAAATATAATAGCAACATTCTTTGAACAGGCCTGGCCCACTGTTGGGGATGGAAGGAGCATTTACAGAGCAGTTTAGGTAAATGAGGGGGGCATGGGCCATTTGGCGTTGCATGCCCTGGGGTCAAAGTGTGGCAGCTTTCCTCTGACACTACTACATATTTTAGACCTGCGGAGAAAATGAGCATGAGGGAAAGTAGCAGCCTTGCTTGCCCTGTAGGACAAAGGGCACCTGCAAATTCTTCATGCCTCAGGTAGCCCCAATTATATTATTGGAAAGATTATTTCTTGCAGATTTGCATGCTCTCTGAGTGTATTCACACCTTGATCATGCCCTCATATTAGACATCTAAACATTTGCTTCCTTCTAGTTCTTGGCATTTTCAATCCTTATATGCATCACTAAAATCTGAACAGTGTATGTGTTGTACCGAATATCTAATCAGAAGCCACTCAAAAAATAAGATCATAAGAATGCTCCATTTGATACCCAGTGGTGGCAATTCATAAAAGAACTGCTGCACATTCATTAATCACCAGGAATACCCGATTGCTCGCTATGGTTGAAATACCATTTTACCACTTTGTATCTAGGCGATTTATTTACATAGATATGTGCAAGCACTTGATCCATGTGAAACAGTAACCTCTTTATTGTTATAAGGAACTGTGTTTCTTGGAAACATTAATTTTTTGTAGTGATTTCTTTTGTGATGTAGTCTAGAGTAATCCTCTAGGAATGGATGTTACATGCCACATGTGCATCAGTACGAGATCTTTTATTAGGTCCAGAAAAAAAATGACTTCACAAACTTCCAAAGAATGCTGTAGTTATTACTGCCACAGTAATTCATCCAAGTCTCGTGATAAGAGTAGGTATCTCTTCTGGGTTCTGTAAAGTCACTGATTTATAGTTTGAGATGTTGAATGTAGAAATGAAACCACATAGCCTTTCAACTGCTAACTGGCTGTTAGATAGATAGACAGAGAATGCAAGAAGTAGAGATAAAAGACTACAGAGCATGGAATTTATAGAACATGTGTATTGTATCTTGAATAGAAGTATGTTTGTTACCTTTTTAGATGTAGTAGTTTAAAATCATATATATACATACATACATACATACATACATACACACACACAGATCATCCTGCAGCTTGTCCCCACATTTATAACACACTCAAGTTAATTAGGCCTGTGTTAGCTGTTGCCTTGTAAACTTTATTTCTAGAATGTGATCTGTTTTTCATTTATAATATATGATCTGTATTTCGCCACAAATCAAGCCTAATTTATAGAGTAAATATTTTTGTTTGTCCTTTGTCAGACTGTAACGTGACTATAAGTTAATAGTTTGTATCTTAAAACCTTTTCACAAGGCAACACTATTTTTATGACCATGCACACCAAAAAATGGGGAAAAAACCAAACACAACGGAGTGCTAATTTTCTCTAACCACATATTTAAAATATTTGTTTGGTCATTAAATCTCTTAGGTTTATTGATACTCAGAACTCTGCTTTATTATTTTATACAATTGTAACGTAGCTTGACCGTATAAGTTCAAATATTTTATGCTTTTAATGTAATGTAACTTCATTGTCTGATAAGATCATATTAATTTATTTACTATGACCCACTAACAATCTTTGAGCCTATTTAAAATCCAACTGGCATCAGGTGCCAATATCATTTTTGCTTAAGTTAAACATATGGACTGAGAGATACACGTCCGAAAGTACATTCAAATAAATAATTTCTTATTAATCAGCAAGTAGGGTAGTTATTCAAGCATTGGTAGAAAGAATAACTGCTTATTATTTGAAGTTCAATTGATACAATTAATATGCTTGCTTTATACTTTTTAGAAATAGTTGTGAAATGTTCCATAGCTTAGTTGTGGGTCCATATAATTAATAATTCCCTTCATATGCAGGAATACATAAACATTTTATTTACTATTAAAAGATAGGAACACATTAAAGAAAATGCCTGGTTCAACGCCACAACATAATCATTAGAACAACCAAGCTTTGTAGAGATAGAGAAGAAAATAGCAGGCTGAAATGTTATTCCATAAGTGTTGCCCCATTTTTTCATACACTGGAATCTGGAACTTACAGTTTGCAGAGACCTCATTTATGACATTCCTATTTACTCAGCCTAACAAGGCACTTAAATACCTTGCATTGATTCCAACCTTAAGATGAGTAGGTTGTAGGCTCACAAAATATAATCTTGGCTCTTCTAGTCTAGATGAAGTTGAATCAAGGACCATTTCAATGCTTTATTAAAAGAAAAAACATCAATGTGGGAGATATTTAATTTTACTAGAATGTACGGCTTATGTGTGCTAGGATCGCTGATGTAGCTAAAGTTTACAATTAAAATACAGATGTGCAGAACTGATTAGCAGAATAAGCTGGTACTAGGGCTTTGGTAAAATGTATATACATTTCCAGATGGCCTTTTAACCACTTCCAATAGCCCCTTATCATAATTAAGAATATATACAACAAAGAAATCATAATTGTTTCTTATTTTGAGTGGGAGAAGAGCATACTTATATTCTCCCTTACCATTCCTAGCATAATTTACCTCTATATGCCAGACAGCATAGTCTGTTTTTTGAGTAGTATAGGAGCTTTGATGGATATATCTGGAACAGCTGTCAGTATTACATTATGCTGTTCAATACTCAATTTACTTCTGTTATAGCTATAAAGTTCACTTCAACCAGGTGTTTTCAATGATTTCCAGAATACTCCAAAAGATGTGGGAAACCATACGTCAAACTGGATAAGTGCCAGCACATTCCAATACCGTTACACATATAGCGCTACCTCTTCTAACATATGGTTAATATTTTTCTCACAGCCAACCGTTTAGCTATGAGTCTGTGAACAATAACATTTTTCACATTCTTCTTAACCCATGAAAAATTACTGCAGCTGCATTAGTTAACTACGTGAAATGTATAATTTATAAAAAGATGAGACAGGCAGCTAAGGTGTTATGTAATGTAATAACATAGCCAATTGCGTATTCAGTGACTCCGATGTGTATTCAAACAGTAGTATTGGAAAAAAGGTGGGTCTAGCATAAAATATCATCTAATCAATTGTTATTATTTATTCAAGTGGTGCCACCAGCTTAGGTAGTCTTATGAGAGGAGTATGTAGAGTCATAGGATAAAATGCAAGTTTTAAATCACAAGCTGCATATTTGTAAATGTGCTGCCCCATGAACATGACATATTTTATTATTATACATGTATAGACGCATTTTATCTTTAAACCTGGAAAACAATGTGTGAAATAATCACAGAGTTTACCCAAGCAACCAAAAGTAAAAAAAAATAAAAAATACATTGCACAAGACCGTTGTGTAACATTTAGGTGCAAACCTAAAAAGTAAAAAAATATAACTAAAATATGGTAATCATTACATGCACACTAGGGTGAATGCCTCAATGGGACAGTTTGCGTAATCAACATTTCTAGATGGTATGATAATTCACAATACTAGTTGTGGTGTAATACATTAGGTGAAGTGAGAGTTTATGATGAAGATGTAAATGCATATTCATTATTAGGAATCCCCCCTCTTTGGCTCTACAATTGCTCTCGGTGAATCAGTTCTTTGTTTTGGGTCAGGACATTAGAAGCTACAGAATCCAGTTTTCCAAGAAGTGCATCTGCCTGCTTCTACCTCAATAACATTTAAATCCCCGGACAGCTACAACAGCTGTGCACAGATGCAATGTCTGGCCACATGTACTGGGGATAGGATACAGCTTAAACAATAGATTACACATACAGCTCATGATACACGCTACAAGGCAACGTCGTGAGCCCTCGGCAACAATGATTGATTGATAGGAAACGGCCTTCAAATATGAGGGGATAGAAAAAAAGCAACATTGTGCTAAAAGTTCAGGGACACAGTAAGGAAGCAGATAAGGCTACGAATGAATCATTGGAAAGAAACATTTTTCACAGGGAATGTTAAGATTCAGTTGAAAAGTAAATGTTATAAGCTTTGTAATTTTAGATAGGATATTCTTTTGCTGGTTTGCTGTGTTAAGTGATACAAAAATAAAAATGTAATCATGTAGCAGTATCATAAGCAGAGTAAACCAATTTGGACAGGTTTGTTCAATACAATATGGTTATTTATCTATTACACATCCCAAAATATTTCTCTCTCAATTGCTGTATTCCAGCAAAACAACTCACATTTGTATATAGCTTTTATAAAGCGAGCCACACATTGATCAAAGTGCTCGGCGTGGTCTGAGGCCGTAATAAAAAGCTGGCCTTTTTCTTTTCTAAGGGGACTTACTTTTCCTCACTGATGAGTGGGGCTTGACACAAGTATTTCCTAATAACTTGCAGAAAAAAGCATAGTGTATATAAAGTGAGAATAAAATAATTGATATTAACAATCACTGACAGAACAAAAGGTCACCTCTGGGACCAACATTCGGTGCTGTTCACCACACCATCCACCTGCAAATCCTTAATTCCTATGCTATTAGCGACACCAGGGCCGGCCCAAAGACTTAATGCTGCCTGGGGCGAAGTTTAAAATGGCATTTTAAACTTTGCTGACGCCATTATCTACCCCCCTGTTTAAAGGTACTTACCTTGAAACAGTCCTGCGGCGACTCTCCCTGCTCTGCCACGGTGCCAGCTTGTAATGCTGAGCGCCGGAAATTGACGTCACTTCCGGCGCTCAGCATTTACAAGCCCGGCACCGAGAACCGAGCTAAGAGGGCTCGCATAGAGGAGAGAAAGGGGTGCCCTCTCTTCCTCTCTCTCGCTTCAAAAAAAAAAAAAAAAAAAAAGCAAGTGCCCGCCCCTTCAACGTGCTGCTGGGGCAATTGCGCGCGCCACTCGGCCTCCATTGTAGGGCGCCCTGAGCGACCAAATCTCTATTTCTTTTGGCCCAAATCTTACTGCTTTAACCATGGCTTTAGTGTATCATTCTCTATTACTTGTTCATCTCCCCTACCTCTCTCGTTTGGTGTGCATCAGGGTTCAGTTCTGGGGCCTCTGCCTTTCTCTATGTACACCTCCATCTTTTAGTGTAGATAGCACCAGTACCACATATATAATGATGACATGCTAACCTTCCTTTTCTGTCCTGACCTCTCAACCTCTCTTCTAGCCCGACAACTGTCTCTCTGAAAAAGCAGCAAGCATGGAATTGCACTACCTGAAGCTCAATGACTGAGCTCCTGTCCCCAACTAATTATCTATTTCCCACGTGAGGATTCCACCACCTCCCCAACAGGCCAAGCTGCTGTAGGAAACTGGAGTTGAAATAACATGTTCATGGCGATGCGTACAGATGAACACATTTCCTGGATAGAAAATAGATGGGGGATGGAGAAAGACACAAATGCATATGGGGGCATCCTGGAGAATCCCACAATAAATTTGCAAGAAGGCATCACGAAAATATAAAGGGACCACGTAGTTATCCTATGCATTAAAGTGCATATGATGGCTGGTGACCATTTAAATAATATCCCATATGTTTAGAAAAGCTATGACTAGATTGCCCAGAGGAAAAAGAAAATGTGTTGGATGCCTCTTAATACCAATGGAATTCTAATGTTTACAGCACTTCTCTCTTCTATCTGGCGTCATTATTGTTTTTGATCACTAAACGTCCCATATTCCTTTTCATTTAAATAACCTCATCAAGTTGTATAATTATGGATTATAAATTCTGTAATTTTAAAGCATTGTCTTTTACATAACTATAGGTTGTAAGAACATTATTTTTTTGGGGTTTCTTTGCATAAGAGTACCATCTTTAAAATGCCACTGTAGGTCACACATTTATGATTGTATGGTTCCTTTGTTTTGTATCCCATTAATATACACAACATTTTAGCATCCGCACACATGCCAGCAGATTTACACTTTCAAATCTCCCTAAAAAGACTAGTTTTGTAACATCTGGATAGAACAGAAATCTGGTGTTCAACACAGTAACCGTGCTATAAACAATATGTAATTAGATATTTTTAATTCATGATGTTTAGCCTGTAGAACAAAGCCTTAAATTATATTTATTTTCCTGCTCTGTGGTGAAAAAAACAATTTAGCTTTTTGAAGTTATTCTACATTCCCTTTGCTGTAATCTTTTTTATTATTATTATTATGATCTGTACTGCTTCCTTCCTTTCTCAACCCAAGCAACTACTTCTGCTTTTCTCTAAGCACAGGATCAGTAATCTTCAGGCAACGAAGCCAGCAGACATACAGTAACTTCATGATAGGACTTGATTCATTGCTCAAGTCATACAGAGTTATAAGCCTGATTACATGCCAGCTACAAACAGATTACTAAACAACGTCTCAAACTACACACAATGGACCTTGTGTTATCAGTTTGTTACAATAAACCAGGAGCTGTATACAGCTTACAGTAAATCTACATATAAGGTGGTATTCTACCTTTTATTTCCCCCTCTGAGAGAACCCAATTGATAAAATTTTTAGCCTCTGATGGCTTGACCCCCTTTTCCCGTGTAAAATATGAAGGTATACCCCTTCATACAAAAATAACAAAATAGAAAAAGGACTTACAATCTCAATTTATTAAAAAATATATGAAAACAGTAAATATAGGAAATATTGCACAATTGTTCCTGCAATCAGACCAAGGGAGGCACCACCCTCAGTCCATAACAGGGACTTTATTTTATTACTTTATTTTAATATATTTTTTAATAAATGGAGATTTTAATATTTAATATTTTTTTCTTGTGGTACAGAGCCTTGGATTTATCTCTTCCATGTCATACTTACCCCTGCTTACCCCACTTGATCTTACCAGGATTGTTACGGAATATCTCTATGAGACTTGGTGTAGTATACAGAACCTTTATTGTCCAGATGTAAGGCATGGAACAAATCAACATTGCTTTAAGTGACATGCAAAGTGAAAAAGCTTTGTTTTATACTTTTTTTTTTTTTAATGAAGGACTTGTTTTTGCTGACTGTAACACTCCAGAATGATATATGCTCCACTTACACCGTACACATTTTCCAGGAATCAGGCAATTGTGTCAGAAAATGTTGCATCCCTTCTGCGGGACCAAATTAACATTTTAAATAGTCTGTTTAATAGCCTCTATTACTCTCTATTAATTGCAGCTTCAAACATTTATTGCACATATACTTTGGAAACTGAAGACAGATACAGAGGAAACAAATATGTTCCCTATTAATTTAAAGTTAAATCACTATAAACTAGAAATAAATGAAAATCCATGTGCAGTTATTCAGTGTCCTATAAACATTCTCTCAATATAGCTTTCTGTTCTTAGCTAGCGGTATAGCAAATGGGCTGCCTAACACCTTTGCGGTGTGGAAGATTGTGGAATCAATGCAATTAAAATGACTTTATTGATAAAAGATCAATAATTAATGAATATTGTTATTTCTAACTCAAACTATAACTTGTAATAAAATTAAACCACAAATGTAGTAAATTATGTTAGAAGCCAAAAGTATCCTGTTTGCCATTGGAATCATTTTTTAGAACCATTAGGGATGATTTATAAATACCACAAGCGCATTAGAACTGATGCATAAT
This sequence comes from Spea multiplicata, assembly GCA_009364415.1. Taxonomy (NCBI): domain Eukaryota; kingdom Metazoa; phylum Chordata; class Amphibia; order Anura; family Pelobatidae; genus Spea; species Spea multiplicata. The sequence goes on along the minus strand of VKOC01000006.1, from coordinate 17,384,666 downwards.
GATATGTTTAAAGAGAATTACTAGCCTTTATGCATGCTTCTTTTGAGGATATGATACCAACATTTTGGGCTCGGGAGTCATTTTGTCAGTGTCTGGGTGAAAAGAATTGACAAATAATTCTCTGTTTCACCCCTTAATGAAATGACTTTCTTTTTCATAGTAGACTTTGGGAAAAAGGCTCTTAACATTTTTCAGTGTTGCTGTTTAGCTGTAATTTTCTTCTTTCTCATTTTGTGCAACCACACACATTATATAATATTGGTTTTTTTTTCAAAGGACAAGGCTTTAGATATCATTATTTTTAATCATATCTAATTTACTATAAAAACAAAAAAGATAAAATATGGTGATTTTTTTGTTAAAAAATTATTTTCTCATTTTTATTCATTTTTTTTTTTTACTTTGCAAAAACTAACGATAAAATGTTTGCTAAGTAGATTCTACTATTTGTCCAGAGTTTAGAAATACCCAATGTTTTTTTGCTTTTTTCTGCCAAGTTATTAGGAAATAAGTACAAGTAGCGTTTTGCTATTTCAAAACCATTTTTTCCCAAAATCTGTTAATTCTGCCTCATGTGCTATTTTGGGTATCTTTATTGTGTGAGACTTTAAGTTATTCTACAGAAACTGTTGGTGCTATATAAATAAATGTAATGTAATATACAAATGTATGAGGGGATTCTGCAGAATCTCCACCATATGCATTCGCCCCTTCCTTGTCCCCCCCCCAGCTATTTTAAATGCAGTACATTTGTTTGGCTGAACACATCTCCATTCAGGACCAGTTACGCTATTTGGACCCCAGTGCAACCACTCCAATTGATTGTAATAGGAGCTCTTTCCATAAATGTCTTTCATAATGCCTTCTTCTTTTCCTCTACCTTTGTTTGGAAGCCCATGCTGATTTTTGCCCTACTGGCTTCATCTGCTCCTACTAGCCTTTTACAGGTGATGGGCTGATTGTTTAATGGTTCACACACTACAGCTAGGATTATTCTTGTTAGTTAGAATTTTGTAAAAAGGGATATGAAAAGTAATATATAACATAACAATTAGACTTACTGAAACAGGTGAGGAGGGCCCTGCTCAAACAAGCTTACAATCTAGATCACATCAATCATGCAAAGAACAAATTGGCTTTTGCAAAATGAGAATAGCTACTTAACAAACAAAGATGAATAGCCCATCATGAAGATATTAGCTAAAAGTGATTAAAAAACTTTAGAGTAGAAGCTGATCCGTTCCTGTTCTAATGAGAAAGGCTAGTTTTTTCACTATTAGAAGCCACAACTGGAAATTAGATGGTGCAGAAACCAATTCTCTTGCAATGATCACCAGGCCTCAAAAGCTTGAGAGACTAATATGCAACCATAGCTTCATAAAAGCTGAGAACCAATGCCCAAGAAAACAAGTCAAGAATGAAGAACTGAGTCATCTGGAAAGAATTACCAAAATAACTTTCAATATTTCAGTGACCAAATAAGAGCTGGAACTTCAGGAAGACTATAATCTGAATCTGGAAAGCGGAAACCTGTGAGAAATGATATAATGCAAATATGAGGGGCATTTCAAGAAAAAAACAGTCATCATGTATCCATAATTGTAAAGCTATACAAATGTATCTTAATCACAATAGGTTAAACAAAATTAGTACTTCGGTACACATTCAAACCAGAAGGTAATAATGCTTTGTCCTTCTCTGGGTGCTATATACAAAAAATCATATTGGAGATTCACAGAATATGGCCAAATAGCCAACAAATGCTGTTGTGTAAGAAAGCTTTCAAAACTAAGCATGTTAATTGTTGATTTTTATCAATTAACACAAATCAAAGTGTATGAACAGAAGAAAAATCTTAATTTGGCGTGACTAGCCTTTGCCTTCAAAACAGCATCAATTCTTCTATATACGTTTTAAGGAACGAAGCAGGTAAATTGTTCCTTGTTACTTCTCTTTCTTCATGTAATCCCAGACAGTTCAGAGCTCTGTGGGGACCATATATCACTTCCAGGACTCCTTGTTCTACTTTCTGTTGAAGATGATTCTTAATGAATTTAAGTGTATGTTTGGGGTCGTTGTCATTCTGTAGAATAAATTTGAGGCCAATCAGATTGCAAAAGAAAATGAAGCAACAAGTTAACATTTTGTTGTTTCTTTCTTTCATTCACCCACTCTCAATTACTCTCGGAATGTCTCCCTACCTTCTGTCGGCTGCTTCCATGTCCCTGTCTCCATGCGGCGCAGCTCCGCTTCTGATCTTGAAACTTCCTTTGCCTTCTTTTTTCTCTATTCTGTCTTCTTTGGCTGCTCAAAGTCTTTGTTCTTCGTCTGCTTCTCCCTGGACAACAGAACAGGGACATGACCACCCCGTGAACCTCCTCTCCCACAATTGGAGGATCAGGGGAGAGGATATGCCTGGAAGCTCTGCCATTTTGTGGAATTTCAGCGGCGGTCGTGCCCTCGTTCTCTTGGCCACAGAGAAGTGGACATAGACTTTCTGGAACAGCGGAAGAAGAGAGAAGAACAAGAAGATGCAAGGTAAGAAGATGGGCTGTGCGGCACAGAGACAAGAAAATTAAAAGTAGGGAGACATCCTGAGATAGAGAGAGCTAATGAGACTGACAGAGCACGAGAATTTTTTTCCAAAATAAATAAAATATAAAAAGCCCAGATTTCTGTCCAAAACGAATAGGCAGGAAAGGGGAAAAAATGGACCAAGACTCATGAGGACCCTTTGGCACTAATGTAATCTCGATTTTTGCTGTGACCGTCTATATGTTGCTGTATAAATGTATGAGCAACATATGTATAATGAAAAAGGAACCCAGGTAATCTTAAAAGCTTGCAATCATCTTTTATCGTATTTGCTCTTTTACTTTCTATGGGTAACATGGTACAATATCCTTCACTAACACTAAAGAATTCATGCTAAAGGTATTTTTTTTTCTTTGATTTCTTTTCAAGCATTTTATTGGATTGAGAATAGCAAGTACAAGTTTACTCTAGTTCAGCAAATGAGTACATTAAGTCCGGAACAAGGTTCAATTAGGCATGGGTGGCTTAAACCTTTATCAAATGAACATGAAAGGTGTTGTGTGGTTTGATGAAGCTTAACCAGTATGTGAGCTGACACATGAAATCTTCCATCCTTGAATGTCCCTCGGGCATTGTTTTGTGCTTCCCCTGTCACCAGTGCTTTAAATTTCCCAATAAAGAATAAAATAATAATAATACTAATAAACCAACAGATCAGCTCATAAATGCAATATAATCTAATTGAGCTCTGTGAATTAAATATTTTACTTCTAGAGAAGCAAGCAATGTACTGCTAAGCAAACACAGCACTCCTCGAATTTAACTTCATAAAGTGTCTATAGGTCGCACTGCATTATTTCAGACTACCAATTGTGATATTAGTTACCGGAGAACAGTTCACTTCAGCAGACATATCTTGTGCAGATGATACTATGTATTTACTTGCATCCCTCCTCAACTCTGCTAGTTTGAAAGAATAATTGCAGCTTCCACCAAATATATATGTATATATATATATATTTATTTATACATATTTATCTATATCATACCTAAGACTAGTACGGAGATATATATATATGTGTGTGTGTGTCTACAAATACAGCTGTAGAAATCAGGTGGTTTAAATATAATGTCTAGCCATCAGCTGAAAATGAAGCAGTTTGTTAATTTTGACTTTTGGTTGTAATATTACATAATATAAACCCCACATCTTAAATTGATCTTTTATTATGTTCTGCTCTGCCATCAATATTACAAAAACCACCCATGAGACATAAATAGAATAAATTACGGTTAGTGATGGGCCGCACGGCTGCAAATCTCTCGATTGAATTTCGGCTACAACTCTAAAGGATTCATGAGAATGCTAGAAAACAGGGCCACCAATTTCATGAATGAACCGTTCAATGAACCAAATTTCATCTATCAGAAGAAGACAACGGTAACGGCAGGTTTGACATTTAATTTAAAACAGTTCCCGTAAGCATCCACAGTTGTGCAATAAATGGCATATCCCAAGATAAAAACTAATGGCAATGTAATATAACACGTAAGGGGCACATTGACACTAGCTGTTTGAGTTCTCAGTGGTATGGTACTTTTTTAGATGCTTATGCAACAGCTGCTTGTCAGGAGATGAATATTCACAAACGCTGCACTTGAACATCTCGCCAGTGTGATGGCGGCGAATGTGCAGGTCAAGGCTCTTCTTCTGAATACTGCAAAGAAAGGGATAGTTGTCACAGTGAAAACACTTTACAAAGACTTCTGAAAGGTTGTGGGATTCGACTGCACAATAACAAAAACACAGAACCAGCTGTTACCAAGGTCATCATTTAAAAAGGAGATCACACTGTCTTAAAGTGGAACTGCCACCTTCACATTTTTCAGTAACTTCATTTGTTAAAACTACCTATTGCTTGTATTTTTACGTTTTGGAGTGGGTTCAAAAATAATAACATAGGAATATTTTACCAAGATCTGTTTGAGAACCTTGCTGGCAGTAGTAGTAGCATAATCAATGAACTCCTTGAGGTCCGTGTCTCCTGACATGGCCCTTATAAAGGCTTCCTGAACCAACTGTCACCAAAAAGGGACAATAAGTGGAGGAATTATTATAGGAGGGAACAAACTCAGAAAGCAGGTAATTAAGATGGCTGCTCCCATTGTATATATATAAAATGAGTAAATCAATCTATATTGTGTATTTTAACTTGTGAACACCATTCCTCTGGTTTACTTAGTATAATGAGCTGCAAAATGTAATGCTTGGTAAAATCACCAAACCCACTACGATATAGTGACACAATTCATATATATATACTTGAAAATATTTTTAATTTAAAATTATTATATATTATATGAAACTGATGAACAGCTTGTGTGCTTAGATGAATAATACATTTTTTTCTTCCATGGATCTTTTTCCCTTGTCATTTCTCAGGTGGGAGGCTTGCATGTGCAATTCTGCCAATGTACTATCCTGGTTTCTGTGTTTAGAAAATTAACGCTATTTCTACCTTGAAGACCGCATGGAAACCCATAGAACAGAAGTGTGTCAGGGAAGAGCATGAAGCCAATCTCAAAGCTGACCCTGTCATAGATAAGCTGAATACAGCCTTAACATGACAAAGAGGAACAAATAAGACCATTATTTTCAATGTTCAGGTATTATCTGTTTTCTGAATCTCTGCGGAAGTCTGGTCAACTGACTAGAGATTCCTAGACTTATTTTAAGTTCTGTTGTATTTATTTTCTACCATGTAAGGCAAGTGAGAGGTATACTCACCAGCTATAAGAACAGCTTTGGCACTTATAAGGCCTCTCGCTTGTGTGTGTTCTGGTATGGCGACGCAGAGAACTGGCATCTATTGAAGCATATGAACACAGCTCACATTTAAAAGGTTTCTCACCTAAAAGACAAAAATAAGGAAGCACAGTATGCAAGTCACAAACGTTGGCAATCCCAATTCAGTTTTACCAACCTACAAAGGCAGCAAGAGCCGGACAAGAAAACAAGACTTTTCAGGCACTCATGTAAGGTAGGATGACCAAACATCTGTGTTAACCCTTTGAGTGCCAGGGAAATATATATGTTTCAGGTGTGCAATTTAACCAATAACAAATTAGTCATAAGATATAATGTTAAAAGTACAATATAAAAACCCATCCGCCAACACCCCCCCCATTAACAGTAAGCAAAATAGTAATAATAAACTAAGTATATTCCTCAGAGCAGAAGAAAATGGATGTTAACTTTTTTTTCAATCTTAAAGAAGAATTCACATAAGAATCACACACCTGTATACAACATTCACCTGTCCCCACAAGAAGCCGCCATGTTTAACTGTAAATGCAAGGCTTTCCTTTCAGGCACAGTTAGACATGAAAGACTTTTACTAGGAAAGGGGCTGCAGGTCGACTATGCTACATATAATAAGAAAAAGATGTTCATGCCTCATTGATGGATGTGTTGGTTTTGTGACATGTCTACTTTAACCCTTTCAGTTCACTATGATGAAAAAGACACATTGAAAAGGTACCTGCTTTATACATTCATCAGAGTTTAGATATTTGCAATCTATGCATTTTCAGCCACTTTTAACCAGTTAAGATTTAGATGGTTTGAGCCCTAAAGATCCGTGTTCATTGGTCATGGGTATATGTTTACACGTTTGCGTAGCTAACTCTGCAAGATGCTCTTTTTGTGCCAAGTGCATTCTGTTGCATCTGCTAGTAAGGTCTTTCTCCTTCAGTACTATTTATTCAGGGTAATCTTACCAGTATGAATTCTCATATGTTGTATTAATGAAGCCTTCAGTCTGGTTTTATAGTCGCAGTTTTGGCAGTGAAAAGGTTTTTCTCCGGCATGTACTCCCATGTGCCTCTGTAGAGCCAGTTTAGAGGAACATTTCCTGTGTAAGCAGAAATGAAATAGTCACAAAAATAGAAATAAAACAAAAAACCCCAAGAAACTCTTTTTTTCTTGAGTGTGAGCTCATTATGACTGGAGTTATTGATCACCTAAAGATTTTATTGCCACGTATTTTTCTGAAAGAACGATACCAAGTTATTAGAAGGGCAGTCAGGAGATTTTTTTTCCTATTTAGCGAAACAACATTACATATAACATATATCAACTGAACTAAAAGATTAGGTGACAAGATGGAAAAGACAGACTCACACACTAGAATTTAGCTTATTAAAGGGAAAGTGCCCATGAAAAAAAGCCGGTGATGTATACAGCTATCCGGTTTAGCATTGACATAAACATTTTGTTACAATAATCTTCCTTTATCTGCAAACCCAGAGGCTGCCATTGTCTTCAGACATTTGGTATTTTGGGTGAACTTCCCCGCTCAGCTGCTCCTCCATAGAGTTCATAAATCAAAGTTTCCATCTATGTGACGGAGCCTAAGTCATTATATTGTTTACAACAAGCAATATGATAAGGAGTCAAGGTGTTTGTCTAACAGACTGTGTTAAGATTACACCGATAACACACGTTAAAATAATGCCGAGAGATTGTGTGTGCAACGTTATAACAGGAGTGTCCAATTGCGTAATCCCTGCTGAGATTTTCCACATTGCAATCAACAATGCAAGGCTATGGAGCCATGCTTGCTGATCACAGTGTGATCAGTGCAAAGGAGATCCAAAAGAGGGAAAAATATAAATTAAAACAAATTCAAAAACCTATACAGGGAGCTCAGTGATGTCACTGTGACATCACTGGCTTCCATAAGATATAACAGAGTCCCCAAAACTGATATATCTATCCATATGGCACTGAGAACAATCCAACAAAAAAAATGTTTTTTTGTTTTTTTTTTAATTATAAAAAGTGCCCTGACATTCTAACACTACATATAAAAACAATAACACTAATAATAAATACCTTCACTACCCCTAACCTCTTAAACCAATAGTATTCAAAACAGTACAATATAGGGTAATACTTAAGGGTTGGATGTGGCCCTCTAGAACATAACACTATCTATGTATGTGGTTTATTACTGTAATCAGGGAATGTTTCCGAACATAAATGCGTTCACTGTTCAGCAGCGGCACCCTACCGTGTACAAGACACATGCTACTGTATAAAATGACAACTTATTGCAGTATGTCTAATTTGTGTGGATACATCAAACCCCGAAAAGAGGAATCTTGATTAAACCAACATATGTTAAAAGTGACAATTTTTTTTTTATAGTATTTAGGGTACTAAAATCCCATAATAGGGAAAGGGTTCATCTTTAATTTTGCATTGGATACTAATGATAAAAGTACAGTGGGTTCTCCTTTAAAGCCAGAGCGTAGGAGATCATTACTTAGTGGGGAAACTATACGCCAACTCTGGAGCTTGCAGCCTCTGTGCATGCAGTCAGGCTTCAGTTGTTGTATATGCTTAACAATTAGCATTAATATTAAAGGTGCAGCAGTTAAAATTACTAGACATGTTGTGAACAGACTAAGTGAAAAAAGAAAGCTATACGTTTTTTGTCACACAGACACTTTGAACCGCTAGCTTTCTCACTTTCTAAGCGACGCTTTCTTTCTAGGTGACAAAACCAAATGAATGTAATAATGTATATTCATAAAGAAGAATCCTGATGAAAAGCGCTAAACGTGAAGCTAATCGGGGAAATTCCTTTGGTTCTCATTGTTATTGTTCTACTTTCAGCGTATAATACCGTGTTGAATAGCGCTGAAGAGCGAGCAAAGTAATTCTTTTATTCCAACTCTACAAAATATCGAAACTTGTAAACATCTTGTTATTTCATTTATACCCCTTTACAGTACTTGCATTTACAATCGGTTTGTAATATAAATTTCCACGCTCTCTCGCGCATGGATCTGCTCCAAAACACAACGTATTAAGATGCTGTTTGGATAAACAGAATACATTTACTGTGAGCTGCAATTAGCAAGGAGTTAACATGCTTACAGAAGGACGAGGCACAAAGGCAATGCGCTTCTGAAATAGAAAGATCACCGAGGGATGGGATCAGCTTGAGGCAAATAAAGAAACACACTAATGCATTTGGATTCAGAGTGTATTGAAAGTACAAAAGGAAAAAAATGAAGGAGCAAAAATTACTGGGGCGAAAAAATATTGTTTTCCTTATTATATAGCAGTAACTCCCTGCTGCGATTGCAGAAACTTTCACGCTTCTGCAAGCCCACTATGTCTAGACCTAACAGACGTTATGTAAACAGCACATATGACAAACTTAACACTAAGTAAACATTTCTTTAAATGCCACGTAAAATTCTGTAAAATAAAATACTTTGTGACGTTGCAACTCATACAGTTTGAGTACAGGAATACGCCTCCCAGATTAAAGAGCCAGTAAATGTCATAGGAAACAAGACTTATGGTCTAAGTCTGGTCTAAAGGAGGCCACCAAAGACTGAGTTGTGGTCTTCAAGACCGGGTATCATTAGTGCAAAACCAGGAGCTTTCGTCGCATCTTGTGTCAGTAAGGTGCTAATACAAGCAATGATTTAAGATGTGCTCAGCAGTTTTTGTAAATTGAACGTAAGAGTTGAAAGATATGTCAATGGTGACAGTGAGGCCGTAAGCGTGTGGAATACTGATGGTGGTTTCACCACGGACATTGAGAAAGATTGTTAAAGGAATGTTAGTGGAGGAAAGCAAGATTAGTTTAAGAGAGACTGTGTTTCATTCTGATTAGATGGAAAAAAAAGGTAGATTTAGTTTTCAACAGCATACAGGTGGTACTTTAACCCAAAGGATTTAGCAGTGAGTTCATTGTTGGTCACTTTAGTAACAGCTGCTTAGGAAGATTTCCAAGAGCAGAATCCACATTGAAGAGAGAATCAAAAAAAGTTAGTTAGCCGGTTATTTACAAGCATTTCAAGAAGCTTGGAGACGTTAGGAGGAGAGATATGGGATGGGAGTTATGATAGCACGCTACAAGGAGGATGGAAGCATCCAGTGTAGACGTGGAGATTGAAGATGTTAATTAGGGTAGGGACAAGAGTGACTAAGAGATACCAGGTAAGATGAGAGGGGACAGGATCAAGAGGTCAGATGGTTGGTCAGAGACCATAAGGCAAGTGGACGGGGGTTGTAGTGACTGGGCATGGTAGTTTATTGAATATACTGAAAAGGTGTTTATGACTGTGTTTAGGACAAATATGTAGTTGTGCAGTTTAAATGAGAGATGGGGAAATTATGCTTAAAAACAAGTTAGCAAAACCTTTAGTCCTTAATAGGGATGCACCTAAATATCGGTGGCCAAACCATATTGGCCAAAATGGCATTGTCGGCTAGCCAGGTTTCAGCATGTATTGGCCGCTTGTGCAGGAGTGCGATTGCTATATTAAATATATACTAACAGAAATCACACTTCTATCATGCCCAGGCATACCCAACATGTACTGATAGCCTGGGCATGATATGATTGTGATTTCTGTTAGTAATGATATTATATGATTACACCTAGAATGTAAGTTCCTGCGGGAACAGGGCCCTTCATTCCTCTTGTGTCTGTATGTCAATTTCTGTATTGTACTTGTCGTTATCTGTAAAATTTTCATCTTGTACAGTGCTGCAGAATCTGTCGGTGCTTTATAAATAATGTATAATAATAATAATAATAATATGTATATATAGACACATACATACACTTGGTCCTTAAGTAAAGGGGTGACAGAGAAAGTAGAGATTAAATACCTAAATTTAGATTCCTTTGGAGATAAAAACTCGACCTGCAGAATGAATATTACGCCATTTGGTGTAAAATAATATTAATTCTCCTTTAAAACTAATAATATTATTTACTGACTATAGCCAACAAAACTACAAATACCTACGCATGCTGTATATCATATATTTCCCTGTGTTTCCTGCTGCCTGTGACCCTCCGTAGATCTCCTAAAAGCTGCATGCGTGGCTGCAGGCGATCGAGGAATAATCCAAGACATGATGTCATATTATATGGCATGTGATATTACTCAGCACACAAAGGCTACAATTAAAGATGTAGCGTCACATAGTCTGAGGTTAGTTCAGTCAGACATCCATACATGTATCTAGTATTTAACTTATAACCCACTGAAAAATGTTAAAATTCATCTAACGTTTTAAAATGTCAAACAATATAATTAAAATAACTCATAGTTACTAGAAAAGATTTCAGCTTTTAAAATGTATACTGCGGTGTTTGTAATCAGTGGCAAAGGGCTCCAAACATGCATGTCCATTATTTGCACATTACGCGGACGCTACACATTTCACGGGTACATACCAAAATAAACAAATCATTGACTACTTAGCCAAACTCCATGCTGCATTAACACAGACACAAAGAAATATTACCCGAGTCAGTATGTCAAACTTCCGAACAGACTCACAATTAGGAAATAACAAATCAAATGGCAAACGCGCAAAATAAAGCCCTGCCTTTCCAATCCAGACATCTCAGGCATGCAAATAACACCGTTTTGCGTAATCTGGTAAACCAAAACAAATTTTTTTGTCTGTTTGTTTTATATAGCGCCATCAAATTCCGTAGCACTGTACAATGGGTAGACAGGGCATAAGTAGTATGTAACATAACGATTTGACTTACAGGGACAACAGGTGACCCCCTCACCTGTTGTCCCTGTAAGTCAAATCGTTATGTTACATACTACTTATGGCCCTGCTCAAATGAGCTTACAATCTAGAGGGTTACAGCATCCTAATTGTCAGCAGGAAATAGGCTGGTGTTGGCCAACCACGTGCGATTCAGATTGCGCAGCTTCATAAAGTAAAGGAATGTTTTTCCTTTACATTGTTATGCGTTAATGGGTTCAAAATCATATCCTATATAGGCACCAGGTTCATTATTGCTGGCCCCCATCATGTTAAAGGAGAACCCCGGTCTTATTGGAGTCCATATTGCATTTTACTACATGGAAATCAGTGCAGGTAATGCAGAAAAAGAAATGTCTGCCATTTGTATGTACAATTCTTGTACATATGTAGCACATACAAGCAATTGGCTGCTTATACCAAAGCTATTGAGCGCGTGGAAGAAGTGACTATACTAATGCTTCCTGACTACAGCAGAGAAAGCCAGGGAGGAGTCCAAATGACACATAATTCTCATTTTCTAACTTCAATAACTAAAGAATGCATGCAATAAAATGCATTTGGGGCCCGTGTAAAATGTGATTTACATAATAAAAATGCTATTTTGTGGATTAGCGTAAAATTATAAGTACCCTATTTCCCCATGTATAAGATGCACCTTATAAAAACTGGGTACGTCTTATACAGTGGTTGAAGATTGTAGATTGCAGTTACTACTTCCCAGTACCTCCCTGCAGTCACACTGATCATTGGCCCCGCCCCTTTCCTTATTGTGGCCAACTCATCTAAGTATAAAATTAATATTTGGGCTGCTCAAAGTTAGGCGAGGGTTAATTTAGGGGCAGTTATGGTTAATGGGGTGTTTAGGGTAAATTTAGGGGCAGTTATGGTTGGTGGGGTCTTTAGGTTAATTTAGGGGCAGTTAAATGGATGGGAGTGATGAGTATGAATTTTATGATAATACATTTTTTATTCCAAATTTCCGGCCCCAAAATTAAGGTGCATCTTATACATGGGGAAATACGGTAACCATATAGCAGAATGAAAAGGTACGCAAGCAGTGATTGGCAAAATGAACTCAAACATTTCATAGAAACAAGATGCTTAGCTGTTTTACTGACACCTACTGGAATCTGTATGACATGTAAATAACAAAAACAATATGTTGTGGTCCATTACACCAATGGACATTATTATTCCATAAGTGCTGCTGAAGGATTGATGTAAACCTTGATGCCCTGCTCCAAACAAAACAGTGTCGATTAGACGTATACATCCGTATATGCATGAACTGCAACTTCAAAGAAGTTTGCCAATTTTGGCCAAATGTCTGAATCCACAGAAACAAAACAAACGAACAAAAATTTTGTTGGTTCTTTTGACTCTCGCTCACATAAGAAGATGCAAGATAAGAAGCAGGCCTGTGCGGCACGGAGTGAAGGACACGGAAAGGGTTGGCGGAGGAGAGGGAGACATTCCGTGACAGTGTAAAATAGTAAATCAGAGTTAATGAGACAGAGTTAATGAGAGTGTGAACGAGCGTGAAAGAGTATGAGGTAGTGAATGAGGGTGAATGAGAATGAATTTAATCTCTGAATGTAAAGTTAGACGAGAATCAGGGGAAACGAATGGGCAGGAAACTGAATTTGCTGTGCAAAAAAATGAATGGACCAAAAATGAAATTATTTTTGGTCCATTTGTACAAGTTTATTGCCAGTATACAAATAAGTACTTGTGTTTACTATGATAGTGGGCTTTTTAGAGAAAATCACATGCTGCTCAAACCTCTTGAATGCAAATTCATAAACTAAGGCTAGATTGAATAGACCGTGTGACCTTTACATTGGCCATAAACAAGAGATTATACTCACTCAAAACTGCTGATGACACAGGCTAACCATGAAATGCATTCACATTGATGTATTGTTTTAGTTTGCCTTTTCATTTGGCCAAAATAATGTAAGGTTTCAAATGCAAAGTAAGAAGACAAGCCAGGCTGAGTTTTGTAGTGTTTCTAAAGTTATATTAAGATGACATCATTATTAACAGCTTATACTCTGAACAGGCCAACCAAGGGAACATTTTTTTTCTTAAAAGCCCTGACCTCACATATTGATCCTTATGGTTATAGTACACAAGAGCTATTTAAAAAATATTTTTATCAATGTATTTAATGAAATGGGTGCACATTATGTCACAATTTCAATGTTCCTTTAATACTCCTGCATTCTGAAAAGCTGATCTAAAAAAATAAATTAGCTGCCAGCGCACAGCGATTAGATGTTATCAGCTCCACTGCATTACAGAAAGCGTCTCTCTACATTCACTTTTATCAATCACCGAGAGATGGCTTCAGAGAGCCACTGCATGGGATATATGGTTGGTGCCCTGGGACCACTCAGCCAACCACATATCCCACATGAGGTTGAAACAATAAGGGTTAACATTTCATTAATCACTAACATAAATATACATCAGCTAACTTCTAAATAGATGATTAACCATGACGGTAACAGAAAAAAATATTCATATGAATATCTGGGGAAGATCTCCCTAATCAACCTTGTGCAAGGGGCACTTTCTAAAAGAAGTTCTAAGGCGGTAGTTCTTAGCACAGTGTAAGGCGGTAGGGCCCTGTGTCACTCAAAAGAAAAAAACAATTACCTGTGGCACACTTCACAGATGAATTCTCTTTTTGTATTGGTTGACAGCATTGCGGGAGCGTTAGGCTCTATGACGGACATCTGTTTCTTTGATTTTTTCTTCCTTTCACCATCACCATTATTTGGTTTGTGGTGGAAAAGTTTTCCACGTCTGAACACTTGACGTTTTGTCTTCAATCTCTTATCACATGGCGGACATTCAAGTGATCTGTGTTTTGAAGAGTGAGCGTTCAGTTGAGCTCTAGAAACATAAATGACAATGGTTTATATGCTACTCAATTTTTCTTTAACTGTAAATACATTTATTTTTTTTAAATACGACTTTTACAAAGAAATGTAAACTACCCAACCCTTCCATATCATTCTGACGCATGAAACTGTACAGCATGTTATTTCAATGATGACATGAGACATGATTTGTTTCTGGCTTCAAATGTCATCAAAAACAATAAGTTTCAATATGGTTACAGCAATAAAATGGTTAAGGGACCTCTCCATCACTTATGATTAGTTAATTTTTAGTGGACTCGCACAATCCTTTTTGAACCAATTCCTACGGTGAGTCAAATCTGTAGATCTTGGAACTCAACGCCAAACAAGATTATTGAAAATTTGGAACCTCTATCGAAAGGCTGTTTTCACTTTATATACATAATATATCTTTTTTTCCGTGAGTCAGGAGCCCAGGAGAGATTTTTACAACATTCCTTTCAATAAATTCCCATTTAATTGTACTACTATTTATAGTTACTTCACATATGAACACAGCCGTTAATTAAGTTTTACAAACGCCATGCGTTTTTTGGCACAGGCTGCAAATTCAGTGTTTAGCCGAGACTGATCACTGCAGAAACTATTTTCAAAACAAATTTCTACAAAATAAGTAGAAGGGTTATTTTAATTACACTATTTCACTTTAATTGCTCTGCATTTTATTTTATTATTATTTTGGGTGGGGAAGGCAAGTCTGGCAGCAGCATTCATGGTGGACTGTAGACAGGTATGAGGGAGACCGTCTAAGACAGGGTTACAATATTCAAGGCGGGAGATAATTAGGGCAAGATCCTTAATGGCATCTAGTGTTAGGAAGGGACAATTACAGGCAATGTTTTTAAGATGGAGACGGCATGGATACTGTTATTTTTACCCATCACACTATTTATTGGTCCTTATCTGTGAATGTTTAAGTCACGTTAGTGCTACAGCCACATCATTTAGTATATATGTATTTTCGGGTAACCTTCTTAGAATCTGAATTGTTAATAAACGATGCTCATTTTGCCTTTGTTTCAAAAATAAAAATAAAAAAAGAAGCCGACTTAGAAAAATTATCTGGCTGGCTTCTAAAACCTACAGAGAATTGTCAATCTTGGCTGGCTTAAAGTACCTAATAAATCATTTGGTCAAGAGTGATGAATTATTGGTACATCCATACTATCCTTTTTCCCCCAAAAAGCTTCATAACAAAGCCATTAATCAAGAGAAATTAAGACTGAACAACGTTAAGATATACAGTTATATTAGATGAAATATATTATACTTAAATACAGCACAGTTCCAAACTAAACAAAGTTATAAAAAATGTATTTGTCTCATGTCTACATGCGGAAATCGCTATAATTCAGCACAACACAAAGACAGAAGCGAATACCTACTCTCTGAAGAATCTTTGGTTCCAAATGTTGCAGATGTATGGTTTAAGGATGTTGTCATGACTGCACAAATGTTCATACATTTTGTTCCATTCATGATCTGTATTTAAATTACAAACAGTCTTAAAATACATGCAAAAAATGACAGGTTATATACTGTAGCCTATGAAAAAAATTGTATATTATTCTATACTATTTTACAAATCAGACTAGATTAAGTTGTATCGGTGTCTTCTACATACAGAAAGCAGTGTGAAGTTAAAAAATGAAGTACCATTAAACGTACTACCATACAGAAGGTGGCTAGATGAAAAGGTAATACCAACTAGATACTAACTGGAAGTGTAAAAGGACAGACTAAAATAAACCATATTAATGTACAAGCCGTATTGATATTTCTATGTGAAAAAGATACTTAACGTGACCCCCCTCAAAAAATAATACAAAAATAAGAACAAATATAAATATATATATATATATATATATCGACAAGTTTCTTTATAACTTGAGATAATATTCATTAGGATGACCAGATTAACCTGGGGTGTATTTTCATCACATAAGAGGACACAATACACATTCGATAAAAAGTAATAAAAGGTGAAAGAACTTACATATTATTCCGCATTGTAAACATTTGAAGATATTGTCATGATGGCACGACAGGTGCAGATTTCTGATGTGTTCGCTTTCGAAGGAAGAAGGGCACTTTGTGCAGAGGAAAACACTGCTTTCTCTGTTATGGTTTTTCATGTGGGCTTTCCAGGCTCTTTGTGTCATAAAACGCTTCTCGCACACCTGGCACTGATAGCTTTTTCTGAGGTGCTTGTGACTTTGTATGTGCTTTTCCATTAGGCTCCATTCACTCATAGAGCAACTGCAATCAAAACACTTGAATCCCCCATCTGCTTTGTGGCACTGCATGTGAATTTTGTAAGAACCCTTAGTTTTTAGCTCTAGCCGACAAGACATACAGAAATATTGTACTTTGTGAATATCACTTTTTCCTTGATATTGCTCTACTGACCGACTATCCAGGGGGTTGTTTTTTACAATGCTGGAGTGGTCCTTATAATGTTCCTTTATTTCATCTTTCAGATCTATTGCTTTGGCTGATGAAGAATCTTTCGGGACGTTAGAAATGCGGCAGAGTCCAAGAGATAAAAGATGCTCGCACTGGGCATCTTTCTCGTCTTTACGTGTTTTGGACATAGGAGAATTAGCTCTACTTGAAGGTGCAACAGAGTCACCAGGTACAGGTTCATCCAGTTGGAACTGAGATGCTTCCTCTTCGAAGAGTGAACTAACTTCATTGGCATTGACCACATTTGTAGTGCTGCTGTGATCTTCAAGACTGATGTCACATGAGTCCGGGCTCATTGTGTTAAGCATCCGGTACATTGGGGAAAAGAAGGGCATTTTTTCTAGGCTCTCTTCATTCTCTTTGTTTTCCTGAGCAATTTCATCATCTATCCCATATGAACTGCTTTCCTCTTGGTCGGTCCCAATTTCCACCGGAACAAAGTGCACTTCTTCCAGCTGATGGACATCGGACACATGGCAACACATTTTATTTTTGAGGCTGCTGGTAAACTGACATAGCTTGCATCTATAAATCTCCACCAAAAACACTTCCACCAGATTGGCTATCTGAGCATCAAAACCTTCAGGGGTTGAACTGTGAAACTGCGAAGTTGCAATCTCTGCATTGATATGTAAAGTTGTAGGTGTGACACATTGGTATTTACACTTCAGTTGACTCATTTCTCACAAAGTGTCATGCACCTGTAATAAAAAAATGCATTAATACAAATGTGGATTTAATAGCAACATGGAAATAACAAAAACAAATGAAATAAAAGGATCACCTGAAAAAGTATGACAGTAGAGGCTTATTAAACAAATCTATACACTGGGCTTGGGAGACGAGAAGCAAATATATACATTTGGTAGGATTTCATTTCACTACCATATTTTATTAAGTACAATTTCTAAAGAGCATCTTACTTATCCATTTGTAAAACAGCATGTAAATTCATGCACAATCCAGCTTTGTTGATTGTTGTTCTCAAGTTAACCACAGCTTGTTTAGCTAAACACATGACATAACAAATGCCTAGGAGAAATAAATGGTGCCCCACTAAAAGAAAACATTAAAGGGATACTATGGCTATCATATACACTTTAATGCATATGAAAGATGAGTGGTCCCTTCAAATACCTGTGAGATCCCTGTTGCAAATGGATGGAGAGATTCAGCATAATCCCCCCCACATCCAACTATATATTAATGTCTATGTATTTAATGGGAGAAACGAATACAGCTCCTGGAAAATGTGCAATAGGAGATACATTGCTTCCCCATATCTGCTGCATCCCGAATTGGTGGTTTATCTGTTATTTTTTATTTTTTTTTATTTTTTTGTCTATTGTATGTATTACTG
>VKOC01000006.1:17335822-17366667 GCA_009364415.1 Spea multiplicata | reverse complement strand
TTATGTTTCTATGTAACATATGTTGACTAACTCCATAATAGATACCAAAAATGTTAAAATAGAGTGTGTTAGTTAGAATACTGTTTTTACTATTCTACTTATGTGTATTTTTTCTAAAAATCTAAATTTTTCTTTAAAAAAGCACCTAGCTTTTAGGGTGCGGCCTATAATCGGGAGTGGCCTATAATCGAGCCAATACGGTATTTCACCCCTTGTACACTGAATGGACTCACTGATCCAGCTATTCACTTGTTAGGACTAAAATGTCTCTTTCTAAAATAGGATATGATAACGAGTATCTCTGTCTTCATGCTTGTATGATGTAACATGCATGGCCAAAAAAAAACTTGACGGTATTGGTCCATCATGATGCATAAATTGGTTAAGTATGTGTGCTGAAATGGAACATCACATGTCACCTTAAAAGCTAACTGACTTACAGAAAAATGTAATCAGCAAAGTTGACAGACCTTTCATGAGAGGCTCATAGGCATTCAGGAAAGCCCTTCTGGGTTTCATCCAGAGACTCCAAGTGAAGTGTCACTTCTCTTACATAGTTACATAGTTACATAGGTTGACAAAAGACATGCGTCCATCAAGTTCAGCCTTTCCCATATCTGTTAATTTCTTGCTATTGATCCAAAGGAAGGCAAAAAAATCCAGATAGGCTCTTTCCACTTTTGCATAAACTAGGGGGGAAAATCCTTCTTAACCCCAGAATGGCAGTCAGATCTCCCCCTGGATCAAGAAGCTATTTCCCCATAATTAAAAAATGATAACCCTGAATATTATGTTTTTGCAAGTATTCGTCCAATTGTTGTTTAAATGTCTGTACAGATAAAACTACCTCTGCAGGCAGAGAATTCCACATCCTTATTGTCCTTACTTTAAAAAACACCCTTTCCTTTGCCTTAGACTAAATCTCCTTTCTTCCAGTCTAAATGAGTGACCACGTGTCCTATGCATGGTCATATTTATGAATAGATTTCCACACAATGGTTTGTATTGGCCTCGAATATATTTATATATTGCTATCTCTGGGTTGCGGAAGTGCCATTTAGGGATGACCTTCTCCCCACCCATTTCCCATCTTACCCCTACAATTTACATGAGTTTGGGGCTTGTCCCACCCACAATAGCATTGGCTCCACTCACTCTCATAAGTAGGTCCTCCCTCTCTCATCAGCGGTCCAGCCTATTGACATTGATGGCCCCACCCACCCTTGTCCCAAAGAGGTACAGCTTCGGGTAGCTGGAGGCTGCATGATCCTAGGTACAATCACAAGACCTGGAATATTCAAGTATAGCCCTAGGTAGACGCCTATGAACACACAATTTGAATGCTATAAGTATAGTTCCAATAGTCTTTATACGTCTCTGACTTTTGGATTGCCAGTTCCACTGAGTTAGTGTAAATGACTGCCCAACCTAACATTTACATTTGTGGCTGCCAATGTGACATTGTTTATAAACCAAAGCGGTGCTTAGAATTCAGTGCATTTCTTCCATTCCATTCAGGCATCTTGGCAATACAGTCTGTGTCCCCATGAACGAGCCGTCTGCAACGCACAGCATTAAAACCTCCCGTAGCAGATTTACTGTAAACGAAGCAAAATCTATATACAGTACTGTGCAAAAGTTTTAGGCAATGTGAAAAAATGACAAAGTATGAATGCTTTCAAAAATAGACGTGTTAATAGTTTGCTTTTATCATTTAATAAAATGTAAACTGAGTAAACAGAGGAAAAATCTAAATCAAATCAGTATTTTGCAAGACCACTTAAAAACAGCAAGTTCTTCTAGTCACACTTACACATGGGTTTTTAAGGCACTCAGCAGGTAGGTTGTTCCAAACATCTTGGCAAACTAAACAATTCTGTGGTTTTAGGCAGCCTTGGTTGCTTCTTTCTCTTCATGTAATCCCAGGCAGACTTGATAATGTTGAGACCGGGGCTCTGTGGGGGGCCATACCATAACTTCAAGGACTGCTTGGTCTTCTTTATTCTGTATATAATTTTTAATGACTTTGGCTGTATGTTTGGGGTTGTTGTCATGCTGCAGTATACATTTGGGGATCAGATGCCTCCCTGATGGTATTTCATATTAGATATTATCTGCCTGTACCTCTCAGCATTGAGGAGACCATTTATTCTGACCAAATCCCCAACTCCATTTGCAGAAATCCAGCCCCAAACTTGAAAGGAACCTCCACAATACTTTACTGTTGCCTACCGTTGCCTTCTTTCTATATAGGAGGTATGGCTTTCTGGGCACAGGTCCCGCATGTAGACCACTTCTCACCAGACTTATCTGGACAGCAGATGGGTGTGCCAGGGTCCCACTGTTTTCTGGCAATGCTGAGCTGATGGCACTGCTGGACATCTTCCAATTGTGAAGGGAAGTAAGCATAATGTGTCTTTAATTTACTGCACTAAGTTTCCTTTGCCAACGATTGCCTCTATGATCCTCAACATTGCCTGTTTCTTTGTACTTCTTCAAAAGAGCGTGAATGCAGTATAACTACATTGTGTCTTGTTTCTGTGCTCAGTAGTGTATATATACAGGTATATATATATATGTATATATATATATATACAGTCACAAGAGCAGGGTCCATTTCTCTTTCTGTACCAGTTTATTAATGTTAATTTTTACTCCTTGTCATTGATACAACCAACACACTACCTCTCACCCTTTCTCTGTGCCTTGTTTGTCACCCCATTCCCTCAAGATTGTAAGCTTGCGAGCAGGGCTCTCTCCACCTAATGTATCGGTTTGTCTTAGTCTGTCAATTTTCGTCTTGTCATACCCCTTATATGTATTGTATTAAGCGCTGCTTAAACGGTTGGCGCTATATAAATAAAAGATGATAATAATAATAATAATAATAATAATAATAATAACTGCCCCTCTATTGTAATAGTGTAACCTGTTACTAGTATACATAATGAATGTAAATAGAAGTACATCAGTAACTTATATAACCCTTGAGTTTAAGTCTTGCAAGGAGGTTAAATAATTGCAATTACAACAATGGCGATATCCAGGTGTCAATGTTTATGCTTCCTTAAGATAGACTCACTGCTTCGATCTTAGTCATAGTAATTATTGGTGTGGCTAGTGCTTGTGCTAACATGTTCTAGCTGGCAACTATCCCAGTCTGTGACCCCTATGAAAGCGACTTCCTAGGAAGGAAGAAGTAAATTGGAATCACTAAAGGAATTGCTTGGAATGCTATATTCAACAAGGAATGCCATTGTAACATACAATGCATTAGAATGTTGTTTGCCCAAGTGACAATATAGATTTATATACGCATTTATACATATATATATATATTTACAGTATTTCCACATGTTCTACATTATTTGTTGCCGAGAACGTAGAGTATTATAAAACAAAAGATTTCAGTGAGAATCATACATCTCTTGCATTAATGGTGATACAACCCAGAGAACGAGACCTGGACATTAGCCAGTTTTCCAGCACTTCAAATTCCATGGACAGACATTTATAATTCTCCAAGTCAAAAGTGCTGCAGACACTTGCAGAACATTCTTTTTTTCTTCTCCTTTTCCTCTGTACAGATTCACTTAACATGTTACTCACGGCTCGAAGCTTTAGGTATAATGAGTCACAGGTACATTTGTCAGAAAAAAAAAAACTATTGTAATGTCATGTTTTGGCACAATCCCTTCCTTAAATACTTCCCATCATGTCCGTCACAGTCACACAGGGTATATTTAGCAAGCAAATATTCTTCACAGATTTTGGAGGACAATTGGAAAGCATATGTTATGAAAAAATGCAGAACCTGAAAAGAATTGATGGATAATTCACGAATCAGCCTGAGGGAAAAAACAACTTTGTTCAAAGCCATCATCCGACTTATTCACAATCCTAAATTTGGCACCTATATAACTATTCTAAAAATATTTATCGCATTTTTGTTTTTTACTGTTTTATAATTATATATATATGTGTATCATCAATAATCCATCAATAAAACATTTTTCTAAAGAGGACAGCAGGAAGCCATGGAATACAGTCAATAGCGTCCTTCACTCTAATTGGTCATTTTGGGAGCCCACTTTCTCCACATAGTAATATCTCTCAAACTTGTCAATGTTAAAAGGGAAAATATAATTTATATGCAATATGACGCCAAATCATGCTTTAAATTGCTGTTCTGCCCTTAAGTAGCCCTGAAGAAATTTACAAAGGAATTGTGGGGATGTAAACAAAAAAAAAAGGATGTGTGGGAATTCTCCGAAAACATTGCACATGTTGGCCTATAGTCATGTCCTCTGGGCTGAGCTGCTCAGATTTTATTCCATTGTGCAAAGCTTTTCTGAGTTCTTTATAACAATTTCATATATAGCCTGCAGAATGTCTGGAGCATGAGAGACTTTACATGACATTTCCAAAACGACTAGATCTTCTTTAGGCACTTTTTAAGGCTGTTTTTTCTGTAAATGAGTTTTAGACATGACTGAACAGAGAATATGGAGTATGTTCTTTACCAGATGTGTTGGTGCTGGGTTATTACTGAGCCATTTGGCTAGACCTGTCCCTGAGTTGAATGTTGATAGCCCTCCCATGCTTAAAGTGTAGCTTTACTGGCAGATATGATAAATGTAGATAATCTGTAGCATTAATGACTATTTCTCTGGCAAGATATGGATAAAGGCTTAGTCATAACTAAAGAAACTGCTGACTTCCACTGAAATTCCAACCACATCCTGCCAACAAAAGAACTGTCTTGGTACATGCCGAAATATTTTGTCTTCCTGCATGCGGCTATACCACAGTCCCTCAAACAACCAAAGCATGCTATGCAATAACCACATTCATACTATTTAAAGCTTTTATACAACAACTAATAACTCACTTAAAGGGAAAGTCTACACAAATGTGTTAGAGCATTCCTATGTAAAGATATTATACATAATTCATTTTCTTGCTATTAGAGCTACATGTTGTCATAATCACTTATAATACCATATTTGCCCGAATATAGGCCGCACTCCCCCCCCCCACTTTAAGTCTTTAAAGTGGGGGTGCGGCCTATATTTGGGGTATATTTGCGCTTTAACTATCTCCTTTGCCGCAAGTTGTATACGCGTATTGCGTAGATGTCCCCCGCCGGCACCGCAAGACACCCGGGAGTCTGCTTTGGTAAGTCGGGGGGCACATCTTGGGGGCAGAGTGGCAGCATATCTTGAGGGCAGAGTGGTAGCATATCTCGGGGAGGGCAGAGTGGCAGCATATCTCAGGGGAGGGCAGAGTGGCAGCATATCTCAGGGAGGCAGAGTGGCAGCATATCTCGGGGGGCAGAGTGCAGCAATACACGGGGGAAAGAGGTGGCAGCATATCTCAGGGAGGGCAGAGTGTAGCATATCTCAGGGGGACAGAGTGCCGCAGCATATCACAGGGGGACAGAGTGGCAGCATATCACGGGAATGGGGGTGCAGCATATCTCAGGGGGGGCAGAGTGTAGCATATCTCAGCGGGGACAGAGTGGTAGCATATCTCAGGGGGGCAGAATGGCAGCATTACACTAAGAATCAAAATTTTTCTTTAAAAAAGCACCTAACTTTTAGGGTGCGGCCTATAATTCAGCCAATACAGTATATAAGTTGAGGCACAAGTGAGCTGAAGCTTGGGATGCTCCTGTGTGGAAAGCAAGCTATTAAGCGTCTGTTTGTTTGGTTGAGTTGTTCTCAAACCCTTTTGTATGTGATCTAATAAAGGTATCACTGTTTGGGACTCAGCTGGCCTTCATTAGTTCAAGAAAAAGAATATTTGGCCAGCAGGACATCTGTAATTGACTGACCTGCAAAGGAAGCCATTTGTGGTTCACTGGAAGAGGTCTGTGGTCCCCTATTGTGATTTTGTTTGGCTTCTGTGTGCTGGTAGCTGATGGATTATGATTTATATTATGAACATATATACTCTACCATCAGTTTGCCAATAAGGATATTACCACCTATGGTATGAAGGGCTACATGTTCTAGAACAGGAGCACATGAACATTATTTGAGTCAGAGATGTGTTTAATGGATTAAAGTTCTCACATACATATATATTTGTATTGATAATTGCAAATAATCTATGACGCTGACCAGGAGAGGATAACTCATAGATACGGTCATTTTTCACACTTATGAAATCTAAAATGAAACTTAAAAGCCGCATAAATTGTAAGTGCCTTATAAACAAAAATAATAATATTACTAACCATATAATGATGATCATAAAAGATATCCTAAAGGCACGGTATAGCATTTTGTTCTTTAACAAAAAGAGATAACAAAATGTCTTCTATTATTATAAACCCTTATTGTCCAACAGGGACCAACAGAAGCTCTTTGTAGCGCAGTCATCCTTTACTTAACTGCTTTAGCATGTCTGATGAATACTGATAGTTCTATGAGCTCCTACCTGTATTTGCTTAAAATGTCGTAAGTGCATGCATAGAGTAAATAAAATACCTAAACTGTCTTTTAAATGACTAATTTCGTTACAGAAATAGCTGTATTATTAGATCATGATGCTATTTAGAAAACAGGTTGATTCTACTTCACTATTGTTCTAGGGTTGAGCAGTTATTATAAGTGATTTCCTAAATACTCTAATGCATTTGTAAAAGCCAAAAATCACATACCGACGGTAATAAATTACAGTTTTATTTTACGAATTATACCAATACCATAGCTTGCAAATTCCAGTTTTTCTATTATAACAAAACATCTATATACCGTATATCCTATAGTCTACAGCATGTGTTTGGCTGGGTGTAAGGGCTTTATATATTAGCGAACCACTGGATCTTCATACAGGCTAAAATACCAGATCTAAAATTGTAAACATATTCCTAACTTAAAACTTAAAAATAATCAGTAATGCATTCTCTGCTATATTCGGTAACTTACACTAATTAGAAAATGAAGACGTGTATCATCATTATGAATCTGAAATACCTGGAACTCTAGGTTACACAGAAAAACAGTTACAAAGTACATATAGATAAGATGTTGAGACACTGTTTATCATGCAGGTTAATTTTTGGCATATTTAAGAAAACAATGCTGTCTTCTCCCATTAATAGTAGAACAAAGCTGCTGAAATTCCATAGATGACCTTATAGATTCTCAAATTGCGTCACAAGAAGTGTCATGATCGACATTTAAATTGATAAAAAAAGACTACATTTTCTTTTTTTCTGTTGGTTTATAATAAAGGTTATCAGATACTGTGAAGGGTTAGGACTTTAGCATGATCATTGTCCATTTTGGTGCCACAAAGGAGATGACCGCATTACCTTCCAAGTTCCTGAAGAGGTTAATAAAAAAAGTATTCTTAACTTTCCAACTATAAATAATGTAATATGTTTCTTGAAACTGAAAATGAACATTTAATTGTACTACAGTAAACTAAAGCAGACAACATCTGACAGTGTCTACGTAACATCAAATCTTGACTTAGAAGGAACACTTTATGGATTGCCTTTCGAGAGACCTATTAATAATGAATGACAAGCAGTCTTCTTGGAAAGCCTGATAATATCAACAATTTGCAGTGCACACCCAGCTTCGGAATAACATACTAGGCCGATCCCCTGTAAGTTGCACTTTCTTTCGCATTATTGTGGGAAAACACAGCCCCTTCGCATTTAATGGAGAATCCTTGGGTCTTTTCAATCTTTCAACAAGTATTTATAATTCATAATACAATAGCTCCATGAGAAAGGGAAAATAAGGAACTCTAGTACAGGAAGAAGGTTTCCTGTGCTGCTCCGGGATCGATGACCTACTGCGCACACACAGGACTTTTGATGGTCACCGGGTTGTACATCCATTGCCAAGGTTAAAAAAGTTATGCTTACATTTTAATATAGCAAACACAAAATAATTTTCGTCAGAGACACATTCAAAGCTCCTCTAAATAAAATTGGACCCACCATATGGTAATGTGGACACCTAGTACTATTCTTCTTTAGAGGCATAAACCTCTTCCTATTTCAGACCACGCTTTGCCCGAGAACATCGAAATACAAGCCTTTTTGTATTTATCACATATATCACAGCAGCAATTACACAGTGGTTGTATACATTATAGACATTTTATGTAAAGTCTTTTGGGAAATACATTTTCCGCAAGACGATATTCGGCACCGAGTGCTCATTTGGCTGTATTTGCCATTTTTAAAGACCGCTCCACTTATTTTTCTTATGTTTTTCCTAATTGCTACATATACCTCACCTACAATGCCTTTTATTTGTGGTTTGTGGGGAAAAACTGAGTAGGACTAACATTTTGCCCCATACCAGGAGACAGGATGTGTACAAACTCTTTTGTGGAAGTCTTAGACAAACAATGTACTATACTAGTAAAGCCATTGTTCATTCTACCACTTTTAAGCTATGGAAATGCATGAATCTGTAGTTCCGGTCAGTCTATCAACATCGTGAAGGCAATTCACTTTTATTGTTTTTACATTTATTTCCTTATTGTATTATTGAGAATCTTATTGTTTTAATCAAATACCACACACAAAAATAAGTGTGCTTTTGTCAGAATGTCACATTCCAGGTTATCCTCAGTCTTAATTCTTACACCTATATAACACAAACTAACCGTGTTTTTTTCCTTTGACTAATAATATAAAATATCCCCTCTGTTATTACCTAAGATATCTGTGAAAATAGCTTTAAGCAAGAAGACTGTTGTCGTGTTTGATACGTCACAGAGTTACAGAAATGTTATTTAGATTTTTGGAGGCAAATGTAATATCAGAACTGGTAAATATAAATTTCTATAACACAAGAACAAAGCATTACTTAAAAAAAACAATTGTCACATGATTTAACATATCTAAATGACTTCATTAAAACTATCTATAACTTAGGCTTTTTTTGTTTGCCAGACATAATATTGTTTTGAAGATATTTGTTTTAAAGGGTTAACATCATGGAAGAAAAATTACTACTGGAAGGAAGTGGAAGGTGCTTGAAACGTAAACTTTTAATCTCCCATGCCACATTGGATGTGTATAGGTGGACCCAAGGGTTGGGGAACAGGGTGAATCACCACCCCCATTTTGGTTTTTAAAATTACTTTATTAAGTTGTCTTTTTAAGTATTTTAGTACTATATTCAGAATTTATTTTACATATATTGTGCAGTGGGGGTTACATTGTGTGACTTACTGGCATACCTTAAAGTTGCATGTACTTACAAATAACATGGGAGTGAAGTTGAGTTTGAGAAGTAGATTTAACCCTAAGCTAAACCACTAGACTTTTTAGTTGAATTAACCTAAAAAGTATAGGAAAAGTATAAGAAAAGTATACAAAGCCTTTCTCTTCGCTATGTGTGCTGCACAATATTTAGCCTGCAAGTATGATATTTTTAAATTGTCATTTTATGTTTGCTAGCATATTGCTATTTTTAGATTGAGTTAAAGGAGACAATGAATCACAGTTATATATATATGTTATAAATTCTTAGTGGTTCTCAGCTGGAATTTATACACATGTTTGGAATCAACATTTTGGTCTGACGCTACACCAAAATACATTCTTTTTTAATTTGCGATAATACTGCTGACAAATCTCTATCCCACAGCCTAGTAATTAAGTGATGTTATTTATTTTGCCTGTTCATTTTAACATTACCGTAAATAAAGTTTCCCCCTCTTATAGAATGATATGGCTCTCTATAAATGATATATCATGTTATAATCAGGGCCAGACAGGGGGTAAAGCCCAGCAGCTGACCCAAGTGGGGCCATAGGCTGCATATAACAGGACACGTATTACGGTTTTACACTCACACAGCGTTCGCCCAGGCATTTCCAGTGGCTGCACACCGCAGCAACCAATGTACCGCTGCAGCCGGTGAGTATGGAGTGTTGTGGGTCAGCGGCATACGAACTATTTGCCCTCTGTGCCAAATAGTCAGTCCTGGCCTGGTAATAATAACAAAGAACATGTTGGCACCAATGTATTAGGCTCCTTTATATATATATATATCATTTACAATATACGTGCAATAGAAATATATGACATATCTACTTAATTTTTATAATGCCAGTACGCCACCCTTTTTTCCCTACACACTGTTCTTTTTTTTTTTTTTACTACCAGTGCGGGATGTGGCTCAACCTTCTGGCTCCCATATCTCCTTTAATAAGACTTAAGTGGCTCTCCTTTATGGAGTCTGCATATCCCTTTAGGGTACATGCTGCCCCAGAAGAAGAACATTAGGGACCCAGTGTTTCGATGTGGTCCTACAATGATACAGGCATCTTCACCATCATGGTTAAAGCAGCAGGACACCTCTGGCTTGTTAACTTTTAACAAATCTGTACAAGTTGATGTCACCCAAATTGTTATGAACTAACGGTTCCTAGTGTTTGTAAGTCCTTCTGCTGTTTGCATGCTGTGCTGGATGGAGGAAGGGCGACCCCCTAGCCACAGTGGCCCTTGTTTAAGAACAGAGAGGGGACTGTATATTTGGGGAGGGTGTAGGGGGAGGGCCGATGCAGTGTGTATCCTCTGACTGTACCCTGGCATGTGACAGCTCTGTGTGTGTGTCTGTGACCCCAGTGTGGACTGATCAGCAGCTGCATTCCTCGCATTGTGAAGCCAGCCTCTCCGTGTAATGTAGAAAGTGCAGAGCCAGCCTCCGTCTTCCTGCCAGGGCTCTGCTCAGAGCAGCATGTGGGAGAGAGAGAGGGTGGAACAGTGTTTTTCGGCAACGCAAGACATCCACAGGCAGCCAGTGGGTGGGAAGCAAGAAGTTAGGAGGACACGTAGCTGAGGCTGCCACAGCCCTCATCCTGACAGCGACATCCACCGCATCTCCTTAACCCGTAGATCCGGCCTCGCAGATAAGTGATCGGCTGCAAAGTTTTGACTTGTTTTTCCTTTGCCATTGTTTATAATGTAGACTGTATTTAAATCGGAATGGACATTATAGATGGCAGTTCAGCTGAGATGCGTTTAGCGCCCCGTTGTAGAATAAACATAGACTTGGGGCACCAGGAGCTCGGAATGTCCTTGTTTGTTGACCCCAGAAGTCTGCAAGTTTCCAGACATTGAGTAGCAGAGGGTGGCCAGATCTTCTCCGGTGTCACCCCTGGCGCTGATAGCGATGATTGTTCTCCGGCCCCGGATCTAGTTACTCTACAATCAGATAAAGCTTTGGAAGCTTGTGTGGAATTTGGCAACGGTGTCATCTGCATTTGTCTTCAAATTGGTCCCATCGGGGCGTCGCATCTGTAAAGGACTGAGAAGAGGTGCCACGCATTACAGGGAGTTTCGGGAGGCTGGTCCCGCTGTGCCTGCTTTTGGGATGAGGGTGGCAGGGTGTGGCAAAGGCTAAGGATGGCATCAGCTGTGTTTGAGGGCACCTCCCTGGTGAACATGTACGTGAAGGACTGCTGGGTGAACGGAATTAGGAGACTCATCATCAACCGGAGAGGAGACGAGGAGGAGTTTTTTGAGATCAGGACTGAGTGGTCAGACAGGAACATTTTATATTTACACAGGAGTTACTCGGACCTCGGAAGGCTCTTTAAGAGGCTGCTGGAGTCCTTCCCTGAAGATCATGGAGAACTGTCACAATCATCTCTGCTCAAAGGTAGGTCCTTCACTCTACACTGGTACCATGTAGCAGAAACTCTGTGGAGGAAAAGCAAGGGCTTGTTTATACTTTAACCCTGAATAATATCGCTGGCTTTCCATGCTAAGTAAAATCGCATATGCAGCCTTGGCCTGGCTGAGTGTCATGTGAGTTGTCCTGCACAGCAGCTAAAATGCAAGAGGCGTCCTGTCTTTCGTCAGTGTCATGGTTTAATGCGCCTAATGTATCCATTTACGTTGTAATGTTTAGAAATAGAATGCCACATGAATAGTTTTATGCTATGACCTAAGCAATTTAACCTCATTTGATTGGATATGCATGATGGGAGTCGTGGTTCACAGCAGCTAGAACACCAGCATATATTTTTCCTGAGCTGTGATGATAGGAGATGCTTTACATTGTGAAGATGATTTCGCACAGTCTGTTATATCATTTCTTAGTATATTCTCAATTTTGGCATTACATGAAAAACTGGCTTCTTCTTTAACACATTATATTCCAAATGGATGTGTGCATTATAATAGATGTAAACTAGTTGATTAAATAACCAGATCTGCATACGCTGCATCAATATTTTGATAATTATTTCATACATTTTCCACATCAGCTGATTTTACCACTAGTCTGTCCTCCCACAAAGTCATCAGTTATTCTTCCGCTTCCTATTTCAAAAATGTAGGACTGTTTCATGAAGTTCCTCTTACATCCTGCTTTCTATGTCTCAGTATTGTGTAAATCTTCAGCGTGATTACTGTCTGACATCAACAACCACATTTCTGTCTGAGAATAAATTCCCATTATTGCTCGAAATCAGCACTTCTTGAGATTGTGGAAGTGTGCTTAAACATCATACAACGTAAAGAAAATGTAGGGGAAATTTACTAAACAGCGGTAAGTTCTTTAAATTAGAGAACTTATACGCAAGCAATTGATCCCTGTTCAATTACTGGGTTGTTCTATCCATGTATATACTTTATACGGTGTCACTGTGGGAAAGTAGAGGAATTATGACATAATTAGCTTCAACACATAGTGTGAAGTGATTTTGTCAAGAAGAATAAAGAATTTTAAAAAGTTGGAAAAACGAAAAAAACTGCACAAAAACTTCCATACAGACCCCGTCTCATGGGGATTTTGATCCACATCCGACCCCTCCTAGGACATCAGTGAGGTGTAGTTCAAGGGGTGATAAAGCCTATCCTTTTATTCTTGGGGAAAGCTATTAAGATTCTTCAAAAAGACAAATTGACAGCAGCTCAACCTAAAATGATAAATCAAGTCTTAGGAGTGTCCGAAACATTTCTGGGGAGGCTGGTTTTCTAGCATATGACATTTGCTTTGTGTCTGGTCTCAGACTCTTTTACATTTGCATTTGCTTTGCACACTTTCCTTCATAGGAAAATTGGTAGCTAGAAGGCAAGCTATTGCCGGTGTTTGCCTGTGTCGGTTGAACTAGTCTCAGAATATTTTGTTCTGTAAACCCAAGATAAACGGCATCATGCTATGTTAGAGGTCACATCTTTAATCACCTGCCTCTCTTGTGTCTCTCTGTGACTTACGTGGTAGGTAAAAGTTGGAGTACCCATGAGCTCCCACCCACTAACATAAAGAGTGGGCCAAAAGGAGGTAGGTTGAACATCCCGAGAACCTGACATTGTTCTCAATACCTGTACTTTTTGCCCACCCTGTGTATGAAGAACCCTCACCATCACTGTCAGGAGCTGTCTCTCCAGCACCGTAGGTTGAATAACCTTACCCCCTGCAGCTCAGGTCCTTCCTACCAGGCGCAGAAGAAGGAGCAAGAGAGATGTATTACTAGTCCACCTTATAGTAAGAAGGGTGTTGGTGCAGCGGCTGGCTGTTCCCTTGGGACTTGGTGGCCAATTTGCGCCAGCTGCAACTTGTATAATTATGCTACATTTTCATACATAGGAACTCCCAGTGGTTAAAAAGAGCCATCACATACTATTAGTACATCTGTACTGATGACATAACTACAAATGTGGCTCACACCCCAGAAAAATACAGCTGTGATTCTCTGGAACAAAAGTGAATCATTGCTGCACTAAAATGAAATACTGGAGACGAGATTCCACATTCTCTGTAATTTGCACAGATAACCCTAATTGTCTACAAAGTCCAGGTGCGCAGCAGGTGTGCTCTTACAGGCCACAAACACGTAACAGTTCTTCATTCTAGTCATTGGATCAGGCTCAGCTGGAGCGGGCAAAATATTTCTCACCTCGGCTTTCTTAATTTCATTGCCCGACTAAACATTATGCATAAAAAGTAAAAGGTATAATCTTTTTATCAATGGACAGGTAGAAGAACATTATATAAATTGTTATTTTGTGAAGTTAGTTGTACCTCCTTTAGTGGGATTGGTATATATCAACGTAATTAATTGTAATATAGTTTAATAAATTATTATTTTTTATTTTTATTTTTTAATGGGAACACTTAATCGTCATGTGACGCAGAAGTAGACGCTGACAGGTTGTTGGCATAGAAAGAGAAAAAGCTTGTTAAACATTTCTTAATGCTTTCTACGTAATTAAATACTCCTAGAAATCACAAAAGATACTAAGGTTTATTCTCTCAACGTACTAGTTAGTGCAGTTAATGTAATGTCTAAATGCAACAGCATTTATAAAATCCAAATAATATGGCAACCAGTGTTTATAGCTTCTTGCCACAGACCCACCACAGAAGCAGTTCAAGGCTTTTAGTAGCCCTGGGCAGAACAACTTATCACAGGGTATCTTTAAAAGATAGATTGTATTAATACAACTTTATCTAGTAATATTCTAATTATACGTCTGACAGCCTAACATGACTACTTGAATCTAGCACTGCTTTATCTTAACTCTACTAGTTACATGTTAGGACTTGTTAGTGTAAATAAGTGATCTCTGCTCATCATCAGGTGAACTCTATGGGTTCGGAGAGCAGGTTCCTTAATAATCATTATTATATGTACCAATGCTATGCCTAAACCACCTCAAATCATGGGTTTGTAAGAGTTAATTTGTTATGACCGATGGCGATTGAGAAAATGTGATCTGTTTTATATTTCATAGATATATTGCATGATAGATCTACTTTTTATGAACTGGGAGGGAACGGGTCATTGCTTTGGGCTATCATGTTTGAAGATAAAGAGGTTAATGACATCGGACACAGCTGGGCAGAACAGGCTAGTCACACAAAACTGTAACCGGCCTGAGTCACCATGACCTCCGCAAGTGGAGGGTTAAGGACGGAGATATCAGTATAATCGCTCACCCGCTCAGCAGCAGTTTGTAAAAATACAATGCTTTGTGCCAATGGGGGAGAAACTTGCTTAGCTTGGTCGAAAACATTTTACAGATACTTAAACTGGGAAATCTTCATAGCTTCTTGCATACCTAAGTTTATTTACAACTACATAAATTTGGTACATTTTGTTTTGCAACTGGCCTGTTTGCTTTGGAGGTATTTGGGTTATGTTGTTATGCAGGCTGAACGGCGATAAAACTAGCATACGTATGAATGTCCTGGCATTATTTACTCATTCCCTCCTCCAGGCTACCATATCAGTCAGTGTTTCTCATACACACGTTCAAAAGTTTGGTGTCATGTTGAAATGTAATTGTTTTTTTAAAAGAAAAGCTATGTTTGTCTATTAAAATAATATCAAATGGTTCATGAATACACTGTAGACATTGTTAATGTTGTTTATGGCTGATCTTCAATTAAATATCTTCATAGGCGTACAGAGAAACGTTATCACTCCCACCACTCCTGTGTTCCAATGGCACGTTGCGTTTGATAATCCGATTTTAAGTTTAAAAGGCTAATTGATGATTAGAAAACCCTTTTGGAATTATGTTACACAGCTAGAAATATCATTGTTTTACAACAAGGATTGTAACAACAAGCTTAACAACAAGTGACCCCAAACCTTTGAATGGTAGTGTATATATATGTATATATAATATTATATTATATAATATATAAATATATTATACATATGTAAAGCAAATTTACTTTACTAATTTCTTTTGTATACTTTAAAATGTAGTTACCATTTGAACAATGTGGCAGATCCATTTTTAATATTCCATATGTCACATATGACAACTGTATGTTAATAATAAACCACTTTATGTGAACATTATGTTAAAAATGCTCAGAATCTTTGTAATAATATATTTCTCTTTAGTGTAGTTTTACACATTATAAGACATACCTGATTAAAGAGGCAGTCTAAAGCCCCATACAGCCTCACCATTTAGAATGCATATTATGAGTATGCGCAGGAGATGGTTGAAAAGACAGCAAGTCATACTGGCACATACTCTGATAAATCAAAGTTAACTTTGAGTAATGCTTTGAGTAAGAAAACGTTAAAATATTATAAAAAACAGAGAATCATTTTGCAAACGTTACTGCAACATACAGTCTATTCGTTGGTCTGCTCTTTAATGCAAAATGATATTGAGATGACAGATACATATCAAACATAATACTTAAATCATGATCATGGCTTCAGTTATAGATTCTTTATAGGACATCAGATCCCTTTAAGAAGCTTAAAAAAATGTCAGTCTATGGCAACAGATTACCAGTGCTTGATTTTGTGTCTAGTGACAATTAAGTATTTCCTGCAAAAATGTTCAACAGTTTTTTTAATGCTGAAGATAGTTATAAAATTATTACGTTCAGCAAATGGAGTAGATAAAACAGTACCCCTAGCTTAGGTCTCCCTGAAACCAAAAGAGCCAAAGTACACTTCATACTGTTTAATACTAGGGAATAAATCTGTATGTGATAAATATTTAGAACTATAGGGCTTCCTGCTTAACTTAAATTTCCTGTTCTGGCTTCTCTTGTAACCTTAAATCCTTCTACCCGGCTTCCGTCATTTTGGCTTTGAGGGTGGTCACTTGTCACAGCGTCTAGAAACTGGAGCTTGCTCATTTTTATTATTCAAGCTGACTTGAAAGAGATCCTGCATCACTTGGCAGGAAAATGACTGTGTAACGCCAGCTCATGACAGAGATACTCTCTGTATATCTTGCACTTTGCTTGGAGATGCTTTGTCTTCTTAAGTCAATTTTGTCCCTTTTTGCCTTTTCAGAAAACAGTCTTTTTTTTTTTTGGTCCGTGAAACTCGAGATGTCTTAAGATTGCAAATCGTTGTATTTATTTTTTACCATCAAGGAAACTTGGTGAAGTTCATAGACTTCTCATTACTGAATGTAGAACATGGTTGTAGAGTTTAGGAAAGGTCCCATTAGAAATGCAGTTGTAAAAAAAAAAAATAAAGCATTCACCTTATATACATATCATAGGAAAAGGTTTTGGTTTTGTTTGTTTTGTAGTGGTCCCTCTTTGTTTTCGGACATTCATATAAATTGACTAATTTAATACAATTTGTAAAAATTAGAATACGTATAAATCCGAACACACACCTATAAGACATACACACAGAGTACTTAATATCCATTTGTCTATTATATGGGGTGACAGGGACATTAGACTGTCCCTTTAATAATGAGACCAGCTGTGATGATGACTGTTTGCTAATATTCTAGGAAAACAAAAGTCTTTATGACTGGTGGTACAAGGAATGCGTGAGTCATGACGATGGCTGTTATGTCCATATTCTTCACTCAGTCATGAGCACTGTGGACATTATAACACATATTCACATGTTCTTTTCAGTGGATTACCAGTAAAGGTGGGTTGGTAAGAAGTGTTTCCTTAAAACGTAACAGGTATAATTTCCTGTGGAAGAAATATGCTGAACAGGTGTAGCTTTTTTAAGCAAAAAGAGGGATGAGTGTGTTGGAGAGTAGAGAAACAAAAATGGGTCTACAGATAGGAGGACGTTCTTCCTCTTAAGTCGGCCCACAACCTGCTCCTCTTGTTAACCACCATCCCTCCTTCCCACTTTCATCTCTAGGGTTTTACTTGTGCGTCATCTATTCTCTGGAATTCTGCCAGGCTCTCACCTCTAACTTTAAATGTTAAATAAACCCCCTCTTTGGAAAAGCATATACCAGTAGTCTATTATCCTAATACCAACAATGCCACTCCATGCCACTGATTTCCACACACTCTGCAATCAAGTCATCCCTACCCAAGCAGTCCCTCTTATTCTTTCTCGTGTCCCCTCAAGCTCGTAATAGCTTGAGCGGAGCCCTCTTTTTCTTCTGTACCAGTATGTGTTAACATCTATTACAGCTACTGTCTATTTAGTACACTGTCAGTTTTAATATGGTTGTTAATTTCCACTATGAAATCTGCTGGTGCTCTATAAATAAAATATCATGTTACCTAATATGCATAGGAGAGATGGGAAGGAGCAAAATCAGATGGAGTCTTGTAGCGATAACAGAAGAAACAGAATATGACAAAGAGAATGAGGTTAGAATTGAGGTGTGACGAAAAGGAGTGGCAAACAGAAAAATACAGTAGTAGTGAGACTTACATTTCTCATGGCAATTTGTTTTGCTTTGGATTTGCCTTGAGAACCATCCGTCTTAATGTTTCTCTTGTTCAGGAACGACAATATGACAAAGAGAGGAATAAAAGGAGTCAGAAAAGAGGAAAGGATGGTGAAATGTAGCTAAGTTGACCCATAAATAAACTCAAACTAAATATTACGAAGACATTTAAGGGTATGCGCTAACGTATTTAAAGATGCAGTTCCACTTAGACAAAAACAATGATTATGCTCTGCACCTGTAAGAAGGTTTTTCTCTAACATATCACATTTTTTCAGTTTTCTCTAACATATCACATGACAAGCTTTTTCAAAGCTGCCTGGGCCAGTCAGGGAGGACTGTGGATCTCCCTAACAGGCTACCAGGGACAGAGGGGAAAGATTATTGGGATGTATAAGATTTACACCCAGGACACATATAGATTTGTCATGTTGCTGACCGGCACATGAAAAGTGCTGCCTTGCAGTATGTGGGATGTATAAGGTCACAGAGCTTCATCAAATACTGTTATACATTGCGCACACTGCAGGGCAACTTTTTACATGCACTGTTTAGCAAGAATGTCTGTCTGTTCTATGTTTATGTTTATGTTTACGTTTAAGTCCCAATTGTTTTTTAGAAATTTTTTTTTTAATAAGCTTGAGATCTATATTTAATCATTGTTAAGCCATCATTGTATTTCTTTCAGCAGGACCATGCTTGATTTAATGTCTCCGATTTCTACAGTTGCCACATGAGGGATAATTGAGCCAGCTTTATGACTTACTTCAAAGCTTGTTAATAATTTAATCACAATTATATGCTATTGAGCCAAATGGGAGCTGGAAGTTTTTACAGGAAATAAAAATAATTGCATTTTTTGGCAATCATTGTCAATTGATGGAGCTCTTTATAAATAAATTAAGACTGGATTTCACTGTTCATTTTCCTGTGCTTCAAGTAACCAAATTTGTTTAAAAATATTTGGTTAAAGGGAAAAAAACAAATGCGAGTGCTATTAGTATTTAATCCTACATTAATTAGGTATGCAGTGTAAGAAAGCACAATTGTCAAAAAAAACCAAATTGAGTAAAGGAACGTCTAAACATCATTTATGATGGATTAAAGGAAGATCATTTTCTAATGTTTTAGTGTATATAATTCATGAGGATTAGAAACTGGTGATTATTTAGTATAATGTAAATAAACAAGCTAAAGTTGCACACAAAAAATGACAACAAACATTTGTCAAGCCATTCAGTGCCTATATTTTGTATGTGATCCTAAATCAAGCAGTATATAAAATGGCAATGTTCTGTATCGTTTGTAGAATATCTCTAGATTATGCTATGGTCATACTCAAATAGTATTGGCCTAGTTTCAAACA
Organism: Spea multiplicata; assembly: GCA_009364415.1. Lineage (NCBI taxonomy): Eukaryota > Metazoa > Chordata > Amphibia > Anura > Pelobatidae > Spea > Spea multiplicata. The sequence continues at coordinate 17,347,156 of VKOC01000006.1, read as the reverse complement.
GTTAAATGAAACGATATTAAAGGGGCATCCCAACCATTATATATCCTTTAATTTATAGGCCCAACCCAGGGCAGCACCTAGCTTCCTCTCTTAGGCCACCATCTTTACTGCATTAAAAAGGTGCTGTGGCCAGCACAGCCTCCACAGTGAAAAAGGCTGGCTGGGGAAAATTTGAGATTACATCTGTTAAAGGCCCATTGAGTGTTGCCACCCTGATTACCCAGAATGTGATTTGGCCCCCAGTTTGGCAGCAGCAAGACTGCTGTCCCACTGGACCTACCACTCCCCTTGACCTGCCGGCCTAGGTCAAATAGGATACATCACCGCTTTAATTCATATGATATCTAAGAGATCCATATACATTTTTTTGCAGATGCATGGGGGGATTTTGCGGAATGCCTTCATATGTATTTTCCTCTTTCCCCACCCTCAACGATTTGTCATGCAGGGGATGTGTTCAAACATACATATTTTCTGGCATGTGATACTCTTACCGTCAGCGCTCCATCACTGACTCTGCGTCCGATGTCTAATGAGACCCCTTTGTACACATATTCAGGAAGTGCTTTTATAAAATGCAATGGGAATGCTTTCCTGACACTCATTGGCTGCTTGAGCAGAACTGACCAGAGCACCCTAAGTCTAGTCCTTCCTCTACCACTCAAAATTAAAGAAAGATGGTAACCTATACCTCATGCAGTGGACCTCAGTTCTACCAAGTGCTTGGTACAATCCCTGACTGGCAGGTTCTATTTCCTTGTAAATTCTTTAAGTTAGCTGGCTGGGAAAAAATTGAAAGTTTTCTTCCTATCATGGTTCAGTAGGGTCTGCTTTTTATGCCTGTTCTTTTAATGGTAAATATTGCAGTCACTTCTTCCGCTCTGTGCCCTGCAACGTGTTCCTGTGTTTATTACTGGCAGTAGACCCACTTGCCCGTTTCCATTACATAACCTGTTACAATCCTGAGCCCTTGGGAGAATGCATTGGGATTGTAGTAGTCCCAAGAGTTCTGACTGTAAGGACGCAGAAGCCACCATGAAATTAAAAGGTTGTCTTTTCTTAGGGAACTTAAACAAGATATGCCTGTCTCTTCAAATACTATATTGATTTTACTGACTTGATTGAAAACAGCACATTAATTACGGTACTAAGGTGTATAGAATAAAACATTATCAGTAGTACCAGTGTTACTGCATAGTCAGTGTTACTGTAGCAAGTTAATGTTTTGATTCATACTGAATAAATTCTCTAAAATGTTCTACAGGTTTATTAACTAATCTTCGGGTAGAAAACCCCAAGTATTACCACTAGGAGAATTCAGCAAAAGTACCTTTGGTTCCATTTCAGAGAACAAGAATCCTATAGTAGTGTATGAAATAAATTACAGAGAACTTTTAATGGAAAATGCTTTCTGGAACCTTTGTTTCCTCAGTAAACTGGAGAGACTATTATATAACGTTTCAATGACTGTTCACTTTACTGGAATAACTGCCTGGGACACTGCGAAGGACCATGCAAATGTTTTCTTCAATTTGGAGATTTATTGTTTATAGAAGCATACACTATTTTTTAAGATGCCATTGGTATTTTAAGTAAATTGACTACTGTTGAATGCCAAAGCTTCCTGAAGGTAATTCCAGTGATCAACAAATAAAATGGTATTATATCCTTAGGCATAAGTGTAACAGGTTCACCATGAGAGCTGTAGTAACTCCCAGAGATCACCCAGATGTATCCTCCTGTTGTCCTCAAAATCACTTCCAGCACCAGTCAGCATGCACACCTTGGAACCCTGGTATATGTTCCCAAAAAGTAGACACAACTACCTTGAACTGAATGACAATTTTATTGTTGTAAAACATAGCCTCATATATACACAGAACTGCATTAACATAGATAAACAGACACATGTATACAACCCAACCTTCAATTCCCCTGGCAGCAATCCTATTAATGGGATTAGTTCAACAATGGAGTTCCTACCTGTGCTATCTTTGTGTGACAGCCAAGCTGGAGCAATCTCTGAGTACCTTTGGGGCCCTGTATGACAGGCCATTCCATAGCAATAAGGAATAACTGTTCACAATGAAAACTAAGACTTAATAATGCTTCTTTTTAGAACTGGAAAACATGACCATGTAAAGAAGATAAACACAAATTATTTATGCTAGGCATCTTCATATATATGAGCCATGTGAAGTGAGCTGTTGCTTGGAGTGCACTATAATCACATATTTTATATAAATTAACCAGCTGCTGCTTATTTTTCTGAAATGGGATAAAATATTTCAAGGTTATTGTTATATATTCATACAAGTTCCAAGAAAACACAAACAATACCACAAAGTGGTCTAGTTTGCAAAAATATATGGTTTGATGGGGTAAATTAAATTGCTCGGTTTAAAGATGTCCCAAACAGGACATAGGCGCAGTGTGACCAGATTTGGAAAATAGTTTTGAAACAGCAATACACTAATTTTACTTGGCCTATAACTTGCAAAAAAACCCATAAAAGCATTGGGTATTTCTAAAACCTGGACAAATCTATTAACGGTTTTTTCATTACCTTTTAACTCTCAGCTGCCCCTACTGAAAGCAGAAAGCGTACATTTCCTGCACATAGCACATTGAAGTCAATGGGAGCAGGTTTACCATTTAAACTCTAGTTGAACATCAGTGTCCAGCTAGCATACATGTAATTGGCTGCAGCTACTCCCATTGATTTCAGTGGGAGCATTAAGGAGCATGCTCATTAAGTGTACTTGAGTATGTTTCCAGCTTCAAAAGAGCAGTCAAGGGAGGAGTTAAATGAGACAATCATCTAATTTTCCAGTTACAATGGCATGTAGTAATAAATTGCACTTAAAATAAAAACAGGGCAGAAGGGGTTCTATAGAGGAAAATCAAATGTCTCCTCAGCATTAAGCACCTGTTTCATGGTTCTCAGGCAGTACTTGAGGGTTCATTGATTTAATAGTTTCAGTCCATGTGCATTTTTCAACTTATAGAGCTATGATCCACCCCATTTAAGTATGTGGGCTGCAGTGATATACACATTCCCAATATTAATTATTTGTTTTCATTTTGTTCAGGGCTTATAACAATTAAAGACGCTCATGAAATTGAAGCAAGGCTTAATGAAGTAGAGAAACTGTTGAAGACCATCATAAACATGCCTTGCAAGGTAAGTAATTTAGGTAGAGGGTAAGATTTGTATTCCATGCTCACATTAAGGGACTGAGAACTCTGCCCTTATGCACTTAAAGTAGGCTTTTAAATTCAGATTCATATAAAACAAACAAAAATTAAGCAGATAGCTCTGAATTTATCATTTGCATTTTGTTGGGGTTTTTTTTCCCCACTCTCGCAATCTCCCATACGCTCACTGTCAGTGTCTCCCTACCTTCTCTGTATCTCCACGTCTTCTTTGCCATACTACATGTTCTCTGTTTCTTCTGTCTTCTCTGGACTGCTTTCTGCACTGTGATCCCCGCATCAAGTAGTAGTTCCGCAACACGGCACATGACTGTTGTTACTAATGGACTATTTTGCTGTGTACGCACAGGAATGCATACATCCCATGCTTATGTGCATCTTTCTTTCTTAGATGTCCCTCTTTCTTCTAGGAGTTCAGAATATTTGAAGGTTACGAATGTTTCACCATATTCTAATGGTCTTAAGAGTAATTCAGTTGTTAATAGTGTGTATACTAAATTGTGTAAATAAACCACTTTATTCTCAATCATATAAATAGGTTAAAAAGTCACATGAAAAGTTTTTTTGCAAAGACCCCCATTATGTCTCTTACCATGCATTTCAAATTTTGGGCGTTATGAGAATGTGAATTCCCTGCATAGCCTAAGCCGTGTTACTTTTGCCTTTTCAGGTAAACTAGTATTTCGTACGAAATTTCTCTTGCTTACCTCGGAAATTTCAGTTCCTGTAGTCCGTAGGCAGCACAGTATGGGGTTAAGTTCCTTTCCTAGGAACAAGGCAGAAGAGTCCAATTAGCATAATTAATGAGCAACCTATTTAAGGCCCCAAGAACAGACATACACTGAGTTCGTATGCAGCAAAGAAAAATTTATTGGGTGGGATCCCTGTGCTGCCTACGGACTACAGGAACTGAAATTTCCGAGGTAAGCAAGAGAAATTTCGTACGTTCCTGGTCGTCCTACGGCAGCACAGTATGGGATCTAAGTAGCAGAACTTAAAGGGAGGGTCATTAGTAAGCTCTAGCCTTTTCTAGCACTTTTTTGCCTAAGGCTGAGCTTCTGAGACAAATCCAAACGGTAGAGTTTAGCAAAAGTAAACCGAGATTTCCATGTTGCAGCTCTACAGATCTCCTGTAAAGGCACTTGACATGCTTCGGCCCATGAAGCGGATGTAGCTCTCGTGGAGTGTGCTTTCAAACCCAGCGGAGGATCCATGCCTTCCTGTAAAAAATGAGAAGATTATAGTATTGTTAATCCAATTGGATATGGTCGCTTTTGCGGCCTTTTGACCCATGTTTCTTCCAACAAATTGAAGGAAGAGATTCCCAGATTTCCCAAAAGCTTGAGTCTAGATAACATAAGACTGCACTCCTAAATGTTCAACGGAGAGGGTTCTTCAGAATTAACTGATAACGGAAGAGATGGAAGAATGATCTCTTGGGTGAGATTATCTGGTTTGTTTAGTTTGGGAACGAAATCGGGTAGCGGTTCCCACATCCCTCAGATATGGTTCTTTACAGGAGAGACATTGTATCTCACTGATCCGTCTGGTGGAGGCAATGGTGACCAGAAAGGCTGTTCCATGATAAGAATTTTATGTCAATATCCTTGGATTGGTAGGGAAATATGTTTGAGGCCTGCAGGTAGATCCCGTAATGGCATGGGTCTAGATACTGCATGTGGAATATTCTTCACACCTCAAATTCTTCATTACCGGGTGACCTGTTAATTTCCCCATCAGAAAATGGTTAATTGCAGCAAACTGAACACAAAGTAGAAGCTTTTAAACCTTTTTCAAGGCCGGCCTGCAGGAAACGAAGAATCATCCGAAGATTGACTTCGTATCCGGATATGAAGTTCGAAACATATCCCAGATTCGGTTATAGGATTTTTTGTATTTGGTCTATTTGCATTATCCAGAGTGGGTAGCACATCTGGAAGACCTTCTTGTCTAAGACACTTTCCATGCCTGAAGTTTAGGGCCTGAAGATTTTGATGTAGCATTCCTCTTTGTTTGAGGAGGTCTGGAATTTTGGGAAGAATCCAGACATTGTTGTTGGCTAGCTGTGTTTCCAAAGTGAGCCATGCCCGTCTTGGCCAATAAGGGAGAATTAAGATGGCTTTCGGATTCTCCATTTTCACCATCTCCAAGGACCTTTGGTGTTGGTGGAGGAAATGCGTGAACAAATTTCTTCTCCCAAGTTATGGCCAGACCATCGAGGGGAAATGGACAATGATCCCTGTTGATGGAACAGAATAGGTTCAGCTTCCTGTTGTCTCTGGAAGCAAAAAACGCCTATTTCTGGGTGACCGAACTTCACTATTATCTGTTGAAAAATCTTGGTGTTCAGTGACCACATTGCTGGGTGTATGACATGACGGCTCAGGTCGTCTTCTTTTATGTTTAAGATGCCTTTGATATGAACAGCCGAGAGACTCTGGAGATTGGCTTACGCCCAGTTGAAAATCAACTAGCATCCTCTCATCAACAGTGGAGACTTCGTCCCTCCTTGCTTGTTGACAGAAAATACCGTAGGGAGGTTGTCTGACCTCACTAACACACCTTTCCCCATCAGACAAGACTTCAATTGGAAAAGAGCTAGACTGACAGTCTAGACTAGACTGCTCTTAGGTTTCTTACGTTTGACGATAACCATCTTTCTGTTGAGGACCAGGAACCTTGTAGCCATTTTTGATGGGCACCCCAACCTGTGTGTGAAGCATCGGTTGTTACTACCACTTTTTTTTCGTGTAGTAGTGATCTTTCTGTTTGCCAGACGTCCTGGTTCTAGCCACCAAGTTTAGATCTTGACAGACTTGTGTCGGTAGATGGAGGAAATGATCCAGTGACTGAGGATCTCTGTTCCACTTGTTCAGATGCAATTTTTAAGAGGTCTCAAATGGGCTTTCGCCCAGGGCACTGCGTCTATAGTTGAGGACAGGCAACCCAGGGTTCACATGGCTTGCCGAAAGGAGATTGAATTAGGTTGTAGACCTCTTTCTTGAGTTTCGTGATTCTGTCCGAGGAGAGAGAAATATTCATCTTTCTGGAATTTATCCTGAACCCGAGGAATTTAATAGACTGTAGGAGTGAGTGGTGATTTTTTGAAGCTTATGAGAAACCCGTATCTTTGAAGGAATTGGATGGTTGTCTGTACATGCTGTGTTAACAGAGCTTCTGATTCCACTTTGATCCACCAGTCGTCTAAATAGGGAACGATGGATATCCCCTGCAATCGGAGTGCTGCTGACAGTACAATAATGATTTTCGTGAACACTCTGGGTGCCATTGAAATCCCAAATGGAAGACACATGAACTGGAGAAACCAGATTCGTTGATCGACCTGAAAGGCTACTCTCAAAAATTTCCTGTCGAATTTGGCAACCGGGACATGTAGATACGCATCTGGAAGATCTAACGTAGCCATCCAATCTCCTAGACTGAGAATGGGAAACACAGACCTTATGTTCTCCATCTTGAAGCGCTTCACCATCGTTGATTTGGTTTTGGGATTGTAAATATTCTTGAGAAACCCCCGTGTTTGACCCTGGGGGACCCACTCCAAGGCGCCCTTATGAAGGAATACCCGTACTAACGGAAGTAATTGGGTTTCGTATAGTTCAGGACTTTGGCATATCATTCAACTCGACGGAATATCCATTCAGAATAATGGAGCGAACCCACCTATCTTGAGTGGTTCTGGCCATTCCTGAAAAAAAAGTTTAATCGACCCCCAAACTGGACAGGTGGTAATCTGGCGTCAGAAATCAGATTTCTTCTGGAAGTGGAAGCTTGAGGATTATATGCCTTTTGTCTGAAGTTCTGGAACGCCGCTAATTTCTGAGGGTTACTACTGATCTTAGGAGAACCTTTGTTTGAATTTGTAGTTATCCCTCCTAGGAGGACAAGGAAAATGTGCCCCCTTATCTTTGTTCAGCTCTTTCAAAATTTCTTTAAGCTTTGGCTCGAAAAGCGATTCAGGAGAAAATGGCAACGAACAGAAAGAATTTTTTGAAGAAATATCTCCCGTCCAATTTTTTATCCATAAGGGTTTTCTTATGGAGTTGATGACGGTCATGTTCTTAGAAGAAAAGCATAACATATCTAGAGGGGCATAACATGAATTCAGCTGCAGTCTTCATGACGGGAATTTTTTTTTTTTTTTTTTATATTTCCTCTCTGGATACATTATCTTGCAAATCAGCTGGCTAACCAGATTCTCAATGATCTTGCCACAAGTAATGTTGCCATTGCAGTTTTAGCTACTGCAGTAGCTGCCGAGTATGATATTTTTGCCAGAGCATCTGCTTTTTTGTCCATGGGATTGGACAGCATAGAAGATTCTTCTGAAGGAAAAACTGACTTTTTCACCAGTTTAGCCACAGATAGGTTAATCTTTGGAGGAGCGTACCAGGCTTCTGTCGTCTCCAGATCTAGTTTATACAAAGATTTAAACCTATTGCCCACATCGAGCATTTTATCTGGCTTGTCCCAGTCAGCTTTAAACCACTTATCAACCAAAGGATGAGAAGGCAAAAACATTATCTGAGACTGGGAAATAGTACAAGCCTTCCTTGGGCGATTTACCCTTAATCTAACGATCAGATTCAAGGACATGTTTTACTGCTTTATGGAACAGAATATAATTTTCAGGAATATCTGAATCAGACCCATCTGAAGAATCCGAACTGGCGGCTGTGTCAGAGGAAGAAGGGGAATTATTTGTAATTCTTTCTTCTTAGTGGGTGATAGCATATCACCTATAACTTGAGACATTTTCTCTGAAACCAGGAAAAAATAAAATTGTGGCTTCTGATTGAAAGCCATCTGTAGGTGCAGGTGTTGCGCATGATTCACAGACATCCTCCTCATAATCCTCTGGTAGAGGTTAAATACCAGACAAAGACTATGACTAGTCTTCCTAGTCGCCTTCCTTCGTCATGAAGATGAGAGGGACATCTATCAAGAAGGAAAGACACCATCAATAACAATAAAATGTCATATTATTGCCCATAAATCTGCAAAGAAAGGCAAGATATCCATAGACATGCATATGAAAGGAAAACAAATGCTGAGCAAACTGCAGTGACAGATACTACTGTAGATCCCCCTGCAGGGAAGCAAGATACACATACAAAGTATCATAGCCTGTAATAGGAACACATATGCAGCCAGTCTGTGTTGAATTACATTCCTGCAGGAAAATTGCTCTGATTACCCGAGCAGGGATTACTCACTGCGATGTGCTCAGAGCTCAGCAGCCCGGCCATGCTGGGACGCTGAATGCAGAGGTAGGAGCTTTATTTTTAAAACCTCCAGAACCAAGCCGCATAACACTGCAGGGAGCAGAATGCTGAGTAGGAAGATGTCCAACACCTGCTGCAAACGGAAGTTGCACTGCTCCACTCTAGAGTGCAGGAAGCTGGGTGAGAGCTATCCTGATGGCCAGGACTCTGGGTGGTAGAACTGCACACCCGGATAGAGTCTGCCAGCAGCGGCTGGATAAGCAAAACGGGTCCAATGCCGGAATATAAATACCCCTAAATAACACTCCCGGCGGTAGAACTGCACGCCAAACGGAGCATATGGGGCAACGTAGATAACCCAAATAGGTGGTAGAACTGCACACCTGTAGAGGGTTAATCAGTCCAAAGATAACACTGTTGTTCTTTCCAGGTAGACTCTTCACCTTGAGAAGAAAAAAGAACTCAGTGTATGTCTGTTCTTGGGGCCTTAAATAGGTTGCTCATTAATTATGCTAATTGGACTCTTCTGCCTTGTTCCTAGGAAAGGAACTTAACCCCATACTGTGCTGCCGTAGGACGACCAGGAACTATCATTGCCTAAAAATAAAAGTAACATTTTACTGTGTAAATGAGGTTCAGAAATAAAGAATTCTGATAACTGATCATAAAACTTTACACTGCTAATTGTCTTTATAAATAAGGAAGGCTGTAAAATCAGAAATTGCAAACCACCAAAGTTAAAAGACCTTTAAGATCTATAAATCAGCCATAGCGAATGTCAGATTCCAAACTTAAAAACAAATAATATGTATTTTTTTCCTTGATTCTCCTTATATAGAGTTGCCAGAAAAAAACCAAAAATGATACAAAGATCCATGTAACTCCTTAAATGCTTGGGTCACCCAACATGTTGCCATTTTTTATTTTTTTTCCTTCCGTTTTACAGCACTTTTCTTCTTATTATTTTTCAGTATTCAAGATCTGAAGTAGTTCTCACATTTTTCGAGCGGTCTCCACTGGACCAAGTCTTAAAAAATGATAATGTACACAAGATTCAACCAAACTTCCAAAGTCCCATTAAAATATCTGGTAAGGAATGCTTTATTTCATTATGTTTAGATGGATAGAAGAAATGTAGCAAATTGTAATCTTGCTATGTTATTGCGCCACCTACAGGTGAAAGCTATTTGAAATGATAAATTATTTTGTTTTCTAAAAGAGAACATCCGTTATTTTCACTACTAAATAAAATCAACAAACATCTCAGATACATTTTGATTTCACACACATTTCTACAACACGGTTATACTTTTTAAAATGATTCTTATGGTAATGCTTACACATTTAATGATTTTAGTAAATGTTTGTTGTGTGTTGTAGGGAGCTTTTTTTCATGGCTACATATTCTGTAAGCATTTATCAGTTGAATTTTTTTTTCACTCAGTGTTGAACTGATGCATAAGTTTTTAGACCACTTTCTTGGAGCATAGAAAGTGTTTTCCTAGTAAGCAAATAGGAGATCCCATTATTTTTATTATTGCTATTTCCTAGTACTATGTTGTAAATATCACATTACTTTTCAATGAAATACAATTATTTTAACTAGTATATAGTTCATCCATTTTCACATTATTTAATAAAACAAACATAACCGGCTTGTGGTGGGGTCTACTAGAATAAAGATAGTCTATACAAAAAAAATCATTATATAACCTCTGAGAGGTGACATGTTTTCTAAGGGTCAATCATCCATCTTTTTCTTACAATTCAACATTTCAGTACAAAATGATTGGTCGTCACTATAAACATTAACCAAATCAGTATTAGAAATTAATCCCTTCCAATAAGATTTAGCAGGTCAATCCGACAAAGGTATAATATATGGATTATATAGAATCCTGTTGCTGTCTAATTTTAAAAAGGGATACTTACATGTTAAATATGTAGAACACAAGATGTTACAATGCTCTTGACGAATGGGTTCTCTCTGTGCGTGGTTCACAGTACTAGATCCCAAAGGATCCCTTACTCCCAAGATCCTACTAACACAAGATTCCTCCTAAAGAGCTTCTACCATCTCCATTGTTTGCATAATAAATCCTCTTATGTAATTGCCAAGAGGAAGGGCGTGAGGTCAGGGAAAGCGCTGTAATTACTTTTGCAGGTTTTGCACCACATTCTCCTGTACTTGTTTTAAAAACAAAAAGCTGAGGTTTAACACAATTAACTAGATAACTGTCTTGATTCCCAACAGAGCCGGCCTTAGGTGTTCTGGCGCCCTGTGCGGACTACTCGTCTGGCGCCCCCCACCCCCATCCCAAAAAAAGAAAGGAATCAAAACTTGTAACAAAACCCCAATCACTATATACTACACCAAACATTGATGTGGTGTAGGCCTACCACTTCATTGTCTGGCTTAGTAGTAGGGATGCACCGAAACGAATTCTGGACTGAAACCAAAAGTGCAGCATTTACCTGGCCGAAACCGAATATGACCCCCCACACACACCATAACATATAACAAAACAATTAAATAACAATATTTATATATATATATATGATTAACAGCAATCACATTCTTATCATGCCCGCAGATTCCAGGATGTACTCGCAGACTACTTGGCATGATAGGAGTATGATTGCCCTATGTACCCCGTCTCACTCCATTCTCCCTATCTACCCCCTCCTAACTATCTACCCTCTCCCTCTTTGAAGTTCACTTACCTTTCAGGAGTCCTGCGGTGAGGGTGCAAAGCCTCTGCCTCCCAGCTCTGCCACTGTATGGAACAGTATAGAGTGATGGGAGTTATGATGTACTTTAGAGCATAATTAGATCATGAAAAATACATTGGAAATGGTACAGCATAACACC
>VKOC01000006.1:17319938-17335722 GCA_009364415.1 Spea multiplicata | reverse complement strand
CCTAACTTTTAGGGTGCGGCCTATAATTCAGCCAATACAGTATATAAGTTGAGGCACAAGTGAGCTGAAGCTTGGGATGCTCCTGTGTGGAAAGCAAGCTATTAAGCGTCTGTTTGTTTGGTTGAGTTGTTCTCAAACCCTTTTGTATGTGATCTAATAAAGGTATCACTGTTTGGGACTCAGCTGGCCTTCATTAGTTCAAGAAAAAGAATATTTGGCCAGCAGGACATCTGTAATTGACTGACCTGCAAAGGAAGCCATTTGTGGTTCACTGGAAGAGGTCTGTGGTCCCCTATTGTGATTTTGTTTGGCTTCTGTGTGCTGGTAGCTGATGGATTATGATTTATATTATGAACATATATACTCTACCATCAGTTTGCCAATAAGGATATTACCACCTATGGTATGAAGGGCTACATGTTCTAGAACAGGAGCACATGAACATTATTTGAGTCAGAGATGTGTTTAATGGATTAAAGTTCTCACATACATATATATTTGTATTGATAATTGCAAATAATCTATGACGCTGACCAGGAGAGGATAACTCATAGATACGGTCATTTTTCACACTTATGAAATCTAAAATGAAACTTAAAAGCCGCATAAATTGTAAGTGCCTTATAAACAAAAATAATAATATTACTAACCATATAATGATGATCATAAAAGATATCCTAAAGGCACGGTATAGCATTTTGTTCTTTAACAAAAAGAGATAACAAAATGTCTTCTATTATTATAAACCCTTATTGTCCAACAGGGACCAACAGAAGCTCTTTGTAGCGCAGTCATCCTTTACTTAACTGCTTTAGCATGTCTGATGAATACTGATAGTTCTATGAGCTCCTACCTGTATTTGCTTAAAATGTCGTAAGTGCATGCATAGAGTAAATAAAATACCTAAACTGTCTTTTAAATGACTAATTTCGTTACAGAAATAGCTGTATTATTAGATCATGATGCTATTTAGAAAACAGGTTGATTCTACTTCACTATTGTTCTAGGGTTGAGCAGTTATTATAAGTGATTTCCTAAATACTCTAATGCATTTGTAAAAGCCAAAAATCACATACCGACGGTAATAAATTACAGTTTTATTTTACGAATTATACCAATACCATAGCTTGCAAATTCCAGTTTTTCTATTATAACAAAACATCTATATACCGTATATCCTATAGTCTACAGCATGTGTTTGGCTGGGTGTAAGGGCTTTATATATTAGCGAACCACTGGATCTTCATACAGGCTAAAATACCAGATCTAAAATTGTAAACATATTCCTAACTTAAAACTTAAAAATAATCAGTAATGCATTCTCTGCTATATTCGGTAACTTACACTAATTAGAAAATGAAGACGTGTATCATCATTATGAATCTGAAATACCTGGAACTCTAGGTTACACAGAAAAACAGTTACAAAGTACATATAGATAAGATGTTGAGACACTGTTTATCATGCAGGTTAATTTTTGGCATATTTAAGAAAACAATGCTGTCTTCTCCCATTAATAGTAGAACAAAGCTGCTGAAATTCCATAGATGACCTTATAGATTCTCAAATTGCGTCACAAGAAGTGTCATGATCGACATTTAAATTGATAAAAAAAGACTACATTTTCTTTTTTTCTGTTGGTTTATAATAAAGGTTATCAGATACTGTGAAGGGTTAGGACTTTAGCATGATCATTGTCCATTTTGGTGCCACAAAGGAGATGACCGCATTACCTTCCAAGTTCCTGAAGAGGTTAATAAAAAAAGTATTCTTAACTTTCCAACTATAAATAATGTAATATGTTTCTTGAAACTGAAAATGAACATTTAATTGTACTACAGTAAACTAAAGCAGACAACATCTGACAGTGTCTACGTAACATCAAATCTTGACTTAGAAGGAACACTTTATGGATTGCCTTTCGAGAGACCTATTAATAATGAATGACAAGCAGTCTTCTTGGAAAGCCTGATAATATCAACAATTTGCAGTGCACACCCAGCTTCGGAATAACATACTAGGCCGATCCCCTGTAAGTTGCACTTTCTTTCGCATTATTGTGGGAAAACACAGCCCCTTCGCATTTAATGGAGAATCCTTGGGTCTTTTCAATCTTTCAACAAGTATTTATAATTCATAATACAATAGCTCCATGAGAAAGGGAAAATAAGGAACTCTAGTACAGGAAGAAGGTTTCCTGTGCTGCTCCGGGATCGATGACCTACTGCGCACACACAGGACTTTTGATGGTCACCGGGTTGTACATCCATTGCCAAGGTTAAAAAAGTTATGCTTACATTTTAATATAGCAAACACAAAATAATTTTCGTCAGAGACACATTCAAAGCTCCTCTAAATAAAATTGGACCCACCATATGGTAATGTGGACACCTAGTACTATTCTTCTTTAGAGGCATAAACCTCTTCCTATTTCAGACCACGCTTTGCCCGAGAACATCGAAATACAAGCCTTTTTGTATTTATCACATATATCACAGCAGCAATTACACAGTGGTTGTATACATTATAGACATTTTATGTAAAGTCTTTTGGGAAATACATTTTCCGCAAGACGATATTCGGCACCGAGTGCTCATTTGGCTGTATTTGCCATTTTTAAAGACCGCTCCACTTATTTTTCTTATGTTTTTCCTAATTGCTACATATACCTCACCTACAATGCCTTTTATTTGTGGTTTGTGGGGAAAAACTGAGTAGGACTAACATTTTGCCCCATACCAGGAGACAGGATGTGTACAAACTCTTTTGTGGAAGTCTTAGACAAACAATGTACTATACTAGTAAAGCCATTGTTCATTCTATCACTTTTAAGCTATGGAAATGCATGAATCTGTTGTTCCGATCAGTCTATCAACATTGTTAACGCAATTCTCTTTTATTGTTTTTACATTTATTTCCTTATTGTATTATTGAGAATCTTATTGTTTTAATCAAATACCACGCACAAAAATAAGTGTACTTTTGTCAGATTTGTCACATTCCAGGTTATCCTCAGTCTTAATTCTTACACCTATATAACACAAACTAACCATGTTTTTTTCCTTTGACTAATAATATAAAATATCCCCTCTGTTATTTTCACTTGAACAGGGACCTTTTGTTGGGTTGACCTAAGATATCTGTGAAAATTAGCTTTTAGGCAAGAAAGACCTGTTGTCGTGTTTGAATATGTCACAGAGTTACAGAAATGTTCTTTCGATTTTTGGGAGGCAAATGTAATCAGAACTGGTAAAATATAAATTTTCTATAACACAAAAACAAAGCATTACTTAAATAAACAATTGTCACATGATTTAACATATCTAAATGACTTCATTAAAACTATCTATAACTAAGCTTTTTTGTTTGTCAGACATAATTTTGTTTTGAAGATATTTGTTTTAAAGGGTTAACATCATGGAAGAAAAATTACTACTGAAAGGAGGTGGAAGGTGCTTGAAACGTAAACTTTTTATCTCCCCTGCCACATTGGATGTGTATAGGTGGACCCAAGGGTTGGGGAACAGGGTGAATCAATACCCCCATTTTGGTTTTTAAAATTACTTTATTAAGTTGTCTTTTTAAGTATTTTAGTGCTATATTAAGAATTTATTTTACATATATTGTGCAGTGGGGGTTACATTGTGTGAGTTACTGGCGAGGGCATACCTTAAAGTTGCATGCACTTACATATAACATGGGAGTGAAGTTGAGTTTGAGAAGTCGATTTAACCCTAAGCTTAACCACTATACATCGTAATTGAATTAACCTAAAAAGTATAAGAAAAGTATACAAAGCCTTTCTCTTTGCTATGTGTGCTGCACAATATTCAGCCTGTAAGTATGATATTTTTCATTAATTGTCTTTTTATGTTTGCTAGCATATTGCTATTTTTAGATTGAGTTAAAGGAGACAAGGAATCACAGTTATATATACATGTTATAAATTCTTAGTGGTTCTCAGCTGGAATTTATACGCATGTTTGGAATCAACATTTTGGTCTGACGCTACACCAAAATACATTCTTTTTGTATTTGAAATGTGCGATAATACTGCTGACAAATCTCTATCCCAGAGCCTAGTAATTAAGTGATGTTATTTATTTTGCCTGTTCATTTTAACATTACTGTAAATAAAGTTTTCCCCTCTTATAGAATGATATGGCTCTCTATAAATGATATATCATGTTATAATCAGGGCCAGACCGGGGGTGACAAGGCGGCACTGGTGCTTAAAGCCCAGCAGCTCACCCAAGTGGGGCCATAGGCTGCATATAACAGGCCACGTATTACGGTTTTACGCTCACACAGCGTTCGGCCAGGCATTTCCAGTGGCTGCGCACCGCAGCAACCAATGTAGCGCTGCAGCCGGTGAGTATGGAGTGTTGTGGGTCAGCGGCATACGAAATATTTGCCCTCTGTGCCAAATAGTCAGTCCTGGCCTGGTAATAATAACAAAGAACATGTTGGCACCAATGTATTAGGCTCCTTTATATATATATATATCATTTACAATATACGTGCAATAGAAATATATGACATATCTACTTAATTTTTATAATGCCAGTACGCCACCCTTTTTTCCCTACACACTGTTCTTTTACTGGCAAACTGATGGTACACTTTCTTTTTTTTTTTTACTACCAGTGCGGGATGTGGCTCAACCTTCTGGCTCCCATATCTCCTTTAATAAGACTTAAGTGGCTCTCCTTTATGGAGTCTGCATATCCCTTTAGGGTACATGCTGCCCCAGAAGAAGAACATTAGGGACCCAGTGTTTCGATGTGGTCCTACAATGATACAGGCATCTTCACCATCATGGTTAAAGCAGCAGGACACCTCTGGCTTGTTAACTTTTAACAAATCTGTACAAGTTGATGTCACCCAAATTGTTATGAACTAACGGTTCCTAGTGTTTGTAAGTCCTTCTGCTGTTTGCATGCTGTGCTGGATGGAGGAAGGGCGACCCCCTAGCCACAGTGGCCCTTGTTTAAGAACAGAGAGGGGACTGTATATTTGGGGAGGGTGTAGGGGGAGGGCCGATGCAGTGTGTCTCCTCTGACTGTACCCTGGCATGTGACAGCTCTGTGTGTGTCTGTGACCCCAGTGTGGACTGATCAGCAGCTGCATTCCTCGCATTGTGAAGCCAGCCTCTCCGTGTAATGTAGAAAGTGCAGAGCCAGCCTCCGTCTTCCTGCCAGGGCTCTGCTCAGAGCAGCATGTGGGAGAGCGAGAGAGAGAGGGTGGAACGGTGTTTTTTGGTAACGCAAGACATCCACAGGCAGCCAGTGGGTGGGAAGCAAGAAGTTAGGAGGACACGTAGCTGAGGCTGCCACAGCCCTCATCCTGACAGCGACATCCACCGCATCTCCTTAACCCGTAGATCCGGCCTCGCAGATAAGTGATCGGCTGCAAAGTTTTCACTTGTTTTTCCTTTGCCATTGTTTATAATGTAGACTGTATTTAAATCGGAATGGACATTATAGATGGCAATTCAGCTGAGATGCGTTTAGCGCCCCGCTGTAGAATAAACATAGACTTGGGGCACCAGGAGCTCGGAATGTCCTTGTTTGTTGACCCCAGAAGTCTGCGAGTTTCCAGACATTGAGTAGCAGAGGGTGGCCAGATCTTCTCCGGTGTCACCCCTGGCGCTGATAGCGATGATTGTTCTCCGGCCCCGGATCTAGTTACTCCACAATCAGATACAGCTTTGGAAGCTTGTGTGGAATTTGGCAACGGTGTCATCTGCAATTGTCTTCAAATTGGTCCCATCGGGGCGTCGCATCTGTAAAGGACTGAGAAGAGGTGCCACGCATTACAGGGAGTTTCGGGAGGCTGATCCCGCTGTGCCTGCTTTTGGGATGAGGGTGGCAGGGTGTGGCAAAGGCTAAGGATGGCATCAGCTGTGTTTGAGGGCACCTCCCTGGTGAACATGTATGTGAAGGACTGCTGGGTGAACGGAATTAGGAGACTCATCATCAACCGGAGAGGAGACGAGGAGGAGTTTTTTGAGATCAGGACTGAGTGGTCAGACAGGAATATTTTATATTTACACAGGAGTTACTCGGACCTCGGAAGGCTCTTTAAGAGGCTGCTGGAGTCCTTCCCTGAAGATCATGGAGAACTGTCACAATCATCTCTGCTCAAAGGTAGGTCCTTCACTCTACACTGGTACCATGTAGCAGAAACTCTGTGGAGGAAAAGCAAGGGCTTGTTTATACTTTAACCCTGAATAATATCGCTGGCTTTCCATGCTAAGTAAAATCGCATATGCAGCCTTGGCCTGGCTGAGTGTGATGTGAGTTGTCCTGCACAGCAGCTAAAATGCAAGAGGCGTCCTGTCTTTCGTCAGTGTCATGGTTTAATGCGCCTAGCGTATCCATTTACGTTGTAATGTTTAGAAATAGAATGCCACATGAATAGTTGTATGCTATGACCTAAGCAATTTAACCTCCTTTGATTGGATATGCATGATGGGAGTCGTGGTTCACAGCAGCTAGAACACCAGCGTATATTTTTCCTGAGCTGTGATGATAGGAGATGCTTTACATTGTGAAGATGATTTCGCACAGTCTGTTATATCATTTCTTAGTATATTCTCAATTTTGGCATTACATGCAAAAACTGGCTTCTTCTTTAACACAATATATTCCAAATGGATGTGTGCATTATAATAGATGTAAACTAGTTGATTAAATAACCAGATCTGCATGGAGTGCATCAATTTTTTGATAATTATTTCATACATTTTCCACATCAGCTGATTTTACCACTAGTCTGTCCTCCCACAAAGTCATCAGTTATTCTTCCGCTTCCTATTTAAAAAATGTAGGACTGTTTTATGAAGTTCCTCTTACATCCTGCTTTCTATGCCTCAGCATTGTGTAAATCTTCAGCGTGATTACTGTCTGACATCAACAACCACATTTCTGTCTGAGAATAAATTCCCATTATTGCTCGAAATCAGCACTTCTTGAGATTATGGAAGTGTGCTTAAACATCATAAAACGTACAGAAAATGTAGGGGAAATTTACTAAACAGCGGTAAGTTCTTTAAATTAGAGAACTTATACGCAAGCAATTGATCCCTGTTCAATTACTGGGTTGTTCTATCCATGCGTATACTTTATACGGTGTCACTGTGGGAAAGTAGAGGAATTATGACATAATTAGCTTCAACACATATTGTGAAATGATTTTGTCACGAAGAATAAAGAATTTGTAAAAGTTGGAAAAACTAAAAAAACTGCACAAAAACTTCCAGACAGACTCCCTGACTCATGGGGACTTTGATCCACATCCGACCCCTCCTAGGACATCAGTGAAGTGTAGTTCAAGGGGTGATAAAGCCTATCCTTTTATTCTTGGGGAAAGCAATTACGATTCTTCAAAAAGACAAATTGACAGCAGCTCAACCTAAAATGATAAATCAAGTCTTAGGAGTGTCCGAAACATTTCTGGGGAGGCTGGTTTTCTAGCATATGACATTTGCTTTGTGTCTGGTCTCAGACTCTTTTACATTTGCATTTGCTTTGCACACTTTCCTTCATAGGAAAATTGGTAGCTAGAAGGCAAGCTATTGCCGGTGTTTGCCTGGTTTGGTTGAACTAGTCTCAGAATATTTTGTTCTGTAAACCCATGAAAAACGGCATTATGCTATGTTGGAGGTCACATCTTTAATCACCCGCCTCTCTTGTGTCTCTCTGTGACTTAAGTGGTAGGTAAAAGTTGGAGTACCCATGAGCTCCCACCCCCTAATATAAAGAGTGGGCCAAATGGAGGTAGGTGGAACATCCCTAGAACCTGCCATTGTTCTCAATACCTGTACTTTTTGCCCACCCTGTGTATGTAGAACCCTCACCATCACTGTCAGGAGCTGTCTCTCCAGCACCGTAGGTTGAATAACCTTACCCCTGCAGCTCAGGTCCTTCCTACCAGCCGCTGAAGAAGGAGCAAGAGGGATTTATTACTAGTCCACCTTTTTGTAAGGAGGCTGCTGGTGCAGCGGCTGACTGTTCCCTTGGGACTTGGTGGCCAATTTGCGCCAGCTGCAACTTGTATAATTATGCTACAGTTTCATACATAGGAACTCTCAGTGGTTAAAAAGAGCCATCACATACTATTAGTACATCTGTACTGATGACATAACTACAAATGTGGCTCACACCCCAGAAAAATACAGCTGTGATTCTCTGGAACAAAAGTGAATCATTGCTGCACTAAAATGAAATACTGGAAACGAGATTCCACATTCTCTGTAATTTGCACAGATAACCCTAATTGTCTACAAAGTCCAGGTGCGCAGCAGGTGTGCTCTGACAGGCCACAGACACATAACAGTTCTTCATTCTAGTCATTGGATCAGGCTCAGCTGGAGCGGGCAAAATATTTCTCACCTCGGCTTTCCTACTTTCATTGCCCAAGTAGACATTATGCATAAAAAGTAAAAGGTATAATCTTTTTATCAATGGACAGGTAGAAGAACATTATATAAACCCCGTAATTGTTATTTTGTGAAGTTAGTTGTACCTCCTTTAGTGGAATTGGTATATAGAGCCACATGACTATGGCCCTTGTCAACGGAATTAGTTGTAATATAGTTAAATAAATTATTTTTTTTAATCTTTTTTTTTTTTTATGGGAACACTTTATCGTCATGTGATGCGGAAGTAGACGCTGACAGGTTGTTGGCATAGAAAGAGAAAAAGCTTGTTAAACATTTCTTAATGCTTTCTACGTAATTAAATACTCCTAGAAATCACAAAAGATACTAAGGTTTATTCTCTCAACGTACTAGTTAGTGCAGTTAATGTAATGTCTAAATGCAACAGCATTTATAAAATCCAAATAATATGGCAACCAGTGTTTATAGCTTCTTGCCACAGACCCACCACAGAAGCAGTTCAAGGCTTTTAGTAGCCCTGGGCAGAACGATTTAGGGCTAGGTCGTATCTATACTAAAAGAATCTAACTAAAATAAAATGAGGAACACAATACTTAAGACTTATCACAGGGTATCTTTAAAAGATAGATTGTATTAATACAACTTTATCTAGTAATATTCTAATTATACGTCTGACAGCCTAACATGACTACTTGAATCTAGCACTGCTTTATCTTAACTCTACTAGTTACATGTTAGGACTTGTTAGTGTAAATAAGTGATCTCTGCTCATCATCAGGTGAACTCTATGGGTTCGGAGAGCAGGTTCCTTAATAATCATTATTATATGTACCAATGCTATGCCTAAACCACCTCAAATCATGGGTTTGTAAGAGTTAATTTGTTATGACCGATGGCGATTGAGAAAATGTGATCTGTTTTATATTTCATAGATATATTGCATGATAGATCTACTTTTTATGAACTGGGAGGGAACGGGTCATTGCTTTGGGCTATCATGTTTGAAGATAAAGAGGTTAATGACATCGGACACAGCTGGGCAGAACAGGCTAGTCACACAAAACTGTAACCGGCCTGAGTCACCATGACCTCCGCAAGTGGAGGGTTAAGGACGGAGATATCAGTATAATCGCTCACCCACTCAGCAGCAGTTTGTAAAAATACAATGCTTTGTGCCAATGGGGGAGAAACTTGCTTAGCTTGGTCGAAAACATTTTACAGATACTTAAACTGGGAAATCTTCATAGCTTCTCGCATACCTAAGTTTATTTACAACTACATATATTTGGTACATTTTGTTTTGCAACTGGCCTGTTTGCTTTGGAGGTATTTGGGTTATGTTGTTATGCAGGCTGAACGGCGATAAAACTAGCATATGTATGAATGTCCTGGCATTATTTACTCATTCCCTCCTCCAGGCTACCATATCAATCAGTGTTTCTCATATACAGTACATACACACACGTTCAAAAGTTTGGTGTCATGTTGAAATGTAATTGTTTTTTTAAAAGAAAAGCTATGTTTGTCTATTAAAATAATATCAAATGGTTCATGAATACACTGTAGACATTGTTAATGTTGTTTATGGCTGATCTTCAATTAAATAGCTTCATAGGCGTACAGAGAAACGTTATCACTCCCACCACTCCTGTGTTCCAATGGCACGTCGCGTTTGCTAATCCAATTTTAAGTTTAAAAAGCTAATTGATGATTAGAAAACCCTTTTGCAATTATGTTACACAACTAGAAATATCATTGTTTTACAACAAGGATTGTAACAACAAGCTTAACAAGCTTTGATAAATCAAAGTTAACTTTTTCAAAGTTAACTATATGCTTTGAGTAAGAAAATGTTACTGCAACATACAGTCTATTCGTTGGTCTGCTCTTTAATGCAAAATGATATTGAGATGACAGATACATATCAAACATAATACTTACATCATGATCATGGCTTCAGTTATAGATTCTTTGTAGGACATCAGATCCCTTTAAGAAGCTTAAAAAAATGTCAGTCTATGGCATCAGTGCTTGATTTTGTGTCTAGTGACAATTAAGCATTTCCTGCAAAAATGTTCAATAGTTTTTTTAATGCTGAAGATAGTTATAAAATTATTATGTTCAGCAAGTGGAAAGGGAGTAGATAAAACAGTACCCCTAGCTTAGGTCTCCTTGAAACCAAAAGAGCCAAAGTACACTTCATACTGTTTAATACTAAAGAATAAATCTGTATATGATAAATATTTAGAACTATAGGGCTTCCTGCTTAACTTAAATTTCCTGTTCTGGCTTCTCTTGTAACCTTAAATCCTTCCACCCGGCTTCCGTCATTTTGGCTTTGAGGGTGGTCACTTGTCACAGCGTCTAGAAACTGGAGCTTGCTCGTTTTTATTATTCAAGCTGACTTGAAAGAGATCCTGCATCACTTGGCAGGAAAATGACTGTGTAACAACTGCTGATGACAGAGATACTCTCTGTATATCTTGCACTTTGCTTGGAGATGCTTTGTCTTCTTAAGTCAATTTTGTCCCTTTTTGCCTTTTCAGAAAACAGTCTTCTTTTTTTTTTGGTCCGTAAAACTCGAGATGTCTGAAGATTGCAAATCGTTGCATTTATTTTTGACCATTAAGGAAACTTGGTGAAGTTCATGGACTTCTCATTACTGAATGTAGAACGTGGTTGTAGAGTTTAGGAAAGGTCCCATTAGAAATGCAGTTGTAAAAAAAAAAAAAAAGCATTCACCATTCACCTTATATACATATCATAGGAAAAGGTTTTGGTTTTGTTTGTTTTGTAGTGGTCCCTCTTTGTTTTCGGACATTCATATAAATTGACTAATTTAATACAATTTGTAAAAATTAGAATACGTATAAATCCGAACACACACCTATAAGACATACACACAGAGTACTTAATATCCATTTGTCTATTATATGGGGTGACAGGGACATTAGACTGTCCCTTTAATAATGAGACCAGCTGTGATGATGACTGTTTGCTAATATTCTAGGAAAACAAAAGTCTTTATGACTGGTGGTACAAGGAATGCGTGAGTCATGACGATGGCTGTTATGTCCATATTCTTCACTCAGTCATGAGCACTGTGGACATTATAACACATATTCACATGTTCTTTTCAGTGGATTACCAGTAAAGGTGGGTTGGTAAGAAGTGTTTCCTTAAAACGTAACAGGTATAATTTCCTGTGGAAGAAATATGCTGAACAGGTGTAGCTTTTTTAAGCAAAAAGAGGGATGAGTGTGTTGGAGAGTAGAGAAACAAAAATGGGTCTACAGATAGGAGGACGTTCTTCCTCTTAAGTCGGCCCACAACCTGCTCCTCTTGTTAACCACCATCCCTCCTTCCCACTTTCATCTCTAGGGTTTTACTTGTGCGTCATCTATTCTCTGGAATTCTGCCAGGCTCTCACCTCTAACTTTAAATGTTAAATAAACCCCCTCTTTGGAAAAGCATATACCAGTAGTCTATTATCCTAATACCAACAATGCCACTCCATGCCACTGATTTCCACACACTCTGCAATCAAGTCATCCCTACCCAAGCAGTCCCTCTTATTCTTTCTCGTGTCCCCTCAAGCTCGTAATAGCTTGAGCGGAGCCCTCTTTTTCTTCTGTACCAGTATGTGTTAACATCTATTACAGCTACTGTCTATTTAGTACACTGTCAGTTTTAATATGGTTGTTAATTTCCACTATGAAATCTGCTGGTGCTCTATAAATAAAATATCATGTTACCTAATATGCATAGGAGAGATGGGAAGGAGCAAAATCAGATGGAGTCTTGTAGCGATAACAGAAGAAACAGAATATGACAAAGAGAATGAGGTTAGAATTGAGGTGTGACGAAAAGGAGTGGCAAACAGAAAAATACAGTAGTAGTGAGACTTACATTTCTCATGGCAATTTGTTTTGCTTTGGATTTGCCTTGAGAACCATCCGTCTTAATGTTTCTCTTGTTCAGGAACGACAATATGACAAAGAGAGGAATAAAAGGAGTCAGAAAAGAGGAAAGGATGGTGAAATGTAGCTAAGTTGACCCATAAATAAACTCAAACTAAATATTACGAAGACATTTAAGGGTATGCGCTAACGTATTTAAAGATGCAGTTCCACTTAGACAAAAACAATGATTATGCTCTGCACCTGTAAGAAGGTTTTTCTCTAACATATCACATTTTTTCAGTTTTCTCTAACATATCACATGACAAGCTTTTTCAAAGCTGCCTGGGCCAGTCAGGGAGGACTGTGGATCTCCCTAACAGGCTACCAGGGACAGAGGGGAAAGATTATTGGGATGTATAAGATTTACACCCAGGACACATATAGATTTGTCATGTTGCTGACCGGCACATGAAAAGTGCTGCCTTGCAGTATGTGGGATGTATAAGGTCACAGAGCTTCATCAAATACTGTTATACATTGCGCACACTGCAGGGCAACTTTTTACATGCACTGTTTAGCAAGAATGTCTGTCTGTTCTATGTTTATGTTTATGTTTACGTTTAAGTCCCAATTGTTTTTTAGAAATTTTTTTTTTAATAAGCTTGAGATCTATATTTAATCATTGTTAAGCCATCATTGTATTTCTTTCAGCAGGACCATGCTTGATTTAATGTCTCCGATTTCTACAGTTGCCACATGAGGGATAATTGAGCCAGCTTTATGACTTACTTCAAAGCTTGTTAATAATTTAATCACAATTATATGCTATTGAGCCAAATGGGAGCTGGAAGTTTTTACAGGAAATAAAAATAATTGCATTTTTTGGCAATCATTGTCAATTGATGGAGCTCTTTATAAATAAATTAAGACTGGATTTCACTGTTCATTTTCCTGTGCTTCAAGTAACCAAATTTGTTTAAAAATATTTGGTTAAAGGGAAAAAAACAAATGCGAGTGCTATTAGTATTTAATCCTACATTAATTAGGTATGCAGTGTAAGAAAGCACAATTGTCAAAAAAAACCAAATTGAGTAAAGGAACGTCTAAACATCATTTATGATGGATTAAAGGAAGATCATTTTCTAATGTTTTAGTGTATATAATTCATGAGGATTAGAAACTGGTGATTATTTAGTATAATGTAAATAAACAAGCTAAAGTTGCACACAAAAAATGACAACAAACATTTGTCAAGCCATTCAGTGCCTATATTTTGTATGTGATCCTAAATCAAGCAGTATATAAAATGGCAATGTTCTGTATCGTTTGTAGAATATCTCTAGATTATGCTATGGTCATACTCAAATAGTATTGGCCTAGTTTCAAACAGTTAAATGAAACGATATTAAAGGGGCATCCCAACCATTATATATCCTTTAATTTATAGGCCCAACCCAGGGCAGCACCTAGCTTCCTCTCTTAGGCCACCATCTTTACTGCATTAAAAAGGTGCTGTGGCCAGCACAGCCTCCACAGTGAAAAAGGCTGGCTGGGGAAAATTTGAGATTACATCTGTTAAAGGCCCATTGAGTGTTGCCACCCTGATTACCCAGAATGTGATTTGGCCCCCAGTTTGGCAGCAGCAAGACTGCTGTCCCACTGGACCTACCACTCCCCTTGACCTGCCGGCCTAGGTCAAATAGGATACATCACCGCTTTAATTCATATGATATCTAAGAGATCCATATACATTTTTTTGCAGATGCATGGGGGGATTTTGCGGAATGCCTTCATATGTATTTTCCTCTTTCCCCACCCTCAACGATTTGTCATGCAGGGGATGTGTTCAAACATACATATTTTCTGGCATGTGATACTCTTACCGTCAGCGCTCCATCACTGACTCTGCGTCCGATGTCTAATGAGACCCCTTTGTACACATATTCAGGAAGTGCTTTTATAAAATGCAATGGGAATGCTTTCCTGACACTCATTGGCTGCTTGAGCAGAACTGACCAGAGCACCCTAAGTCTAGTCCTTCCTCTACCACTCAAAATTAAAGAAAGATGGTAACCTATACCTCATGCAGTGGACCTCAGTTCTACCAAGTGCTTGGTACAATCCCTGACTGGCTGGTTCTATTTCCTTGTAAATTCTTTAAGTTAGCTGGCTGGGAAAAAATTGAAAGTTTTCTTCCTATCATGGTTCAGTAGGGTCTGCTTTTTATGCCTGTTCTTTTAATGGTAAATATTGCAGTCACTTCTTCCGCTCTGTGCCCTGCAACGTGTTCCTGTGTTTATTACTGGCAGTAGACCCACTTGCCCGTTTCCATTACATAACCTGTTACAATCCTGAGCCCTTGGGAGAATGCATTGGGATTGTAGTGGGCCCAAGAGTTATGACTGTAAGGACGCAGAAGCCACCATGAAATTAAAAGGTTGTCTTTTCTTAGGGAACTTAAACAAGATATGCCTGTCTCTTCAAATACTATATTGATTTTACTGACTTGATTGAAAACAGCACATTAATTACGGTACTAAGGTGTATAGAATAAAACATTATCAGTAGTACCAGTGTTACTGCATAGTCAGTGTTACTGTAGCAAGTTAATGTTTTGATTCATACTGAATAAATTCTCTAAAATGTTCTACAGGTTTATTAACTAATCTTCGGGTAGAAAACCCCAAGTATTACCACTAGGAGAATTCAGCAAAAGTACCTTTGGTTCCATTTCAGAGAACAAGAATCCTATAGTAGTGTATGAAATAAATTACAGAGAACTTTTAATGGAAAATGCTTTCTGGAACCTTTGTTTCCTCAGTAAACTGGAGAGACTATTATATAACGTTTCAATGACTGTTCACTTTACTGGAATAACTGCCTGGGACACTGCGAAGGACCATGCAAATGTTTTCTTCAATTTGGAGATTTATTGTTTATAGAAGCATACACTATTTTTTAAGATGCCATTGGTATTTTAAGTAAATTGACTACTGTTGAATGCCAAAGCTTCCTGAAGGTAATTCCAGTGATCAACAAATAAAATGGTATTATATCCTTAGGCATAAGTGTAACAGGTTCACCATGAGAGCTGTAGTAACTCCCAGAGATCACCCAGATGTATCCTCCTGTTGTCCTCAAAATCACTTCCAGCACCAGTCAGCATGCACACCTTGGAACCCTGGTATATGTTCCCAAAAAGTAGACACAACTACCTTGAACTGAATGACAATTTTATTGTTGTAAAACATAGCCTCATATATACACAGAACTGCATTAACATAGATAAACAGACACATGTATACAACCCAACCTTCAATTCCCCTGGCAGCAATCCTATTAATGGGATTAGTTCAACAATGGAGTTCCTACCTGTGCTATCTTTGTGTGACAGCCAAGCTGGAGCAATCTCTGAGTACCTTTGGGGCCCTGTATGACAGGCCATTCCATAGCAATAAGGAATAACTGTTCACAATGA
>VKOC01000006.1:17300177-17312309 GCA_009364415.1 Spea multiplicata | reverse complement strand
GTATATATATATATATATATATATATATATATATATATACGCTACAAGATGGGATATTTCTTGTGATGAATTTTAACAATGTAGATTTCCAAACATTTTAAAATAAAATGTCAACAACATTCCCTCTGGACAAGTAATCATTATTTGTACCAAAGCCTTGGTTAAGGTCAGGGCCTTAAACATACTTCCCAAATACTCTTACCAATTGTTTCAGGCTGGCAAACAAGATAACATTGCTGCTTTGTCAACAAAGAGAAAATCACCAACTCGAAGGAAGAGGAGGAGGGAGAAAACATTTCTTGGCTGCAGCAAGAAACAACAAGCTACAGGGAGTAGGAAGCTGCTTATAAACTGGTAAGTGGGCATCTGCTGCATGGATCCCAGGCCTGGCCTTCAGTTTATAAAAAGCATACAGCTGACTGATGCTGCAGTGTTCTAGCAGACACAAGCTGCATGAAGAGAAACGACCCACATATAAGAATTAAAGGAAAGCGTTTGAGTTAAGTATTCGCAGTAAAGTACTAGGGTTTGGCTATTTCCCTCGTACCGTTGGGAAGCACAGTGGGATAGATACAGCATCTGAGCCCAAACAAGAGAGAAAGCTTTTTCTCCTTAAACAAAAACCTGCAAATTGAATGTCTTCAGTCTTTAACTGTATGTAGGTTTTTAGCAGAGCCATACTTACCTACTAATGGTACAAGGAACTTTGGATAGCATAAAAGCCACACGCCAAGTGTTTGTGTCCTCACCCTAACCTTTTAAAAGTGTAGCCCATTTCCTTTTTCCCATATAATTTACTCTACTTCATACTCTCTAGTTTCATGCTGTGCTTCTGATGTATCAGACCATGTCCAGTGGCATTCACAAGAAAGTAGTGTAATGAATGCAAATTGAAGTATCATTCCTGAGACACCAGTGTGGCTAGCAGTTACTAGCAGCTGCTTTCAGAACCTCTGCTGTCTCTTTCCGACAGGCTAGTTTTCAAAATACCGTAATATGTAGCCCTAATAGTCCGATTAAGGGGCTACCCATTACAATGATATTTGCTGATTACATAATATAATTAGAATGACATAACTTTAAATGGATATACTGCCCCAGCAACGAGCAACACATGATAATGTATAAATGAACATTATTATTCAACCATATTCCTTCTTCTTTAAAATTCAAGTTGGGGTCATTATTATATCATAGTTACAAAAACACAACAAAGCACTTCATAGGAGATCATTTAATTGTTTTATTATCTGGAGGAGGGATTTTGGAAGATTCTTTACCCTCCCTGAAGAACGAGTTGATTACCGCTAGGTTAACATCTGTTTTGTCTGCACACAAAACACCAGTTTATCCATAATGTAGCTGGTAGACAGTTTGGAGTAACTTAGAAATGAGATAAGACTCAGTTCTAAATAACATGACAGAAAAGGCAACACCAAATAGCTTGTCCTATGGCGCCCTGCCTCCACTTATATCTCAAACATCTCAAATTTTTGCTCACTTGTGCCATTACAAAGGCAAAATGTCCATGAAGGATACCATGGTATCCATCCTTTAATTCCAACCAACTTTTTTCTACCCAAGATAAAACACAACAAAATGTTTGTTTAGCCTTCACTCACTTTGATAATGAGTTACTGTTGGTGAACACGGGTTTGTGTCTGTGTTACCCTTTTAGTCAAGGGCACACATTCTTCAAGAAAATCCAAAGGCATATCAGAAAGCATGACCAATGTGGTAAGGAACCCATGAGGTGATGGGTATCTATAAGTGACTAAATAAGTTGTCAAACTATAAAAATAGCTTTGCCACTGTCGCCACTCAACCTTTACTAATAGACTTGGATGAATTAGAAGAAGTTACATAACACAAGGCCTGTCTTATAAAAAGGGGCGTGAAAAGAATGTTGCCGTAGAAATAGATATATTAAGCAGGGATGGATTTTAATCATATACAAGCATAGACACAAAGAACATTGATGCCTGCTCGTAACTATGAAATAATGGAAGTAAATAAAAGTTTTGTATGTAGAGCATACAGATGTAATGTGTGATGTATGTATCACAGTAAGAGCTGATTGAAAAAAATGGAAAGGAGCAGCATACCATTTGTATCTATGTACAAACAATGCAGAAATGTAAATTTAAAGCACTTCATCAGTTTGCTAGTTTTAGGCTCTGTGTCACCTATATTTTTCCTTTTTCTTCACCTAAATGTATAGGGGGATTCATCAGAGTCCCACTCCTCATTGATATTTACATTGCAGGAAATGTGTTCCGAAGATGTGTAAGTTTAACCCCGCGTCCACGTGTGCATTTCACATTCCCATTGATTTGAATTGCAGAGAGAAAGAGAGGATGGTACAACATAAGTAGCTTTTTTCCGGTTAAAAATGCATATTACTTACTAAGTATTTTAATATGGATTCATAATTGGCGAGGCTGAAGCCCCAGACTGTCCCTTGAATTGTCAGTGTAATACTTGAAAGTAACAATGAGAAATGCAGCGTCCTAGAGGGATGCACACCTGTCAGACCGATATACAGTAATTTTGGCATATTAGTGATAATATGAAAGATATTTGAAAGTACAGTAATACACCAGGGCAATTGTATGTAAAAATATGCAGAATGAGGTGGGGTAAAATATGCATTATATACAGAGCGGCCATTAGAACAACTACCCGGAACCTTCCCTTGCAGGAGGTGGCCAGGACTTCCCACTGACATCAGCGGGCAGTCCTGCTGACGTTGTGGGAGTTCCCTCTGACATTGGGGGCGTTCCTGCTGATGTCAGGTAAACACCCCTATTTAAAGGGAAAATGGGCAGCGAGCAGGCCACGTCAAGGCCCCGCTTCTGCAACCCGGAGTATTCAGGTCTTGAACTGGAGAAGCAGTGCTTCACCCGGAGAACTCCGGGTCAAACCCAGAGTGTTCCCAGGTATGCCTATAGATCTCACCAGCACCTCATGTTCCATGCTTTCCTTATCTATGTGTGAGCCCGCTCATGCACCAGTTTCTCCATTATTAAACAAAACAGAAAAGCTCCATCACTAAGCTTTCACATGTTTAGGAAACCCCCATCACTTAGCCCCACATGTTTAGAAATCTTGTTCTAAATACCCTAAAATTAGGAATATAAATCTTTAGGTAAATGTGGACTCCTCAACTCATTTCCTGAATTTGGCTTTATTCCAAAGGGTTCTTAATGGCAGAGGTCCCAGTGTTTAAATAAAGTCACCAGATGCCACCAACAACCTAAAGGCCTAGTATGATATTTATATGGATAAATCTTGTCTAATGAAGTAGAAATTATTTCTTTTGGAGAACTAGAAAAGGAGACTTAACTGCCCTTTTATTAGTGATACATACAATGAAAAAGCTAAAGGACATTTCAAGGGCATTAAGAATATTCATAGGAGCAAAAAATCACAATACAGTGTTCTCATTTTGTGCTAAAAAGCCTCCGTCTCTGCAGTTCATACACTGTCTATATTTTTCTTGTGCTCAGTGCCCTACCTCTGAAGGACATGTTTTGTTCCTCTTCAATTCAATGCTTCTAATCCAAATCCAATGAGAGTAAACTCATTTTGATTTTTAGCCGAGAAAACCCTCACATATTTCTCCTTGTTGTCAAGGCTACGTGCTGGAAATGCAATCCAATGCCATTCATTTATTTTTATGTGGAGTTTTCTATTTTTGGATCTCTATCACCAGCAGACACCTACTCATGCTCTTTAGTTTGTGTTTTTAGATAGCACAGTTAGGGGTCATCATGATGCCACTGTTTGAATGCATGCTTGAGAGGTTACAAGGCTTTTCACAGGCATAGCTATTGTATGATAAATGTTTCAAGTAGGTGTGTTCTAAATTCAAATTATTTTTGTTTATGATTTATAAGAAAATACATTAATTAATTTGGTGCAAGTGTCTTTAGAGTTCATATAGAGCACATGGTTTTCTCAACATGCCTCCACAGCATGCCAATGGACTTACATCATGCATCATTGTCAGATAAAGCGAGACTTGGGTAAAATAGGCCCAAGCATTTAAACCCATAGGTCATTACATGCTCTCTACATTTGTAAGTCCGAGGCCTAAGCCCACTTGCATAGCCCTATCTGCCCTATGGTGAGTCCATTTTGTTGTCAATTTGTTGTCATATCCCCCTTTTAAGTGTAAATACAATGTGTCTGTAATGGGAGTGAATTTTCTGTGGTTCTGTTTATCAAGTCTAATTGACATGCATTGGCATTGGTAGCATGGTGCACCGACCACATAACATCTATTTACTAGAGTAATACCTAGTGAACGCAGATATAGTAAAAGAGTAAAAGAAAAAATCCATGCTTCTATTATCAGTGAATAAATTAAAAATAAAAAATGGTTGGCTATATTTCATGGTGAAAACCAACAAAAGGAAAACATATTCAATTACCTTTCACACAATAGCTTTTACATTAAAGTTGATCAAAAAGATATTTATATATATATATATATATATCACCACAGAGGCATAATAAAAGTATGATGTGCAATGTGGTCAAAGTAGGCAGACATGAAATGTGTTTCAGGGTAGGAAATGTACAATAGCTGCTATTGTCATGCCTGGAGGATAACCTTGTAGTGTTTGGGTATGGAACCCAATGTCAGGGACCTGATAGAGGTTCAGGTAATCCAAAACATCATAGGCAGGAACAGTTCCGAGGTCAAGGCGGGCAGCAGGTAGCAAAGTCAAAAGGCAGAGGTCTGGTAAGTAGCCGCGTGGGAGGATCAGGGAGGAGCAATAACACCGGAGTATCTTCTGCGCAAAAGCTCAGAATAAACTAGCACTGAAGGCACGGTGCAGAGGGTTTTTATACTTCCTGGTATCCAAGGTATGCCTCCATTGCCAGAGAAATGGAAGGAGGAGCAGCAGTATGCAGAAATCCATAGGTGTCAATTGTGGTGGAACACATGCGCCTGCCATAATCGCCGCTGGAACGCATGCATCTGCCGTATTAGCCACTGGAACGCATGCGTCTGCTGCTCCAGAGAAGCCGGGGTCGTCAGTGACCAGAGTGGAGGCAGTTTGGATGGGGGTAGGGATGAGAGGACACCCGTGTGGGACCTGGGAGTACCAGGTAGAACCCGGCCATGGGTGTTGCAGACCCAAGGACCGCAACATCTATCTGTTGCCACTTATCAATGTTTTACTTACATAAAAGTAGTCCCTTGCTTTTAAAGGCAGTTAAGGGATCTGCTAGAGCTTTTCTATGTATGCCGATATTTAATATAACTTTGGACCATAGACAATTGATTGTTCCGTTAACCATTGTTAACCATGAGTTAAACAACTCCTTAAACATATATTTTTGTTTATTCCCAGGATTCCTTTTTCATTCGCTGAGTCTCACTAAGTCACCTTAACATTGTTATACATTACTGTACATACCATAGAACTAGTACTTTGCAACAGCTTGATCATTATCTATTCCTGATATCAAGTATACCGATAATTGAGTTCATTCTCAATTCTGTATAATTTTTAGTTTAAAAATGCAAACCATTATGTACAGTTCTTGTTCATGAAATAGGTGAAAAAACATGCATTGTTAAGAAAGAATTCAAAACATAATGTGGATATTAAATATATTTAATGCGGGTAATATTTTTCATGTCAATAAAATAGATTTTAAAACATACTGTATAAAAGAATTAAGATTTTTTTCAATAATTTATAATTATTTACATTACAACGTAATTCCTGCTAACATACAGAGCTGAGATTTTAAAATCCTAATATTTGTTCACAACAGGCTCTCAGCTTGCAGAAACTCTGATATTAGTTTTATTAAATATCTTGAGTTGTAGATGAGATTAATACTGCATTGTTTGGTAGTTTAAACTGAGAAGTACGCCAATTATATATGGGTAGATCCAGTTTGATACAGCGTTGGATCTTCTAATTTCACTTACATTTGACAAGTCCTTAAACATACCGATGTCCTCCAATATTAAAAAAAAACACAATGTATTTTTGTTGTCAGATAGACCCCATTTTTTTCACATTCAAATCGCGAGCATCAGAATGCCTCTCAGACACAAAATTGTTTTGGTGTAAATTTTAAATAGCATTTTATGTTCTTTGCAAAAAAAAATGGTTTCTCGCATTTGCAAAGCCCTAAAGTTATTGTGCTTTTTAAGCATATTTTCTTCTCGGGAGGTTATAAAGTAAAAAAAAAACCCAAGAAAACCAAAACCTATATGTTAATTGCAGTGATTTGAAGTTCTCGATCCTTTAAGCATTGAAGAAGTTCCTCTGCATTGAGGAAGGCTCTGCGCATGCAGAACAGGCTAGATTAAAGCCAAGGTGCAGATATTAAAAATTAAACGTTTCCACTGTTCATTTTATTTATGTTTATGTATTATCGAGTCTATTGTAAAGCACCTGCACAATGATTGTGTGAGTTGCAAATACGCGTATGTTCAATTGGAAAGGCCACAAAAGACAGCAGCACACAGAAGGAGGCTCCAAATTATTATGCATTCGGTCAATTCAGTCTAAGATATCTGTTTCAAATGGAACCAAATGATAGTAGGACAAATTTGTAACATATGCCGATGGGTCATCTGCGTTGTCTGGCTCTGTGGAGAATTCAGTTCCATTTCCAAATCTGTGACCAAAAAAATGAAAACAAAACTAGTCAATATAGTCTTTAAAATACACGAACAAAAAATAGCAATGTCAAAATATGAAAATAGACCATATTATATTCATATAGTTCAGCCTGAATTGAAGTTTTGTGGGTAGAGTCATTTAAGACACGGTATTTTTCATGACTATCTTTTCATAAGTTGAACTTTGAATTTGATTGGTAATGGAAAGCATGAGATTGATTCGTCAAAGGTAGGGATAGTTGATCTATTAGAACAAAAGAAACGTGTCTAAAAAGTCTAAAACTGGAGACATACAATTTACACTTTTGGTAAAAGTGAATGTTGCATGTAGTAAAAATCTGACAGATGAAATGACTTTACACCTGTCAGCCAGTGTGTGCATCTCTCTTTATTACAATATTCAGATGGTGTAGAGGAACAATGGTCAACATACTGAACAGGCTGATGTTATGGTTTGCCGGCTATCACTTTATTGGGTATGTGAATAGAAAATGTCGGTTTTCTATTAAACCTATGTCTGCTGAAATGTCTTTTATACAATGCATTATTTTATTTCTTTCCATGCCTGGTAGTATATGTTTTGAAAAGGATTAAACAGATTGTAAGGCATATCTATAACTAGTTAGACTATCATTCTTTATTGTGGATAGAAATTTCAAGCTGTTCAGAATCAAAAGTGTCTTCAAGGCAGATGTGGTGTCACAGAAGGACTAAAACAAACTTGGAAGTCTGCTTTCGTTCTGTACTAGTATGACTTTTAGTCTCCCTTCATTGTAATAGCACTATGGAATATGCTTTATATATCATTTATTATACATCTTTCATGGTAGACACATAGAGCAATATCAAAATATACAAAGTCTTTAAACGTATAAATAAATTAATAAAAATGAACCTTTTAGACTTTGTGTATTTTGATATTATATATTTAGGGATTTAGTTTCCACAATAAATCCCCTGTGGTAATATACGGGGTAGGTGATAACTGTTTTTAGCTAGACACATAGAGCATACATAAATTGGCAATGTTAAAAACCTTCCAAAAATGAGTATAATTAAGGGACAGTTTTTGGTATTCTGTATTTGCTCAAATACAGGCAGCACTCCCCCCCCTACTTTAAGTCTTTAAAGTGGGGGGGCCTATAATTGGGGTTTAGCGCAGGAATGCGCAATTCGTATCGTCCGACACCCGGGACATGCAGTTCTGGGCGCTAGGCAGGCAGCAGGGTTAGGATCCAGCAGCCGTGGACGTCTACGTGATGCACTGAGACAGCCTCCCCTGCCAGCACTTTCCACGGGGGGAGTGGCGGCAAGGGAGATTGTTAAAGCACATGGCGCAATGTGCTTTAACAATCTTCCTTGCCGGCACTTCCCACGGCGGAAGTGGCAGCATATCTGGGGGCACAAGGGGCATATCTATAAGTAAGGTGCATTAAAATGGCTATTGGTTTTCTGTTTGTATGTAATATATGTTGACTTACTGCATTATAGATACGAAAAATGTTAAAATACAGTGTGTTAGAATACTGTTTTACTAGTGGCTGTACTCGTAACATAAGAAAATGCAATAGAAATATAAGTATTGTGACGGAAGCTAGAGCCCTATTTTAGGAAAATTAGTATGTCTTACAATTATTTTGCACTATATATCCAGTGTATAAACTCACTTAACCATTTGTTAATGTATGAGAATCACAAGTTGCCCTCACAGATCTGCTTCCTTAACAATATTATCTTGGTTGCCTTCATCTAAATTTCCAAAACATCTCATTCTACGATCTTTAAACACCAATGCAATCATTTCTCTGCAATCCATGGGCATCACCTTGACATTTACAACTGAAAGTTACTAAGATATTTCTAAGCACGTTCTCATATGAAGGCTTTTGCATCAAAGCTTGACAAGCAAAACTGTGAACAAAGCCGAGGTTGCCTGCTGCAACTATGATTACATTCTTAGAGGTTGACCGAGGCAGTTTGTGAAGATCCATTCTTTGGCCTTAAAGACATACTGTATGATTTTTCTCACTGCAATTCAAACTGTTTGTCCTTTCATTTTATTTTATTCTGCTTCTAGTTATTTTCTTTAGCTTCTTTCCTCTAATCAGCTGCACTCCTCTAGGCTTGTAGGCAGCTTGAAGTAAACAAGATGTTCTAAAATTAGACCTAAGACAGTTCTGCTCTTTTATAAAGTGCAAATAGTAGACACTTGGATTCAAAATTCTATCTGCTGTTATGCAAATGTATTTTATTCCAAGGTTTCGTGTTAATATGCTAGCGGAAATGCTTGATCTTAAAAAAAATTACTTGTTTGGTTTTGCTTTCAAATAAATCCCTTCTATAAATAACACGATGATGTAGAAGATTAAATACTTTTTGTAAATGCTTTCTTGTGACAGAAACCAGCTTTCAAGTCAAATATGGACCATGTTGTCTTGTAGATGTTAAGTGTTGCTTTATACTCAGTTTATACTGTATTACCCCTCTAGTATACTAATTATTGAAGTGGCTTGATTTAGTAACCAGTTTATAAACAGGGTTACCCTGGTCAGCACCATGGACAGAAGAGAAAAACATATCTCTTCCATGCCAAGAGAAAATTAGATCCTTTTTTTGTACAGATGTCAGATATTTTTCTACAAGTATCAATACATAGCTGCATACAGCAAAGCACTGATACTACATTGCCGGTACAGTGCTGAAAAGTCTTACAACGATAGCAATGCAGGTTTAAACACCAAAGGTCTCAACAATCCATTGCATAGCACGTTAACTGGAAACATTATGTAATAGCAATCTGACCAAATTAGTATTTATAATTTCCAAAAGCTGCAAGAGCACATATGGTGGACACTTTGGACCTGTATCTCTTTTTCTTTATTAAATGTGGTACACATTGTTGTCACATAGTAGTAAATGAAATGATTTTCTTCCTCGGTTGAAAAGCCGAGTTGTGGAATAGAACGGCATGTCTGTGATGTTTTGGCTTCAGGTCTAGGTGATCAGATGTTCTTACTTTGGCACGCGTGTCGAGTATCGGCATGTTCCTCAATGCCGCTACACACATTCCCAGCGATGATACAGAGTGCACAGGTTCAAACAATCTCCTGATACTGGGAACAGAAGGGATTACCACTATACAAAGGCGTCATATGAAACTCAGAAGTGCCTCAAGTACACTCAGAGGTGACTCTAGATACTGTTCTTCATGTAAGTAAACTGCATCAATACACACTGAAATGCCTTCTGTGAGATATAGATATTATAACAAGTGTAGTGTTATGTTACATGGGCTGACAAATCAAGGCTTTAAAATATGTAAAACATACACAAATATATACTTATATAAAGCAGTTATCAGATACGCTGCCATTCTCTACTCACTTTGAACAAAATTACAATAAAACCCATACATACGTAACTATGTATCATGCAGGTATGTGCTTTTGTATAGACAGTTAGTGAACTGCTTTTTCTATATTAGCAATCGTTTCATAAATCCCATTGTAGCCCCCAACACTTCTGCAAGTTCATGCTTCACTTTCATAATTTAATGAGTGAGTTAGTTTTTATAAAAGTAATCTATGGGATTGTGGTGAGGTGACAAATCTGTTAAGTTTTGCTTTGTTGCTGTTGTTGGTTTGGTTAAATATTTAGCAAAACTCATTGGTATGACCCTTAAATAAAATGTTTTTTAAGGATTTACCCAATTGTGTGTATGGGGAAAACTGTCTGACATCTGTGTGCATATATTTTTGCATGGATTCCCAGCAATAAAACATAAGTAGTAAAATATGACATTGCTTTTCATGTACCTTTTTATATATCCTTTCTCTGTCATTAACACATAACATATATCCCCAGTCTCCTACTACATACATATTTCATAGACCTACAGTGTCCTCCACTTATATTGGCACCCTTGGTAAATATCAGCAAAGCAGACTGGGACAAATTGACTTGAATTTTTTTTTGAATTGACTATTGTTTGAATCTTCAAATAATTTTTCTTCAAAAAAAACGCAGGCGCGCCATCATAGAAGCCCCGGTGGAAGTGCTGGGCAGCAGCGGAGGTTGTCCACCGGCGGGGGATCTGGATCTTAGTCTTATAGTCAGACCTCTGTTTGAGGTTGGATTATAAGACAACCTTGAATATAAGGGGTATTTTTCAGGGCATTTGAGTTATATTTGGGCAAATACTGTATGTGTTCTTCTCCTATAATGCCTGATGAGGTTGGAGAACACATGGCAATGGATCTGAGACCATTCCTCCATACAGAATCTCTCCAGATCCTTTACATTTTGAGGAAACATTGAAAATAAATTCCAATCACAGTGCATTAAATGCCCCCAAATCACTGGATCTTGGCTAATATATAGTGTGATCAACAATCCAAGTGGTGACATGCATGTGATGAGGTGAAAAGCCACTTTTGGAAAGCTAGTCAGATTGCCCTTCCCCTGCAATGAGTCCAGAGAGGTGCCAAGTGGAAGGGACAGGAGACAAAGGGGCCACAGAAGGGAAAGTCTGTCCAGAATGGAGGAAAAAGAATAAATTGTATTAAAACAAAATATCATATACTCACAAGTGATCTGTGGAATCGACATCCAAATCCGGGTCTTTTGCATGTGGAAGGCTGTGGTCTATGACTATCGTTTCAGTATTGGCTAAACAAAAGCCATTGGAACGCATGATTTCTAAACAAAACAAAAATGAAAAGCGTTAGTAAAAAACTTCTTAAAAATTTCTAGTTCCATAGCAAAGTAAATAGATGCTTTCCAAAAAAAAAGTGTGCCTAAAAATGTCATGCTTGGCCTTTTATTTGGCCTTGCCATGAACACACATGCAGGGATACCAACACCTAACGACAACGGTCAAAAATAACAAAATAACAACAGATTTATATTATATGGAATTGTTTATTATTTTGGGTGTGCAAGAGTTAACATTCTGGCGTATTCCAGGCAGAAAACACAAACAAGAACTCTAGATCAGTATTTTGGCTGATTCTTATTCATAACATACACATTAAGTCAGACACCTTTTCACATTATAGCTATGAGAGGAAATGGGAGCAATTTTAAAGTATTCAGACACCAAGCAATTTACAGGAAGGTATCTCGGAGAGATTGCCGTGCCATCAAAATGACAGAAAATAACTATGCTGAAAAGCACAGGCACGTTTATTAAATGATTGCAAGAATATGTATTTTAAAATCAAGCAATATAAACTGCATTAGTTTTTTTTTTTTTTCGATGGGATGCCGAGCAGGGCAGTGAAACCCAAGAGAAACATTGAGATCAATGAAAAAGCAGGAATTATTGATGCAAGTTTTAGGAAAGATAAACTCAGCTCAGTATCTAGCGTGCTCCCTGAAACTGGGAACGCGGGTGATCTGAACATCTGTAACTGCTTTACAAAATGTAACTGTCCTTACAATTAATATACCGTATATTATATATTATATATTAT
>VKOC01000006.1:17254096-17298541 GCA_009364415.1 Spea multiplicata | reverse complement strand
GTATAACGTATAGAAAGGCATCCATCTGTGATCTCCAGGGACACTCTTCAGGTTTTTAGAAAAAACACAAATAGAAAAGAATAAAACTAATTTGGCCAATAATTATACCGTGTCCTCATGCCACCAGACAGAGCACCTCGTAGTAGCTGGTGAGCTTTTCGTGGCCTTATAACTATGTACAAAGAGATGACGCAGTGTACTAAACTCTCTTTAAGGGCATGACCTGTGCGCAGACAACCACTCGTACAATACTATCATTTTCTTATAGGTTATGGGTCGTTTCTTATCATGCTGCGGTTATGTCACATTGTGTTTGCACAAGATGAAGTATCACATGTTTTTGGTGTTGGAGATACCTATTAACAGGAAGTAGCAAGACAAGATGCACGCTCAGCTTAAAGTAAGCTACATATATGTAAATAAAAGTGCAACTTTTGAGAAATTAGCAACCCTCATTTGCTGCATTATTTAAACTTTGGCATAGTTACAGAAACCTACATTATCATACCAGGAAATCTCCAGACAAAGAGCTCCCAGGGTCGCTTCCCTCTTTTTTGGACAGCGAAAGCGACATGAAACCATGACCACTAACTGCAAACTTCCCCAACCTACTCCTGAGCTCACCAGAATATCCCACATGGAACACCAGTTGCACATATTTAAAAAAAAACATAACAGGCTTCATTCAACAACCCATCTAAATGTTGCTTGGCTTTAGTGGAGGTGAATGAATGCATGGTTAGTGATGCAGTTACCTGGGTATAACATTTTTTTTTGTTATAGAATCTTAACTATGAACTCTAGTTCTGGAAATGTAGATTGGAAAGCTAATCAGAAATAGTCACCCCTTACTTACATATATATCACGTATACACATCTAAATCACTACTTACACATCTATGCAACACACTAGAATGATAATGATTAGGGTATTTTGGCTAGTTTATCTTAATTTTTTCAGTTTTTGATTCAACTGGCTGCTCGGGGGGGGGGGGGTCGGGTGTTAGCTTTATTTTTTCATATTTGGCCCATAGGGACTCACCAAAACAGGCTTGGTAAAATGTATTTTAAAATATTATGAAAAAAACTTTCCAGATTTAGAGTTTGTAATTGTGGGTGCAAGCAAACCAGATAAACTTTTTAACTTGGGAAGCATAAATCATAATTAATAATAATGTCCACAAACAGAATAAATTAAATAAAAAATGTTGTCAAAATGCATGTTAAAAGACGTGCCTTTGAACTATAATCAACACAAACGTGATGTTAAAACCAATTTTTAAACCTCTTTTGGTTTCCTTCCTTTTATCGAATGATCTACATTTTATTTTAATGAGCAACTTTGAAGAGCAGGAAACACTTCCGGAGACACTACACAAAATAAACCCTGGATCTTAACCATATCCTTATTGTCAGGAAGCCTTTTCTCCACAGATTATAGATTATATAGCCGTGTATGAAAATTTGTCTCTAGGGAATGGTACTGCCAAGTACTGAAACCAATACATCCTATGTGTTCTCTGTATGACCCCATATTACTTATAAACAGCTAAAGTGTACAGGGGATGTCAAGTTTAGTTCTGTAATCCTGCCATATTATTTAAAATATTATTCAACCATTATGAAAACCAAAGTACAAAAAGGCATTTGATTTTCTGTCAAACAAATAGGTGGCTCAAGACAGCTTGATGTTTGACAGAAAAATAAGACTTCTTCTTCCTTGGAACCATTTTTAAGTGGCTTTAATGTATTGCCCCATGAAACCAAAAATATATGTGGGATTTTCTTATATACAAATTTTCTTATATACAAATATACAAAGGGTAGTAGCTTAACTCCTAGTTTCACATTTAAGTGTAATACATGAAAACTTGATAATTTTATTTAAAAGCCGGTCATAGCTGTGGCTTTGGATTGAGATGTTACATAGAAAAAACAATTTCAAATATCTGGCGCCTTACTAAACCATGATAGCAATCATATTTCAATATAGTATGTTAAATACACTGAGCAAATCTACACCCTGTGGGCACGCTAGATATCAAATGCAAGCTTTTGAGCACCAAACTATGTTCAGTTAGCCTAAAATATTCAACATCCTTCAGCTTTTTTTTTTCCACAGCCGTAGCTGTAATTAGGCCACACTTTGGAAAGATACTAGAATGAAACATTGGGTAAATTACAATGCTACATGAGGAATAGATACTAAAATAGTTTTTTAGCATCTTAAGCCTAAATAAGCCATATAGCTCTATGAATACAGAGAGGGCATTGTCTTGTCATTTTTATTGGATTAAAGCTCACAAAAGGCTTGGTTTCGCTTACTTGCACCCAGACAATGCTTCTGGTTGATTTGTGTTTATTTTGATTGGCTTTCCTACATTTTCATTTAAAAAAAAGGTATTCTGTGAAAGAGGTTAGGGCCAAAGATACTTATGCAAAGAATAAAACAAAGGACGTCCAACGGCTACCTTGGCCAGTCCACACAACAGCCAGAATTTAAACATGTGCTCAAGAAGAATTCATTGTAACATGCGGCAAAAGGACCTTGGGAGATCCTAACTGAGCCACAGAAGAAAGACCATAACTAAAAATTGCAGTCTTCCAGAAGAACATGCTTCTTATAAATTATATATTTTACAGGGCCTCCATGCGCCATGTACATTGGTTCTGTGTGCAGCACACCGATGGGCATCTAAGGCTTCCCCTTTCATTAATATGGCATGTCGGCCATATCAGACAAGTTGCTGCTTAGTTCATTTCTGAATCCAGCAGCTCAGGGAGAATAGAAGGTCTACATAGAGGTAGGGCCTTATCTACTAACCAACCTCTGCTCGTGGCTGCAGGGGTTAGCAAATGGTCTGCTTTTACCCTTAGGTTAGAAGCAGTTTTCTTCACAGA
Source organism: Spea multiplicata (assembly GCA_009364415.1). Taxonomy (NCBI): domain Eukaryota; kingdom Metazoa; phylum Chordata; class Amphibia; order Anura; family Pelobatidae; genus Spea; species Spea multiplicata. Next base: position 17,295,640 of record VKOC01000006.1, on the reverse strand, counting down.
TTGTCTTTTTAATGTGTACATGTTATTAACTGTTTAATTCCCCCTAGCCATCATGCACTTACACATTTGTTAATCAATGGACAACTTATATGTAGCTTAAGCTCCTTGTGTCAAACAGGTTTTGTTTTTTTTTACTGACCGACGTATGACTATTTTTCCTGTTCCTTTCATAGATTTCACCAAATTACCCCTTTACCCCCCTGTAATAAACCATCAGAAAAAATATATTAACTCAATTCAGCATGATTCAGTGGTTTGATTTCTACAGTTTTCTGTATTATGTACCAACAGTGAAATTGAATCTACAGCCAACGCACCAAACTAATTTCCAAATTACAAGTTTATGCTATTAGTGCGTGCCAGGAATCTGTTTTTCTTGGCAGCCGTATCTGAATCAAGTGATGATTTGGTAGCCAAATTAACTACCGATTTAATTTCCTGATTTAGTTGGTGGAACAGCCTGCTTATGCTCAACAATGTGTTCCCCATGTTCCCACTGTTAGAACTAAAACTCAAGAAAAGCTGTGGAATGGTAGAGCCTGGACTAAAAATTTGGAGGCTCATGGTCAACCCATGAGCATTCCTGTTACAAATATACTAACATTACAGTTACCTTTTAAAGTGATAATCACGTGAAAACATACTTAAAAGCCATTTTAAAAGACAAAAAATTTTAAATAAATTATTAATAATAATAATAATAGTATGTTTCTAAGAAACCATCTTGAGGAAGACTCAAAACCTACTAAGTTGATTTTGGCCTATCAATTGAAATAGAAAATTATTGGAAAATGTTTCATAAGTAACAATTGTACAGACTATTTGAGCATATTTAGAGCCGCTACAAAGCTGCAGATTTTAGGAGCTATGCTGGTTAACAGCATGGGAGAGAATAATATTTCTTAAACATAACCAAAACAATTTTGAGCAGATTCATGCTGTTTCTGCTCCAGGATACATATTTTTATAAATTGCCAATAACTTCCACTAACTGCATGGAAATACAATTAGGATTATGATCTCTGCGTGTAATTTCCACTAAACCAGAAAGTCAAGGGCTTATTGCTTATGTCCTACATAGACAGATCATAAGACAATTTTTGTTACTTTTCCCACATTTGTTTTTCCAGCACTGGCAAAATGCTTGATGCACAACAGGTAAAAGGTGCTACTTAATCACATACATTAGTGCCTAAAATGTTTTTAGGTAGTATAACATTTTAATTCAAAAACATTAATAGATCAATGGCGAGAATTGATTTAATTTAGTGATCAGTTTGCAAACCCTCTCCATCTAAAATTCTTGCTGGTAATCGATTACGTTGTCATAAGATAACGAACCTTATAAAACGGATTCGTACAGCTATTTATCAGACAATTAAAACACAACATCCATTAATGTTGCCACATAACAGCTCGGTGCTATTAAAGGGCTATATTATACTATTTAAACTCACCATTACTTAACGTCATATAAAAAGGAGTTTGCTTATGATTATGTTAAGCATTCACGCTCTGCTTAGTGCCTGATAAGACAGACGTTACTTTCAGTTTTAGGGGTTGCAACATCAACATTAATGCCAATTTTGACTTTTGGAAACCACAGTCATAAGCTCAAATCAGATTCATCTTGCCAGGGAAGTTCAAATAGTGCTAACCTTTTAAAGAAGGCAACCAGATATAAATATATAATCAATCTGGGAACTGTTGATTCACAAACCCTGTCCAAAATTTGGAAAGCGTGTTATTTTGTCCTCTCTTTATTCCCATAAAGACTGGAAATTGCCCATTGAGGGAAACAAGAAGAAAACAAGAAAGCAGCTCTAGAATGCTTCCTCTGTCTATCCTATAAACATCTTTAGTCATTTGGCACACTGTTCTTTATGAATTATAAGCTATACGTGGTTTTAATACGCTAATTTAGTTACGGTAAAAGCTTCTATATTAATGCGTTAGCCTCCTTGACATATCCAACAATACAAGAAATTACACGTACAAAAGCGTACACTTCTTCCTATACCGACAAATGTTTCATTTTCTCAAGTAGTTTTTGTCAGCTTTGATCACACTCTACATGCTCACAATCTTATAGTTTTTATCTCAATCCTTATAATTGCACCTTGCATTCAAAAAATCAAAGCAGAGACTGGGTGTCATGGCTTTAAAAAGAATTGTGACTGAAGACAGTGAAAAGTGGCTTTTAAAACTACCTGCCTGGTTTCTGAATTCAGTATATTTGTTCCACAAAGCTTGTTGCCGATGAGCAGGACTGATGGGGAGATCAGAATCCCCCTTTAACCAGCCCAACTTTAGGAAGCGTGAGGTCTCATTCCAGACCTTGGCTTTCGTGCCCCCTAATCATTACGCACCAGCAATTGATGCAGTGTAGGTATTTGTGCGTTTGTAATCTGGTGTTTGTGTATATGAGTGTGTGAGGGCAGTAGATGTGTATACATGTGTGTATGGACATGCTTGTGTAAAGGCAGTGTATTTGTATAAACTACCAAGGTCTTTCCTTACAAATAGCAACACCTGGTAATTTCCATTGCTGTCAATGACCTTAACAAGAAGCAATAGCAATTATGTAATCATGTGATGTATCTCCATGAATTACTTTGAACTTTAACTCTACAGCACTTTACTTTATCTACACATCAATACACTGGCAACCAATCCATCCCCTGACCTTCCCCCATCACAGATTACACCTCATTTAAAGCCAGCTTCCCTTGATTAATGATCCACATATATCTGCAGGGCTGCCCTGCAGGGCAAGAAGAATTCAGGGTATGTTTCATTCCACAAATCAGGGTAATGCTTTACTAAAATCTGGACAGACCATAATGTCGAGGGAAAGTGTTAAGCAGAGGCACTGAAGGGCCTGAGATACAAGCCCTGCTTGCCTCAGTCTAAGGGGCAGCCCAAATATACATGTCTGGGAAAGGTTTCACATATATTATCTGTTATATACCCAGCACCCTAAGGTCTGAGGAAGGCTCAGAAGAACCTATCCAGTTTGACGGGAGAAACACTGAAACCTAATCCTAAGTGCACACGCACTCTATTAGGATAACACATTTTAAAAACGTGAGCATAGAGTTACTACGTAGAATTTAAATACAGTATGTCCAGTGTCAAAAAAACCCAGAAGAATAGCCAGAAAAATAGGCATTTAGCCTAAATTTAGGAAACCATTCTAGGAAAATTGGCCTTCTTAGTAAAATATCTCTAGCATAAGAAGACATCTGGGCTAAAAGATATAAAATGTAAATGGAGGGTCTAACACTATTTCATATTTGGCTGAAAGGCAAAACAATAACAAGAAATATATCCATCAAGTCAAAGTCTGTGCAGGGAGACATATGTTTAAAATCTGCTCTGTTTGTTTATACAAAGGCACAGAGCTTGGAAATAAAGTAATGTGAACAGATTATACACCTTACATTGGTTGGAGTTCATAGCGGCACAGTGTATGTGCCATGGGAATGTAAACAATTATGAACACTGAGTTTTAGTACACACTTGCCAATACAGATTGCGTAACACCCACTTAGCAAAGTATCGCCTACTAAATACTTTCAGTGATTCATCCTGGCCTAGGCTGTCAGGTCTAGGCGAGGAGGTCCTTCTGGTAGAAAACTAGGGGCAGATTGCCCTAAGGGTGCCAATTACAAGAGAGAGCCTCCATACATTTCCCTAAAAGGTGCTATGACATCATATATCAGCATTCAGTTTCTTACAGACACGCAAGGCCTTTTATTAAACCAGAGATGCTGACACCGGAGGGGAGGCAACTGGAGGAGCTGCACTAGGTCAGGCCTAGGAAGTCTCCAAAGGCAAAGACACTTAAGACCGCAGATAGTAATCCTATAGCACGTCAGAAAAACTTTTACAAAGAGTGATCACAGCCAGCAGCATGTACGGCAAGACCATAATTCTACTTTTTTTTTTACTCCTACACTGGAGAATTACTTGAAAATAACTAAAATAAATAAATAAATTACAAAATAGCTGTTCCTACATGGAATGTACTCCATCCAATTCAAAACCGTGCAAAGTGCATGTTAAATAGTGACTAAACACTGCTACGCTGGAAAATGCTTGCTACCCGCTGGGTCATACCGAGAGCATTTCCAACTAGGAGTTAATTGGTGTTCAGCTCTCCTTCAGAAAAGCTGCTGTTTGTTCTGTAGCATTGCTCATTTATAACAAATCACCCTACATTTGAATATTGCATTTTAATAGCCTTAAACACAGAAAGAAACAAATTACTTAGCCCTATTTTTGTTCCTTTCTTTGGAACATTCCTGATAATACAATCAAGTAAACTGGGTATTTATTTGCCATTTCCTAATTCATATGGGGTTTATAATGGCTAGTGGCCAATATGTCAACAGTAAGTCAAATATTCACTTAAAACGAAACTAAAAATGGAAAATAATTTTAGATCCTCAACTGAAAATAATAATGCTGAAATACATGCTTTTACCACCAAAAACTACTAACTCAGCACAGACCCACAGTGAATAACTGCTACTTACTACTAGCTATTGCATCAAGGAGTTCAATCATACAACCAGTGGTGTCTTTTGGTAAGGACCATCCTAATGTAGCATTCAACAACTCCTAGCACTCACCTGCGCATTACTAGCTAGGGTATGACATCACACCAGTGCTCTGGTGGCAAAGACTATGGAAGCTGTACCAGCTAGGATCTCGGATCTCGCCAACTGCCCATTCAGTATGTGCTGCACAGGAGATCCTGGAGTTATTTCTGGGTTATCTGTTTGCTATCTTTACATATCACACACATTTAATATAATATAATATAATATATAGATATACCGTATTTGCACTATTATAAGACAAGGCTTTTTTCAGAGCAAATGCTCTGAAAAATATCCCTCATTTTATATTTGGGGTCGTCTTATAATCAGACCTCAAATTGGTCTGACTATGAGACTAAGATCCAGATTCCCCGCAGTAGCGAACAAATTCAGGAGTCTCTCACCACCTTACAAAGCCTGCAGCTCTTTAATAATCAAAGCACTTTTGCAACTAAACTCTGGAATATATGATAACGACAGTATACACATGAAAAGACTGCTTTTCATCCTCCTGTGAAAATTGGCCACAATCTCTATGCAAGGCACAGTTTCACATTGAGGTGGTGGAGAGAGATATCAAGTATTAGGCAAAAACAAGAAGATTGTGGGAACAATGATACGTTCTATTTATATAACTCTTGCACAAGCCAGCGCTGGAGCAAGCTGGTGATGAGTATACTAAGCATGTTCTCTGGTAAGCAGGAAAATGTTTTTGACCTAAACCACCTCCTGCAAACCTAGGCGTGGGGGGGGCAGTGAAAAGGAGCAAATACACAGGGAGGTTTCTGCAGAATCCCTACATGCAATTGCAAAAATGTTTAAAGTAGACACAGGTATTATATGCTTTAAACAGCCAAATACACATCACATGCACTTTAAAGCGGGTCCCTTTAAATTTTCATGGGGTTTGCTTTGCAAATGCAAAAATTGTCCCTTTAACATGCAGTACTGAGGTATACAAGAGAAATATTTGTATCAGTTTACACAACACTTACTAATTATTTTTAAAATACAGTACATCATGGACATTTCAGTTTACCAAGTGGCATTTGTAAGATCCTAGGAACTGGTAACACCGAGGAGGTCACTATGTAACATGTTTTACTACTCGAGCAGAAAATAGAATGGTGCGGTAGTCTGGATGTGTGCCATATCATCATATGCTACGCAACAGGTAAGTTAAAATCCCTTAAATAGTGTTCACGCAATCTTTAGCTGTGGTAATTTAGGCTCAAGAGTAATGGTTCCTCTTGTAGGACGTAGCATTTCAAATCTCTATTTCTTATCCCTTCATTCCATTAGACTTACAAACACAAACTCAGTAAACACAAGCGCCATGCTTAATTCTGAAAGATCCAGTGCCAAATAAATATAATTCTGCCCACAGCAAATATATACATAACCCATCATCCATAATACACTTTGGGTCAGTTTTATATATTATACTTAAATGGATATTTGCTTATGCCTGTTTAATGTAACATTTAAACAGATCTCTTGCACCGTCCAAACCACAGTCCTGTCCAATGGTCTCAAATTTTTGTTCAGTGCTCAGTTCCGTTTCCCATCATCCCTTACTTTATCTAGAAATGTCCATGTTGTGCCGGTTTATTATCTTGGTCGGTGCTCTGACTGTTCATTAAAATTCACTTTTAAAATCAGAAAACGGTATTCCAAATAAACACAAATATCTCTAAATAACAAATAATTCATGAAGTATCCAGTAATTACGGCTTGGCAGCTAAAAGGTACACAAAAAGGTATCAAATTCTACTGGGGGAAACAAAAGGCCAGTTTATACACGGCAAGAAGTTATCCATTACAACTTAATCCGGACACAATGGTTTGGTCTCAGATCCTATCACTTACGTTCTTGCCACCAACTATTAGCTACCTATATTTACATAAAGCCTCCCCAACCGTTCCCCTTTTTGTGGCCAATGTTTAGTGACCTTCACAGCTGGTAATGGAACACATTTTAGCTCAAGGCTGTTCCCATTTGCTAGTGATGTACACCCTGCCCTGCTTCATCGGATCATTGTGACACGGTTAACAGCATGATGGTAATTGCCGACTGCAAAAACAGATACATCCTTCCCTTAAAAGGAATCGTGCAAAGCACTTTCTACAGATTAAAAAAAAGGTACAAATGTGCCACTGCTCCAATATGTTTATAATAACCTGCAGAAAATTAAATCAAGCCTTTTGTAGTTTGGCTGCCAAAGCAGATCTTGCAAAAAAAAAAAAAAAGAGCTATTTGGTTAAAAGCCTATTTGGATAAAAGTTTGGTCTGTTATTGGAGAATTTGCACAAAGATATGTAAAATAATTATCTAATCGATTCTCCCGGCTTAAAAGAATGATTAAATGACTTTGGCTCCATAGCGTGTAGGAGACTGCCGATGAGAGAGCCTATAGTTTTTCTTTCTATGATGATTTTCTTCACTATACATTGTAAGTTGGTTATGTCTTAAGATAAACAGTACCATGATATTTTTACATTTATTTGGTGTAGTATTACATATAAATGAGGCAAGAGACACAAGCAATTATGTTAAATGCTCTGCCAGTTTATCCTTTTGGGTGTTAAAGATGGACTGCCAAAATCAAATCTTTGAGCCTTACTACCTAAAACTACCCATCTACCTTTGGAACTTTTATCCACCACGTGCCTGAAAATATCAACATCTCATCAAGGCATTTAGGGAGAGATGAGAGATTTATTTGAGATACAGGTTTACTTGGCATGAAGATCTGCAATCTTTAATTATTCTCTGCTATTTGGAATACATTGTTTATGTGGGGTCTTTTTACTCTAAGGGTTAATACAGCAGTGGCTTTGTGTTTAATAATTGTGTAAGTCACGTTACTTTTAATGAATATGACCCAGTGACTCTTGGTTACTTCTTAATTTCCTCTGCAAAATCAATGTCAGAGTCAGGCAACGAACCTGATAACAGATTATCTCGGTGATGAAGCAGATGTTTACCTGCAGAGTTTGGGCCGACATTACCTTCTCCTTGAGCACATATTTAATAAACATCTTTATTCTATTAAGTAACTATTCATAATGTGTTTTGGAGGCTTTAACTAGAACTTAAGTGATTTGTAGCATTTGAAACATTTTAAATTACTTTAGGTGTCTAATGGGGGGGGGGGGTCACATTTAAGTAACATTCTAATAAAAATATTTCCCCTTGATGTCCTATGGACACAAATTACCCGTGACCTGCCAGGTATTCATACAAGGTCACAAATACTCCCAACTCCCACCACATAGGTGCTATGTTAGAATGAACCCCTTTAACGGATGACCATTGAAGATGCAGTTTGAGGCTTCAGAGATGTACCTAGAATTTAATGAACAGTAGACGGCTGTCCATATTCATCTAAAATTACTAGAGCAGAAATACTAAAAGTGTTTCTTTGCACTTGTTTCTATGGCAACACGTACATAGTTTACACCTGTACCGATGCTATTTAAAAGTATGTGTGCCAAAATTACACACACACTATAAAGTGTTGTAAATTAATCATTCTTTTAAATATAAATGTTGAAAGCAAATAAGGGATATATATAAGCACGGGGAGGCTTACAAAAAAATATTTTTGCTTCCCCAAAAATGTAATAGACCGTATGCGAACTGCGGCCATTGGGAACCATAAACACATCAAGAAACAGAATCTCTAGTACTTCAGACATGTGAATAAAAAAGGGTACAGGAACAAAAACGTTTTAAAGCTCAGAAACCCAAAGCCTGTGCCCTGTTTCGTATTGTGGCCTTCAAAAGGCTTTATTGGTAGTCAACCTTTGCTACCAAACAGCACCAAAAAGATAAAGAGGCAAGAGTCTATGTAGCATGCCAACCAAAAGGTTCCAATTAAGACACTAATATACATGCACAACAAAAGCAAACATCGACCCAAGTATCTGGTAGATACGTGGACCAGTTACTTGGAAATTGGAGACATACGGCATTACCAAGTAACGGCATCAGGCAAACAGGCATCAGAAACCCTATTGATTGATTTCAGAACAGTTTTCTGGAATACAATGAATAGTGGTTGGAGCCAAGACTCATGCTGCTTTGCATACTTTTATGTTTCTCCACAGTTAAATATTTTTACCACTAAAAAAATAAAAAAAAAGTCTAAACACATGTTCTGGAATAAACGTGTGTACTAATTACCTCAGAAAGCACGCAGTGGATATGCAATTACACTGAACCCGCTATAACCTAGCTTAATGGGTAACCCAAGAAAACACTTGATGTAGCAAAGCTTCACATTCATGAAACAGCAGACGACACCCACTGGGATTGTGACGAACACAAGAGCCTGTTAACTTATTTACTAGCAAACATCCAACATATGGACTATAGGCATCATTAAAATTCATTCATTTTTATGTTCTTTTTAACCCTTATGTTCTTCTCTGTACAATAGCTTTCCTTCCAACCCAAAACAAGCACGAGGAAGACCAAACTGTTGCCAGCAAAACGCATGTCATATGTAGCAAAAACTACCTATCTGCCTTTGGTAGGACTTTTTAAATTTACCCCTCAAACGTTACCAAACCTCAAAGCACCTGAGGATTTGCATCAGAGTCACCAATACCAATTTGAACATAGATCCCCAAAACTAACAAACGGTAGAACAATATGTTGTATAGGTTAATGTTATTAGAACAACAGTACTTAAAGGATTAAACATATTTAAAGTCAAATGTAATAACGGGGGTCCTCCATAACCTCGGATGACAGGCTAAGCCAATTAACGCTTGTGTACCTTCCATTAAGGAGATTACAGAAAAATATGCATTATGCAGGGCCAGTTCAGCCCTAATTGGTGGAGAAACTTGCAGGTGTTTAATGGTGAAGCGACTTGCAACTCTCCCTTTAGAGAATAAAAACTATTCATGATTGTTTCCCCTTAATGATTGGTATACTTGTTGGAGTCTACGCTATATTACATTTATCAACATATCCATTGGTGGTTAACAACTAATGTAGAAAATAAGCTATTTATATACTTCAAAAATCACTTGCAATAGCGTTTAAGTCAGTCTTTTAGGAGACTTTTTTTTTTTTCTTATCATCAAGCTTTTGCAATTGAACCAGCTGTACCCAGTATTTTGGAAAATGTTGAAGCAATTTTAGGTTTCCTATTATTTAGCAGAAAATTGAAAGGTGACAGTCTGCATTTGTAATTTGATGTCAGATTCTGTAAATTGAATTTATGAAAAGGGTAAATTTGATGTCCCATTTTGCTGGCACAGAATGACTTTGTTCAAGTCTACATGAAAATCTAAATCCAAGAGTCATTTGCATATGAATGCGACGGAAAGTCTCTTCCAACAAAAAGCTTCGTCATGTGATAAATCTCCCCCTTTACATAATAGTACCCAGATCAAAGCAAATTTTGGGGATTTTAAATAACGCAGGAATACATTCACTCAAATGGAGTGTTTCTCACTTGCAATTATACAGCAACAATCCAAAATACTATACAAATTAAGATGCATTTGAGTATTCACAAAACATACATACTGTAATCTTAAAAATGATTATAAAAACCTAATTTCTGGATACATAATACAATAATTACTTGCTTTTAGAACAACATGATTTAGTCCAACCTGTGCCCCATATTTGTATCCTGCTTTTTTTCTCTTTTCAAGAATGCATTATTCTTTATTCGGGCTGTCAAGGACTAGTTTGGTCATTATATTAAGCACTGAGCTTGTCATATTACCAAGGTCTGCTCTTTTATAAACAAGTCTTATTTCTAGTTTTAATGTCAACAACGCTAAAACAACTTCTGGACTATGCACTTACACCATCGAGAAGAAACTTGCTATGTGTCAACTAGGTATTTAATACCCAACAAATGTTAATTTGCCTCATACTATCCCTAACACCACAGTGCAGTAACAGAAGTAAATATATGCTAAGGCAATGCTTGGGGAAAAATAAGAAAGCAAGGAATCCTGGGCTAATTTGATTAAGATAGATATATCTATTTACACACACATACCTATATACGTATCCTATATCGATCTATATATCTAGATATATATCTATTTACACACTCAATGTGTTAATATACAAAATATACTTTTGATCTAGGTTTTGATCTAGAGAATTTAGTGTGCCCCACTACAGATTACATGATCGCTAAAGCAGGATTTGGTAAGAGTTTAGCTTGTAGCATAGCAGTATTTGCTAACTGCGGTTAACATTTAGTGTTCACACATTGTGGCTCTAATTTAGGTGCTTTGCCCCTATGTATAAAGCAAGCTTTTTACATGTTTGGTGTGGAGAAACCTGAGTGGCCTCCATAGAGCCATGACCTTAACCCCAGTGAACAACAATACAACAATATTCTAGGAGCCTGGAATATGTTCCAGAATAGTAGCAGATATGTCCCACAGCATTTGGAAATATAAAAAAAAAAGTGACAATAATTCCAGGGTACTTACGTAATGTGTACAAGGAGATGAATATTCCAGCTAAGCAAAAGCCTTCAAAGAACCTGAGGGTGCTGAACATGGTCATGTTCACAGACAAGGTAAGGGTAAGTCCAAAGATCAAATTGAGGACTACAGAACACATTAGAACAAGGCGTCTTCCCAACCTACGAAGAAAAAAAAAGAAACATTGTTGTCCTTTAATACAAATCAAACATTGTCAAGTTCTGTAAGCAATATTATACTTTCTATGTAAATACTTATTCAACACAGCTACATGCATAACTATCGGGGCTTAGGGCCCATCTCCAACAGATTTGAGTATGGGGTCCCATTGGAAGGACAGCCCTAACGATTGCCTATATCTGTTTTTTTTTGTTTGTTTAATTCAAACAAATCCTAACAAGAGGAAGTTGTGATAGTTGCTCCCACTGGTAAACAGAACAAGGCCTTAATTACAAAGTTCGTTCATTTAGTGCACAGAATGGTATGAGTTAGGGAAGGTGACTGATTATAGACAGATTTAAGTTCCTGCAGTCATCTGTAATGAATTTGTGAATACAAGAAGCCTCTCTATGTAATAATAGTAAACATTTCTAATAACGGAAATGGCAAATTCGCATGTAAAGTCAAATCAATTTCACTTATGCAAAAAAGGATATAATTTAGGATGAGACTTCTCTTAGTTTGAACATGTTTGAAGTAAGAAATGTAGTCCGTCTCTAAGGGGACTAAAAATGTTTAAAATTGCAGAAGACGCTGGCCCACTTCAAAGGGGAGAGAGTAAAACGTATCCAAATCAGTGCCAAACATTTTTTTTTTTTAAATGGTTGCTTCCATGCTATACATATGTAGTTGCTCGTTAATTACATAATTCTAGTTTTAACCTACAAAATTATTTACATGAGTTTATTTGTTGTACCGAAATGCAAAACATAATATTTTAGAAAAAGTAACATCCTCTTTAGTGATCAGAACGCTCATAATAATATAAGGTTAAAACCCAAACAATTCAGAAAGGTTAAGAAAACCAGTAGCTGCTCAGTAATTTATCCGGTACAACAGGGAAAACTGGTTTTTAAACTTCTTGTGACCTAAGCATGTCACTTCATGTTCATGAAGCCGCTTTATACGTGTTCTATTAGCTCCAAATCCTCTGTTGCTTTCCTAGCTGGTTTCAGTAGAGGCAACCAATGGGAAAACTTAAACAGAAGTCTCATTTCTAACTCATAACTACAGGATGTATTCACCTAATGTGCACTCAGTAAAATGCATTGGAATCCACATAATTAAAAAATAAAAATATGATTTTGGAGACTAGACTATTCCTTCAATAATGAACATGCCATAGAATGAAACAATACTCAATGGGGAACAAATGTCTTAGATCAAAGTTAGACATTGCTCTATCGCGTTCAATCAAGCTCTTTACTTCACGCACCATGCATGATACACAGATCTCCCTTCCCAACTTATTTTTTTGGGTTTTGATTCAGATCATTGTCACTGGGATATAACATTTAGTCCATTAATATAATGTATTAATTGGAAAGTGGAAAGTTGGGTGCCTTCTGTGGTGCATGCTATCATTGGTTAGACACTACATGATGGGGTGTAGACTAGTCATGTCCCTGGTAGTTAAGGACCTTGGTGGAGATGAATCAACTGGGACAGAAATTATTAGGCTAATCTCAGGTAAAATTTACTGATCAACGGGACAGAATTAGGGATTCAGCTAGATCTTTATCCTCATTTATACAACTCCCTTCATTTGTCTTCAATGTAATTATTCCCTGCTTACATTGTTCTATAATCACATACTCCGGTTAAATGAACTATACAGTTTACCGTTCAGGGTTGTTTAATGTTTAATAAAGAGAATGCATGTGATTAATATGTCCGGGGCCACGTCTACTTAAACAAGTGATGTAATATGACCTAAGATATGATATTTCCAGGGAGGATGGAGATAAACAAAACTGTTTTGAATCGGCAGTGTTTGGAGAGTTACATCCTAGCATGCTCCTAACACAATGCTGTCCACAAGGAATAGCAAAGCAAAGCCTTCCAAGCCCAGATCTCAGAGCTATTCCCATGTGAGGAAGTAAGATTTTGCCTGCCCACCAACAGAGCAGCCCTGGGTATCAGGAGGGAAGGTAGTGTGTTAATACTTGTCTGTTTCTGCCAACGTGCAGGTGTATTAATAAATCACTGTTCTAAATGCCGTCGGGACAGCTATGATCTACACAGTCATCAGAGCATCTCCTCCTGTTCTGCAGCAGTTAGACATGGTATCAAAAATCTAACATTTTGGGCACAGTCATTTACAAAACTCTGGCTGCCTAGCAAGGCACAGTTTTAAAGAAAATTCACATAGATCTATCACGACCACTATTAAGTCCTAAAAATTAACAGATCAGTCTGTTTAAAGAAGAGGCATTCCATTAAATTAAAAGTCGGTCACAAAACCCTTGTTAGATAATAAAACTGGACTTCTCCTTTAAGTGGCAAATGAAAATGCAATTTACATCCGTAGCTTCCACATAATACCTAGGTTCTACCAGCACAGTCATTTTCTTGTTGCCTAGTAACCTCAGTAATACTGTGAATGTGTTTGGCTAACACCTTATCGTAGGGCTTCTCTATCTACTAACCCCTGAAAGCAATAATCAAGGTCCAAGTCATAAAGACTAATGTCAATAACCCAATAAGGGCACACTGTTTTTAAAAAATATAAAATGTTCTGAATTAGTGTTTAAATATGCCTGCATTAGGTTGAAATGTGCTGTATTTTTTTCAAAAAGGAGGTGCTGTGCTGCAGGGAACCTGGATCCTACTGTCTTATGCCCCCCCATTTAACACATTCCCCCCCCAAAACTTACCAGTGCTTCTGACTCCCTGGTGTGTAGTCGGGGGAGCAGGTAGACGTCTACGCGATTCGCATAGGCAACTTCCGCCACAGCCGGTAGGAGGTGCAGTTAGCAGCGGATGTTGTCTGCGTCCATCGCACAGACCTTCCCCGGCTATCAGAGAGGAGTACAGCTGGATGGTGTATGCGCGACGGTTGCAGACAACGCCTGCTGCTAACTGCACCTCCTGCGGCGGAAGTTGCCTACACGAATCGCGTAGACGTCTATCTGCTGCCCCGACTACACAAATTTTTGTGTGTGTGTAATACTTTTTTTGCTATATGGAGGAATAAAAAGTTGCAGAACTGCTAAAGTTTGTTTAACAAACCAGTGCAATTAATATTTTTGCAAGTTGAACAGCAACTTTAACAAGGCTTCTGTAATATCATACGGAATTGTCTTCGTTGTGGAATTTGTTCTTTTCTGTGATTTAACATTACTCTTACAAAACATACTTAACAATATATAGAGGATGTATATCAAAATATATCTGTTTGTCTTAGTCTGTCAATTTTTGTCTTATCCCTTGAATTTATGTATTGTATTAAGCGCTGCGTAAACTGTTGGCGCTATATCAATAAAAGATAATAATAATAACAATATTAACTTAGATAGCTATTTGAGAATGTTTGAAAAAACTTACCAGTCTGAAATGCAACCCGCAATCAGGTATCCAAATATCAGTCCAACCAAGAGAGAAAACTTGGCAATATGGACTTTCCAGGAAGATTCGCAAACCACCGCCCACTGGTAGGAAATAAGGAAAGAGAAATAGAGTGAATTAGATTAGGTTCACACAAGGCATGCACTTAAGTATTATTGCAATAAAAACTATAAAACGCAACTTAAAAGGTTTATTCACCTAGAATAAGGGTGCTGCTTCATTTATATAAAACACCAATTAAAGAGTAGTCTCTGAAATGCATTGTGTGCTACTAATAAACTATATTTTTAAGTATACAGTATACGGAAAAGGTTGTTTGTTCTGTAATCATAGAGGAAAACAAAAATTTACAATGAGATTTTAAAGTTAGCCCCAAAAACATTTTGCATTATGTTTATCACAACAAGCGGATAATGCCAAAGTTCATGGCTGTGAACACCTCCTGTAATTAGAGGGCATTCGATTCAGTATCCCAGTCCAGGCTGCACAATGGCATTTAGGACAGAGGAGAGCCTTGTTGCACATGGTAATTCAGGCAGCTGGTCATGAGATCCCATGCTGAGCTTACTTGTGAGTCACTGCAGACTGTCGAAAATTCCTTGGCATTAACAATGATGCAGTAATTACTTGTCAATGGGAACACTTTGAATTGAGACCTTACGCTAAGAGATTGTTACTTTTACTGGCATGCATCTCTGCGTAACGGATTCCCATACTTTACAGATCTGCAAATCATCTCAACGGATAATACACAAAGCATAGAAAGACAGCGGACTTATAACAAAGAAAGTAAAACAGAGAAGCAGAGACATATGTCAACCTTGCTTGCCCTGTGTCCGGTCAACCATATCATTATATAGTGAATTGAAGGTAGTATTTCAGCGAACAAACACCTGTCAATCTAACCATGAAGGGCACATCAACAATCATTGTCTTATGCTCCACACGTAGTCAATGGACCAGTCAGTAAATGAAAATCCTAAACCTAGCCTATCTGGAGGCTTTTCGGTCATAGTCTTATGCCAAGCATCAATCACAAGTTCTCACCAGCCCTGGCGACAAAATGGTTAAAAAAAAAAATCTGTGTATAGATCCACCATAAAACTTTTACAACTTATTTTAGCAATTAATCCATCAGTCAGTCAATGTAAAGGAAGGTTGAAATAAATCATTTCAAAACACATTTAAATTGATTCTTTCAGAATGGCTGCTGACCAGCTCAAAGAAAGAAGTAGAAAAAGACGGCACTCATCCCATTTGTGATGGATTGAAATAACCTGCAAATGGTTTCCTAATGAAATATATTTAAAAAGTGCACATATAATGGAATAAGACTCTCTCTCTAGAAGAAATGTATATACTTATATTGTAGTTCTGCAAAAGGAATTTGGTTCTCCAATTTGCTATTACAATATCGACATACTGTATATATATACACACACACACACACGCATTTACCCCTTTCTTTTAGCAATTTGACAGAACATTAACCGATTGTGCATAAGTAAATATGCATTAAAAATTCTAGATTTTGATTGTACCACATGCATTTTTTAAGAATAGACTAGCATTATATTTTAACAAAAATGATTAAAAAGTGTTAAAAAAAAAGAAAAAGAAAAAAAAAAAAAAACAAAAAAAAACAAACTATATTCAAGGCCAAATGTCGTTTTTTGTCTAGAGTAAACCGAGTGAACTGTAATAAAATGATACACAACACGCCAAACCAAGTAAATTATGATCTGCCAAGAAAACCAGCCAACTTTTAACTAGTTAATATGTGGAATTATTTTTTAACTTATGTTAAACGGTACTTTCTCACCCCTTGGTAGACTACTACTACTTTAATTGATAGCAGTCGAGTCTATATAGAGAGTTACTGAGAAGAACAGCTTGAAGAAACCCAAAAGTGCTAGGAAAACAGAAACTTTCTCAAACACCCAATGCCAAAGCACCTGCAAGTTCCCATGAAAGTCCAAGTTTAAACTGTCAATATCACCAAAACCAATGTTTTGTGATGCAAAAGTAAGTTGTTTTGTACACAAATCATGCATATTCATGGACACTCTATGAGAGGTTGCTCCTAGGATCTGACTTTGGCCTGGTCAGGGGTGTGAGCATGGGTGCCGTCGAAAAAGTTTTACCTAGTATAGGAGGTGCGGAAAGTAGTCAGCAAAAAGAAAAGCAAGAAAGGAGCGTTGAAAAGAGAACAAATAGGACAGGACTATAAAGAGAAGAGAGAGGGAGAGAAAAGGAGAGAAAAAAAGATGGATGTAGAAGGAGAAAAAGTAGGACAGTTTGGAGTAAAGTTTTTAAAGCATAAGACATATAAGTATAACTACAGCCTAAATACCAAGGCTTATGTTTGTAAGTTAGATCATAACTGTTAAACACTTGCTAGAACCACTAAAACTTACAAAAATATTTGGGTAATTAATAGTAAAAGTAATCTGACATGATCACAAATGTATACGGTAATTGGTGGGAATATGGTGAAAGCAAAGCATCTAATTAATCTTGCAGCCACTTATGATAGACATACCGCCATCTCAGCAAATTTTGTCAAATCTAATTAATCAGTGCCAAGAAGCATGGCTGAGATCATTAAAAAAAAGAAAAAATATGCTTAGTACTCGGCTTATATTTTGCCTGGTTGCCTTTCTCTCGCCATGAATCTTATCCATGAAAACTAACAAACTGCATGCTGCTAACAGACTGTACTAAGCAACAGTAAGTGCTCCTCCTGCAGTGTCTCGCTATGCAGCTATATTTATCACAGTCAAAGGCTCTCGCAAATAACAAAGACGGGAATGCATATAAGCATTTTCTATGATGTCAAAAAAGATTGCATACATATTGATAAGCAGCACCATCCAAAAGGCAAGCCAGTGGAAGCTTCAATACTACTTTTTATACAGAGACCAAATTACATCTACATACAGAGCAAAAGCAACAACACTCAACGATTGCAAAAAAAAAAACAAAAGCAAACCACATACAAATGGTTAATAATATAGCATGTGTTGAGGAACTACAACTCCCATGATGTTTCCCAATTAGGGGTTGCCATATCAGCCTCGTGAGGGATACAGATACATTTTCCATGTTTGTCACCAGGAAATAGGCTACTCAATTATACATCCAACAAACAGCAGGACAGTAGTTTAGATGTGCTCAGGAGCCTCGCGAGAAGCTGGAGATGTACATTTTGGCTAACAAAGTTATAAACATGTGCATTCATTTAAGATATTCATGTTTGCATTCACAGACAGGAACCATGACATCATACATTCCAATAAAGAAAGCAACTGCACACCAAAAGCCAGGAATACTAATTGATGGGGCACAAAGGATGTTCCTTCATGGTAGATATCAATGAAGGGGGGGGGGAGAATGCAATCAAGGTACTACTCTATATCAAGACTGAATGCAATAAAACGTATTGATGGAAAGCAGCTGTTTTCTGAACATTGCTGATTACATTTCAGTATTTGTTAAATGAAAAGAAATGTTTTGTGAAAGCGAGCAAAGCCACATAGTCAAGTTCTCTCGCTCATGTGATAATAAAAACAATGAATTTGAGAATACCGATAATGACATCACAAAGCCTGCGGATAAAGATCATTTTGGATGCGGTATTGCCAAATGGTATACTAAATTTATTTTGCTTAAGCTTTACTACCTCAAAATTAACTGAAAGACTAAAGGAAATTCCTAAAGCACGCACTGCACTTCTGCTTTTTAGTGCGAAATAAACCTTCACATTTGTAATGCTTCCATCTGGGAGGTTCACAGGGCAGGATACAAAAAGCTTTTCCTTGCCTGTGGGAACTGAGAAGATGGGCTTTACCTGTAGACTCCAGAGAGTTCCCAGGTAGGCTAATGTCCATTACAAAAGATACCTTATTTTGCAATGCTTTAAATGCTTTTTTAGAGCATTCTGTTGAGTGCGAAGAAGAAGAGTATCTCCAAAACCTATGAGATCATGGCGCCCCCATTAATGATAATTAATGATCATATTTTATAAATTATCAGGGAAGCACACTTTTTGAAGAAGGTAGCGGCCTCTGAGGGTATAAAACTGTACAAGCAGAGGAAAATAAACAGTTGTATGACCTGTGAAAAATATTGAGGATTAGGTTAAGGGAAAGAACGGTGCGCCGTTTGTTAACGTATTGCATTGTGGCCAATCTCCTTTTAAGATACAAAGAATATTTTTATCTCTACAGGTGCAACCAATTTTTGTATGACCGGTTTTGCTTTAGTGAACCAAAGCTGATGATCTCAACCAGAAGCTTGAGGACAAAGCTGATCCTATTAACACTCAGGCTTTCAGGATTAATTTCTAATCATAGTAAGTGAGGCAATTCATCCATCACACGTTTCATGGCCATCTTCAGGGTC
This sequence comes from Spea multiplicata, assembly GCA_009364415.1. NCBI lineage: Eukaryota > Metazoa > Chordata > Amphibia > Anura > Pelobatidae > Spea > Spea multiplicata. Next base: position 17,276,588 of record VKOC01000006.1, on the reverse strand, counting down.
ACTATGCAGCGTCTTATTTTATCATACAATTTTTTTTTCATCTAATGTCATTAGTTTTCAGAAAGGCAAACAATGTGCACAAGCACCTGATATACTCTCCAGTAGCAGCTGGTCCTCCGCTGTGGCCCATCCGTACCACTCACTACTGGGCACAGCATGTAAAATAAAAATACATAGCTGTTCCTTTAATCCGGAAGATATTCGACCATATGTTATAGCGCAAAACAATGAATACTCAGATGCAGCTATCGAGTACATCCATATGAAGCACTGAACGAGGTAGAGGACTACTAAATCAGTTAAACCCCGTTGAAGCCAAAGCATTAAAGAGGATTCTAAAATTTGTACCATATTAGACAAAATATTTTTCTCACAGATGTGCTTCATCGTAAATACAAGGGAGATTTTTTGAAGTTATTGCAATTTAAATAGCTGTAGATCAATATTAGTTTTCTATCTGGAGGGGATATACAGTATGTCGGTATGCACATATGTTTGAGACAAAGTATAGCTTTCTATATAGAAACAAAATTATGCCATTAGATCAAGTTGTGAACAGTCGCTTCAGCACAAAGAGTGCTAAACATTGAAATAAAAGACTAGAACCTTATAGATATATTGCAAATCCAGAAATGATTTGTACCAATCTGAAAAATAAATTGTTGAGTAGCTGAAATAAAGATGTCCACGAGTTTAAGTTTCAAGTTTCAATTCTACACCTCTGGCTCAAATCAATACATTAATTTTTAGAGGTACTTTGCCGCAGTACAAAAAAGTTAAATATACTTTGGCATCACACACTGATGTAAAAAAAATACATACACAGTAGAAATCGTCAAGGAATGGCCAATTCCATCATCACAAAATCCCATGAAAATAAAATAAAAAACCTATTGTAAGTTTGCGAGCTGGGCTCTCTCCACCGAATGTATCGGTTTGTTTTAGTCTTTCAATTCTCGTCTTGTCATACCCCTTTAATTTATGTATTGGATTAAGCGCTGCGTAAACTGTTGGCGCTATATAAATAAAAGATAATAATATAATAATAATAAGGGCACTTATACTTGTTGATAATGTAGACCATGGATTCCAATCAGCCTTACACCATGGTCAATTAGCAAGATATTATTTGACATGGAATGTTTCCAACACATAAAATTACGTGAAGGGGTGCCTGCTTAAAATAAATACACACGTTTTTGAATGTATTCATCCTAAATTAACATCTTATGGGACTGTTAGTAAGATAAAACTCCAATTACAGGGGGCATTCTGACAATTTTAGGGTCTTTGTGACTACCTACTATCCTCTATGCCGAAATGAGAGTTCTGAACGACTATGGCTACAACTCCAAGGCCTTTCTAACTGTAGCCACAGAAGTATCTCTCTCTTCCAAGTTTTTCAATGGTTAGCCAGGAATAATAAGCAGTGCTGCCATCAGGGTTAGAACCGTTCTTAAGATGTGGGCTTTTACTTCACCACTGGGAGCTTTGTGGTTCGTTAAAAGAGTTGCAGCTGCCCAAACTCAACCTTTATTAAAAGAGAGTTTTATTATAGTTTTCGTTTATGGCCAGTGTTTCACATCACAGACTCTGATTTCATGCTTTGTTACTAGGGGGACAGGAAAAAGAAGCAGGGCACATCTTTCTGAAGCAATATTTTAGCTCCCATGCCACCTCTAATCTAAAATCTAATGCCCCAATCATGTAGTAAGCGTGAAAAACAGAACAGGCCCACAATGCTTGGTTGTAAGACTTCACTGTTTTTGTTCCACCCAGGCCATTCTGCTAACCACACGTTTGTTTTGGGCTACAAGGTTCATTTTATATTTTTCTTAACTGTAAGATTACATAATAACAAAACAGCATACGTTTTTAGTTTTCTATGGCCAAATATATATATATATCCCACACAGCTCTGGCTATGGTTTGCGACAGACTTCCAAGGGCTCTAATGAGGCTGCCCCTGTGTACATGCGTAGAAAGCATTCCCAATGATTAAGATGGAAGCATTTTCCTGCTTCTCATTTATCTGTGAGGGGGTTATGCTACAGCATTTTCAGCAGCTATCAAAATAGAAGTAATAAAACTAAAGTAAAACTAGTTTTAGTAAACTAACAGAAACTTTAGGGCTGTAGATTGCAGTGTTAAAGAAAACCTAACCCTGCATTTACTTAGAAAAGTATTTAAATTTAGCAGACTTGATGGAACAGTGCATTTAAAGTGAACCGGATGCCTAGTTAACACCAAAGACAAACAAGTCAACATATCCATTCTAGAGAGCTTTGTTGGTTTGCAGCCAGAAAGTCATCGCCTTTCTTACTAGTATGTCAGTCTAATCCCAGCACTAATTAAGATTTAAATAAATGTAACTCGCGGTTATGTTTAAAATGGAGACATCATATACACAATGTAGGACAAACATGTAATGTATACATTTTTTGTGTTAAGTTAAGGGAAGCATACATTTGCTGTGATGGGAGGGCTGCATTAACATACTCTGCATGTACCTAAAGATGCATTAAAAGTAGCTAGGGGCAAATGCATAGAGGGAATGGCATACGAGGCTGGTGCGTCCATTTAACTCTTGCTGGGCTACGCTCTAGAACGCATTAAAATACTGCATGCTGTCAGTTTGCCTTTTGTATCTAAATCTGCCTTTCCACAACACACCACTTTATTACAGAGAGCAGAAGGAGTTAAGGAGCCTTTAACAAATGTGACCATGTGTGCTGAGAGATCTGATAATCTATATTTACCCAGCAGTTATATGTGAGGAAAGCAAAAGCTCCAGGAAAAAAAAAAAAAAAAAAAAAAAAAAATCACACACGCTGGCACAGTATATGCTCAAGGACAGAGCCTTCCTAACGTCATATAGCATGACATGCATATTAATTATTCCCAAGGCTATAAAGTAACAGATGGGTTTATGCAGTGCACAACAAGCAAGAGATGGCGTAACGGCTAAAAAGCCATGAACTGAACAAGATGTTTGAGGGTACCTTCTAATAGGCAGATCAATCAAAGTAAATAATGCTCACATACAGACATGTTACTAATCAGTCTATTAAGAGACAGCCTAAGTTGCGGCACGTGCTGCAGCAGATTAGATGGAACAGAGGACCAAGCATCTACAATATGAATATCATAGGATATGGTAATGGGGATTCTAATAGGTTCCTACATTCATGGTAATTTTACCCAATTCACCGGTATATTCATGTATGCTGAAATCCCTAGACTAGCCTTAAACGGCAACTATCAGAAAATGCAACTTTATATACTGCAGATAACCTGAACATATATCATGTTACAGCTGAACTGTCAAATCCGAGATAAAATCCTAACTAAATCCTGCACTGAAAACCATCCATCACGTTAATTTCAGGATATTTCTCAGCCTGACATCTAAGATGATTTTCCTTCAATACACAGGCAGCCTTCCAAGGAGAGAGAAAGAACAGCGGGGCAAGTACTGTTCATACATACCACAGAACTCAGTTCTGCTTGTGTGTACCATAAAACTACCACAGTAAAATTATCCATAAAAAACAATCACATGGAAAAGGTAGGCATTTCATTTAGGGCATACCTTTGATACTTCCCAAAATAAGCTCCACAGCATTCTTCATACCTAGCCATGAGCCAGGGCATAGGTGGGAAGATGGGACATGGTCTTATGCTGCTCCCCTACCTGGAGAGCTGTAGAAGCAAGGCTTAACCCAGGGACTCCTAACCATACCCAAAGAGTCCCCAGGTATGCCCTAGTGTTCAGGCAGTTGCCTCAAATTACCTTTTACACAGCTCATTAAAACAATTAGCACAGATAGGGGCAGTTCCAATAAACATGCCCTAAAACAACTGCAGAAAGCTGTGTAAACAGGAACACTTAAAATGGAAAAAAAAAAAAAGTATAAAACAATACACCATGGAACAAAATGGTGAAATTCTTAAGTAGACGTCTTACGCAACAACAGTGCACCTTGTTTTCTCTGGATCAGGAAACAAAATACACCACTGAATTACTATTAATATAAGACAGCGGTATGTGTTTTCGTATTGCTAATGACATGACTGAGTCACAGTCCAGCATGCCATCTGGATGAGGAAGGAACACTAAATTGTCTGCTACATCCTCTGGGAAACATTTCCTGAGGGAAAGTAGTACTGCATCCACACTGGTATCATGTTATATGACCAGGATGACCCTTCCACTAACCGTGTACTATTCAGAGTAACGCATGTGCTCTTTTCAGATATCGGCTATTAACCATTACAGTACTAGTGAAGCGAGAAGCCCAATAAATGCATCCAAATATATATATATATATATACTCAACATAATCAGCACCACTTCGTCATATTCATGAAGAAAGATAGTGGTAGTAGTGTGCATGGCTTGTGTGCATGCCAGGGCAATGCCCGTCAAACAGTGCCACGGCATAAACAAACAGCTTTAATAGTGCACAAACACGCAAGACAAATTATGCTAACACTATGTATATATATTTTAAAGTCGCCGTCTCTACACAATGGATCCACCTTACAAAACAAGCAGTACATGCAATATCATTATGGAGACTTTAGTTGAAGGGGACTCCTTGGCCCAACATAGAAAAGGCTGTAGAGTCACATTAGGTTATCGGACATTAGCTGCCTTGTCTCCAAATTAATCGTCTGAAGAGGTAACCTTTGAAGCCCTGAAAGCTTTCTCTATGTTGGCCCAATAAAAAGGTATAATTTTCAAGTAAGGCTCTTCCTTAGCTGCGATGACAGGCCATAAGTTGATGGAAAACCTATCCATCACTTATGTATTTTGTAGCATTACAAGCTAACAAAATTGAGAAGACTTCAATAGGATGGGGAAGACTGACTGTTTAATTCCCTCCTCGCATCCTAGTTTCTAAAACTCAGTGGGGAGAGAGTGTTTTATTTATTTTTTTCATTTTACATGTAGTGATATGGGATATAAAGGGTTCAATTATCATTGTAAAAGGTGACACTTGGCACAAAAAAAAGATCAAACCTATAATAAAAAAAAAAACAAAAAAAAACTGTTCTTTCCGACTGAAATACAAAATTTAAAAAGGTTACACGGGCCACAAAATCATTTCAAGCTCTCATTTAAATGTATCCACTGTGTGATTCATTTCACAGCTAATGAAGCATAAATTAATATTTATGTGGAATATTTCTGAATAAAAAAAAAACATTTTACATAAATTAAAAGGAGGAAAAACCATCAAATCCTGAAAGAAGCATGAATTTCAAACAACCCCTAGGAAATCTAATCATAACAAAGAACTTGTCCACCAAATATTTCTATATACTATGCTACATCCAAAACAACAAATATTTTAACCAGCAAATTTCACTCAGAATAAGAACAAATCTATCATTTGTTTTTTTTTTTTAGAAAACGAAATGGAGAAACATCAGCATAGAAATAAGCCTCAAATATGCAAGTTCAACTTGCTTCACAATGGCAAGAGCTTCACATCTTGGCAAGTCTCCCTTCTACTAGAACCTTATAACCTCTTCCAAGCGAGAGTCAGTCCACCGACTTTATGGAAAATTATATTCACGCAAGACATTTTAAAGGGGTATAAAGGAATGTAATCTTGGGGTATGAATTATGATTAGTTTAATAACGGGGTAACATCCCGCTACTTTTCAAATATTCTCTTTTTAATTTAAACTATTCAATACAACCAACGTTAATGGACAATAAGGTTCCCACACTTTCAATAGACCCTTGAAAATAACTGCTAGAGACAACACTAAGATGACTCTTGTGGGTTCATCTTAACCAATACACAAGGAACATTTAGGTTGTGCATTTAGTTCAGTAACATTTGGTAGACTTAGCTTATGGTACAGACTATCCCCAACTTTTGATAAAATATTTAACAATGGCATCATAGCATTTACAGATATATTTAAAACTAATTTCATCGCATGTATTATTCATTCATAGGTATATCTACTTTATGACTAGAATTCAAATCTAGTACCATTCAGTTGTGCAAAATCGAAAAATATAAAAAAAAATCAATGCACAGAACAGTCTGTGTATATTCTCTTAAAAAAAAAATTAAGTACTTTTTTCTTGCAAAATAAAAACCATCACATAACTTTTTATATAGATAAGTTGACTCCTCTCTCTGAGATACATATTAAACCTGAAAACCTTAATGAGCCAATTGAAATTCAATGTTTTCAGAGAGACCCTTAATGAATGAAACCATGATGACATGCAACAGTCATACTTTATATTACATATTATGTATACAACAGTATACATATACCATAACAGTGGTTAGTACTTGAAATATTCCCCATATATACATAATTTAGATTATAGTTATAAAGACTATGGAATTCTCCATGAGTCATCATTCCTGGCATTTGAAGATAGTTAAAGTGTAGGTTAGCATCACATTCTTCAAATTCAGGTCTCCTGTGACATATTCTGCTATATTTCCGCCAAAAGTGTAATGCTGAATTTAGTAAGTTACAGATAAAACAAAAAATCTTAAAAATCTACCACTGGTGAAAATATTCTAGAGGCATTAGTAACAGGAACAGGGAGGTGGTTCTGCCACTACAGATCTCTGGTCAGATCCCACCTAGGGTATTGTATGCAGTTCTGGAAACCCATCTCCAGAATATGATTGACATTGTGGACTGAGCTCAGAGCAGGGCTACAAATTATAAGGAAAGACTGAAAGAGCATGTTTAGAATGGAGGAAAACAAAGAAAGAGGGGATGTGATAGAAACATTTAAATATGTTTTTCTCTACTGAGAGAGTGGTATGTAAATGGTACAGCCTTCCAGCAAGAACGTTAGAGGCTACTACAGTGAGGGAATTTAAAATATGTTTTGGGATAGATTCATGCTTAAAACAGGACCAAGGGCTGCCCCATGTAGGTCCTAAAGAGGATATTGTACTATAAACTGCAATTGCCCATTAAGTTTAAAGCCAATGGTAAAGACTGTCTCTACCATCCTTAATCGAGTAAAACTACCGATCACTTGTGGTTAAGTTGGGTATATTAGGTTATTAAACTGTAAAAAAATATGGATTTGGCACATTTGTAGACTTCAGTAAGTAATTAACTAGATTAGAGAGTGAAAATATTTGCACACCTAACAGCAACAAGGTGGAGAAGGTAAAACAGGAGTGGTTGTTATGATCACAAAGGGCAGAACAGTCAAAGTTATATTTCTACCGAGGAAGTCAACAGTTATTAAATGAAAAAGGTTGTTCAAGTAGTAGAAAGCATGCAACTGTCTAATGTCGAATACTAAAAAAGTGCAATAAGACCGACTGGGCAAAACATCTATTTCATAGTAGGTAGTGCAAGGTAATTTTGTAGGATTGGATTTCAGTTTTTATACAGAATGCACGCTCTTCTATTGCAGCATACCCATTCAATAAAAGCATCCACATTAAATAAAAAGAGTTCTAAGTATAATATTAAACATAATTCCCCGCCTTAACCAAAGTAGGGCTGTTACACTGATCCTAAGACAGCAAGGACTGCTTTTTGGGAATTACTTTTAGAACAACCTATTATTACTTGACTTATCTGTCACTGTAACAAGATTTTGACAACATCTTGCATATGGGCAGTAACACCCCCTTTTAAATCAGTAAAGGAGCAGCCAATCACATTTATTCTAGAAAAACACTAGCGTTCACCTCTACAAGTGATTGGCTGAGTTCTACTGAGCATGTCCAAAAAGCATACTGTGGTATGCTCCTTTCCTTTCAGTAGAGGTTCCAGGGGAGGAGTTAAATGCGACAGAAGTCTCATGTTCTACCACCAATAACTAAAGAATTTCTGCACCGACATGCATGCACTAAAACCAACAAATATTTGGACAGTTCGGGTTTTTCTTTTTTATACCATAATGCAGCTTGAGAATTTCACAGACGTCATGTGTAACCTGTATATTTACATTTCTAGCCTACCATTTAACACAGTCATGTTATAGACAGGCAACGACATGCAAGCAGTGAAAGGTCAGCTATGTAAAACTATGCACAGGATCGGCATATGAGAATTGTCAAGCCACCGCTTACACACAGGCGATTGTCAATATTGAGATTTTGAAGTCTAAAAATATAGTAAGCTACACATATTTGGACATCATTACTCAATAACTCAATTACTGAAATTACCCGGACCTTGTAGTTTTTGTATCGTTGGGGGAACTATAAGTGGAACTGTTACATACTCAATAACATACCATCCAACATTTTAAATGGCAAAATAGGGCCACTTGTTTTAGTGGTTAGAGAAGGACTTTAACCTTGTGACCTCCTGCCATAACAAAGCTTTCAGAAAACATTTACAAAATACAGGACACAATTTAAAGGGAAAGATATGCTTTTCACATAACCTTTTTTAAAATAAAACTGCCAATAGCTTGTGTTTTTGTTTGTCACTCTTAATTATTTTTGACATATTTTGGTTAAAAATGTAGCTTGTGGGAAATTAGATACTTTACTCTGATCAGCAGCTGTTGAGATATAAGGTATTTTAGGTAGGATAAGTATATCCCCTAGCAGTAGATAACAGACTGCTCCTATAAATGGAGAGCTTTGTTTCAAACAGGTGGCAACAATGAGAAAGTCCAGTACCACTGACAGAAACATAACAGCATGGTCCACAAGTTGCAAAAAAAAAAAAGGAAAATGAAATTATATAACACGGATATTCAACGCAAAGCCACATCTGTCACAGCACCGTTTGTGCTGTGACATTTTCATCTACCTTAAACAAAAGTTAAAGTCCAATCAAAGGACAAAAAGGACCACTGACTTTTGATAAAAGTCCTCAAGTGGGACTGAAACTTTGATGTCTGCAGTTTTGCATTAACACTTGAAAGCATCCCTTTTTGAAGTCCCCAGAGTGCTCCTTTTTTTGTCATTTGTATGAAGAGCCAAGCTAGCACCGAGGCAAGGTAACCCCTTTGTGTCCTACTCTTAATTTCAACCATTCTTTCTCCAGACAATAACCTCCGACATACGCCCAGGTGCATGTGTGCAATCATACAGAAACACACACTGTGTGTGTGTGTGTGTGTAAATACCCCCCCAAAAAAAAAAAATCCCCATCCCATCTAAAATAGGCCTTACTATTTTTGCTAATGCCTTAAAACATTACAAAAAAAAAGGGGTGAAGGAAAAGGAGGTAAATCTGTTTGGGTTGTTGGCTGGTTAAAATATACCTCTCTAAAAATTCTCACTTACCACCACCACAGGCCCCAATCACTTCACAAAAGGTTTTGAAAAACAGAGAGCAAAATCTCCATGTTTTAGGGAGCAACACACAATAAGCTCAATAGGGTGTATTCACTAAAGTGAGAATTGGCAGGAGAGTTGTGCTTCAGCTTCTTGGCTTCACGACACATTATGAAGAGCTGACCCTAATAAGAAAGATGAGTTTGGCTGGACCTGTATATTGCAACGGTTAATCCGATTTCTCCAGCCTCCTTACACATTGAATTATATTATACTGGGTCACCTCAACTGTGCTTGCCAGAGAAAATTGCCAGTGCATATTAGTCCTTCATAATAGATTAGTGAAGGGAGGGATTTGAAACCACAACTCTCCTGGCAATTCTCCCATTAGTCAATAACCCCAACATAGTCACATATCAGATAATGCACCTAGAACATATAAATGTGATATTTAGCCACAACCATGCCAAAAACAAGCGATAACAGACATTGCACATGACCAGATATGAATGCCCCCAGACGGTGTTAAGAAGAGATGCCAATCCTATCAATGATGCACTTAGCCATAACCACCAAAATTAAAAGATCATTTTATATTAGAAAACCTTTTCCTAGACACTGTGAGCATTTGGGCATTGGTGAAAATATAAAAAATTGAAGTGTAGACTTGTATTTCATTGATATAGTTTCATAACAGGCTTCTCAGAAGTATCCGTTTTGAAGCAGAGATTGTATCTTAGCAAGAAATTGTGACTCAGTGTGTATCAAAGCACATGATAAAATTGTGTTATCACTTAGGAATCTATCCATTGCAGTTGTAGCTCCTGCTTTTTTTTTTTTTTTTTTTTTTTACATTTTCGAAGAAGAAAAATGTATTAAAACAAATGAAGGAATTTTAATTCAATCGGCTTGGCTAATTTGCAGATTCCTGTACAATTGTTACTTTAATTGCCACATTACACTACTAGAAAAATGGTTCCATGGCAAGTAGCACTTAAACTAGTTTATAGCCTGCTTTCTTGTGACAAATCTTAGAGGTTACATTTGGGACAAAGTTTCTATCCCCAGATATCTTTGCCTCACCAGTTATTTCACAGGAACCTTTTCTATTATTTGTCTTGTGGCAGTCTATTAAGAAGCCGTGGCTTCTATGACTGAGCGCCGGCATGACATGACCTTCTGGTGCTCAGTTATAGGAGCCCCAGCGGAAGTGCCAGGCAGCAGCATAGGTGGTCTACATGCATTGTGAAGATGTCCACTGGCTGCCCCTACTAGACACCAGTAAGTCTTGGGATGTATTGGTAGGTCTGGGGGGGACTAGAGTGGCATATCTGGGGGGCAGAGTGGAATATCAGGCAGTATAAGGCATATCTATAAGCAAGGCGCATTTTGAATTTAGGGGGACCTTAAAAGGGCTGTTGGTTTTCCAAGTTTCTGTTTGTATATAACATATGCTGACTGACTGTATAATACCAAAAATGTTACAATACATGTATTCCTGTTCATTAAGTAGCATACTGTTTTAACATTCCACTAATGTGTATTTTTTCTTTAAAATAGCACCAAACTACAAAGGTGCGACCTATAATCGGGCCAATAGGGCATGTAGCAAGCAACAGCATTTTGGGGCATAAAGGTTCCAGTATACATGCATTAGTGGTATGTGAGAATAAAGATGTGGATATATGTGTGGCTATTTTATTTATTAAGCACTGACTGATGTACTTTACATTTTACAATATATCAAAGGGGGGTGATAAATCATGTCTTATAGTGGCCATTTCTACATTTTGCTTGGGGTAAAATAGGTATGAACAGATTTGCTGTTCTCTGTTCAGTGTTGATCAAGTTTTTCTACAGAACTATCCACCTGTTTGCAAGCAGTAGTGGGCATATGAACTATAAGAATAATGTCAGACATCATGTATTTGCACAAAGATGAAGAACGGCATACTAAGTGGTATGAAGGATAAACTGTTTAAATTATAGGATCTACAGCTGGCAGCATGCACATTTCAACCAGTGCACAACCTGCTGCAGAATTAGATATCATTACTGCAACATAACTCATACAAAAGTGGAAGAAAATGCTCTTGCAAAATAAAAATCAGCATTTCCAAAGATGATCTATGATCCCAAGTGCATTAAACTATGTGTCCAAAAAAATGTTCTAAGCTTTATTATTTCAACATAGTAAAACTAAAACAGCACATTGCCTTGTTGATTTGACAGTAAAAGTGGACAAAGTGACAACAAATGAACAAATTTACATATATGAAGCTTCTAAGCAAATTTGTTCATTAGTGAAGCAAACAATCAATGTAACCGGCCTTGCCAACTATGTCATCACTTCCAATCAAACTGCTCAGGGCAGTGGGAAATGTTCACAAGCAAGTCAAAAGACAAAACCTGAAAGAGCATTCCATGGGATGGAAACGGGGCAGATATTTTTTCAAAAAGGGAAAAAGAAGAAAAAAAAAAAAGGTTAAGTCAAGCCTTCACGGTAAGGAGCATCTACACAACAAAGAACAGCATGACTGATTATTTCTGCTTGTGAAATAAAACACAATGAGTTTTTGTTAGCAAAACCTTAAAGTGAAACTTTACAGACTGCGTAGAATACAAACAAAAACACAAACAACCCATACCACATGCTGTTACAGACAAAGTGAGATGTAATGCGACTTAAGGCTGTCATTGTGATTCCCACAGCCAAAGAATTGTGATTTGTCCTAGGTACGAGTGAATTAAGGAATTCTTTTTCTGTGAACTTTTGAACCCCTTATGCCAATATTTCAGAATATTCTCTATAACAAATAAAGGCCACAGTTGGCCTCATTGAATACCTACTCACTCCATCATATGGACTTCCTAAACCATGCACCACACATAATACTACCGATGGACCAAGTAAGGTTTAAGATCTTGAATCTCATCTGCCATGCATTTTTAAGTACTGTAAACGGAAGTGGGACCCTGGCAGAACCTTAAAGGCATTTACCTACAGAAATATGTCCTATATTAGTTTACAGAGGACAGATGTATTCACTATAGCTTTACATCTAGCAAATGGCCTACAACTGGGGGCAGGCTGGGATGAAAATAGACATTCTTAGACATACACATTACAAAGGGCCAACTCTGGCACGTTTCATAATGTACGCAAATTGGAGACAACTTGGATAGAACTTGGCATTAACCTTGACTAGATGGAGAAATTCACAACAGTTGGCAACCAGCAAAGAAAGGTTGACTCTTTCATGAATAGATTCCCCAACATAGAGGAATCCAATTTTTATAAGTTATGGCATTTCATACAGTTGGTATTAAATTAACAAATAATATATGAATGTTATTTCTGAAATTATTGCTGTGAGTTAGTGTGAGAGAATTGAAAAGAAAGGCAGTAACCTACAGCAGTGTTAAGTTATTAAAACTGCTACAGTGATTTATGTTCAGAATTACCACCAAGCAAAAGATAACCATGAACATTTGTCATTGTGTTTTGTTTTTACAGTAAGATTTTCTCATTATCATTGAAACATTTTTAACACCATAACACTTGCCGCTGAACCAGCCAAGACCATACAGTGCACTAATAAGAACACTTGAGACTTCATCATTGGGAACATAAATACAATCCTATACCCATCACAAATGCCTTTGAACAGGGCTTTCAACAACTTCAGCACCAGTCTAGATGATGCAGGTTTCAAGAACTCCTCCTTATAAATAGAGGATAATAATGAAAGCTCAGAGTGCAGATTTGATTCAGTATTATTGACCAGCACTGCTAATTGCCCAGATCGTTATAATTTACTACCCTTTATTAATATACTGGCAACAACATCTTGATTTTAAGCAAGGCCCTCTTTACGCTTGGTTTGTGTAAGCTCAAATTGTTTTGCGCTACTGGTTACATTCTATATAACCCATTGTACAGCGTTGCAGAATATGAAAGTGCTATATAAGTCAATAAGAATTGTAAAAATCAGCAACATAAGGCAGCAGGCCCTTAACTACATTAATTCCAGCATTGCTATTGATACAGTTTAGACCACAGGTTGGGTACGCAGCTAAACACACTACTTTATGAATGGCATACCTTTTTATCTAAAGTCATTTAAAAATTCAAGACGTATTTAAAAGCCGACTTGGATAAAAAAAGCATAATTGCAAAAAGTTGTTTGGTTGATTCCGCCATAACCTATTATGCAGGCCTGTTATTAAATTCCAAGTCAATATTTACTATACAATTGTATTTACTTGTCAAAACAATAATGTGACTATTTACAGTCAAGTCTGTATTGTTAATACATTATATATATATAAAATATATTTACACTAATTCTCTCCCACAATAAGCCTCAATGGACCATGTCCAACTTGAATTAGCTGAGGGTCAGTTACCTACTACCTGTGACAGGTCTGAACCTTTATATGTATCGTGTGGGGGGGGGTCTTTAAGCGTTTATTTAATGAGAGCCCCTTGAGATTCATTTCATTTACAATAGCTATTATGGGATATTTGAGAAAATAAAGATGTGTCTGTCCGTACTGTATTTCTTTCTGAGGCTTGTGTCAGGACACATACCCCTCCCCCCCCCCAGTAATGGTTTGTGCTGGTGGTTGGAGAGCTACTCAGTGGGCGACGGCAGTCCGCTAGAGACCCCCGTTGTACGCGCGCACCGAGCGGCACGGCACCTGATAGGAGCAGCGTAAACAATACATGACATAATGCTTTCTTACCTTGCTAACCACGTTCTCCACGAGCCCAGGGCCGATTTGGAAGACTTTCTCGCGGCACGTGCAGATGTTATTGTGCGCATCAGTGATGGCATCGAGCGTGGCTGTGGTGGGAAGCTGGGGTGCTTGCGTCGTAGAGAGGACGCTGGTGGCCACTGTGTCATTCCCAGCCGGGAGTTGCATCCAGTGGCCGTCCTCTACCCCGCTGTCGTTACACGTTATATTGGGCATCTCCAAGAAGAAGAAGTCCGAGAGGCTGCTGAAAGCGAGAAACAACATGGGGATCCAGGTGAGCAGCACCAGGCGGATTTGGTACTTGCCCAGCCCTCCTAGGAAGGACAGCACTGAACCGTCATAGTCCAATAGCAGGGGGCTGTACCGAGGGTCCGGTTGGGGTGGTGAGGCACGGGCGGGAGACGGCTCGTTGGTGGCACGGAGCACAGAGCTGGAAGCTGGTAACACAGATCCATTCTCCTCAGCCTCGGGCTGCCTCTCCCAGCCGGATTCAAGATCTCTGTCTATGGACATGCTGCCTAATTACCGGCACATGGACCGGCAGCGGCCGGCAGCATGTAACAAATCGCGGATTAAAAAAAAAAGCACAGTTATCCAATGGATATGCACCGTATCACAATCCGTCTATTCGCACTGAAATCACAGCGGAACTGCCAGGCAGCGCGCTAGCAAACAGTTAAATAACCTCGCTAGCCACTTGTTTCGTCACAATCACCTTCGTCACAATGGTCCCAGACGCCAATCACAGCTGGCAGTGCCCGCGTCCTACGTAACAAAGGGTTAAATGAAACCTTCGCTAACGTTCTATTCGATCACCGTTACCATGAACGGTGGGCGATCGTCAAGAACGGCAATAAATGCGAAAGCCGGTGTTAAACACAACACCTCCACCCTACTGTGTAAACCGGGGTGTCCTATGCAGCAGCTGCCCCTCCTGCACAATGCCAAGGAAATGTACGAGGTGGGGGTGCCAATCCTGCTAAGGGTACAAACCCACCTCTGCACCTCCGATCTAAACGCATCCGAGACCCATCTGACACACACACCGCCGCGGGCTCTGGATCGGGCAGAAAATGTTGCGTCTTTTTTTTGTTTTTGTTCTCCCTCCGATCCCTGTGAAGAGACAGCTGCGGATCACCGACACCCGGTCAGATCCACAACACGGGGCTGCCGCTTTGTTCAAATGCTCCACGGTTCCTGCACAACCTTGGATCCCTCCTGTGAATCCGATCCCCCGATCACGTCCTCAGAGGCCAGATCGGTACACGGCAGCAGTAATTCCAATTCAGAACAGCCCGGAGAGAAACGGTAGGATCCAGCCGGTCGGGTCAGCGGCTGTCAGCCTCTGCACCGCATGACATTTCTTTCCCACTCTCCCTCTCTCTCTTTTTTCCCTTTCCATTCTTAATCTACGCCCCCGGAAGTATTGCTGGATTCACAAAAGCCAACCTGCAAAGCCAGCCCCGTGTATCGCCCTCCCATAGGAGGAGATCAGGTATCACCAACCCTGGGAGAGGGAGGCTGACAAATCTCATAACGATCACCTGCACCACCCCACTTAGTTATTTGCCTCGCAGAACGAGCCAACGTTCACATTAATCAAGAAACAAAAAAACACGTTTTCTGTATCAGTAATACAATTATGTACTCGGGGTCTGTTCACTAAAGTGAGAGTTTTACGGACTGACCTAGATCTGTACCTGAACCATGCATAATTAATTAAATGGACTAGGAGTCTTCTCCTAGCAATGTAACCATGCATTATAGGGGGACACTGTAGACATTTTCACAGCAGAAGCTCACTAGGATTGGATCTTCATAACCTATAGTATGTGAGGGCACTCTCATGTCAACACTCCCATTAGCGAATAGACCCAATTGTAATTCCTGGTTATACTTGATGCATATGCTTAGAATTAATGAGGTCGAACAACAAAATGTATAACGGATGTTTTATTGTACTATATTTTTTATTAACAGTACGAGGATATCGGCAAAGCAGCTTCCACTCGCTCACGCAGTGTACAGCCAGAGACCGGATATATCCTGCCGCGGGGTACGTGCATAAAAACATAGCATGCGGCCGAGGATATCCATCAGGCGGCCGCTGGCCTTAAAGCGCCAGAGCCGCCTTGTGATTGTCAGTCCGGCCTTGATCATTTGTGTCGCCCTTGATGTCGCATTAACAATCACTGAATACGATATGTTAATAAAACGCTGAATTGCAGAAAGGAATGAACTGGGAAAAAAATTGGGAAAAAAAATTCAAAATAAATAAATGTTCTGACTACCCCTAAATCACCTTGTTGTCTCCACCTCTTTGGCGACGGGGGGCCCGTGAGGCATTTCCTCCACTATTTGAATGTGTATCACATCCATTTTTATCATCTTGCTCTGTTGATTTGAGCGAAGGGCGTAGAGGGAGCTCCTACCTTCCACAAAGATGTTTACAGTTTAAATTCCAAATGGCGGCTTAATTATATCTGGTATGTACCAAACTTCAGACACAAGCTCCATTTTTGCCAGCCTACTTGTAGCACAGTAATTTAACCCTTTAAAGACCGGGACGTACCTGGTACTTCCGGGTCACGGGTCACCGGCAGACCGGGACGTACCAGGTACGTCACTGCCTTTACGCGATCCAGCGTCGCTTTGAACGCTGGGATCGCGAGGGGCGGCTGCTACTGACCGCTGGGTGTTCCCAGCGATCAGTAGCAGCCACCCCCCCTCAATTCCGTGCACGTGATCGCTTTGCAGCGAATCACGATCACGAAATTTAAATATTTAAAAAAATACTGCGGTCTTCAAGTGAAGACGCAGTATACAATCGCCGGTCCGGAAGGGGTTAAAGTCACTTTATTATGACTAATCCAAAGTGATGTATTTCACATGTGGGAAAACTTGGATAATTCTACTGAATAAACTACTTATAGATTTAACATGGTTAGTAAAATTAGCCATGTGTGTACAAGAGAGAGAAAATTTCAATAGGATTTCACCGAAACACCATATAGGAATTTAAGTTTGGTGAAAATTGAATGAACCAATACATTTTGTTAATCTTCGTTTAATAAACTAAAATGAGTTAAAAAAAACCAGCGGCAATTATCCTCCTAAAACAAGGGTTTTAGAAAAATGACTATTGTGAGTCTCGCTCGATAGTGATGTGAAACTTCAGCGCAATCTTATTCTTGTCTGGGCAACGGTCAAAAGGTTATTCAAGGTTACAGCGAAAACAGGCCGTGTCTGTTTCTACAGGGTTTTCAGGGTACGAAGGAAGCAGAGTTAAAACGTCGTTGGTTTTAAAAGCAATCAGAGAGCAGTCACAGCTGTCAAAAGCTGATAATGAACAAGCATGGGCAGTGCGGATGATAATGCATGCTGTGTCACACACATGATCACGGAACAGTCATACAGAGATAAAACATTTCACTTGCTGTCATATATATAAAGACAAAGCAAGCAACTGCACACCAACTGGACATCTGGGCAAAGGCGGAGATAAGTTTTTATTTTAACATCCCCTCCAGCGCTCTTTATCTTAACCAGTTTAGTGCTATCTAAAATCATTGAGTACAGTTGTGTCAGAAGAGCAACTGGCCTTTCTTACCCCTGCCCATGGAGAATGCATGCTGACGCATCATATAATGGTACATGTATGAATACCATAGATACACATGACATGTTTTTTATTTAGTACATTAGTCTTTTTTTCTGGCAAGATGGAAAGCCACACTTAGTTTTCATTTTCCAATCCCACCTTAATTAAGCCTAGCTAAAGAACCACCCTGTCCATCAACTGAATACGCATTTAGATTGTAAGCTTGCGTCCTCTTCACCTAATGTGTCGCGTTGTCTTAGGCTGTGAATTCTAGTTTTGTCATACCGTTTCAATGTATGTGTTGTATGATCCGCTGCAAAAATCGTTGGCTCTATAGAAATGAACAATAATAATAGTTTTGCCTGGACACCTACATTCTTCACTGCGTGTAACTTGATGCAAAAGTTCATTAATTAATTAGAGATGGAAAATGAGGTTTCTTCTGTGTCTTTTTCTTGTCCGCTGCCTGCTTCTGTTGGGACTCCATACTTAAATACTTAAATGCTAGTACAAAAATAAAAGGGCACTATGTTTATACACTAGTATCGATGGGTTACGTACTTACATTACAGCAGGTTCCAGCTTTGAGAATTAGTATTTATATGGGAATAGTGCTATACCTGTATTTATATTTATTTACATTATTTTCTATTTATTTATAGATTCATTGACTTGAGCATTTATTTATTGATAGGTGTTCTTGTGTTGTTTCACACCGATGCTGCTTCTATATGAATTTTGATACTGAATAAATGTATGAATTTACCTATATTTATGTTTCTGCAACTGCTGAATTGGGATCTACTTTAAAAAGAGGCTATAATGCCCCTTTA
The DNA here is from genome assembly GCA_009364415.1 of Spea multiplicata. Lineage (NCBI taxonomy): Eukaryota > Metazoa > Chordata > Amphibia > Anura > Pelobatidae > Spea > Spea multiplicata. Next base: position 17,258,139 of record VKOC01000006.1, on the reverse strand, counting down.
TTTGTGTTTCAGGTTTACATAGCTCCCAGCACCCATATAAATAATTTTTTGTAGGAAACTGTAGGGTTGAGTATTAAAGCGGTGATTTTATGGGCTGGGTGTCTTAATTATAATATGAATATAAGTAAACACTTGTATGTATTTGTCTGCCAAAAGTACACCACAGTTAAAATACATTGATCACTTAGTGGTATCTCCAGTTACTCTGTTTAATTTACTTTTTTGGTCTCACTAGCTGTAATGTTCTTCGTTATTGTTTTCTCCTTTTTTCCTTTTTACTTGATCCTCACAACAGCCTCGCTGAAATTAGAAACACTGTGTTCCCCAACCACTAAGATCTTTGGGTCACTTACTTCTGGATGTGTCTTTGGCTACAATCAAACCATTCATGTCTGAGCATGCCCATACCTTCTATCGTGCTTCTCCTCAATCTCCTTAATAGAGTGTAAGCTCAGAAGAACATGGTTTCTTCTACTTCTGTACCAGTATGTTTTACGTGTGTTCGTGTTGTTAAATTTAATTGTACTCTTCCCTCGTTGCAATAGCACTACAGAGTCTGCTGGCAATTTATAAATCAAATGTAATAGTGAAATCAATGGGACTAGCTGGCATTCTACTGAGCCATTACCAGTGAAGGTAGAAACATACTTAAAACATTTTTATTGCATTATAAAATAATACACATTTAATAATTATAAAAATGTTTCACAAGAATTGGTTGATGGAATGCAGCCATCGACGTTCGTGCATCCAATTGTTATTCTGCTACCAAAAATGAATCTGAATCATGAATATGCCTATTCAGAAAAGAAAAAAAAAACATATACAGTAAACTCCTATTATTAATTGTTATACAGCAGGAAGCTAAAGCAGAAAGTAACATGGTGAGAGAATATGTATAGTCACTAGATGACTGTACGACTTTCTGTCTACGTAGCAGGGAATGACTCTTACCTGCCTGAAGGGATCTTAGAAACTGACCTCGTAAGGTGCGGCTCTTTCCTTGTATTAGTAATGAGAAACACTTTTTTTTTTCTTTTAAAAAATGCTTGGTAGTCACAGTTTTCTTTAGGAGCTTTCTTCTTGTATGACAGAAATTTCCAAAAACTAAATATATTTTTTGGATTCCTATACTCAATGGTTCAGGTTATACTATGAGATCCCATAAATTCCCTACTACATAGTAATTGGGTAACGCAGATGGCTTCATAGAGGCTCTCCAGGATTTATCCAGACACTCCAAAGCTCCCCTTCTCCAGGTCGCCACCGGAAAACTCAGCATTGTGACACGCCACACTCCCCTTCCCCCTTAAACAGTGGTGTGTCCTGCATCATGAGCGAGACCGCCAATTCACACAAACGTTCACAGGCACACTTCACAATCTTGTGGAAATCCTTCCCAGAAGAGTAGAAGCTGTTGTAATGTTGGGCCAGTATGTGTGCCCATGGTGTTGGAATGGAATGTCCATCAATAGTTATAATGGTAAGGTGTTCGCATATCTTGGGTCATATACAGCAGTATGTGTGCCCATTTCTTGTATGTTAGGGTTTTAAAAGCTTTCAGGAGGTCTATTCCTATTGGCTCCACTATATTTTCAGTAGTGATTTTAATAGTTTGTGGCAGATGTAATAGCTCAGTAAATAGAATACAAGGTGTAGCATTTATTGCCTTATTAGCTTTAAGTGAAATTTTACTTTACACCGCTTGATGATATGATTTATTTGTGGTTTGTAAATGTGTTGGTAGTGTATTTATTTGGTTAATTTGGTTGATCGTTATTATTCTAGCAGGAACCCAGAAATCAGAATGTGAATGCCTTTTATGCTTTTTAGGTTGTCCGCACCTGTTTCTGTATATTTTTTTGCTGGGCATATTTGCAGATTCTTACCAAACCTTAAGGTGCCTCATGGTGTTCAAAAAAGGCTTTACATTTCTTGAGTCTCATTTGGGTTAAAATGCAGTGCAGTCCCATTGATTTAGCTCCTTGGTAAGCAATAATGCCATGAAAATGTAGGACTCGCCAAACTTGAGATACTTTGACGTAGTAGTGGGCTACTGTGGGCTACACTGTTTTTGCTGTGTATGTTTGGACCTTCTGAATAAACATTGGGGGATGAACAGCCCACCTAGCACACCGGTGCCTCATTAATGGTGTCCAGAGAAGGCTTTTAATTGCATGAGTATCGAATTGGGTTAAAATGCAATGCAGTCTCACTGATTCCTTGGTGAGATATATAGTTAGATTTGCCAAACTTGGGATACTTTGACATAGTGGTGGGCTAAGCAATCTGTTTAACCATATAGTGTGATGGATGTCTTCGATAGGTGTTTTTTGAATAGCATGCACTGAATTCTTGCTTTGGATATATTTGGTTGTGTTGTTGGATTTCACAGTGATTTCATTTTGATTAGCATTTCCTGGAGCTCTTCCCGTTCTAATTCACCAGACTCTCACCCAATACAGAACACTGACAAATTCTCCATAAATACAATGCATATGCTTTAAGTAATGATTCCCTTTAATTTGTACCTAAACCTAAGTTTGGTAGATGACTCATTAATACCTACCAGGTGTCATGGCTTGTCTAGAGTGGCAGCAACATCATTTGGGCTGGACATTTTTGTATATGCCCTATAGGCACCAGTGACTTCCACAAACCTCTTCATGGACAACAGTGCGCTTTTATGACCATCTGTAGTTTGGGGTATACTCCTCTCTTCCTCTTGGTAGCTTAGCTGCTCAGTGACTGATTTAGACAAGACCACTTTGCACTGGGGCCCCTTTTTATAATGAAGCATCCTGCCCAAAGCCTCATTAAAAGGTTGCTTGCTCTCCATATCAACTAGTCTAACAGTGTACTGTAAGCATTTTAAAATCTAATTTACCCCAGTTGAATTTGTTGATAATCTATTCCAAAAATATCTGAGGTTTGTTCTTGGTTTGTGCATAGCGTGTAATTATTATTATAATAAAGGTGAATCCTAATGCTAGGTATAGTGTTATATTACCTGGTCTCATCGCCTGCAACACATGCTTCTTGTTTTGCCACCAACATATTAGATTAAACTTCTGATCCACGCATCAGGGAAATTACATTGAAGAAGATGTTATAAGAGTCGAATAGGGGAAAGATTAGATATACAATACAGCTTTTTTTTTAATCTTTGGTAGCACCTGCTTGGGATTGAGGGTTTTCTTCAAAGCCGACAACGCTGCTCAGGTTTCTCAGGCAAGCAGCTGGTATGAGGGCTGTAATACGCAGTGCCAAGTCTGTGTAGGAATAGAAGCATAAATGACTTAAATAGGTAAGCGGGCAGCATAAATTGAATGTGACGGGTTTTTAGAATTCCCAAGACAAACAAATGGCAAAGCAAATTCTGAGGGAGGGAAGGTGGATTTTTTAGGCCGTGGTCTGAGGTCGGTGACATTGTAGAGCTTATGGCATTTTAGGAGGCCATGGTTATATTGTGACCTAGTTCGTGTTATGTAGCTGAGCTTAAATGATTTGAAAATGTTGTAAAAGTTCCTACGGACAGTAGATTCCATTCAATGTCGTCACAAGTAATAAAAAGAAAAGCCCACTTACTTGGGCTTTGACAGAGGAAGAGTAATTATATCTTCAGAAATTATTGAGGTTTGAACATGCAATATATAGGTATTGGTATGAATATACGGTATGTTGGTGGCTAATAGTAAATTCTATTTTGAGGAGCAAGTAAGTAAAACAAGAATGATTCTGATTTGGGAGAGACAGCATTATGCCCCCTTCTCCTATGTTTCCTGGCTTCATGGAGGTGCTAGCATATGCAGTTGGGTCTTATCTATGCTAATCATCTATGTAAAGTCTCTATTGCATTTAGTCATCTACACTTGTTGGATATACAGAAATACTCTGAAAAGGGTATTTAATGTTTGGACAAGATATGCGAAACTCACCTTATGTATACTTAATATGAAGCCTAAAACAAACCTCTTCTAAAATGTGTTCAATACCAAGCCTTTCAAGCTTAAACCTCAGCATACCTTGCCACATTGTTTCAC
>VKOC01000006.1:17230424-17244887 GCA_009364415.1 Spea multiplicata | reverse complement strand
ATACAATCTCTCACTTTTTATACAATTTATTCCTCATCGCGACCCATGCAGTGCTTGCTATTCAGTTACTTGTGACAGATTTATTTATGGCACTGGATCCGGCCCATTTTGCTAAATAGTATTAAAAATAAGAAACAAAAATACTAAATGTAACAGGACACAGGTCTACTGTCATCTACTTATCGTATGGCAGGGTTAGCACAAGACAAAGTTTGAAAAGTAAGCCTACATGAGCACACGTTTTCAAGGCATTTATAGCCAGTACATACATCATGACATGTTACTGGATTCTCATGGATTTAACCAGTTACCATAAAGGTCTTTCCCAACAATAGGGCAAATTATCTCGTATTTTGTATTCCATTGGTATGATTCAGTGGGAGCCTTCTAGCACAAGTCTGGTCCAGTAACAGCCATATCTACTGTATGTAGGAATAAATGGCATGACATAGATCTCAGCCATACTTTCTTGTAACAGGAGTTAAGTCTGCAACATTAACAAGTTATTTTCACAGCTAATTACAAACCTTTTACATCAAATGGATCCCAACCATGACTATCTCCGCAACCTGGTACCACAATGTAACTTTGTAGCAACAGGCATGCAGGTACCGTTTGGAGAAGGTTAACGCATTTCTTTGCTCCCATCGTCTTACTGGCCAAACCATATCTCACACAGGGCCCTGCTCTCCTATGCTTGGTAACTTGTCTTGTATCGCATTATATCTTTGAGAATTAAATACAATTTTCAGCAGTAAGAAAGTCCATCCCGTAATATCTTAAGACAACAAGAATGCTTTGCCGATTCCCAAAAGGGATTTAGAAAAAATCAAGTATTTGGAGTACCATTTATTTTTTTTTTATGGGTAAGCAAGCCTAGAGATAGTCGCTCATTGTTACATGTATGCCCAACCCACACGATTTCTATATGTTCAGAAATCTGGGGTTAAGGGGAAGCAGAAGCATGTGCAGTACAATAATTATTCTATTGTATCACTACACATGTATGTAGTGAGAGGGCCAAGAATTTTCTCCACAACCAACTGAATGCTCTTGAATATACATTCTCCCATGTGAATGAGCACCAGTGTTGAAGACATAGAAGCAGTATAGCTAGTAATTCAGCTAAAAACATTAACCTCAAATTGATGTCAAACCCACACTAGGTGCAGCAGGACAAGGCTCATTCATACAAGAACAATTTGGCACATATATATACTAAGTATTTCTAAAAGACTCTCCCCAACTCTCTTCAACCTAAGATGCGAAACCTGAGGATTAACCATTAGGTACGCTCGGTAAAACTATTAAGTACGTTCGGTAAAAGCTGCATGTTGTGAGTATTTAGCAGCCAACAGGCTTATTCTATGAAGGTAGTGATATTTATATCATTTCCCAAATGGTCTGTATTGCTCAAGTATCCTACATAGAAAAACAAAACACAAAATTAAACAGAACTTTATGTGAACGTGGAGTCCGTTAGCTCCTGTTCTAAAGTGTTCTGTCACAGTCTTCCCTTTCATGTTCACTTAGGAGTAGATCAAGAAATGTCTCTTCTTACTTGCTGTGCGGTAAAGATGATGCACCTTTGGGCAGTAGCAAGCCCCTTGTGGGAGTGGTGCCAAGCCAAAGCCCAAACAATGTTCACAAAATGTTTCAATATATACATAATAAAGTAACTAGATGTAAGTGTTGAGTTAATCGCTGCTGGGAATCCATGTAGCAAACTCTTGAAGGTTTTGGAGCAGATACACTATTTAATTTGTCTGAAAGTGATTGTATTTCATGAACAGATTATTGGGAGATCAGACCCGGATTAAGAATACAGTGGTTATGAAAAGTGGCATCCCTACTGTGAAATTCATTTCTGCAGAGTTGTAACAGAAACCAACGATTCCACTTCATGATCTGATGAAAATTCCAAAAAAAATCTAAAATAATCTTGTTAGAACATCTACAAGAGATGAGTTAAAATATAAAAAAAAACAACATACACAGTATATTAATAATAGGATGATTATGGAATAAAGTTCAATACTATATTCCGGTGTTTATTCTTCATGTTATTGAGTTTATAGGGGCTCACCATTTGTATGCGAGGTGTAGCCCAGTTTTAAATCATCCTTTTTGTGGCCTGCAAGACCTGTGCAAAGGTGAAATCAAATAACGAATGCAATAGATGTTCCTCCATGAATGATGGCCAGTTATGTTGACTTTATGCCGTTGACAGTTGCATTTTCAGACATGGCATCCCCCAGAGCTGCTGAATCATGGAGACCAGAGTAGTCTTTGAGTTCAGAGTTAGTTAATAAGAGGGGTTGTTCGCCTTTCTTGTGGTTTAACAGAGGCTGTCGTGTATAATGCTCTCCATCGTTGATATTCTCAGGCAGATTTTGGTTCTTGCTCTCTGGCAGCAGTAGAATGCATATGGTGCAGATGAGCGTGCAGCAGGCGAATATAACATGGTGGAGAAAGTATCCCTTCTTATTGTGGAGCTCCATGATGGGGGCTGTTAGCATTCCAAACCCAGCACTTGCGAGAACGAGTCCAAGGCCACTTCCCCTGAAAAAAAAGAGAGACCACAATCTTTAAAAACCTTCCACAGCTCAAATGAATGTAAACGTTAAAATGATTATGCTGTTATGATATATATAGCAAAATATTTATATAATCCAGTCCTGCTAAATTTTTCAGTGTAATTGTGATAAGACAAAGAAGTTTGCTTGACTGAGCAGACAATGGAGGGTTTCAGGAGTGCCCTTACTCCTTTCCTATAAAACATGATTGGGAACAAAATGCTAGAAATAATATTAAAACAAAGATATTTTTTTTAAAAAGCCTGCGCGCAGCTATTTATTTATTTTACAGTTGCCTCACGCTGTGAGCACAGCTGACTGCACCAATCAGCTGTGCTTATTTTTCCCGCCGCACAGAATGCCCACTCAAACCTCGTGCTGCAGCACAGCTAATTAACCAATCAGCTGCGCTAAATAAACTGCCTGCCCAGTAACCTATAATTAGATTTAGCTAGCCTAGCCCGCCAAAACTTTATGCCTTAACTATCCTGACCTTTTAGTGACCCTTTTTATATAACTAATGTCCAGCAATGGACAATTAACGCGCCGCTTAGGCAGCTTGCGCTTTCAAGTCTTGTGGTTAGTTAAAACTAAAGTACTACATTTGGCATTTCTATTTTTATATTTGATTCTATTTCTTAAATATGGATATTTCATAGAAATCGCAAACAAAGAATTTGTTTTGATTTTTCTTGCATTCCCGATTGTGACTAAAAAGCTGGAGAATTAACAGGGGCACTCAGGCAATATGATTGGCCATAGTAATGTACACAATGCAGTTCTCGAAATACTAAAAGACTGATCTCTTATTAATTTTGCGCAACCTGGTGTTTATCTAGATGTTGCATCTGCCTAAAATACAAGGATATGGATCAGGGTGATGATTTAGAAATGTGCATTTACACTGCTGCACTTTAATAATGCCCTTAAGGAATACGTAAAACAACAACGCAAATTTACATATACAGATTTCAAATTGGAAGGACATCCTCTTTTCTCTGCCGAGTGGTCATTGTATACGTGGAGGTCCTGGGTGTATACCTTGAGGAGCCTATATTATCTTCTCCTTTGTGTAAAACCATCATTGGAGAGGAATAGTTTAAGTGTACTGTATTGCACTTTTGTTCTAGTTTTATCTCTTAAGATATGTTTACAAGAGTTGCAAAACCTTGGATTCATTGATATAATCTGGTTCTATGTTTAATTTCCCCTCTATTCAACATGCAACCACTAGAGGGCAGACACTTACAAAAAGCGGCACTAAAAAAAAGTGATCTCAATATAATGTTAAGGTGACCTGTCACCTGTCTAAACAGATAAACATAGCAAAAATGGCACTTTGCTAGGGCAGTGGTACACATACTAGTGATATATAATCAATTTAGCTACAAAAGAACATTTTAAAAATGTCACATAATATGGGCATTGTAAGCCTATTGTGAAGCCCTATTTTGTTTATACCATCATTAATGAGTTAATAAGAAAAATCCACAATCCTGTAATACTCTGTATGTAACATTAGGGACGTAAGGACTCTTTCACAGGGAATATTTACCAGACAATAGAAAGCATTTAAGAGCTTTCAAAGTGATATCTGATGCAACACGATGCTTACGATCTTGCCGGCTTAAATTCAGTTTTAATACATAGAGAAAGGATTCTATTTTATGTACTAGTAACTGAGTTTCCCAAACAAGCATATATTTAAGGTGTACTGTTCTGCAATATAAATATTAATATACTGTATGCCATGTTGACAGCTCTCTAACAGTGCAACAGTTTTTAATATATTTTTGATGTTTTGCCTACCAGTCAGGCTTATATAGGGCAATAGTATTTGTTTCTCCCGATTTATGCATCATTTTAGTACTCCGGTCAGGGCATGCTCTAATTAGCAGTTTAATGTTTTCAGGTCTAAAATCCTTGCTTTCTAAACCTATTGATTAATTGGGTAAAATATCCCAGCAAAATGAACTGAAATTAATAACTACACTATAGTTATAGTTCAGAATTTCTTACCTGATGACTGTGGGGGTGATTTCTGCACAGAAGAATACACTTAGACTTCCCACTGCATGAGATGAAAACATGCCGATTACAGAGAAGACGAACGAGAATTTATTTTTCACAGCGTCGCTCATTCCTGCAGGTAGAAAAACCAAGTCATGAATTTATGAAACCATTACCACTGCCAAAGAAAGTGGAGCAGTTATTTGTACATTAATATTTTGGGGTCACAACAGGACACGGTTGACTGACCATCATCAGCCATCCTCAGGGGCATAGGAACCGGGGGGGGGGGCCGGGGGGGATGGAGCCCCCCAGAAATATGTGGGGGGGACCGATATAGAGAAATCCCCCAGGGCTGTGTGAGGCGAGTGCTCTCCGTGAACAGCTGCCTGATCAGCAGCGTGCAGGACTGGTTGGGGAGATCACGGATTTCCCTAACCAGTCCAACATTAAGGGCACACTTACCAGTCACTGAGCGCCGGGCGATGGGATATGACGTTTATATCCCAGCCCCGGCGTTCAGCAGAAACATGCATATACATATGGTGAAGCATGTATATGGGCACTTGGGCAGGCATATGTGTGTGTATGGGCAGTGTATATGTGTACGTGTGTACGGGCAGTGTATGTGTGTACGTGTGTACAGGCAGTGTACGTGTGTACGTGTAGTGTATGTGTGTACGTGTGTACGGGCAGTGTATATGTGTGTACGTGTGTATGGGCAGTGTATATGTGTGTGTATATAGTGTATTTGTCTTATAGTGTATACGTCTGTGTAAGTATGTGCAAGGGCAGTGTATATTTATGGGGAGGCGTGTGTGTGTGTGAGCAGTTTACGTATGTTTGGGCAGGCGTGTATAAGGGTAGTGCATACGTGTGAGTACTGGCAAGTGTGTATGTGCAGGCAATTGCAGCGTATATGTGTGTTTTTGTGGGGAGGCATGCGTAAGAGCAATGCATATGTGTGTATGAGCAGGCATGTCGTACTTAAAGGGAAGAGAATGATTCCCTGTAACACATGTTTAACTCAGGGGCGCCTAGGGTTAAATCCAGGCCTATTTCTGGTTAAAATGAGTGTGTGTCACTGTATGTAGCATTTGGACACTTGGTCTAGGGCATCACTAATACAAAGCGCCACGTGTTAAATCTAGGGGTAGGCAGAGTAAGTGAAGGATGTGTTTGCGTGTCTGGGTGTGATAGCGTATGTTTGTGGGTATGTTATTGTGCACATCTGTTTTTATGGGTATGTTAGTATGTTTCCAGGTGTGTTATGGTGGGCATGTGTCTAGGTATATTAGGGTGGGAATGTTTTGGGGTGTATTATTGTGTGCGTGTGTATGTTATTCAAGTGTTTAGGTGTGTGGATATGTTCCTGTATGTATGACGTGTTAGGAGTCTTAGATGGTTCCTTCAATACATCATAGTAGTCTCTGTGGCCGTGGGGTCCATCTGTGGTTGTAAGATTTGTCTTTTTTTGTGAGTTTCTGTGGGAATTTTCTCCCATTCATCCAGTAGAACATTTTATGAGCTGAAGGTGATAAACCAAGACATTTTGGACAACACTATGCATCCAACTTTGTGGGAACAGTTTTGGGGAAGGTCCTTTTCTATTCCATCGTGACTGCCCCAGTGTAGAAAACAAGGTCCATAAAGGCATGGTTGCAAAAATTCCCCACAGAAACTCTCAAATGTTGTGGAAATCGTTCCCAGAAGAGCGGAAGCCGTTATTGATGCAAAGGGGGGCCAACTACATATTAATGTCTCTGTATTTATAATGTGATGTCATAAAGTCCCTGTTGGTGAAATGGTCAGGTATGCCCTACCAGTAAAATGCTACCCCCCCCAGATTTTTAGGGGTTCATATGCCCATGGCTATCCTGACCATCATCCTTCCAGAGTCCAATAGGCTCTGCACATGGGTGCCTTCTATATAACATCACAAAATGTACATGGATTATAGGAGAAAAACCTAGCTGTATGAATACATATCTACAGTTAATTTTTATGACATCCAAACCCTTAATATATACAAACGATTCTAATAAATGCAAACATACCTGTTTCAGGGTGCAGAGTGTATTTTCCGATTACTTTGGACGTTCAGGAAAAGGAAGAAAAAGAAAAAAAAGGAAACATTAGCAGTTGCATACAGGTTTCATCTTGATATCCACCAATTTCTAATAATATTATTCCTGCCTACAGATAGGGCTCACAATAATATAATTAAATAGAACATCTAGTTTGGAATGAATGGAGTCTTGAATGGAGCGTTCTTCCTGCAAGATGAGTTGAACTGCCCCTTTATAGTGAAATCAATGAGGACCATTAAGACCTATACTGCATTAATTATGCATGTACAGGTGCAGGGTACTAGGGTTTGCCCTCAATAATGCATCATGACTGATAGGGAGTTGATTTCCAACTCTCCTATAAACGCTTTAGAGAACGGACTCCAAAAAGAATGGCAATTTCAAGAATAGAGTCAATAGGAGCTTAGTTGCTAGCTGACATGGTGCTACTGTGCGTGTGTGCCGGTGCACACAAGTCTCTTTTTTTCTAGCTTAGTTAAAATAAAATTAAAACTTAATAAAGGGTGGAAGGCATGCGTCAATCACATGATAAAAAAAATCAACAAATATTGAAAAGGACTTACAATTGAGGAGACCCAGTTGGAGAAGAGATGCCAGGACTGTCACGATCATGAAGAAAAGCAGTCCTCCTCTTCGGCCCATAAAACTAACAACAGGGCACATGACTAAGCACGAGGCCAAAGCGATCCCTGCCAAGGTGTAATAGTTGACATAGAAATTGTAGATTATGGGCAAATTAATGTCTGGGTCCATTAGGCTTTTCGCAAAACAGTGGTGTATTCCGAAACCAGTCAGCCTGTAGGGGGGAAACAAAACGGAATTTTTAATAACAAAGACGAGGATTTTCTTATAGCATTGTATCAAGAATGCAGAATTAATAAATACTGGATGTGGTTGCTTTTCCTTTTGGATTGATTAGTTTTTAAACACACACACAAACATTTTATAATTGCGAAGCAAAAATGAACGGAAAATATGAGCTATAGGGATGACTACCCAGTTTCAGGGTGTTTACAATAAAACGTGTCTGCGTGGTTAAAACTGGCTTAGACCCTAAACAGAGTAAAGTTGAAGATGGGACAAACAAACATACAGTAGACATGATGTTATATCTACAATTAAATGTCATTCAATAGGGGAAAAAGACACCTTGGTTACTAAATGTACCGTTACAGCATTTCCAGTAAATCAAGTCAAATTAAGTAAAATTTGGCCTCGTTCGTACACTTGTCATGTGACATAAAAGCAGTTACTGACAGGCTGTTGCCATAGAAACCGTAAATGCTTCTTAAAGGTTTCTGTGTATGTTTGCTTGGCAGGCACAGATGGTAACAAAAATTAGTAGTAGTCCAACAGCACTTTTAATTCAAGTAGAAATATTCTAAACATGTATTTTTCTATAAAAAGTCAACCACTGTATACAACCAGCAAAATAAAATATATTATTACTATTTATACAGCACCAACAATTTACACAGCAATTCAATAAATATATATATATATATATATATATATATATATATATTCCAAAAATATCCATTTATTATTATTAGAATAGGTATGGAAACCATGTAAGTTGGTTGTTATTCTTGAACAAAATAAATGATTTTACTTACGAATTCACGCAGAGAACCACAATATTCTTCCACAGATTCCTGGTCTTAACAAGTTTGAGGATGAATACCTTCTTGGTACTACAGCTAAGGTTCCTCTCCAGCTCTGGAATACATAAATCATAAATAGGTTTAACAAATTGCTTATAAAGCAATAAAGGTTAAATCAATAAAGGTTAAATCAAACTACGGCTCAAATGAATAGAAACGCAATGGCACTTGTGTTTTGCCTTACAGCATATTGTCAAACTTTTCTTCCAATGGATATGATCCTATAGTTGTGTATCTTTACACTCTGAGATATACCTAGGAACATCCTAAATAAACCAGCACTAAGACGCTTCAACAGACCAACAAGATTGCATTGTAGAGAATCACCAATGTATCAACCATATGGCTGTAATTAATTATGATGTAAAGACATTCTGGTATTGGAAAAACCAGAATGAAATACTGTGGCATGAAATCATTAATCAAATTAGCGTTCAATATAATATGGAAAGGGTTTTTTATTCTAACGAAGGCAAATTAGATATCCATGCTCAGATATGGTCTAAATGGTTACCTTCCCCATCCATTTCAGGATACAACAAATTAACTCATTTATTTTTAAGAGAAATCGTACATATGGAATAGGATCTTCTCTCCTCCCCTCGATCTCTTCTCCAAAAAAAATGAATGGGTTTATTTCTAGTAATATGAATTATGGTAATTTATGATTTGTAACAAAAATAAATTTTTATACTATTTTTAGAAAGATCTGTTAGTCGTATCTGACATACGAACATAAACTTTATATGTATGATTGCTCTATTTGCTCACTGTTAGTAAAATGTATGAAAAAGTAATATAAAGTAAAATGTTTTGTATGCTTGCTAGCATGGTCACTATATTTAATTTTTAAAAAGAAAGAAAATGTGTGTATGACATAATCGGCTAATTTGGCTCAATTATTGTGAAAGCAATAAAACCCATAGGTCACATATTGACACCCCAACAGTGATATCACTTTTACCAAAAACACTACAGACATAACGCAAACAGTACTCACCAAGCATTACTCCTTTTATATCAGTTTCGGTGTTCACTTGGTTTTTGTGAATGATCTCAAGAATTTGTTTCTTGGAAGCCTCAAACTGAAGTGTAGCCATGAGCCATCTCAGGGATTCTGGGAAAATACTACGAGATAAAATATTTGGTTACTATCATGTTCCGATAATTGCAGATTATTTACATACCATAAACATTGTATATCTATCTATCTATCCATCTATCTATCTATATATATATATATCAATCTTTGGTATAAAGGCATTGCTCTTAACCAAACATCGCTAACATCCCCTTCCAACCAGCTACAGGGGCTTCTGTAATAAATAGGTTATTGCGACATCTGATCTCCTATGCTCCATACAGAGGCAGCTGGCCTGTACACTGTGAATCATGCCAGCATTTTGTCACTCTATGCTACACTGCACTTGAATAAAGCGCTTTCGGCAATACTGGATATGGAATATAAGCCACCAGCTTTCCAAACTCCGCTGTGTCAATTCACAGATCTGCAGCTACTCAGAAAAGGATCATTTTAGCATCAGCAGCAGCGTCTCCACTGCCTATCAATGAAACGCATGGGCTGCACATCCCTGTCCTGCTCGCTCAGCTATACTTCCTACTCATCTTTTCTAGCATGTCAAGAAAGGCTTACTTAAATTATCCCATAGACAGAGTAAGTAATCATCCACCTGAGATAAGCTTTAGTACAAAGGGGTAACACACATTATGCTTTATGAGGATTTGTGTGTGTACATACGTACTCCATACTTACACACAGTGTATGGAGAATTTCATTACGCATTATTGTCCTTATCCTTATTACAAGGTGATGCTGTGCAAATCAGATTTACTTTAGAGCTGCTGAGAAACAATTTACTGCAATGCACCCCCCACACCAAAAAAAAACCCCACAATCCATTTTATATAGCTAAATGCATATGAGCAGCTGTTTATGTTTCAATGAAAAATGCACGTTATTTTATTTATATAGTGCAAACAGCTATTTCGTGCTTAAAAACCTGTGGTTCAGGAATTACCTTTATATTAAAATTCAACCCCCCCATTTTGGCATTAAGAAAGGGATATTCCCAGCCAATGACATGGGATCGTGAGATACTTACTACCAGTAAGGCAGCATCAAGATGAATGGTGAGATGATGACTGCTTGCAGGATTTGCCAGTCTCTGCAGAGTGCAGCAATACCCGGAAGAAGGAACTGTCCAGCCAAAGCGGTGAAACTCGCAATCATCGTTATCATGAATCTGTGACTGGGCGGACAGAGTTCTATCCCTGAAATAAAAGCACAGTGGACAAAAGCATTAGATGATTTACTCAGAACATAACCTCGGTTGTTTTGCGGACAAATATACAAGCCCAGCATGTCAGCAGAGATCACATAAACAAACGTTAAGTATTATATTATGCATTGTTACTGGTTTAATAAAAGCATAGGACACCCACAATGGAAGAAAGTTATAAAATATATGTTACAGAGTAGATGAAGATCAGGTAACAGCTTTAACGAATACTGAGTGGCCACTCTTTTAGAAGCTTGGCTTATTGAACTCCTGTTATATATCATTACTACAGACGATCAGCTACGATGCCACAGTGCGTTAACACTCCTTGTTCACAGGCAGTATTATAGAATTTAGACATCCACAGAACCGTGTTACTGATACGCGCTTACAGCTTAACAGTTAATCATAGGAACTGGTGTGCTGGCATACCCTAATGGGAAATCTGGCTCTGGCAATGTTGCTAATGAAACATCTCCTTTGGGACTCCTCTATTAGGACTCATCACATTGAAAATAAGAGCGTCTCGGCACATGCATGTTTTCCTAAGCATATTTTCCATTATTTGCAGCCTAGGCTGACAGATCTCAGTTCAACTGTGTGTTTTTAATGCGATTCTCTTAAATAACACCATGCAAGACTTGGTATATAGGCCAGTGCGAAGTGCCTGATAAACATCAAACAGCTCTCTTATAATAGCCTCCAATCGTAATGTATCTAGAGCATATATGAAAGATAGATACCAATTACTGGCTAGATGTATGTTTACTGAACACAGCACAGTGTATCAAAAATTATAACAATAATACAAGAATAAATAACCTTTAACCTTGGCTCCTTATTACATTGATCTTATTGGGCAGATTATAGATACATTTTGCCTTAGACACGTAAAAAATTAGAATGCAATGTAATCGACAAAATATTGCATTTTTTCAACCCTTGAACCACGCCCTAGGCAAGGATGTCTTCATATATATGTGTAAATATCAACTCATTAGGTATCTACGCATAATGAAGATGCCAACCACATCAGTGCCCAGCCGTCACATCATAATGATGTCATCTGCATCATGAGAAAAATGTGTAGCAGCTGATTCACTGCGACATTGTTAATCATTAATCACTTTAATACTAGAGGCTGTATTTAAGTACAACATATCATGGGAACAAAGGTGTGTCGGTAAGAGTTGCTCGGCTGGATGTGGAGTTCATGGAAAACATAATTAAAAGCAACAGTTCATCACGTGAATTTCCTTTCCAACATCCGCACATGACTCAAAATGTAAAAGTGGAAATCCCATAATGTTAGCATGTATTCCTTTAGAATGCCTTACAATTTAAAACATAAAAGAATACGTTTGAAATGTTAAGACAGTATTTTTTCATTGTTTCTAATTGCTTTATAGTTAATTACTTCTAAAAATGCCTTTTGCTTTCACCCTGTTCCAGCAGAAAAATAAACATGAGGATAGTTTGATTCATGAAGAAATATGAGGGGGGGGGACAAGGATGGTGTGACATAAAAAAAAACATTCTGTGAAATTTGGGAGCAGGTGATGTCACCGAAACATGAATAAGTGCCCACAATATAGAAACAGAGGCAAAAATTAGACTAATGGAAACTACCAAAAATAATGAAAAATGTGAGCTTTACAACTGATTTTGGAATAAAAATATATCATTTGAAGGGCATTCAGTTTGTGGCGCACAGAATCTGCACTGTGTGAAATGTAAGTGCTTAGGTTTATATTTTAAAATAAAAGCTTTATTGATCAGGGATGTATGATTCAGGAAGCTTTTCATCCCTCCGTCTTTGCCCGTGAATGCAGAATGCTTGCTCAAATGAGTTTGTGGTTAATTTCTTGACACTTTGTGGTCAGTAACATAAGCCTACCCTACATCATCATTTTTACCTTGCCATTATCTATCCTCTTTTAGAACTTGGGCTATTGTGGGGCCATTGAAATATTTCACTGATCAGTAGAGATTTAAGATTCAATATTCACCAGAAGTTATTAAAATATGTAATTAAACCTACAAACCAAAAAGCCCTTCCTGTCCATGAATAGAGAATTCTTCTGTTGAACAGTAATGGCGTAAGGCACCAAATCTCTTGGTAGATATTTGGCAGATAAGGAGAAAAAAAATTATTTTAACACATGCATCTAATTTGTAAAGGTTTTAAGAAAACAGCAAACTGGCATTTACAACAAACTTCCAGGATTTAGAAGATCACACTTAACATAAAGCAACAAGGGAAAAGCATACATATGGTCAGGTGTCTAAGCTCTCCTACGTGACTCCAAACACATTTACTTGTAACACATTGCGAAGAAACCCAACAAGAAGAATGCACTCTACTCCACAGCCAAAACCACTAACTTCCCAGCTGAAAATCTTGCAAAGTACTTTAGTTTCCCTTATAAAGCACTAAATAAGCTACAAACCAAAACTGTGTTTAAACTGGTAGAATATCATCATTCACTCCACAAAAGGAAATATTTAAAATATAATAAACATAAATCAATACTGACCAGTGAAATGTAAAAACAAAAATACAAAGATTAGCCATTATTCAGATGATAAAATAACGGGTGCATCAGACAATAAGATTGTGGCTAGCTAATGAAGGCATGACTCTTTAGAGGTCAGTGGCCCAAAATCACAAAACCGGAGCAGCCCAGGGCGGCAAATTGCCCTCCTGAACCCCCTTATTGGCCCGCTCACGATTTTTTAAAATTACAATAAGGATTTTTGGGCTTTTCGGTAAAAACAACAAGAAATAGTATGTAAATATTGGAACAGCACAGTTCAGAAAACACTCCGTGGTAATTACTACACAAGGAGGGTGTGGTAGGTTGACAATGTGTGTAATGAACATACGGTAATCAGCTTCCTGTACAATGAATCGTGTAGCAATGTAGGAACATTTTAACTGAAGGTGTATACAGATGGCAAGAACAGCCCACAGTGTGCAAACCCCCAAACGTTATCAATTTAAAAGTCGGTGTATGGTTTTTAAGTAGTTAAGGTGCTTTTATCAAAGATGGTCCTAAAGCACAATCAAACCCTAAATGTAGAATTTTAATAGACAATTTGTCAACCCCAGCCACACTTAATAATGTATCCAGATATCTCTAATCATTAGTCAGTCAGACAAGTAACACAAGTTGAACAGCGCTCCCAGTAAAATTCCATAAACCCGGCATGTCCCTCTTAACGACTGGAATTTTGGCCCATTACTCTTAACAGTATGTCGCAATCAGCGGAATTAACAGATCTGTATCCAAGAGAAAATTACCATAACCTGGCTACTGGTCAGAGAAAGATGTCATACAAAATGAAAATAAA
Source organism: Spea multiplicata (assembly GCA_009364415.1). NCBI lineage: Eukaryota > Metazoa > Chordata > Amphibia > Anura > Pelobatidae > Spea > Spea multiplicata. Next base: position 17,230,893 of record VKOC01000006.1, on the reverse strand, counting down.
TGCTAATTAACCAATTACATTAAAGATAACACGATATTTTGTCACTTAATGTCAAAGCATTCTGGTTACATCGTATTACAAATTCCAGATTAATAGATCAATAAGTAATCTGTATAACTCACTAAACAAAGAGACTCAATGGCCTTTATATTGATCTAGTGGCACAATCTCAAGCAAAAATCTCTTGGCAATAATTCCCTTAACAGTGTTTTTCAGCGAATGCAGAAAACATTTTATAAACCTACCAAAACAACAACAACTAGCACACTTTTTTCTTAGTTTTTACGACAAGCTTTTGAAAATATCAACCTCTCTTTATCAAGTCACGCAATCTATTACCGCAAAGAGCAATACTCATTTTTTGCATACTACCCATGGACTAACATGGATATCCTTAAAGTTCTAAAATATCCAAATGAAAACTACAGAAAATCTGAAATTTACAGCTGCCTTTTCTCCTATTATCCTA
>VKOC01000006.1:17217976-17230324 GCA_009364415.1 Spea multiplicata | reverse complement strand
TGGGCATTCCTCCCCATTATAGTCTACGGGCATTCCTCCCCATTATAGTCTGGGCATTCCATTTTGTCATTCGTTTTAGCATGTCCCCATTTTACTCAGCACTGTGGGATTCTCTCCCCCAGCACCAACCAGCACCAGTCTGTGGGTCTCTCTCACTCCACACAAACACCAGGGGATAGGGGAAAAGCTTCAGCAAGCAGTCTGCTACTGAGCTCCACTGTGCAGATTGGACCCCGTTCTCACTGGATCCTTGATAAGTAAGCCAGCCCTTACACATCAGCTTTGCTGGCCTATTTCTGCTTTTCCTGAGTATCTGTACCCCCAGACAAGATGAGTATATTTGAATAAATGTAGATTGTTGTACCATAGTTAATAAAAACAAGACATCCCCTGAAAATAAGCCATAGTGCTTCTTGAGGAAAAATAAATATAAGACAGTGTCTTATTTTCGGGGAAACACGGTATTTGTTGTTAGTACATCATAATGCACAGGGAGCCAACATAATAAAACAAGCTTCAAGTCAATATTAACACGGTTTTCCAGCTACTATGTGTTGTTTTTAAAATGTTAAGCCAAGAATGAAATACAATATTGTCACTGCCCACTGGCCTGTCCTAATTAGAGTGCAAAACACGTAGAGAACATATGTACTGAGCATCAGCTTTAAAAATAAACATTCAGACTTATTACAGTATATGGCCACATACAAGAGTCAAGCCCACAGGCCTCTCTTTCCCTGACTTATCACAAGGAACATATTAGCTATTGCATAGCTTATCACCCGCATAGTAGCCTGGTTGCTGGTTAATGCTTTTACGGTAAAACATTTTTATTGTATGGAAAAGGGTATCACTTCATAAGATCACTGTACTGAATAAAGGGTAGACGAGAATGGCTATTCACACAGGTCATGAATGTCCAGCAGTTTTACTGTAAATTATTTTTATCATACATGCAGAAGGGGCCCTTCATTTTTGTATAAGGCTATAAATATTCAAGCCAGCAATTTTCATAAATATACCATCATGTGGCATCACATACATCATCATGGGTTTCGTTAATGCGTCTGCAGTGGACAGACCGTATTCATTTAAAGATGTCCGTATGATGTCCATCTGCCCTTCCATTAATTCCTCTTCCCTGGGGAAACCAAATCACTGCCTATTGCGTCCAATAAAATGACTTTTCTGTGCACCAGATGAGGAACAGCAATCAATACAGTCTTGTTGCTTGTTAAACTCACGCTTGTTGGCAAGTATACAATGATGAAGCAACATTATCCTGTACTTATCAACAGCTGGACTTGTCCCACCCTATCATGTTAATGAGAAATGAGCAGCTGAAGGTTGTGGGTGAGGAAGACTCCTGCTGTTGTGCTATATTCTTTCTGAATGACTGTTGTACGCAGGGTGGGAGGGCCAGGTCTTGATCACTAAAGCCCCAAGGCACCCAATTTGTCATGCTACAGTAAGATGCAGATGTCCTCTTCCTAATTCTAATTCTGGAAAGTCATTTCTTTAAATGTATGACACGGAGAGGCATTTTTTAATATGTTTACACAAAAATATATAAAAATATAAAACAAGTATATCATTGTTCTGAATTACAGAGTTGATTTTGCATTTGTTTGTGAATATACATAGCTCAGGCTATGTATGTTCATGGATATTTTGTGAACTTCTATATTTCAGAAAACATACACAGATTGACATTCATAGACCAAAGTACCAATCGATTTGTGGAACACAGATATGCACTGCAAGCCACCACTCTGGCGCTCACAAGGTTAACCGTGCTAATCTGCCCAGTGTGGAGATGCTCTGTTCAAGAGGCTCTTTCACAGCTGCTGCTCCTTTGAAATATCTGGAGTGCCTTACATGCTGATTTGTGACATGACCACATAGGTATGCCCCAGTAGCCAGTTCACATGTTGTTGATGATAAACATGTAAAGTGCTACACGACGCGGGACACTTATACGCACACATGGGAATCAGCTACTAAAGTTATTGATTCCCTTAAGTAGGTTTATACATACTGCAGTATAACACTTTATATGTGTTGTCAAGTGAAGTTTATATATGTGTGTCTTATATATATATGTATGTGTGTGTGAATTTAATTGGCAATCATGGAGTCAAATTAGCCCTTAAGACAACATTACTCATAACACAGATTTATTTTGAAGAAATTGTGGTTTTATTTCATTTTGCTCCTTTATGTGCAGACCTGGAGGCAGCCATTGTTGTCAGTCATGTGATACTTTGGATGACTTTCACTGCTCATATACCACAATGAGCTGATTATTTTTGGCAGTGCTAGTGCAATCTCCATTACTCAGCAGGTCTATAGTTTACCACAAGGAGTCAGGGTATTTACTAGCCCAAAAGAGCAGCATTTTAACACATTTTAACTCATTTTAATGTTATACAATTAATTTAAACAAATGCTGTGCCATAAAGACATGGGTGAATTGGTTGATGTGGAAAAAGTTTAATAGCTGCACAGAGCCCTGCCCTTAACCCCATCGAACACCTTTGGGATGAACTGGAACGGAAATTGCAAGCCAGGCCTCCTCATCCAACATCAGTGCCTGACCTCACAAATGCTCTACTGGATGAATGGGCAAAAATTCCCACAGAAACTCTCAAAAAGCTTGTGGAAAGGAGAGTGGAAGCTGGTTCTAATAAATGTACACCAATTGCTTCCTTTCATGAGAGAGACACCCTCTGTATCTCTATCTCTATTTCCCCTCTGTTTTATAGTTCAACAACTCTAAGAGTACATAATTTACAGTATGCATCAGTTATGAAAAATATACTGTATATCAGTAGGCCACATACACAGTACTTTACTTGCACTTAGAATAAAGACACAAGTATTGTTACTGCCCAATAAAGAACATCCTACTGATTTGGCTGCCCAGAAAACATCAGTGCTCGGCAGAAAATATAGGATAGAATCTTATGTGATGGGATTGGTGCCTAATCCTTTTTTATAAAATATGCAGATTGAAATAGAGTAAATAACACAAAACCTTTACTTCTCACTGATTTCTGGGCCTAGAAAGGTTTGTCCTCAGAAGGGACTACAAATTCCAGAGGGCATTTTTTCTGGATAAGTACAAATTAAATAGAAAACAGAAGACCAAATACACACACCAGGACAGCTCTGCCACACCGACACCAGACACACACACCAGTACAGGCTCTGCCCACACGCGACACCCAAACCCACCAGGACAGACTCTGCCACACAAACACCCACATCCGACGGGCTAAGCCTACAACATTTAAAAAAAAAGGATTTTCCACACTGCTTTGTCATTGACCCCCCTTTTTGTGTTTTTGCCCCTTGTGTATCACCCCCAACCAGCACTATGTGTATTTATGCCCCTAGCCTCCCCCTCCCTTTATTATTGATTTATGTAATGGCCCCAGCTACCCCCTTGTGTATTGATGCCGCCAACCCAATTAAAATGACTTATTGGTCCCCTTCCATAAGTCTATACGTCCCCCATACTACAGGGCTGTACATTATCTGGGATGGTCAGCATGGAAAACATGGCCGATGAGGTCACCCTAATGCCCCCACACCCTTGTGCATTGCCCCACATTGTACATTTATCCCACCACCCAGCCCCCCTATTAGTATTGATTTATGTGATTTGCCCAGCCAGCACCCCCTTGTGAATTAATGCCCCCACACCCTTGCATACTGCCCAGGTCCCTTTATTGGAAGCATAGCACTTGCCATCTTTGCCCCCCAAACAGCCTGCCTGTGGCATCCTAGCCTCAAACAGCCTCAATGTGCCATGCCCCCCTGCCATGAGATACTCATGAATTCCCTCAATCAAGCATACGCCATAACCCTCCTCCACCCCCTTACCTGAACTGCAGATCTCCATGTCCCACTTGCAGACTTCCACATGGGCCGATGCTTCCCTCTGTGTTGCTCGCGGGTTGCTGCTTCCCCTGGGTGGTAGAAGAGTCGTTGCTTGCACAGTGTGTGGGAGCAGTGCACAGGTAAGCAGCAGGGCACCTGCAGAAGTGATTGTTAATCCGGCCTTGCATCTGGGTATATGTCTGGGGACATAATTTGTCCAGGGACAGTGTCCTCAATCTGCGGACTGTCCCTGGAAACCGGGGACATTTGCTCACTCTCCTGTATGAGCTTGTTGGTCTGGGCTATTTTTATGGTTTTTAGTCTGTCTTTTTTGGTTTTGTGCATGTGCCACTGAATTTATTTGTTGCATTTTGTTTTTTTGCACTGGAGATGGGTACCTAAAGACATATATTTCTGTGTTGGAGATGGACTAGCCATTTGGTTGCACAATCATCCTGCGCTGTCCTATCACTCCAGTTATCATATGCTTTTTCAGTGGCAACCTCTGTGTGATTACCTGAAAAAGACAGATGCCTAATATGTTGTGTTAAGGATGTTTTGTGGTCTGTTAGATACTGCCTGATCCCGAGGAGGGAACAGATCACTGATCCTCAGCTTGCTGAAAGACTGTTCTGTCATCAATAATCTAATGGAGGAGGATTAATCCCTGGCCCTCCTATCTGCTCTCTCAGTCATTGGACTTTTGTAGTAAGAGGAGAGAGGATGCCAGCATCTTAAATGTCACCACACAACCATGCTGCTAAGCAGCAATACGGCTGGCTGCACAATATAAAGATGCACCAAGTCTCCTGTGAGATTCAATGTGTAAATGATGATGATGGGTTGGGATAGAGCCTATTGCGGGTGTCCGCCCCTGCTGTAATCACTGAGAATCTTACTGGAACAAGGGAAGTGCCATCAGAAAGATTACTAATAATTATTGTGACTAAAAGGAAGTCCATGAAAAATGATGAATACTCACTGTACACAAAAAGCAGACAGAGGATTTAAGGCGTGGTTCACTTTCATATCACATAGATGAGATGAACGGAGGAAAATAAAAAGACACTGGATTACACCCATAAACACATTACTACACAAGCTACATATACAATAAACTAGCAGTTATTTTTCAGCAACTTGACACTTGAAGAACATGAAGATCATTAAGTTGAACATGGGGAGAAATAATAATAATAAATATTATGGCGTGTAAGGATTATCATAGTCTAGAGCATCAGCCATGTGCCAGACAGAGAATGACAGAAGCGGAGTGTGCCACACTAAAAACCAGAGCTGAAATAAATACTCAGAATATTCAGAGAGACTTCACAGTTAGATCATCAATTTTGCTTTAACTCTAACAGCTGGGGGAGTAAAGACTGCAATGCCAGGCCAGGCATGAGATTATGATGCTACCACGCCCTGTAACAGAAATAAATATTTACAATACAAAAAAGGGAATCTTTTATTACACTAAAATAACATTTCATTGTGTTGATGGTTTACAAAATAATAGCATTCCAATTGGAATGAACGTATTATCCTTATGATATGTCCTATCTACTATATTGTCAAAAGTTTACAGTGAAGTACTCTAGCACTCAAACAGTTGAGTTTCATGCAGCTCTGTGACATCATCAATATCAGTTGGGTAATCTTTCATTTGATTTGTTTTGGCTATTGGCCTATGAATTCATCCAGAATCTTCAGATACATATGTAGTTCCAAAGATGAATTTTGGATACTGTGACTAGTCACCCAGCTGGTGTCTAACTGTGGCCATTGTTAGTAGATGCTGAAGCAGTACCCACAGCATGCTCCTCTAGTAACCCACGGGAGATCCTTCTGACACTCCTGGTTGTCCATTTAAAATACCACATTCTAACCATATCACACACCTTCTGTCTCCATGTTTAGGGAGGCGAGTAGAGAGGCATTTTTCTACCAGTAATTATTTCCAGCAAAGTCATCCTTCTCGCCATGCAATGTGTGAAGCGTCAGCATCTCATTATCATCTCCTCTGGCTTTGTGTGCTCATTCACCCCTCCTCTGCTGCAGTCAAATAAAAAAAAAAAGACGTCTGCTTGTAACCCAGCAGAAAGCTGCCTAAAGTATTCCTGTTCTAGTAAGTTATTATAGATGTTTTTGGTTTTAAATATGCCACCAAAATTAGGATGGATGAGCTGTTTCTTACTCTATGCTTAAACCACACTGAATTATGTGATTTCCTTACCAAAAGTTTCCTGCTACACTCGTTACTCAAAGATGTCTGTAACCAAAGGTAAGTAGAGGTTGCATGCATTTTGTGAGATCTGATAACAGTGGTATCACAGACAGCAGATGAATTTGAAGATCGCTCATTGTTATTGTTAAAAAAGGACCTCTTTGCCTTATTCTTGTTTGTCAGTTTGAATATTTCAACCAATACAAGCTGACCCTAAGGCTCATTATTCTAAATTATTTTAATAGCAGTCTCAGGGGTTGACACCAACATTGCTCATGGTGGACATTTACTCGAGTCTGTGGTGGACAATTTAATGATGTTCTATGGACCTTCACAAACCTTGCCACGGACACAGGTGTCCTTGTAAGGACACTTTGCCTATTCCTGAGCGGCCCTTTACTAAAATCATGGAGGTAAAGAGATTCTAAATGAATTCATCTGTATTTAAGTAGGATTTTAAACATGATATACCCCTGAGAAAACCATGAGAATATCTGAGAATCTAGCTAATCGCAGAGACCCCGAGATTGCTTTTAAAATCCTGAGGCTCATGGCCAAACTCTGAGAGTTCTGAGTGAGGGTTATGTAGACATTAAGAGTTAAAATTTCATCTATGGTTCGCGCTAGTCATGGCAACAGCTGCTTTATCCAGAAGTGCTTTTATTTTGACGCTACTCTATATTGTGATTGGTTGTAAAATCACATTTTACTTCACTGAGTGGGGTGCCAAGTAGTTGAGAAAGAGTCCTAGCATAGGTGGTAGAGGTTAAGACTGGCATATGGCTATTCTGGATCTAAGACAAGTCAAAGGACTGATCATGGTGTAAGTCTTTAAAGAAGGAAAAACAGGCAGACTAGATGAGCCATTTCGTTGTCATCTGCCGTCAAATTCTCTGTTTCTAGAGAAAAAGTCTCCCAGTTTAACAAATGACACCCCGTAACCCAAATATTGTATGTCCGGGCAATGTCTATCTTATTATACAATAAGTGATGTGTTGAATTGGCTTCCGCCGAATTTGTACTGTATTCCCTTGTGTGCGATCTGCTGGCACCTTGGATTGTTTCCATCCCATTACATCTAAACGATAGGGTGGGAATAATGGATGGAGGGCTTTCCAATCCAGCATTTTTCTCTCCTGCATTATTCATGTCAGTGAACCTCCAGTAAAGATTTGCTGACTGCTCTGGTGGGTACTGGTAAAAGCTTCCAAATGCTATTTCACATGCATTTCTGTGAAACCACTGTTCTCATTAAAGCCCATTACCTCTTCCACCCTTTTTTCAGTCTAATGCGATGGAGAAACAATGGAGCACCCCAATCCACCCAATTCTCACTCACCCATTGGCTCCTGTGTTCCACCTGATGACGCCATGTGCTCCTTCTAGCATTACATCATCCAGCGAAAGAGAATGGGAGAGCAGCAGTGGGCGGGGTCTGCATCCTCCCTGCCCAGACTATTTATAAAAGGGAGAAGAAAGGGGATCTGTCAGCCCAGACACCATCACCGGAGAGCGCAGGACCAAAGCCAACAGGGAAGGCAAAGCAACAAGACCGGAGAGGGCTGCAGCATCCATCACGTTATCACCGAGCTTCCCTGCACAATAGATTAAAGAACCATGCGTGAAATCGTGCACATCCAGGCTGGCCAGTGCGGCAACCAGATCGGCGCCAAGGTAAGAACCCGGAGATCTGCTGTTCTGAGCACACATTGCAGGGCAACGGGTGGATCTGCTTGCCCAGAGTTTGCCTCCCTAGCCCCAATACGACTGCTTGTCTCATTGTCATTCCGTGTGCGCTCTGGTAGTAATGCGATCGCTCCATGAATAATTCATCCACAGACACCTAATACTGGTAACTCCCTGAGTGCAAGAGAGATGTGTCCCTAATAATAACAGATCGACCAAAAAAAACACTACTGCGCGTTTAAAACAACATCTATGTTGGAGACCTCCCTTATGCATTGAGATGTATATGGAGTGGCTTCTATAAAATAATAATTGATTGATGATAATTAAACAATTGATGAGCTGCACAGATCTGTTGGTTTTAAAGGGGGCAATAGACAGTGCTTTAGCCCCAGTACTACTGCTCTTTGTTACATCTGTGGGGTGGGGTCCTTCTTCCAGACACCTTTCCCACCCTGGTTTATGGAGGAGATGTGAATGAATGTCTTTTATACCAGACGTTCTAGGGGAGCTTCTTTCATGGGATGATAACCCGAGATAATTAATCATTGTATTGTTAAGACTGGGGAAACATCTACCATTCTTTGAAACACTCTCCATAATCACACAAAGAGACTCCTGCTGGCTGCCTATATAGACAATAAAGAACAAATGATCATTCTAATGCCTTCTGGTAAAAAATAAAATCTGGCATTTCTAACCTGAAGATGCAATATATTCATTATCCGATCGTAAATCCGCATTATTCGGTATCTTTATGAGGATATTTTCCATTCTTTAATTACACACATTAACATAAAGCAAAGGCTGTGTCCAGATATAATGTATAATACCTTATATTTCATAGCCTATTTCTACTACAGACGGCAATGTGTAATAGTTTCATTGAACAGGGTGTGGTTCTTTCGTAGAAAATTAGAAAATGTATGGAACAGTCACAGAAAATAAATATTGGACAAAATGTAAAAATCAAATGACTTACCAAGCATTTAAACTGTACAGCATTTTTATTTAAAAATTTATGTGTGACCGATCAATTTTCTTATATTTTTTTTTTGTCAGTTTTGGGAAGTTATCAGTGATGAACACGGTATTGACCCTACCGGCAGTTACCATGGAGACAGCGACTTGCAACTAGAAAGGATCAATGTGTACTATAACGAGGCCACTGGTAAGCCTGTGTGAATTAACATCAGAAGCAGAAGCATTTATTTTCAATAAAGGGGAAAAAATACCAAATACGCTTATATATTATATATGGGAACTATATTCCTATTTCCCTGGTTTTCTTGCTGACTAATAAATACGTGGAGGTGGCTTTTTCAAACACATTATTTATCCTTAGGTTTAACACAGAATCCTTTGTTTGTCTATAGGTAATAAGTATGTACCTCGTGCAATCCTTGTGGATCTGGAGCCAGGCACCATGGACTCTGTCAGGTCAGGACCGTTTGGACAGATATTTAGACCTGACAATTTTGTCTTTGGTAGGTATCTCATATAATGCTTTTATGAACATGTTGGCAGTTAAGAAATATATGTAAAATATAAATATTTTAAAATTGTGACAAATATTGTGACTTCCTCGTGTTAGCGCAGGTTCTGAGTATATTTCTAATACATAAAGCATTGGTTTGTGCTCACGGAATATAAGCTGGAAGAAAATATTAGTAACTCACTATTTGGTTCAACAGTAAACGGTTCTATAGAGGTTCTTGTATATTTGTGTCTTCCTAGGCCAGAGTGGAGCTGGGAACAACTGGGCGAAGGGTCATTACACAGAAGGAGCGGAACTGGTGGATTCAGTTTTAGATGTTGTGAGGAAAGAATCTGAAAGCTGTGACTGCCTGCAGGGTTTTCAATTAACCCATTCTCTTGGTGGTGGCACTGGGTCTGGTATGGGCACACTTCTGATAAGCAAGATTAGAGAAGAATACCCAGACAGAATCATGAATACATTCAGCGTGATGCCATCTCCGAAAGTGTCAGACACTGTAGTTGAACCATACAATGCAACACTCTCTGTCCACCAGTTGGTGGAAAACACAGATGAAACCTACTGCATAGACAATGAGGCGCTCTATGATATCTGCTTCCGCACTTTAAAGCTAACCACGCCAACCTATGGCGATCTCAATCACCTTGTCTCTGCAACAATGAGCGGGGTAACAACCTGTCTCCGCTTCCCAGGCCAGCTGAATGCAGATCTGCGAAAATTAGCTGTCAACATGGTGCCTTTCCCAAGATTGCACTTTTTTATGCCTGGCTTTGCTCCTTTAACCAGTCGTGGCAGCCAGCAATACCGTGCACTAACAGTGCCAGAACTAACACAGCAAATGTTCGACTCTAAGAACATGATGGCAGCATGTGATCCTCGCCATGGGCGCTACCTCACCGTGGCTGCTATCTTTAGAGGAAGAATGTCCATGAAAGAAGTAGATGAGCAGATGCTCAATGTCCAGAATAAGAACAGCAGCTATTTTGTTGAATGGATCCCTAACAATGTGAAGACTGCTGTGTGTGACATCCCACCACGAGGCCTCAAAATGTCTGCCACGTTTATTGGCAACAGCACAGCCATCCAAGAGCTATTCAAGAGAATTTCTGAGCAGTTTACAGCTATGTTCCGCCGTAAAGCTTTCTTGCACTGGTATACTGGTGAAGGCATGGATGAGATGGAGTTCACTGAAGCTGAAAGCAACATGAACGACTTGGTATCAGAATACCAGCAGTACCAAGATGCCACAGCTGATGAGCAAGGTGAATTTGAAGAAGAAGAAGGAGAGGATGAAGCTTGATGATTTATCAAAGGAAAAGATTTTTAGGAAACGTAAAAAGGCACAGTTTTTACGTAGCCAGTACATCACCTTACAAGTGTGTTCAAGCATGCTGCTGGTTTTTTTTTCTGGTGTCAACAATGACAGAATCATTTTTTTACCCTTTACAATGTCAAAGTTACAGATGCTGTTTTAGAACCTCTTCTAATTTTGAAAAAAAATGCCCACAACTCTGTAGGAGGATTGTAGAAGTGATCTTTAATGTTCTTAGATGTTTTTTTTTCCACTGGATCATAAAAAAGTATTTGTGTGCTCTTTGTTGTCCCTTTTATTTATCAAATGGCATAAAACATCTTTATGGGCTTATATATATATATATATTGTACTCAACATACACACAGGCAAATAAGTAATGCTGAAATAGAATTATCCTGTTTTATTACCTGTGTACTACAGACAAACATCACACATGCTTTCAAAACACTAAACCGCCCTAGATGTAAGGAAGGAACCTTTTGAGATCTTAAAAGCTCACGTGATTCAACCGCTTGTTATATAAATGTATCACAATTACCAAACACACCGTGAAAACAATACACACAACTATCTTCCTGTATATCAAAGAAACATCTAGAGCAGATTAGGCAGCGCTTTCCGAATGAAATCACATAGAGGCGCCAGTACGTCCGTTATAACCACAAAGATTTATTGTTCTTCTACACATCCATAAGAGCAGGGACAGAGAATCCGCGTATACATCTTCCTCTATCTGTTAACACTGGAAACATGTTAGCTACATACCATCCTCTAAGACAGGAAACATATTTTTCAACAATTGTATTGCTATGTTGCTCACCGGTTACTCTCTATGCTCATGACAAGGATCGTTAACATAAGTATACATTCGATCTTACTCTTAAATAATAGAATATTTCTGCAAAATCTCTCCTGTTTCACACGGATGGTTAAAGCAGACTTACTTACCATTCTTTAACAGCTCATCGTAACCATATATTATAACATTCCACTATACAGTTATCACGCTGGTACTAATTGGTAAAAGTTAGCCATAAAGCGGTCTTTTCGTCATTGGAAATCAGCTGTTCTGTAGTTTGACAGTAATGATGTATTTCCAAAGCAAACTCATATTAAGGATTATATAGGCTGGAAAATCAACCAAGAAAATCTCTTCCACAATCTGTTTAAAAATGGTTTATTAATTTGAAATGTTCTAAAACAGGCCTGTCAAAAGATAAAAGTGGTTGTTCATAGTGGTAAACCACAATATTTTAATGTAAAGCTTTTTTCTTGTTCACAACCAGGGTATCACCTGAACCTAAACCCTTGTGAAATAACGAACAGTGCATTCGGTGCTTAATTTTATATCGATACGCCAGCTCAACTCAATGTAATACTTTTATGGTGACCATATAAATAAGAAGAAAACATGTTAAAAATATGTTATGGGGCTCATACGAGTTAAAAGTGAAATATTTTTCTGGAAAATGTATCATCATTCTTTCATATATTATTTAAATAAATGAAATTATTTTTTTTTCAAAATGAGAACATAAACATTATCAATTCAACATAAAAAAAAACAAACTAAATTCATATTCAGTCCCAATAAAAAAAATGCATCAGCTATTAAGTAATTATATAAAATGGATCAAGCAGTTGCCTAGCCTTTCGCTGTGTAATACTACTGTGTTGACAAAAGAAATTCTTCTACTAGTCTGTTGAATTCCTCTGCATAGCGTAGATGAAGATTAT
>VKOC01000006.1:17195842-17217876 GCA_009364415.1 Spea multiplicata | reverse complement strand
CTATGCTTAAACTTTTGGTAAGGAAATCACACTGAATTATGTGATTTCCTTACCAAAAGTTTCCTGCTACACTCGTTACTCAAAGATGTCTGTAACCAAAGGTAAGTAGAGGTTGCATGCATTTTGTGAGATCTGATAACAGGGGTATCACAGACAGCAGATGAATTTGAAGATCGCTCATTGTTATTGTTAAAAAAGGACCTCTTTGCCTTATTCTTGTTTGTCAGTTTGAATATTTCAACCTATACAAGCTGACCCTAAGGCTCATTATTCTCAATTATTTTAATAGCAGTCTCAGGGGTTGACACCAACATTGCTCATGGTGGACATTTACTGGAGTCTGTGGTGGACAATTTAATGATGTTCTATGGACCTTAACAAACCTTGCCACGGACACAGGTGTCCTTGTAAGGACACTTTGCCTATTCCTGAGCGGCCCTTTACTAAAATCATGGAGGTAAAGAGATTCTAAATTAATTCATCTGTATTTAAGTAGGATTTTAAACATGATATACCCCTGAGAAAACCATGAGAGTATCTGAGAATCTAGCTAATCGCAGAGACCCCGAGATTGCTTTTAAAATCCTGAGGCTCATGGCCAAACTCTGAGAGTTCTGAGTGAGGGTTATGTAGCCATTAAGAGTTAAAATTTCATCTATGGTTCGCGCTAGTCATGGCAACAGCTGTTTTATCCAGAAGTGCTTTTATTTTGGCGCTACTCTATATTGTGATTGGTTGTAAAATCACATTTTACTTCACTGAGTGGGGTGCCAAGTAGTTGGGAAAGAGTCCCAGCATAGGTGGTAGAGGTTAAGACTGGCATATGGCTATTCTGGATCTAAGACAAGTCAAAGGACTGATCATGGTGTAAGTCTTTAAAGAAGGAAAAACAGGCAGACTAGATGAGCCATTTCATTGTCATCTGCCATCAAATTCTCTGTTTCTAGAGAAAAAGTCTCCCAGTTTAACAAATGACACCCCGTAACCCAAATATTGTATGTCCGGGCAATGTCTATCTTATTATACAATAAGTGATGTGTTGAATTGGCTTCCGCCGAATTTGTACTGTATTCCCTTGTGTGCGATCTGCTGGCACCTTGGATTGTTTCCATCCCATTACATCTAAACGATAGGGTGGGAATAATGGATGGAGGGCTTTCCAATCCAGCATTTTTCTCTCCTGCATTATTCATGTCAGTGAACCTCCAGTAAAGATTTGCTGACTGCTCTGGTGGGTACTGGTAAAAGCTTCCAAATGCTATTTCACATGCATTTCTGTGAAACCACTGTTCTCATTAAAGCCCATTACCTCTTCCACCCTTTTTTCAGTCTAATGCGATGGAGAAACAATGGAGCACCCCAATCCACCCAATTCTCACTCACCCATTGGCTCCTGTGTTCCACCTGATGACGCCATGTGCTCCTTCTAGCATTACATCATCCAGCGAAAGAGAATGGGAGAGCAGCAGTGGGCGGGGTCTGCATCCTCCCTGCCCAGACTATTTATAAAAGGGAGAAGAAAGGGGATCTGTCAGCCCAGACACCATCACCGGAGAGCGCAGGACCAAAGCCAACAGGGAAGGCAAAGCAACAAGACCGGAGAGGGCTGCAGCATCCATCACGTTATCACCGAGCTTCCCTGCACAATAGATTAAAGAACCATGCGTGAAATCGTGCACATCCAGGCTGGCCAGTGCGGCAACCAGATCGGCGCCAAGGTAAGAACCCGGAGATCTGCTGTTCTGAGCACACATTGCAGGGCAACGGGTGGATCTGCTTGCCCAGAGTTTGCCTCCCTAGCCCCAATACGACTGCTTGTCTCATTGTCATTCCGTGTGCGCTCTGGTAGTAATGCGATCGCTCCATGAATAATTCATCCACAGACACCTAATACTGGTAACTCCCTGAGTGCAAGAGAGATGTGTCCCTAATAATAACAGATCGACCAAAAAAAACACTACTGCGCGTTTAAAACAACATCTATGTTGGAGACCTCCCTTATGCATTGAGATGTATATGGAGTGGCTTCTATAAAATAATAATTGATTGATGATAATTAAACAATTGATGAGCTGCACAGATCTGTTGGTTTTAAAGGGGGCAATAGACAGTGCTTTAGCCCCAGTACTACTGCTCTTTGTTACATCTGTGGGGTGGGGTCCTTCTTCCAGACACCTTTCCCACCCTGGTTTATGGAGGAGATGTGAATGAATGTCTTTTATACCAGACGTTCTAGGGGAGCTTCTTTCATGGGATGATAACCCGAGATAATTAATCATTGTATTGTTAAGACTGGGGAAACATCTACCATTCTTTGAAACACTCTCCATAATCACACAAAGAGACTCCTGCTGGCTGCCTATATAGACAATAAAGAACAAATGATCATTCTAATGCCTTCTGGTAAAAAATAAAATCTGGCATTTCTAACCTGAAGATGCAATATATTCATTATCCGATCGTAAATCCGCATTATTCGGTATCTTTATGAGGATATTTTCCATTCTTTAATTACACACATTAACATAAAGCAAAGGCTGTGTCCAGATATAATGTATAATACCTTATATTTCATAGCCTATTTCTACTACAGACGGCAATGTGTAATAGTTTCATTGAACAGGGTGTGGTTCTTTCGTAGAAAATTAGAAAATGTATGGAACAGTCACAGAAAATAAATATTGGACAAAATGTAAAAATCAAATGACTTACCAAGCATTTAAACTGTACAGCATTTTTATTTAAAAATTTATGTGTGACCGATCAATTTTCTTATATTTTTTTTTTGTCAGTTTTGGGAAGTTATCAGTGATGAACACGGTATTGACCCTACCGGCAGTTACCATGGAGACAGCGACTTGCAACTAGAAAGGATCAATGTGTACTATAACGAGGCCACTGGTAAGCCTGTGTGAATTAACATCAGAAGCAGAAGCATTTATTTTCAATAAAGGGGAAAAAATACCAAATACGCTTATATATTATATATGGGAACTATATTCCTATTTCCCTGGTTTTCTTGCTGACTAATAAATACGTGGAGGTGGCTTTTTCAAACACATTATTTATCCTTAGGTTTAACACAGAATCCTTTGTTTGTCTATAGGTAATAAGTATGTACCTCGTGCAATCCTTGTGGATCTGGAGCCAGGCACCATGGACTCTGTCAGGTCAGGACCGTTTGGACAGATATTTAGACCTGACAATTTTGTCTTTGGTAGGTATCTCATATAATGCTTTTATGAACATGTTGGCAGTTAAGAAATATATGTAAAATATAAATATTTTAAAATTGTGACAAATATTGTGACTTCCTCGTGTTAGCGCAGGTTCTGAGTATATTTCTAATACATAAAGCATTGGTTTGTGCTCACGGAATATAAGCTGGAAGAAAATATTAGTAACTCACTATTTGGTTCAACAGTAAACGGTTCTATAGAGGTTCTTGTATATTTGTGTCTTCCTAGGCCAGAGTGGAGCTGGGAACAACTGGGCGAAGGGTCATTACACAGAAGGAGCGGAACTGGTGGATTCAGTTTTAGATGTTGTGAGGAAAGAATCTGAAAGCTGTGACTGCCTGCAGGGTTTTCAATTAACCCATTCTCTTGGTGGTGGCACTGGGTCTGGTATGGGCACACTTCTGATAAGCAAGATTAGAGAAGAATACCCAGACAGAATCATGAATACATTCAGCGTGATGCCATCTCCGAAAGTGTCAGACACTGTAGTTGAACCATACAATGCAACACTCTCTGTCCACCAGTTGGTGGAAAACACAGATGAAACCTACTGCATAGACAATGAGGCGCTCTATGATATCTGCTTCCGCACTTTAAAGCTAACCACGCCAACCTATGGCGATCTCAATCACCTTGTCTCTGCAACAATGAGCGGGGTAACAACCTGTCTCCGCTTCCCAGGCCAGCTGAATGCAGATCTGCGAAAATTAGCTGTCAACATGGTGCCTTTCCCAAGATTGCACTTTTTTATGCCTGGCTTTGCTCCTTTAACCAGTCGTGGCAGCCAGCAATACCGTGCACTAACAGTGCCAGAACTAACACAGCAAATGTTCGACTCTAAGAACATGATGGCAGCATGTGATCCTCGCCATGGGCGCTACCTCACCGTGGCTGCTATCTTTAGAGGAAGAATGTCCATGAAAGAAGTAGATGAGCAGATGCTCAATGTCCAGAATAAGAACAGCAGCTATTTTGTTGAATGGATCCCTAACAATGTGAAGACTGCTGTGTGTGACATCCCACCACGAGGCCTCAAAATGTCTGCCACGTTTATTGGCAACAGCACAGCCATCCAAGAGCTATTCAAGAGAATTTCTGAGCAGTTTACAGCTATGTTCCGCCGTAAAGCTTTCTTGCACTGGTATACTGGTGAAGGCATGGATGAGATGGAGTTCACTGAAGCTGAAAGCAACATGAACGACTTGGTATCAGAATACCAGCAGTACCAAGATGCCACAGCTGATGAGCAAGGTGAATTTGAAGAAGAAGAAGGAGAGGATGAAGCTTGATGATTTATCAAAGGAAAAGATTTTTAGGAAACGTAAAAAGGCACAGTTTTTACGTAGCCAGTACATCACCTTACAAGTGTGTTCAAGCATGCTGCTGGTTTTTTTTTCTGGTGTCAACAATGACAGAATCATTTTTTTACCCTTTACAATGTCAAAGTTACAGATGCTGTTTTAGAACCTCTTCTAATTTTGAAAAAAAATGCCCACAACTCTGTAGGAGGATTGTAGAAGTGATCTTTAATGTTCTTAGATGTTTTTTTTTCCACTGGATCATAAAAAAGTATTTGTGTGCTCTTTGTTGTCCCTTTTATTTATCAAATGGCATAAAACATCTTTATGGGCTTATATATATATATATATATATATATTGTACTCAACATACACACAGGCAAATAAGTAATGCTGAAATAGAATTATCCTGTTTTATTACCTGTGTACTACAGACAAACATCACACATGCTTTCAAAACACTAAACCGCCCTAGATGTAAGGAAGGAACCTTTTGAGATCTTAAAAGCTCACGTGATTCAACCGCTTGTTATATAAATGTATCACAATTACCAAACACACCGTGAAAACAATACACACAACTATCTTCCTGTATATCAAAGAAACATCTAGAGCAGATTAGGCAGCGCTTTCCGAATGAAATCACATAGAGGCGCCAGTACGTCCGTTATAACCACAAAGATTTATTGTTCTTCTACACATCCATAAGAGCAGGGACAGAGAATCCGCGTATACATCTTCCTCTATCTGTTAACACTGGAAACATGTTAGCTACATACCATCCTCTAAGACAGGAAACATATTTTTCAACAATTGTATTGCTATGTTGCTCACCGGTTACTCTCTATGCTCATGACAAGGATCGTTAACATAAGTATACATTCGATCTTACTCTTAAATAATAGAATATTTCTGCAAAATCTCTCCTGTTTCACACGGATGGTTAAAGCAGACTTACTTACCATTCTTTAACAGCTCATCGTAACCATATATTATAACATTCCACTATACAGTTATCACGCTGGTACTAATTGGTAAAAGTTAGCCATAAAGCGGTCTTTTCGTCATTGGAAATCAGCTGTTCTGTAGTTTGACAGTAATGATGTATTTCCAAAGCAAACTCATATTAAGGATTATATAGGCTGGAAAATCAACCAAGAAAATCTCTTCCACAATCTGTTTAAAAATGGTTTATTAATTTGAAATGTTCTAAAACAGGCCTGTCAAAAGATAAAAGTGGTTGTTCATAGTGGTAAACCACAATATTTTAATGTAAAGCTTTTTTCTTGTTCACAACCAGGGTATCACCTGAACCTAAACCCTTGTGAAATAACGAACAGTGCATTCGGTGCTTAATTTTATATCGATACGCCAGCTCAACTCAATGTAATACTTTTATGGTGACCATATAAATAAGAAGAAAACATGTTAAAAATATGTTATGGGGCTCATACGAGTTAAAAGTGAAATATTTTTCTGGAAAATGTATCATCATTCTTTCATATATTATTTAAATAAATGAAATTATTTTTTTTTCAAAATGAGAACATAAACATTATCAATTCAACATAAAAAAAAACAAACTAAATTCATATTCAGTCCCAATAAAAAAAATGCATCAGCTATTAAGTAATTATATAAAATGGATCAAGCAGTTGCCTAGCCTTTCGCTGTGTAATACTACTGTGTTGACAAAAGAAATTCTTCTACTAGTCTGTTGAATTCCTCTGCATAGCGTAGATGAAGATTATGCTTGCCATCTGGCATTATATGCAACCTGTAAAAGAAATGTAGACACTTCAATGGTTGACAGGGTAATAACAGTGCAGAAGTAATGTAAAGCTTTACAATGAAAATGATTATCGTCTACACCACCACAAGTAATAAAAGGGCATTAAGATAGCGCACATTTATTTTACGCATTACGTTTTTGAACTACTGCTTTTAACAAACCACCATGGTATTCCGAGATGGATGAGTACACCATGTGACTGGTGACATAAAAGGTTTTAACATGGAGAATATAATGCGCTGAGAACCATGTTTGCATGATCTCACACTGTAAAGTAAATATTGAGGGTAGGCTGGATTTGTGCTGGGATGTGCAAGGCACGCTCTCCGCAATTTAGTCTCTTACTGGGAAAACAGACAACTCTAGAGATATACGATCATATCATTTTATTAGTACGCTTTTGGGAATGCTATACACCTATTTTTAATAACATGTCAGCATATACTATAAAAGGGGTAGTAAGTCTAGACAATAAAGACACTCAAACATTAAAAGGAGTTGTGTGCATTTAAATATCCTAGTAAGCACCCATAAAAAGCCATGAAAGTTGGCTCTAAAGATTATCTTTCCATTCATGTTATTCCATGTTCTGAGTCACTTCTCTTTCATAAAAAGCAATTTTACTGCAAATTTTTAAAGTTCCAGGAATGGTCCAAGGCTAAAATCACATAAAATATATTTTAATGCATATATATATATATATATATAATGCATGCATCCAGCAGCACTCATAGTATTTTGATGATCCTGACTGCCCTCCACAAACAAAAAACAGTCATGCACTCACATTGTCTGCATGCTTCCTCTTCCTCGTCAATCAGTGAAGTAAAGATGAATCCAGAACAAAGCACAGACAATATTCTCACCTTGAATCTTTTATCTGCTGGTGCAAAAAGTGAGCATGAAAGAGTGGGACCATTGCATCCTTCAGTCCATGGATGATCAAAGTTGGACACTCAATGAAGGGAAGAAGATGTTGGCAAATATTACCTGTTGATTAAACCCATTAGAATAACATAGTTACTGGTTTTCCTGTTTTAAATTTTTACCAAATGTGATCTATTAACATTATAAATCTGGAAAACATGGCTGTAGGTAAGCTTCCATTTTAAAGGAACTCTTAAATATTATGAAGATTACTAGATTACAGTGTCGACATGAAACGTCACTGGGTTGCTATGGTGCATAGACAAGTTCTGCAACAAAATACATTATTTTACCCCTACCAAATGTAACTTATCATATTTGGGTCTACAAGTTAAAGGCTCTCTGCGTCTTAAGTGACCTGACTTACATACACTCACATGCCCTCGCATGTAACTCAGAGAAGCACTTGGGAAAAAACCTTTAAAAAAATTGAGCACCCCACTTCTCCCACCACATGTAAAAAAGAGCCAATCCATACCCCTTAGTCATCCAGTGGCCATTGGGATGTGGGGCTAAAATATATGTTGCCCTTTGGTGGAGGAATGCAGGATAAGGGAGGGAACTATCCACCTCCCTTTTAGTTATTTCTGCTGCAGGACAAAGGTGCAACAACATCTATGTCAACCGCAAATGTAATGCAATGCAGGCTTTGAAGCATAGCCTCAATATTCCCCATGAAAGTCAGTGCTTTTATTATTTTTATCTGGGTGGAGATGGTTCTTGCACTGTGGGGACAAGTAGTAAATATATTTTACCACCAGGTCTGCTAGCAAAATTACTCATAGAGTCAACCCATGCTTTAAATGTCTTGACAAAGTACTCTTTTCCATAAAGATCCTCCATAGGCTTCCTCATCTTGTCACTCCAGTTTGATACATCTTTTACAGCTGTGAAACACAGAACAGGTAAAATATAACGCAAATGCTACAGTTATCTGCCAATAGAGATCACATGGTAAATAATTTCAAAAACATACCCCTGGATTGTAATTTAATGTTGTATAATAAACCCATGTATTCTGTTTATTGCAAAATATTTTTTTACTACTATTTTTTACTAAGCAATGAAAGCACTGCAGATACAAACATACATCGATTTCTATATTAAACATACATTTTAGAACATTTAAAATGATTGTTTACAGAACAGTGTATAAGTCACACTGCCAGAACTCATTCTCTGGGTGTGATCTATACTAATGGTCACACTGGTCATATTCATTACTACTTTATGTCTGTCATCAATAATATAGTCTGTTACCTTCAATAACTTCTTCTCTGTGATCTACAATATCACGCTTTATGATCCACCAGCCCCTGATTAAAGGAACAGCCTAGTCTCCACGATTGTATTTTTATATTTGAATGCATTCTACATGGATTCCAATGTATAAAACTAGACATCTGTCACATTAAATGTACATTTGGGTTAATTTTGGGTGAGAATGTATTTTATCTTATACAAATTGGTGCAGGTATTCTTACATTATTTAAGTCACAAAATAAGACTTGTGTCTCGTTTACCATCTCCAGCTGGCTGTCGCTACTGAAACCAGGAAGCGTTAGTATGTAATCCTCATGTACATGATCAGTAGCACTGGCCGGTGAGGTCATCAAAGCAGTAGCCAATCGAATGTATGTTAAACAGTAGTGTTCAGATGGTATACACGTGATTTGCTGCTACTGCTCCCACTGAACTTGAATTATACTGTCTAAGAAGAGCATGTGTAAAATTAACTCGCATATACATTTAATGTGAAACTGCAAGGTGGCATCATATGACCCTTATAAGCATCTGCCTCCTGCATACAGAAGCTTGGACAGTGAGGCTACTGCTTGCTGTGCAGCCGGTGGTAGTGCAAAACCCTGGGCTGGCAATAACAAAACTCATTCTAATGCTTGCAGAATATATATATATATATATACATATATACACAAACACACACACCTCTTACCATCATAAAGTTGTAAGTCTTCTTCAGACACATAGGCATTGGCTCCCCAGATAACAAGTTTGTTGATTAGGGAAGGGTATGTCGCCGCTGCTATAAGTGCAGTTATGCCACCATCACTCCAGCCAAGCAAAGAGAACTTCTTGAATTTGAGAGCCTATTAGCAGACATAGCAAAATATATCAAGTGAGATTGTTACAAGCTTCTGGTACTAAATGAGACAGCCATGTTATTTTCTTATAATTAAATACACAAACCCCCCCCCAATTTACCAATGCCCTGCACATTATTTATAAAGAGCATATCCTTGACTGTAATGCGTTTTGACCAGAGCACATTAGCTTCAAGGTACCCAACAAGAAGTGAACTCTAACCGATATATACCCTTTTGTCGGTTTGAGAACCCTACTGAGCATTGCGTGTTGGGGCATATCAAGCCTTTCTGTTTTAGAGAAAAACCTCTAAACTGACGGCGTAATGTAAAGAAATGTGTATCGTAATCTCCAATATGTCCACACATAATGAGGATGCTACCAAGTTACCCTGGTTGGCATCTGAGTGTGGGTACAATTATTACATTAGCTGCTGGGCAGACCCGCAAGCTACCATAAGAAAAAAGCAGAGTGTAAGCTCCATGGTCCAATGGCACACCATGATTCTGAAAAAATGAAAACATTTGTTGCAGTAAGGACATTGTCATCATCACAGGAGATTATTGATGAGCGCCAGCCAACCGCAAACAGTAGACTACTGAACTAGAAAAGTCATCAGGACCTGGAGGCTGTAGACATGCATGATGATTAAAGCGCGGACCTCCTGCTGTCAATTCCCCAGCATCAGGAAGAGATCACACCAAGTGTACAATTCATTCAAACATCGTAGCCCAAATCCAATGTGCCAATACATTATACTAAGGACCGCTTTCTCTCTGATTCATCACGTCCCACAAAGTAATGGCTTTAAAAATGTAGAGGGGTAACAATACGGGCTCTCTGAAATGTCACACAATTTGCTTTTTATTTGAAAACTGACAGCTAAAATGGAGTGGAATTACTGTTCTTTTATAATTGACATAGCCACTGGATAAAAGTGATACTAAAGAGAAAATCGAAAAATTCTGATAATCCTTACATGTGATTAGAAATTGTAAGAGCCAGAGAGGAAACCTAAGACACGCAAAATACTAAACTGGTAAAAAATCCTAATAACAATATTGTGGAGGAATGGATAGCTGTGGCGCAAACACATTTACCTGCATTAAATCTACGGCATCCTTTGCATCCCTTTCAAAAAAATCTGGAGGGTAGTCTCGTGTTGGCGGGATGGAGCATCCGTATCCCCGAGGATCCCACCCAATGACTGTAAAGAGCCTTTCATTCATGGATGAGAGCTGTGGGCTAAAATCTGTTTTACTGCTTCCTAGGATCAAAAATAAGTAAAAAAACAAAACAAAACAAAACAAGAAAGAGTATTCTTACCTGGGGTGTCATTTCGTCTCAGACCTGTCCTGATTAAGATATTAAATCATGTGCCCTTTTAGGCCTAAAACACTACTTCTCTATAGCATATCTTCCTTAGTGACATAAATGACATCAACATCTAAACAAACAGTTGTATTTACAAAGAACCATTCTGGATAAATATGCCAGGATATTCCATTGGTTGCTACGGTAACATAATTTCTCATTTTACCTGTTTGTGTATTGTGCTTTATGATAAAATAACCACAGAAAAAAAAACCTAAAACAGATTGGCACAAGGAACAAAATAAGTTGGGCCACTATTAGAGACGCTGATGTTAACAGCAGGTACAACAGAGATGCTTACCATCCACGTAGCCCCATAGGCAGCAACAATAGAAGTACTTGAACCTTGTAGCATTTATGTATTAGTTAAACGTGTCCCTTTAGCGTAATATGTTCCCATGTGTTAACTGAGTCAGCAGGGATTTCCAAACATGTCCTCAAATGCCACCGACCTACAAGCCTTTGAACTAACGTAACCCTAGCGTGGATAAAATCAAGGAACACAATTCATTCACTACATGCAAATGGGGATATTGTTTGCCTAGCTGTATGTGGTTGGCCTATGGTAAGAGGGAGCCAAACCTTCTAAAAGCATTCTTTTTTCTCCGTTATCATCAAAATGACTACCATTTTTCTAAAAAGATGAACTAATGAAATTAGTATTCAGTATTCAGTATTCTGAACTGTGTGATTTTAATAAAGTCATAATTCTTAACAAATATTTAAAAAAATATTCTCCGAACTGTTGACACTTTGTTGTGCTTTGTGGAGTCCACAGCTTATTTTATTTGTGATGCATGACATATAACTGTGCATTGCACATATAGGCGAGTCTCTCTCAATACTAACCATCAGGGTCGGACTGGGGATGACTAAGTGGCCCTGGTAATTTACGGCCAAATGGCGCACGTCTGGCCACCAGCTGGATAGGCACAGCTATACGGTTTTAGCCTCATGCAGCTGCATGTATTCAGCCAGTGGCCGCACAATGCAGGACCTGATCTGCCACTGAAGTTGGGCTATTGGTAAAGCCCTATTGGCTAATAGCCGACTAGGAATTTGTGCCAGATGGCCATTTACACACTGTTAAAGTTGAATAACTCTCTAGATCTTTTTCGTGATTCTATAGGTATAATACAGCACCTCACCTAAAGCCCCAGGAAGCAGCAGAATAGCGTGATCTCCCGATCCCGCGCGCTGGTAATGTAGGCCGACCCCATTAACTTGCACTTTTGCCGACACCGCTGAAGTGCTGCAGACAGAAAGCATTATAGAATATGGTGACTATACACAAAGTAACAATATCTCCAATAAATCATTTTCTAGTTACAGGTAAATATTATCGATTCAAGCATAAAAAGTTCTATGGTATAAAAAGAAAGTCACTGTTGTTACAAGTCTGACAACTGGTCTTATCACCATAGCAACCTGCTGGAATGTTTTAGCTAGTGAAACACGGTCCTGGTTACTTTAGTGATAAGACCACCGTTCCTCAGTCATTCGTTATACATAACCCCTGTGTGTTAATGTTTAATGAATACATGTCAGGTCCAAGCAGGCAAGTCATTGGTGTCATTAGCATATAAAGCAAGCAGCAGTTTATATGGAGGCAATGCCAGGGCTGCAATCAGTTGACAACCAGCCAGTATCACCTAGATGTGAACGCAGTAGGCAATATGCCACATCATTCCATGTGCACAACTGGATTTACATGTAAATGTCTCCTTGAACACAGGTGAGCCAACGAGGATCATATAGTTAGAACTGCATACTGGCTGTTGCTTGAGAAGTGACCACACCTGAAAGCTTTAACACACATCCAAGCTAGGGATGCGCCATGTCTGTCAGCTGACTTCCCCAATGCTCATGTGTAGGCAAGACGCTGATCACCCTGATGCTATATCATACATGTTATTCCACATGTTATCATACATTCAAGCTCCGCCCCCGTTACTCGCTGTGTCGTGCTGTATAATGACAGCCCCTCCCTTCCATTCCCATTGGCTGTCATACGAGCCCCTGTATAACCATGAAGCATTCTAGTCATACTCCTGTCATCGGTCGTCTATCATTTAACGTGTGTTCTTTTTTTTTTACCAGTAACAAGCGGCAGGCTTGGGCGATAACCGGGCCCCTGATGCACACCGGAGAAACCGTACGGAGAGACGAAGCGACATGCCGAGGGGTATCTAGCGCACCCGGGAAGGTGGGGCCGCGACGTTGACAGCTCATTGGTGCAGGTTTAGAAAGCGCAGGTCGTCATTGAACTGTAATCCAGCTGGGCTCTACTGCCGCCTACAGGCGCTTCGTACAACTGCACTACTCTTACGCTCTACCACTGCTAAATGTTTCCCGATATGCTGGGCTCGGAATAGTAATTATTCTTTGTATTATTGGAGTTATTTCATCAACATGTAGACTTATATTAAAGTATGAAACATGTTTTCATTGAGCTTCCATGGTTTCCTTTTCCTACATCTGAAGGATGTCTCAAACGCCTGTGTGATGGTGCATGTCACTTTAAGAGGCTTTTTAAAGGCATTTCTACTATCTACAGACTCCAAGCATGTCATTATTCATATGTCCCTATATTGTCTCAAGGACCCATCCTGACTCACAATAAGACTGGTCCTGTAGAGGGACCATCATGCCACGCAAGTCTTTGTTCCCGCACAGCTACATAAAAAAAAACAAAAAAACTTTCCTTTTAGTGACTAACCCCCTACGATTTCTACATAGATCCAAGCTTCTACCTGCAGAGTATCTCTTTTCCTGCCGCTGCATGGATCCCAACACAGTAATTTGTATCTATCCAGTTGAGGATGCCAATGAGCGTGTTTCTGAATATCTCACTCTATATGTATTGTGTGCAGTTACATTATAGATCTAATAAACCTTAGGTGTCAGTTTTGCACACGGACACTTGCACATGTCTTGCCAATTTAAAAATACAAATAAATAAAAAGATATTAGTGATAGCACCAAATAATGTGCACTGCCCCAGGTGCCTCTGGCTCAAGTTACAACAAAACCATCTCATTCTACTGCCACTGTTTCACTGCCTATGTTTTTTATACACCCATTAGCAAGGCTGAAACACCTTAGCTTAATAATGAGTCATATAGCGTACTTATATTATTGGGCCTGGAACAATCACGATCTTCCATATCTGCTTGTTTTAACATTAGACTCACATCTGAAGAACGATAGTGCGTGGTTGCACCTAACATTGCGTCTCTAGATCGCTTCAAGTTGCTTAAGTAGCCTCTAAAGGCCTTTAAGTGTTAACAAAGCTTATTAGTGCTCTCATGCGTCCCACATTGACAACTTTCTGTTTGTCAATCAGTGCAATAGTTTAAAAGTTCACTTATGTCTTGAAGTTACCCACCTTCTCCTGCACCACCAAATTGATGAGAGCCGACTCACTGGCAAAAAAATAAATAAAAATTATTTAGATCTTGAGAGAAAGAAGATTCCTTGGCCCATGTTACTCAAATAATGTGAGTTTTTAATAGATAAAAATAAAAAAGTAAAGTATACACCGATCAGCCATAACATTATGACCACTAACAGGTGAAGTAAATAACGCTGATAATCTTCTTTCACAGCATCTGTTAGTGGGTGGCATTTATTAGGCAACAAGTTAATATTGTGTCCTCACTGTTGATGTGTTAGAAGCAGGAAAAATGGGCAAGCGTCCGGAGTGACTTTGACAAGAGCCAAATTGTGATGGCTGGACCTCAGCATCACCAAAACTGCAGCTCTTGTGTGGTGTTCCTGGTCTGTAGAGGTCATTACCTATCAAAAGTAGTCCAATGAAGGAAAAGCAGTGAGCCAAGGCTCGTTGATGCATTTAGAGGGTTGAAGGCCTTCCCTTGTGGTCAAATTCAACAGACTTTCCGCTGTAGCTCAAATCGCTGAAAGCGTTAATGCTAGTTCTGATAGAAAGGTGTCAACACACAGTGTATCACAGTTCACAGTACAATGGGCACGTGAGCATAAGAACTGGACCATGGAGCAATGGAAGAAGGTGGCCTGGTCCAAAAAATATAAATCACATTTTCTTGTACATCATGCAGATGGCCGGGTACATCACTTAGGTTTGTAATAAAAATGTTACAAACCTATACGTATGCTTTTTTCCCATGCATCAGATTTGCTTTTAGCATTTTACACTAAAATAGAATATCTTTAAAATAGAGAAAACACAAAGCTTATTAGGACAACTTGCTAGCAAAACAGAACACAAAATAGGAGATTTTGCAGACTAGCCATTGTTTTTTTGTTAATATTTTACTTATAAACTAAAGATTAAATTGTTTCTATGCATTTCATATGGGATCCACAGATTGCAAGCGAAGAATAACATTTTATTAGCCACATAAACAGACTGTTGGATAGAACACATACATTGATTACTGTACAGGTATTTCAATCCTAAAAATGTAAAAAAAAAAATTAAAAAAAAAAAATCTACGCGTATAAAACGGTCTGTTCTTATGGCATTGAATGACAAAATATGTAAACTTGCTTTTCTGAGAGACTGAATATCCATTTGAATTCAGGTTCCCCAGAAGAAGCCATTATATATATATATTTTACACACATATACGCATTTAATTTACAGGAGAATTTGCTAAAAGGCGAAAACCTGGATGACAAGCATTCTTTTGGTATTCTGCCTCACTCTGACTCATCATTTTAGAAGGTCTACCCTAAAGCGTAAACGTGATCATCATCATGGGAATTTCCACAGCACTGCACATACATACACATTATATATATAAATCGTTTTCTCTGGGTTCAGTGTGTATTTGCCACATGATCTACGTAACATAATATCCTGCCAGATTTTTGCTGTAGTTTTTTTGTCCGATGTTGTATAAATTTTGTTTAATGCCTGCCTATGAAGGGTAGTGTTGTACTCCTGTGTGCTGTGAGCATATGAGTGCTGCAAGCGATGTCTGTTATGGTTGTCTGAGTTGTATGTTCCGTAAGTGTCGTTACTTGTGTGTACTGAGAGTTCTTGACAGCGCATACCCATGACCCACTTGAGTTATGTTCTTGTGTGAGTGTATGTGTGAGAGTTCCATTCTTGTAAAAGGGTATTATTGAAAATATTATTTTTTTTGTTTAAAAAAGAAAGAAATGGGAACACCAGAGATTTTTTCTTATGGTCCAATCCTGGGGGAGGGAATCACCTTGAGGATAGAGCTGTTTTTACATTTCCGTGGTGCTCATGATTAGCTGTAATGTAAAGGGCTTTCTTTAGATACCATTATTTTCATCATATTTACTTTAAAAAAATATATAAAATATGGTGAAGAGTTAGGAAAAAAAGCTTGACGTTTTCTGCCTTTTATCTGAAAAAGCTTTTGTTAGGACACCGGGCACTGGATCAGGTAGGAGTCTCGATGCAAGGGCAGGTTCGGATTCAGAGCATGGCTCTAGGCAGCCCTCAGGCAGGGCGCACGGCTGGGAGGGTAGGCAAGTCTGCGACATGCTGGGGTCTGCTACACAAGTCAGGATCAGGAATGTAGCTAAGGTCATACACAGGAAACAGATCAGATGCAGCAAAGCAGTAGCTCAGTATACAAGGCCAGGAACACAATGCTCTAGCACGGAGGCTAGGATGATGCCTGGTTTATATTGAGCCTAAATTGACAGAACGAGGAGCAGGTGTGCCAAGAGCATGCAGACACAACATAGTCCAGGGAGAGGCAGAAGGACACAGCAACCCAATATCCACCTGGTGGAGTAGTGAATAAGTGATTTATCCTGGAATCCACAGTGTTGCAGGTTCTAATCCCTCTGGTTCCTAACGCATTTCTAACATTTTGTTCTTCCTGGATTGTTCCCCTGATGGTGACATCAGGGGGGAATTATTTTTTACATGTTACCCAATTTTTTTTTTTATTAATCACATTGTGAATAGTAAACTGGGTTCCATTGACCTATATGGATGAATGTAGTACTTGGATACACACTATTGTAACTTGTTTATTTTTTAATGGGCGCCACCATCTTGCGAGAGGGAAAATCTCTCCCTATGTCTCTCCCTATGACGCTTGTGGCTCCTCTCTGGAACTGTCACAATGTGTCCTGGGGTGGGTTTTTAGTGTCACTGAGTGCCTTCACATTGAGGCATTACAGCAACATTGTTTAGGAGAAGAAAGCTATTTTAGATCCCTTAACCTGTTTAACCTCCTGCCAGGCTGGTCAATTGTCACCAAGAGGATGTTCTTCTTTGAAGTGAATGGCTCATCAATTTTCGCCAAGGGGTAAAACGAGCTACATGATTTGCTACCTGCAAAGATCATGTAGAAAACCAGCATGTGAAGACTTGGACAAGGCTTTCACTGCATTTTACAGCTTTTCCTTAAACAAAAATTAAGTCAACTTTGGTCTCTTTCTTATGGTTAATAATCCCTTGTACATCTATAAGGTTCCACCCAGAGCAATTAATTGGTCAAGAAATTCAGTCTCTTCCATTTTATAAAGTGCCTTGGCCACCTTTCCCACTGTGGTGTTTTTGGAGCCTACTTTCATCTTCCACTTATGCAGCATTTGGTGAACTTTTTCCTGAAGTCCGTCCCTTTCATAATCGTAATCAATTTCTTCAACTTCAGGCTCAGTGAAGCCAATATTACGAGCAAATGCTTTCCATTTTTTAGATAAATTATTTTCCAGAAACAGATGCTGGTTTTCATTTACTAAAGAGGTAGAATCTATAAGAAAAGAAAAGAAAACATAACATACACACAGTTCACAAACCCAGATTTATCAAGCAATTTCAATGTAAAACAAAATAGTAGACCTTCATATAACAGCAACGTGTATCTATACTGGCATAAACTGCTCTAGAGCCATTTTATCAGATAATAGCACTAATGTTATAATAAAGACGTTTAAATCAAACATTAAATCCATGGCCTAAGGAGTAGTGGTTGTCTCCGAAGTCTTTCCCATAGATCATGGCATGCCCGTGAGACCCCTAGACTTTATATTATTTAACATTACATTGTTCATTTTTACTGTATTGAATAGAAATTACCTGGTTCTCATACCCTGGAGTGATGTAGGGAAAAACGGAGCCTTTCATTGTGGAGAATGTCACTGACTTCATAGGCATACCTAGATACTTTCCAGGTGAAGCACCACTTCTATGGGCCATCATGGAGAAACTCCAGGTCATTGGAGCGGCGCAACTACCCATCTCCTCCAAAAAACAGGGGCTAGCCCTGTACACAACATGAGTAGACCACCCACTGACCTCAGCGGGACCACCCACAGGCATTAGAAGGACCAACCACTATCAGTGTACTGCCTACCAATATCAGCAGGAAGCTCACTGAAATTAGTGGGACTGCCTACTCACAATGTAAAAAGGGGGCTCTGGGTAGCCGGAGCCTATATATTCACAAGTTGCCTTACAGCAGCTTTTCCTAAATGTTTTTTTCTTAACTTATTTTATTAAAGACGTGATTATTTTTTGCAAACATTAAGGGATCTTTAATTGTTCTAATAGTGTTAGGCATCTAAGCTTTACAGACTCTGCATACCAAGGTTTCAATAAGCTGGGTTGAGCTTATCTTGAGTATAGCCATGAGCTAAATAAAGCACTCTCTCTATACACACCCTGTCACAATATATATATATATATTGTGACAGGGTGTATCGCACAGTGAGAATGTTTAGCCAGAGAATGTTTTGAAGTTACTGAGAGCAGAGCTTGGAACAAAGTGGTTGGGTGATTTGTAAATGTTCAGATCGAGCAAGGTTTTGGTTTGTAGTTTTGTTCAATTACCAACCCCTGTGTATCTGTGCAGCATTAAAAATAAAAGCTGTAGACTTAACCTGCAAATTTCATACCCTAGAAGACAGTGCTGACAGCCTTGGAAAGGTACCCCAATATGGTGATATATCACTATATATATATCTAGACATACACATAATTGTTTATTTGGCCATGCCTAATGTTCCTGACATCTCTCTGATGGAATTTTTTTTCTTTTTTGCAGCCTAAGGATGGCCTATTTGCGTTGAGCGTTGAGAGCTCCTTTCACCGCATTTTGTGGGTTCACAGCAACATCTTCCAAATGTGAATGCCACACCTCGAATCAACTCCAGACATTTTACCTGCTTATTTGATGCCAAAAAACGAAGGAATAGCCCACACCAGCTTTTGAGTACATTCTCCAATTAGTTTGGTCCCTTGAAAAAGAGGGGGCTCCATATTAAAAGCGCTGTAATTCCTAAACTCTTTCCAAAATATGGATGTGAATACTCTCAAATTAAAGCTGATAGATTGCACTTTAAGCCCATATTCATTATTTTACTGTAACTTGAGTTTATTTTGGTAAACAGCAGAAATAACAAAATGTGTGTCAGTGTCCAAATATTTGTGGACCTAACTGTATGTATATATGTAATAGTCTTCAACACACGTTCCTGAGCTATCCCTCACAGGCATCACTCCAGACACACCTTCCACCAGCAACTTAACTCAGAGAGCCTTCAACACATGTTCCTAAACAATTCAACCAGAAAATACATATTTAGGACTTTTGCATATGTATCTGTCTCGAAGTTATCCTGTGTTTAGTATTCCCTCTAATTTCTGTTGGAAATGTATCACATTCAAAATAACTAGATTCGTAATTATATATGCCTGTTCCTCTGCTAATTACTTATTTTTAGTTATCTATGTCTCCTTGAATTTGCTTAAAACTCCTCCCACTTTCTTTCTTGGATATTAGTCTTCTCTATCTTACATTCAGACACATCTTCCCAAGCAACTCAACGCACCCACCTCCAGATCAACATCCTTTATAGGTCCAGTTCATCACATGATGGGACTTAACATTGCATGTAACCACCTGAAAAACTATTAGCTGTGTACCTATTATTTTGCTCACTATACTCACCTGCAGTCTCCAGCCACTTTTATTTCTATGTGGCTAGAGTCAGCAGGCTTACAAACCTGGTATGACTCCTCTATCACAGGCCAATGTCATCATTTGTTTATATTTTCTCCTCTTCATTCACCTTATGTCTCATGTTCCCCATTCCCTCTAGATTACAAGTAATAATAAATAATAGTCATCCCACATAGACAATGCTATATACATATAAACATAAATTATATATGCCACCGTAGGAATTGCACATGCTGCACTCCAATCGGTCCCTTTCCCTTTAAGCGTTTCCCACAGTTACCACGGTTCTCGCTCTTAAAAATAGAGAACCTGTAAGCTACAAAATAGAGACCCTCTAATGGACCATACAGCAGACACATACAGGCATAGTCTATAGATCAGACCCCCGGTGTTCCCAGGGCCGGACTGGCCCACCGGGATACCGGGAAATTTCCCGGTGGGCCGGGCGGTCCGTGGGCCGCTCCGCCCGATCGTGCGGCTGTAAATGTTGTAAAGACAGCCGCGAAGCGGCTGAGAGCAAGCTTTAAAGCGGCCATTGCGCGGCCGCCAGTCCGTCTCCACCGGCCGCCACAGATGAAATTCAAGCGGTTGGTGTGCACAACGCGCCACCCAATGGCCTTTCCGCAGCTCTTTGTCCCACCCCACAAAAGGAGTGGGACGAAGGCCATTGGGCGGCGCGTTGCGCGCACACCAACCGCTTGAATTTCATCAGTGGCCGGTGGAGGAGGGCTGACGGCGCACAGCTCTTTGTCCCACCCGACAGCACGTTCAATACAGCCGCTGTGCTGAGCGGCTGCAGCGTAAGACAGCCGCTGAGCGGCTGCAGCGTAAGACAGCCGCTGAGCGGCTGCAGCGTAAGACAGCCGCTGAGCGGCTGCTAGGAAAGTTCAAAGCGGCCATTGCGTGGCCGCCAGTCAGCCTCCACCGGCTACTACTGAAATGAAAATGGCTGGTGTGCACACAACGCGCCGCCCAATGGCCTTGCCGCTGCCCTTTTGTGGGGTGGGACGAAGGCCATTGGGCGGCGCATTGCGTGACGGCCGCGAAGTGGGCACTTTGAATTTTACTTGCAGCCGCTCAGCGGCTGTCTTACGCTGCAGCAGCACAGCGGTTGTGTGGAACGTGTTGTGGGGAGGGCCGAAGAGCTGCGGCACGGCCATTGGGCGGCACGGTGTGGTGTCACTCAAGGGGGCGGGCTCAGCTCACAGAAGTAAGTGTTCCTCAAAGAATTGTCATGTCGTCAAGGAGATCAAGAGAGCAGGACAAAAAAAAACACACAAAAATGTAAGTACCGGTAGTATTACCAAAATATAGTTATGGGTTAAAGGGGAAAACAGACCCATATTCAAGGGAGGGGGGTTGCCTTCATTAAATTTTAAAATTAAATAATACAAAAGGAGGGGTTGGCTATGGGTAATACACATGGCAGTGGGGGGCATCAATAGTAGAGAAGTGTGCTTCACAAAAGTGTTAGGCGCATCAAGGGAGAGGGTTAGCTGGGGTATCACATAAATCAATGGTGGGGGTAATAAATGCACATGGGGGCAATACCCAAGGTTGTGTTGTGAGGGGAAGACATAATTAATACTAAAGGGGGACCTGGCTGGGGCATCAATACATAAGGGGATTAATGACAGGGGGAGTTAATGGCAAAGCAGTGTGGAACATACATGTTTTATGCTTCAGTGTGGCAGAGGCTGTCTGGGTGTCGGTGTGCACTGTACTTACTGTAGAAATAAATGGATTTATTTAATGTTTACTTATCCAGAGATAAAACGCCCTCCTGAATGAGGACAAAACTTTCTAGGCCCAGAAATCAGTGAGAGGAAAAGTAAAGATATTGCGTTATTTACTCTTATTTTAATCTGCATATTTTATCACAAAGGATTAATCGCAGACACTTGAATGGTGGTTGGGATCTTCAGAGTGAAACCCAATTTAGTTTGTTATTCCCTTTGGTTTCACAGTCATTCCCCCCTTAAGAGAGGACCTTTTACATAAACACTCTGGCAGACCACTTTGCACCATGAACTGTGTGCATTTAAAAAAAAATTAATAATGTATCTGGGATGAGGTATTCATTGGATGGTGCAGCTCTAGAGCAGTTGTGGTGGTATTAATAGCCAAAAGTTTCTTACAAGAATATCGTGAAAAATAATGTGATCACTGTTTTGTTCCACTGAATAAAATGGAACTTTTTCATCAGTAGCAAATGTTTTGATTCCATTCTGTCTAATGTATTTCATTTTTTAGGGCCTTTTAACACTTTTGCTTTCTGGCATTTTAATACAAATAATGTGATAAAAATAATGTTTTAAAGCTATTTGTATGGCAAATAGTGTGACTCGGGTATGTATAAGGG
>VKOC01000006.1:17131956-17156482 GCA_009364415.1 Spea multiplicata | reverse complement strand
TTCTGCCGCTGGGAACATGGGCCGGCTGCGCCGTCTCCCGGTTCATCCGTCAGCCGCTGGGGAGGAGGGACGACACCCTCGGCTCCCTCGATTAAGATCTGCCTCTGGGGAGATGAGCCGGCTGTGCCGTCTTCCAGGTCATCTGTCAGCCGCTGGGGAGGAGGGATGCCACTGCCAGCTCCCAGAGTTGTGAGCTGCCGATGGGGAGACTGGCCGGCTGCGCCATCTCCTGGACACTCACCCACCCGCTGGGGAGTGATGCCACCTGCATCCCCTCCCTGGTTCTCCATCTGCCGCTGGGGAGATGAGCCGACTGCGCTGTCTCCTGGGTCATCCAACAGCCGCTGGGGAGGAGGGACGGTACCCTCTGCTCCCAGGTCATCCTTCAGCCGCTGGGGAGGAGGGACGACACCCTCAGCTCCCTCAGCTGGGATCTGCCGCTGCGGAGGGGGAACAAGTTCCTCCGCTCCCAGAGTTGTGAGCTGCCGCTGGGGAGACTGGCCAACTGCGCCATCTCCTGGACACTCACCCACCCGCTGGGGAGTGATGCCGCCTGCATCCCCTCCCTGGTGCTCCATCTGCTGCTGGGGAGATGGGCCGGCTGCCGCATATCCCTGGATTCCTGTTGCAGGTACGGGGCAGAGGCCAGGGGCTCTCCACCCTGTTGTCAGCGCTTCAGCTGGGGGGTATGGATCCGGGGAAACTACCCAGCATTCGGAGGACCCCGGTGTGAAGACCGCAGCCTCATCTACCCATCCTGGGTTAACATCCTCGGATGAACAATCAACAAAATCCATAGACACTGGGGCATACTGCTGAACATGGTCGAACAAATCTTGATATGCCTGTTCCAGTTCCCATTCTTGTGCGACCAAATAATCCAGGTCAGCCCACAGCTCAGGCACAAATGGGATAGCTTCTGCCCTGCGCTCCTGGATGTCTTCCCCCCGACACTCCGATGTACTTCCGAAGTCGGGATCCTTTTCTATGCTTTCCAATAGTAATCCCGGGCCGCCAAAGCCATAGCCCTCTGTAGGACCTTTATCCTCCAGCCCCGGGCATAGCTGTGCTGCGTACCACCGCAGAGCCCGATATCCATCGTCCAACCTCAGCTCTGCCTGGACCAGCACCTCCAACTCGGCCACCCATTCCTCCCTGGGCTGCTTTCCCAGCAACGGCATTCGTGCCTCCAGCTGGAACCAGTAAATGTCCTCGCTGGTTGGGAGGCACTTACCCAAGTATTCCTGTTCCCATCGCAGACTCTCCCACCAGAGTTGCCGACGGATATGATCCCTCCACCTCAGCTCGTCCTCAGCTGATACAGGTCCGTTGTGTTGGGCCCATGCCTCCTGCATACGCCATCTGAACTCCAGTTCCATAGCTGAGGATCCTGGCATTGCTCCTTCTCTGCCGAAGGGTGACCAATCCTGGTGGTGGTTTGGATGTCCCGTTTGGAAGGAAAAATCCCACCGCTTGCCACCAATGTGACGGGACCGACCTTAACCCGACTGGGTACTCCCGTCTAACGTTGCTTCCTCCTGCCGGGACACCAACAAGTAACCCCTTCAGCGCCGGGCAGAACCAGCGTTGTAGATAGAAGGAGGGATGTCGCTGCACCGAAGCCGCATTGGCACTGTGGCTATCCGAAGCTTAGCTACACAGCGTGGCTATAACCCACCCCAAACATCAGGCAACACTCATGTTGAGGTGAAAGCAGGACTCATTTATTAAAGCCAAATACATATATATATACACAGAAGTAGAAAAGGGGCAATACACATATCACATGATCTAATTACCATGGCAGGAAGGAAGTAATTAGATCAAATCCTGCAACACAATATCCGGGGGGAGGACAGGATGTCACGAGACATAAATAATGACATTAACTGGGGACGTAGACGTGGAATGACGATAGACATATAATTGGCTTGAGACAGACAATGGCCAGGACACAGGGATAACAGGAGCTCACGGGATTAACAGCTACCTGTTATGTAATTGATAATTAGGTATGCAGCAGTCATACCTACAGGGGGTCTTAAGACAAGGGCTGACTCACACAATAACAGGGGAAACACTTCACACCTATACACTTAACAATGCTAAGACAATCAGCCTTCTTCCTACCACAGGATGTCCAGCAGACGTTACAGTTCTGAGACTCTGAGTGCTAAAACATGGGGAACATCAGCAGACTGAACCCCTGTATCCACACACAGAAGTCTCTACAAGGCCTGGGCCCATAGTCGATAGGGAGGAGGCTGGCTCTCAGGCCTCTCCAGGGGCCCCAGTGATGGAGGGTTCTGCCACAGGAGCTATAACAGCTCATGCTCTTCTGGTAAGGCTTTCCACAAGATTTTGGAGTGTTTCTGGCTCGCAGTCTCTGTTCCAGTTCATCCCAAAGATGTTTGGTGGGGTTGAGGTCAGGGCTATGTGAGGACCAGTCATGTTCTTCCACTCATCCAACCATGTCTTTTTTCAGGCATATCATACATTTGAACCAGAAATAGCACTTATACAATAAAATGCAGACCGGTATAGTAAGGTACAAAGATTGTGAATGGAGATTACATTCCTGTAAAGATGTTTAAAGGAAATGCATATATGCCTATGTATGTTGGTGTGAAGTGTAGGAAATGAGATTGCTAAGAAGGGGTTGGCTGATAAGAATCAGGTGAGTAGCCATGGTAACAGAGTAAAGACAATATGTTAATATGAGCCAACCTGACACAGGGAAGAAAAGCTGCTCATTATGCATCAGCTGAGTGTAAAAACACAGAGCAGTTCAGTCAACCCATGACAGTACCCCCTGTCAGGGCCAGGTTTGAGGGGAAAACTTGCATGGAAGGCACAGAGGAGGATGGGAGCATGCAAATCCGAGGCTGGAACACATGAGCACTCCTCCGGATCGTACCCCTTTCAATGGACTGTCACGGTAATCCCCAGAGCCTGAGGACATATGGGGGGTAGGTTTGAGTTTGGGAGGGGGGGCATGTTGGAATCATGGGATACTCCTCTGCCTGC
The DNA here is from genome assembly GCA_009364415.1 of Spea multiplicata. Lineage (NCBI taxonomy): Eukaryota > Metazoa > Chordata > Amphibia > Anura > Pelobatidae > Spea > Spea multiplicata. The sequence goes on along the minus strand of VKOC01000006.1, from coordinate 17,153,455 downwards.
CCAGTCTCCTATTATTTCTAAGTCACCCTGTGCTCATTGGGGGCACAGGGTGACCGTAAAACCCAATCTGGTCTGCCCTAACCAGACTTGGGCCATATTTAGACTACATACAATGAGAACCCTAAGCTATCAAACAACACCCTTGTTGTGGGCGAGTCTGCTTGGGGGTATCCGCAGTGGCATGTTTTATGTTTCCCAGACTATGTCTCCCAGATCGTATTTCCCTTGCTGGACCTGAAGGAGGACTTTTTAGCACAGGAGAAGCAGTGAAAAGGTTAAGCTAAGCCTAGCTACAGCACTAACGCGGCTCCAGTGTAGCCACATCCTCCTCCTTCTCTACAATGGTTATGTCTAGTGCTGAAGGGGTTAACCCCTAATGTCTCAGTAGAAGGAAGCACAGTTTGGCGGGAGTACCCAGCCGGGATACAGATTGTCCCGTGACATGGACCAAATATTTGTTGTCAACAGACATTGAATGGGGTAATGAAGCAACCATAGTGAATACAAACCAGGGGTTACAGCAACGAGACATGGAACACATTGTGGATGTGCATATTGAAAGGAAGGTTCAGGGAACAGGCCACAGGGTTCACCCGTAAGGGGATACGGAAAGGCCTCACATAATAGGGAGCCAGTTTCTGGGAGGGCACTCGGAGATAGAGACTTCTGGAGGGCAACCAGATCATCTCCTCAACCTGAGATTGTTGTGAGCGTTTTAGTGCCTCTTGGACCTGCACCCATGTGGAACTGATCTGCTGGAGATGATCCTCCAGCGCCGGAATCCACTGGGAAGTGAAAATATCTGGAATTATGGAGGGCTAAACCCGTAATTCACCACGAAGGGGAGAGACAGGTGGAGGCAGAGACTGCACTATAATGTGCAAATTCCGACCAGGGTAGCAGATCTGACCATTTGTTTTGATGGTCTGTGATGTAGCACTGCAGGAATTGTTCCAAGGCCTGATTTACCCTTTCCACTACGCCATTCAATTGCTGGAGAGTTGGATGCTTAGTTAGGCACAGATAGCCTTCCGGAATATTAAGATAAACTGGCTACCCCCAGTTGAAAATGACTTTAGGAATCCCGTGTAGAAGATAGACCGGTTTGATAAATATCGTAGCCAACTCTTTAGCAGATGGGAGCTTTTTAAATGGTATGCAGTGGATCATCTTAGAAAAACGGTTGACAACCATGAGGATGACTGTTACCGTTAGACTAGGGGAGGTCGACTATGAAGTCCATGGCTAGGTGTGACCATGGCCTTTCACCATTGAGTATAGGTTGAAGAAGGCTCATTGGAAGGTGTCGAGGTGACTTAGTCTGCTGGCAGACTGGACAGGCAGCCACAAAGGCAACAATATATTTGCTGTCCTGGCCACCAGAAGAGACAGGAAACCGATCAAAGAAGCTGGTTCTTCCCGGGATGCCCTGCTGACTTAGTATTATGTAGGTAGAAAGTACCTTGATACAGAAGTTCACATGTATGAAACAGTGGCCTGAAGAAGTTTCAGCAGGTGCCTCTACTTGAGCAGCCCGTATTCTCTCCCAGTGTTATGCAAGCAAGTATGGTGGCCAGTCCTCGGTCCGGGGGGAATAATCTGACTAGGAGGACTCTCTTCCTTAGCGTTCGAGAACTGTCTAGACAGGGCATTACCCAAGACATTTTTGGTCCCCGTCAGGTACGAGACCACATAATTAAAGCAAGATAAAAAAAGCCCATTGGGCCTGCCTCAGAGTCAAGCTCTTAAATTCAGGCCAGTACGTGGATTGGTACAGAAATTCCCTAGAGCAAATGCATCCATTCTTTGAGAGCGAGTATTATGGCCAGAAACTCATGGTCACCAATTTCATAATTACAAGACTTAGCTTTTTGGAGAAATACTCACATGGCTGCAACTGGCTTTCAGGAGTAGGACATTGAGACAGGAGGGCACCTACTCCTATATCAGACGCATCGACCTCAAGTATAAATGGAAGTTCGGGTTTCGGGTCTCCCAAAATGGGAGTTGCGGCAAAAAACTCAAAAGCTTTGATGGCTTCCAGGGACTAGTGAGAGGCGTTACCATCTTTTTTTGTTATGTCCATGTTTAACAACTAGCTAACTACTACATGAAATTCATTTGTAATTTTTCCTTTAGTAGTTAGCTAACCCGAGGAGCCGTTGAAGGGAGCAGAGACCTACAGGTCGCGGCCACTTGAGAGGCCTTCTTCTCTGTGACAGATAGAGGGTAGACTCGACCTCAAGGAGGTATGGTACCCAGATGTAGCTCAATGGTTCAAAAGTATGGGCAATGAGGCGGGGCTCTTGCCTCTCTTTGGGCAGGGAAGATACAGGAGATGAGGTTAGCACCTTCACCACTTTCATTAAGCATGTCTAGGAAGAGTTAGGCGACAGTGCCATGACATGACCTTGGCCCTTACCCAATCAAACGTGGGATTGTGCAACCATGGATATCCCAGCACCACAGGATAATGAGGAGAGAGGATCACCTGGAGTTGTAAGATTTCATGATGGAGAGCCGCTACACCCATAGACAAAGAAGCGGTTTCGTGGGGGACCTGTGGAGGCTGTAGGGGTCTGCCATCAATCGCCTCAATGGCAAATGGAGCTGTACCAAGCTGCTTTAGGATAAAGTGCTTCTTGGTGAAGGTGCAGTCGATAAGGAGACCCACAGCCCCTGAGTACCTCTTTAATGATGCAGATTTTGCCCCAAGAGAGGCACACTGAGATCCACAGGTTTATCCTTATGGATAGCCGGGGACACTGAGACGCCACCTAAGGCCTGTCACCCATGGAGCCTAAGATACAGACGTTTCCCAGACATATGGGGCAAGTTTGCAGTGGGTACCCTCTCTTACCGCAGTAAAGGCACAGGTCCTCTTTCCTCCCAAAAGACCCTCTCCCTCAAGCCAAAAGATGGGTATACCCTAAAATATTATATAGAAAATAATAATTAAAAAAAATTATAAAAACCTTACATCCCATTGCCCTAGAATAACATCTAGCCAGTATAACCCTCATGCCCCCGTTCACAACCCCCAAACCCGTTAAGCCATAGGCATAAAAATTATAGAAAAAATGTACACCTTTTAATATGTTCCCTGGTGCTGGGAAAATATGGAAAATCTATATAAATTAGGTATTCCTAAAATCATGACACCTGAATTGATAAACTTGGAGGGGATTTTCCATCACTTTACCCAATTTTGTCAGGATTCACAGGGAAAATGTAAAAAAAAATCATTTTTTTTCTAATTTTCTCTAGTTTTTACTAAATCTCTCATTCTAAATCTTCAGCTAATCATCCAAATATGGTATCAAAAGAAAGCTCTATCTCACCTTGAAAAAACAATATATAGTTTACATGGGTCCCTATTCACAGGAAAAGAGAATCATCGCTGAACCGACATAGCGCAAAAATGGCAAAATTGCTCTGGGCTTTGAGGTACCAAAAACCCCTGGGATTGAAGGGGTTAACATTCAAAACACCTAAACAGTGTAATTTATTTATAATTATTTTACAAGGGGCGGTGTCAAATGCCTTACTGACATCAGGATAGGCTGTATCTACTGCTCCTTCCTTATTTCAATCAAATAAAGATCTGCCAGTATAAACCAATTATGTTTCTCATCTTGCAGCCATTTACATCCAGATCTTTAACATTTTACTTTAGCATATTTCCATTTATTTTCCAACTACTGACATAGGAATTGGTGGTTGGTAGTTGACCAAGTCTTCCCCGAAGTGGAACCACAATTGCTCACTTCCAGTTCTTTGGGAGGCAAATAATTAAGAGGAAATTGCTGAACATAAAATGGCCTAAAAGTGCCAAAAAGGTCCTAGTAAAATACTCTGGGTTGTCTTCCTTTCAGCAATGTGATATTTAGTCCCACCATGCTAAGTTTAAAAAAAAAAAGTGATGTGCAACTTGAAACATTTGCCCAAAATAGATGAATTCAAAATCAGGGCAAGATATTAAATATACATTTGGTATTTTTTCCCCACCGACTATACCTGTGTACTATTTATATAAATGTAAACACTGTGTGGAAAAAATGTACATGATTTGTACATTTGGTAAAAGGTTAAAAAAATAATAAGAATAATTTGGACATCAGAAAGGTTAAGCATCCATTCGATATTTACTTTCATTTCGTTGTCGTTTTCCCGCTACCCAAAAGCAAGCACTATATTTGAGAATCTGACACACAGCAGTCACGCTCTACCTAAGGAATGTGATAGAACGTCTTCATCCAATCAGGAGTGGGAATTTCAACCAATCAGATGAGCCGTGATATCTTTCCGTGCAACCAATGTATGTAATCCTTCTCCATAAGACTTGGAGGCAGTTGACGTCACTGCTGTAAAGACCAGTTCGTACCACAGAGGACGCTTGGTACAACTCATGGCTACTTCCTTATTTTGTGCACAGAGGTTTTGGAGGCTCCCATTTCCTAGAGCAATCAGGTGAGCGCCTCCTCATGCTCCTTTCCTGTGTACGAAGCTCCAAGTCCTGCAGCACGCGTACTGCATATATGTATGTTGTGTTCATTTTGAGAAACGACCAGTTTTGTCAATCAGTGACACATCGTACGCCCATATTTTACTGCAACACTCCCTGAGCAGTGTTTTGCATTTGCCTGCAGTGAGTTCATTAGTAATATTCCCAAAGTTGTGTAACAAATAATTAAAACAGTGAGGTCATAATAACTGTTTACACTGTAATACTGAATGATCTGTAGATTGTATTCATTGTTAATAACCACATCAAATCTAAGTGTCAGGCCATATAGTCAAAAGCTAATGTGCAACGAATAAAGATTATTTTGACATCTTGAAGGCAATCACTGTTTGGCGAGATTGTATGTTAGAGACCAAAACACGAGTGTAGTTTACCTGCCTCTAAATTCATTATACACGTCAAAGAGACTAGGTGAAAAGCGGAATCGTATAGGAAAGGTGTGTGAAAACAGCGCCACCTACCTCCTGGAGTGTGAAATGCGGCGTTAAAAACTGAACTGCAAGAGGAGTCCTCCGGAAAGACAAGCGCTTTGGGGGCGGGGCTTAGATACAACAAGCCTGTAGGACCTGGAACAGAATAAAATACTTTGCTTGAAGGGTGTTCCACCTTATCTGGCATTTGGAATATTGTTCTTAGTGGTTTTCCACTATTCCAACAGCTGGAACACTGAGCTGGATTATGCTTCAGGCGTTCTGGAATCTGGAACACCACTATGTTCCAACTATTTGCCTACCAGGGCATTATGCCTGCAGTATGTTCTAAGTATCAGAGATCATTGCTTGAAGTATTCCGGCACTTTGTGCACAATGCTCTAACTAATCTTCCGGTGTTCCAGCAGCCAAAACAATTGCTCAAACCATTTGGGCAGACAGAACACTAAGCCGACTATGCATCACGTTAAAGGAAACCACCACTCCTTCAATAAATAAATTATATTTCAATAAGCTACAAATATGTAGAGATCTTCATAGATTTAACAAGGCAAGCTAAGTGGTCAAGCTGCCAGAACCACTGTAACACACTCCAGGCTTCCAGAACATCCTGAACATGCTACTAGCAAAGAAATATGCTACAAGTATAGTTTCAGCTGCACAAGAAATCTATGGTTTTCTACCTATTTCTACTTACCAGAACAGCTGCAGCACATTGAAAGCACAATGTTCCAGCTATTGGAAAGTCTAGAACACAGTCCAGGAATAGTGTTCTAACCAGGGGCGGACTGAAACATCCAGGGCCCGGGCAACAAAAAGTCATCTAATTTTTTCGTATTTGGTGTAATTAAATAAAATACAAATTTTTGGTTTTAAACCACCAATCAAAAAAAAATTATTTGTTTTTTTTTCTCATACCCAAGTTCATATGGCAGGGAAAAGTTCATTTTTGCCAAGAGGCGGCATAAAGCAAGCCATTGGTTTTTTTAGTAGACATTGAAAAGTGGTCTTATCATCTCACTTACCATTGAAGTCTTTTGGATTGGAGCATTCTTTTGGTTGCCATGGTAATAAAGCCAGTTTTCAAACTTTACACACTTTTTTGTATATCCATGTCCACCCAATTTCTGTTATTCCATGTGTAGGCAGCCAGAAACTATTAATATACAATTTACTTAGTATCGTGAGGTACAGCATTTTCATTCACTAGTATACAGCTCTTATGTATTCAAAGCAAACGTGTGAAGCTCTTATACACAAAAATATTGAAATAAAAGGCAGGCAACAGCACTGCACAGACTTTGGCATGCTGGGATACCAACACTCAACTTGGATTTGACAGTCCCAACATTGTTGCCAATTGTGTCTGCAAATGCCCAAGTAATTTGGACTGCCTGCAGCTTACCCTGCGCATTTTTTCAATCGGCATGCAGGTGAAAGGTAAGCATTGTGGTGTCTTTTGGATAGATTGCCCTGTGACATCATGACTCTGAATGTGATATGACAGCACTTCACCACCCCTTTTTTCATGAGCAGAGTCATGTGCCCTGTCATGTTTTAAAGTTGGCAACTATTCAACAGTGCTACCCACATTATAATATGTGACCATTTATAACAAGCAGAAAGGAGTGTGTAAAGCGCTATGGAATTTGATGGCACTATATAAAATAATAATAAAGACATTTTATTAACTTGAAAAATCCAAGGCAATGTTTTCAAAGTATAATGCATAGATGAATTGGTAAGATGACGTTAAAAAACTCACCTCCTTTTACTGTTCATACACAGTTCTGTTCGGCATTCACTAAAATCAATGTAGCCAAAATTTAAGTAGAAGCCAAAAATGTTTAGCACCTAAATAAAACCTTAGCTGTAATACTCATACCTATGTAGTGCCAGACTGTTCTAAATTAATTTCTACCCAAGAAATTATAATTTTCTTGTATTGCTTTGCACTTTTCCTGTGATAAATATTTAAATAGTCCCCTTTGTGAAGTCCTTGTAGCTAGACTCACAAGTAGAGGGCGCTAGTTCACCACTAGTTCTGCTGTGGTACTGGCTATGACTTCATAACTCTAATAACACTAATATTTTTATAATGCTGCATGAATTGCTGCTCGGTGTCCCTTCGTTCCCAACATGCTGAGCCCAGATATAACGTCATCTCCTAGCATTCAGACACAGGCAGCATGTGATAAGTGAAGTGTTGCAACCATGGCTTAAAAGCAAGCTGTTTTTTTTTCTCTCCGTGTTTAGGTACTTGAGTATAATATGCACCACATTTTCCGGACTCTTAAAAAAAGGTGTAAATTGTGTGTGTTATACCCAAGATTTTACAGTATGTTATCAGTTGACAAGCAGCTCCCCACTCTAATGCACATCTACCACACAATGCAATTTTCTTTCCTTTGGAACTGGAGAAGTAATGTGAATAGTGCTGGTCACTCTGCGATATGTGCTTTATAAAACATCCTAGCAAAAATAATTCTTGATAAGTTGGAAAACCTTCTCGCATAGCAACAAAAAAGGTTACTTAAAGGGATAGTCTGCTGTCCATTGCAGCCAAAGAATATATATTGGTATTATCAGGGGGGGGATGAAAGCGCTTACCTACATAATGAAATCTCTGTATCCTGCAACAATTTACCATGTTAGTAGCGCTCTGCCGAATATCAATATCAGATTTATAACGTGGTATAACAAATGCCTGCTTCTACTGACGCCACTTTTTATGCAACCCAGCACTCTGGTTGCTTTTTTTGTCAACTTGTTGCATTGTGTGTGTGTGTATAATATAATTGGTATTTAACAGTACCTTATAAACATGATGAGCCTCTGCAAAAGTATGGCGGATGATGTTACAGACCACGATGGCAATGTCCTCCGATGTAGTGGTTCAGCATGTTCCTACTGTATTCAGCGAAGCTTATACCTCAGTGCATTTGCTCATAATTCTAGAATCTGAAGGTGAAATTAGACTTACCAATGTTTGCTTTATGAAATGCAAATAATGTGTTTGTTCCCATACCCCCAGTGCTCCACGGCAGGAACACGTGCATTAACGTCTGTTTTTTTTTTTCATTACCAGTATGCCTAAAGGCTTGGTGAGTTTTAATTAAACCAAGTTAATCTCTGTGCTTTACATGGGAAAGGAAAGCCATTATTTACTAATCCTGTCTTATTAATTGAAAATTGGAGCACATTAACAGCTTCTATAGAGCTCACATGATTATTTCATTCTGTTGGGGTGTGCATTGTTTATAATTTATCTATAGTTGATGAGTGGAATTTATTATATTCTGGAAAAAAAATCTGTTAACAGTATCCCTGCTAGATGAGGCCCCTATCCCATCGCATCGAAAAGTAGCACTGCTTACCCTTTAAAATAACAAAGTGCTTCAGATGTTAACCAAAGCATTCGCATTCCAGGAGCGGTGGGCATCAGGTGGAAGGAGATGATAACCTTTATGCTATTTTACCTGCAAACTTTTTTTCCAATGTGTTTATCCAAGTGTTCATCAGTAACCTTACAGGTGCAACTCCATTTGTAGTGCCCTGTCCTTTGAGTGAGCTTGTTTATTGTGTCTTCTGTGTGCTGAACCCTTCTTGTTTATTGAACTTAAAATCATGGCTGCTTTCTGTGTACCAAACCCGGTGGATTCATATGACTCCATCATGTTTAATCTGTTTACCAATTTAGGCATGTTTTAATCCTGTTTTGTACACAGTCAGGTAGTGAGGTTCTGGCCAGCACCTGAACAAATTCCCCAAATTTCTAGTACCTGCAACAATGTATTAGATGGATTGCCAAAGATAGAGAGACAAACATAGCTACACATAACTGTGCGATTTTCACAATTTTAATAGTTATGTACCTATGTACATTTACTGTGGTTCCATAATAATCCCAACCATGGTATGTTTTGAGGGACCTTCTAAAAAGCTGGAAAGAATTATCGGTTTTAGCTTAATAACCATTAGGCTTATAATGTCCTAAGTCATCTTCTCCTTTTAAAATGTTCCTACTCTGGTGCATTTTACAAATGAGAGCCATGTGTAGCCTTTCTATTCTGGACCTTAAAAAAGGCTCAGGCTCAAAAAAAATGAATAGGCCTTGCATTTACTCAGTGGATGTTTAGTGAAGAAAAGAGGAGACGTACTGCTTTGATGATAAACACTTATACTGCACTGCATAGTTATGGGGAGCACACCGATTGTCCCAACAGTCAGTTGTATGCTAACAGTGGCTGGTGTGATAGTTACTATGTGTGATTTAAAGTTTGCTTTTGTAGGTGATAATTTTATGGTAGAGAATTAACTCATGTTGGATTACTGTCTCACATTTTTTCAATTTGGTTTCTGTAGAGCCAGAACAAGCAGAAATCTCACAGCGCTTCATATCCACACCACAGCAGGATCCATGCAAGCAAGTCAGCAAGACTTTGAAAAAGCACAAAACAATCTGAAATTGTTGAAAAAAGACCCCGGCAATGATGTCAAATTGAAGCTATATGCACTGTTCAAACAGGTCTTAATACCTAAATTTTCTTACATTGAAAACTGTAGTTGACTTTCAGAGGCAGAATAGCTATTTATGTTGTGTCAGTCTTCCCATGATTTTCTAAAAAAAAAACACATGTCCAGTATTCACTGAGAATACATTGAAAGAAATCAAGAAAAATCCATGCTGGTATCAGTTGCTGCATCATCACTAAATCATACTCTGCATACAGAGAAATCTGATTTCTCATACCGCTGCTATGTCATAAGCCACATGCCGCCATACACGCGGTGGCATAGCCCATTATACTCTTTGTTGTGTCAATACCTCTACATAACCCCAGCTGTATAATGAATTATACCAGCACTGTGCAAGAAGCCTCAACAATGTTGAGCCCCCACCTTCCCAGGAGCTACACCTTGATGGCCCCTCTTTGTCAGGAGCCATATGTGTTCAATACTAGGAATGCATTACTGTTAAATATATCTTGATTTATATTAGGTATTTTCTGGACAGTGATGTTCATTAATGATCACAACAAAACTGCATAATTGTAAAATATGTCATGTGCTGGTTTTTTTTATTTACTGTATGTTTGGCTTTGTATAACTTTATTGCTTTTTATGTTTGTATGCGTAGTATAGCCAGTGTTATCTCATGGTTACTAAATCTGTGCTTGCAACACACCGATATCCATTCCAATTGTTGACCTTTGTACTATGCCCTCTTTTAAAGATAAAGCAGTCATACGCTTTTAAACTTTTTTGCAGGCAACACAAGGCCTCTGTAACGCTCCTAAACCCAGTATGTTGGACTTTGTCAATAAAGCCAAATGGGATGCATGGAAATCTTTAGGTAGCATGACCCAGGTAAGCCAGTTATAATTTCACAACTTTCAATATGCTGCAGATATACACATGTACCTTTATGCTAGTCATTTCTTATTGTAATTAAGAAATATAGGGACCATATATGCATTTCATCACAGGTTATTTATGCTAACGTTCAGCAAAAAGGGACCAAATCCCTCCACAGTACAGAGTACAACAAGTAAAATAACATACACTTGTGGCCATATTGGTTTGTCTAAAAATTGTTTTCAAAAATCCTGCTCTAAATTCACAAAAGTGAATTGTTTAGATTTTGCATGGAGTCATTTAGGTAAGAACACAATGTATCTCGGCATAGGTGTATTTTATTTTGGTTTTTATCTTGTTTACATGGTTAGTTATTTATTTTAGAAGTGTTTTGAATACAGGTATTAGGAGTTATTTGACAATGTCATGAATGCCATAAAGCACAATTAATGTGGAGAGATGTCTTAAAAGCTGTGTTACTGATTTGATTATGCATTATGGAGGGCCAGATCAGTCCTTAATGCAAGAGACACTCTCTGGACCTGACCTTCATGATGGCTAGTGATATCAGGAAATTGGAGCAGTCAGTATTCCTGTAAACCCTAGGTTTTGTGTGAATTACACCCAATTATCTAAAATCGGATCACTCTACCTATTACTGAGTTAATGCAGGCATCTAATTGATTTTTACCCACCCAGATATATAAGAATCCCTGCCTGGAGGGTTTCTTTGTGAGCTTCTTTACAATCAGTGGGAACAAATGCCTGGGCTGGGCATTACTTTGTGTATTTTCTCTTGCCAATCCATAATATCCAATGTACATACCATTTATGCAATATACATTTCATCTTTTAATTAGATTAAGACTTATCCAATTACTCACAGCGGAACCTCCAGGCGGGGATTCTTAATACAGTATAATACAGACATTACATTCTAACATATTCTACTGTTAATGGTACACTTGTGGGAAATCTGCCGCAAGGGTGTTCAGTCTTGATACGCTTAGCTGCAGACAAAGGGATGTTAATACCAGGTTTGTGTAATTGTTTCTTAGAGTTAGCTAATGCATTTCTAATGAAAAGGTGAATCATATTAAAAGCCTCACTGCTTAGGCCATGAATTGACATTGAAACAGTCTGGGGTTTTAAAGGTGTTTGGGTTTTGGAAAGTGCGGTGAGGGACTTTTTTCTGGTGGTCAAGTAGGTCCCAACACAAACTGGAAGTAGATCCCCAGAATTCACTCTACAGATAAGTAGTGTGTGTGTGACCGTTTCTGCTCTCCTATTTACCCTCATCTCCTCTCCTGAGAGTTTGCTACTTGTATAAGGAGGTTAATCATGTTTAAACAAAAAACATTAACAATATACATGTATTATAGGATGTGTTGGCACAATTATTTTTTTCAAGCACATTGTTTTCTTCAGGAAGATGCAAGGCAGTCCTATGTTGAACTTGTTTCAAGTTTGGTGTCCTCTGAATCCAACACAGAGGGTAAAGCATTGTCTACTTCTGGCCAGCAGTCGTATGAAACACTCCAGGTTATGTGTGAAGACAACATCACTAAAATAATATTGAGTCGGCCAGAGAAGAAAAATGCCATTAACTTGCAGGTAAAGTACACATTTGAAAGGTTATTTTGTAATGCACAATAATAAATAAGTGAAAGCTAAGCTTTTAACGTTCAAAAATGCCATAAATGTATTTGCTATAAAGATTAGTATTTTATCCCAGATTAAACCCCAAAGTTAAAGAATAACTAAGAAAAAGAGATATAACTTATATCGTAATTGTATGTGAATATCCCAACTGGTTTAGGAAAGCTATTTTATTCAGAATTCCTTTACCACCTAATAATTTGTTATTAAGGAACTGTATCAGAATAATTTTGTTTTCATCTGTAATGTGTTGCTACATTGGAATAATTCCGATGGACTGTTAAGAGTTAATATTTGAAGAGTCTCAGAGAAAGCTTAGTGTTTGTGATTTACCTGCTCCCAAAGCCTTATTGTATAAATTAATGTCATATAAAGAGATGTATTTTTCTTTATTCCATGGCCCACATAATTGTATAATTTTTTAGAGATTTCTCAAGACATGTTGATTTAATAAAGCAGAGTACACGTTTTACATCACGTTTCAGATGTATCAGGAAATTGGCCAGGCCTTGGAAGACGCTGGGAAAGATGAGTCTACTTTCACTGTCTTAACAGGTATTCTGTGTTATAGGAGTTGGCTTATTTTTTTTTTATAATTTGTCGAGATGTCTAATGATTAGGCTAACAAATCCTTTGTGGTGCGAAAATTCTGATTGCAATTGCACAAGACACATTACCGTTTGTCACCAAAATACTTTTTCTTTCACATTAATTAAAAACATTTGTGAAATTGGACCCAGTGTAAAATGAACTTTACACCTTTTGTCAAAAAAAAAATTGTGGCAGTTTGTAGGGGTAACATTTCACAAATATATTGTGCTAGCCAACTGGCTTTGAAATGTAGGAGAATATATTTTTGACATTGTAACCCCCCTTCCCCCAACTATCTAATGGCTTTTGTAGGGATAAAAACTACAAACATTGCTAGGTACAAACATGGGAGGTAAGATATATATATATATATATATATCATGACAGGAAATGTAATAAATTGCTATTCAATGGGAGAGGGTACTCCTTTAAATTCACTAGTAATGCTCTTTTTTTTGTTAATATTCTACCCAGGACTTGGAGATTATTATTGCAGTGGCAATGATTTAAACAATTTCACCAACATACCTCCGGAGGGCAAAGAAAAAATGGCAAGTGATGCAGCTGTGATTCTTGAGTAAGTACAGTATTTAAGTACATTAAGTACAGCAGTAATAGTCATTTCAGACCTTGGGCTGTCTTGGGACAGCATGCTAAAAGGGGAGCTATTGGCAGGAATATTCAGTTGGTTGTTATAGTGATAGCTACACTTTTCTTGCAGCCCTATAGATCAGCACATCCTGACTTTGTTGCAGCGTCAGGGAGATCTGGCTATCTATTGACAGACTGGACTCTCCCTTGTGAGCAGAAGCCAGCGAGTGCTGGTACAGCGATCACGCTGTCGGGTGTTCCTTTCCGGTAGACGTCACTGATGACGCTCACCAGAAGGTCACTGGGGGGGATAGGATATTGCTTTTGTCAAAGTGAACATAATTATGTTTGACAATAAAATAAACCGCTTTGCTTATAAATTAATCTGTTCCGATAGATGGAGAATATTCCTCATAGCAGCCACGCCTTGTTGATGATTAATACAGGTATATAGGGAGGTGTTACCCATCGATATGAGGATTTCCATTTAATGCCTTCCATTATTTTAATTATATCCGTGGTATAATGTAGAAGGGTAAGGATATTACAAATGGTGGTAACAAAAGCATCAAGTTAGTGGAGACAGATTAGATGTAAGAGAACCTCCCCCCGCAATGATAGGCCTCCCAGAGGGATGTTCAGAATTTTTGTGGATTTTTGGTAGAAACTAAAAATAGAGAACATTGTGATGTTGTGTTTGAAGGAAATTGAGCTCTCCCTCATCTAAACTATATTTTTCTTTACATTCATTTGAAAATGTACAAAATTCACTTACAAAATGTATCTCACCTCACATGGCTAACTCATTAAACTCATGCAGATTGCATAATTGTGTCTGTCTTTTTATTTAAAGAGGCTGTATGTTCACTAAGTATAGAACTTTTACTATACATATACCAAATTTGCTCTTGCAGGGTCTTTGTCAGTAAAATCATTGATTTTCCTAAGCCTCTCATTGCTGTAATAAATGGGCCTGCAGTTGGGATCTCTGTGACAATATTAGGGATGTTTGATATTGTGTATGCAACAGATAGGGTAAGTCCATTTTTGCGTTATACTTTACATTTTTGAAGTACATTAATAAGCCTACATTCTGAAAAAATCAATAAAAAGCAATTTAGAAGAAGATGCAGCTCCCCATCATCTATGATAAATATATATTGCCAGTTTTTTTTATGATTTTTAACAAAACTGTAAAATAATGTCAATTTACAGAGTTAAAAATATGTACTTTTATGCTGTTTCTTTTTCATTTGAGAATGAAATGAAAGAAGTAATGTCTCACATTAAAAATGTATAAATATTTTTTACGTTTGGCTATTTGGTCTCAGAAATGACATGTTGATTACTTTGCCTCTGAAATATTTTTGAAAGTTGTGGTGTCAATTTCATTGAGGGTTATCTGTTCGAAACTTAAGTATGTTAGTACGGGAACCTGCGATGCATTAGCAAGTGTATCTATTTCACAATTATATGGGTCATAAAGGAAATGTTATAGACCACTGTACATTTGGCACCATCACTCGCACCAGTATAGTGTACTTGTCATATCATTTAAGAACATGCTAGGTTTGTTTTTCGGATTTCCGCTTTTAAGAGAAACAAATCCTATTTTGGTTTTCTGCCCAGGCCACATTTCACACCCCTTTCAGTCAGTTGGGACAAAGTCCAGAAGGCTGCTCTTCATACACATTCCCGCAAATAATGGGCTTAGCCAAGGTAAGTCACGGTGCATGTAATTCCCTGTGAAAATGCCAGGTTTTCATGTCAAAGGTTTGTCTTCACATCTATTTATATATGATGGCAGAAAAGGGAAATAAAACAAAATGATGTATGATTCCTGCAATTGTGTAAGAGCCATTGAACACTATTTATATAAATAAATCATGTTATTTAGGACACTTACTGCCGTTGAAAAGTACCACCTATTTGATGTCGCTTATTTTGCAGTGAATGGTTTTTATTCATAGGCAAGAGATGTTTTTTTCTCAAGTAAACAGGTCATAATGGAATTCATGATCAAAGGTCACAACTTCACCATATGTCAATTAGTATGATGCTTTTTTTCTTATTATTTAGTGTCAAATTAGTGTATTTTATGACATTCTTCGCCTGTATATGCCATTTGTATGTCTAACATGCTTACCAGCTGCTGGTGGCTTACAGACCCGTCGTGCTCCTCAGGGTTTTGTATGCAATTCTGTTATATTGCATTCTACAAATTAGTTGATGATGTCCAGTACCCTATATCTTTTTCTTATTGAGCAGTGTATGCCCCCACCACATAACTAAATGTTGACAGAATTAGTTGTGATGTGCCTGTAACACATAGTTTTAGTAATATGCATAAAACAGTGACACAATTATTATTGTTTAGGCTACAGAGGTGCTGCTTTTCAATAAAGTGTTGACTGCACAAAAAGCTTGTGACTTGGGACTGGTAACAGAGGTGTTTCCTGACAGCACTTTCCAGCAAGAAGTTTGGTCTCGCCTGAAAGAATATGCCAAGCTCCCTAAAAATGTAAGTATGGAGAAGTGTATACTGCTACCTCAGCACCATCCTTATTCTGTTGAATTTTGTATTTCTGTATTTGCTCGAATATAAGACCAGGTTTTTATAAGACCCCCTCGTCTTATATTCTGGGTCGTTTTATAATCCAACCTGAAATAGAGGTCTGATTATAACACTAAGATCCAGATGCCCCACGGCGCAAGGTATGAGGCATATCAGAGAGTGGGAAGCCAGGGGACAGATGTTCATAACTGGGGAAATAAAATGAAAAAAAAAGAAATGCATTTTTCTCAATCATAGTTTTTATTAAATATGAAAAAATAGTTTACATGTGAATTAATATTTACTAGTAAAACTCTTTTCCTATAGGGTAGTCTTATATTGAGGTTTTTCTCCTAAATTAATATTCAACTTTTGGGGGGTCGTCTATATATAATTGTAAGATATACGTCTGTTTTGCATGCATTCAAAGTCACCGAACAATGTAATAATTATGTAATTTGAAATGTATGATATAGAAAAATTACAGGAAGTATTTAAAAATTAACTGAACTATTTTAGCATTTACAAAAATATAGATGTGCTTGTATATATCTCCCAAATATTAATGCAAACCTAAAAATGGAACCCCATTGTTAACATTGTTGTGTATTTTACTGTTACATTATCCAACAGTCTTTGGCTTTCTCCAAGCAACTGATTCGTGAAAATGAAAAAGAGAAGCTTCATGCTGTGAATATCCAAGAATGTGAACGCCTTAAGGAGCGCTGGTTATCAGAAGAATGCATGAATGCCATAATTAGCTTCTTCCAAAATAAATCAAAGCTGTGATTTGATTATACTAAACTTATATTTTTAGCAGAGGGAGTCCACTTTGTTATGTAGGCTTAAATCGGTTTTAGCAGCCAAGTTGTTAAATAATTACTATTATATATATATATATATATATATATATATACCTTGTTTGTGTTTGTTTTTTTAACACTTTGGTAATGCTTTCCATTGTAATCACTAAACATGTAATTTGCTAATTTATAAGATAATGCTCAGGAAATCCAAAAAGGGAAATACACAAGGGAAAATTGGGAAAATTGTCAATTTTCCAAATTCAAAAATGCGCGTCTATCAAATGTGGCCTTTTAGCCGTCAAACAACCCATCATACCTATGCATGGGTGGTATCACTGTACTCAAGAAATGTTGTTTGACAATGACATATACCAGAAGCTGTAAATTCATACCTGAAAAAAATGTAAATGCGAAACAAATGTGCATGGAAAGTGTTGAAATACCGTGGTGTGTCTAGTTTTCCCAAAATATATGGTTTGGTGGCGGTAAATTGAATTGGTCAGCTTCAAAGATGTTCCGAATAGGACATGGGCACGGAACGACCAGATTTTTGAAATAGCAATATGTACTTATTGCGCTATAACCTGTAAAAAAAACCATTGGGTATCTCTAAACTCAGGAAAAATGTTAGAATCTATTTAGCAGGGTTTTTCATTAGCTTTTGTAAATGCGTGAAAGATGCGGAATTGGTCGGCAGAGTAGGTAGGGAACCATTTGCAAATCAAAAATGCCAAAAAGGAACTGAAAAATGTGTCCAAAATGTTTTGGCCCATTTGTACATGTCTGAAAAGAGGGAGACATAAGTTCTCATTCACTTTTAAAATAATGTAACAAAAAATGTAAACTCGCATCTACAACTCTGCTCTTTCTCATAGTCTGCATAGTCAGCCTTGTTGTTTTTTTCACTTCCCACACATCGGGCGAACCAAATTAAAAGAACAAATAGGGCTTTACTTTTACACAAAACAGTTAACACGAGCCATATTCATATGGAATATGAATACTATTTTAAAAAGTGGAAATAAAAAAAAAAAAACATTCACAGTTTTACAAATATGGCGATGAATGGGGCGCAGGTCATATAAGGGAAGAAAACAAATATATATAGTGTAAAAAGTATAACCACTAAAAAATGTGAAAAAATATGGATGCACTCAAAACAAACGGAATGCTTCAGGCTTTTCAAATGACGTTAAAAGTAGAATCTTTAATCTAGCCAAGCGTGAAACAGAGTGGATCTATAGGTTCCAAACTCACAAAAAAAGAGGACTTAATATGGAACTCGATATCTTAGCTTTTATGGATTAAATATATTTATCTTTGATCAATTATTATTAACTGTATACACATCGAAAACGTCAGAGCGTACGTCAGAGGATGCGACGAAACATATGCATAAAAAGAACAGCGACACCGAATACAGAACAATACCGGATAGTAAACCCTTCTCTTGAAGAAGCCATACGGCGAAACGCGTCAGAAGGACCTCACGGAATTCCCACGGTGGACTTTGTACTCACGAGGAAAGACCATACGGGACTCCCCCCCCCCCCTCCCGGCGGACTTTATTCGTTTTCATATGCATGCGTGCATGGATGAACTGTGAGTGCAATCTAAATAATCAACATTGTTTATTGAAGATATTGCACCATGTTCAGTTTTATTTTTTAGATCTTATATGAAGATCAATTAAAGATTCTACTTTTAACGTCATTTGAAAAGCCTGAAGCATTCCGTTTGTGAGTTCACGTGATATAGCATATTATATTTATTTCATATCACAGTTTTACAAATGTACAAATTATACACAGCTTGTGCAAATGGACACTAAATATATATCCGTTTTAGTTTGTCCTGATCCAAAAAACACCCTATAAACAGAAATTATTTTGATTTATTTTAAGGTTTGGGTTTTTCTTTTTTCTTTGGATTACCCACTAACAAGTGAACCACCGCATTAATTAATTAATCTATAAAAAAAATAACACCTAGGACCAATTTCTTTTTATTATTATAATAAATCAATCTCCAGCTTGTGACCACAGTAAGAAGGAGAGAGACAGATAACGGAGACCAAAGTAGTACATACAAGCGCTGCTTTTGTAGTCTGATGTTACGTGTGTTATTTGCTGTAGAAACAATCGGAAATGTGGGGGATTTCTGTTGCTTTTTCCATACGCGCAAAACATTGTAATGCTTGTATACCCGGCAAACATGCGCTCCTAGAGAAGGGACATGGGAGATTTTGGACAGTCCATTTTAAATATAGACACTTGGGAGGTATGAATAAATAATATATTAGAATCTTACCTTATTTGTATATCTTGGGCACAGTCATCTTAGCGTTCAGTTCTTAGAATCTGCATGATTATTCCTCCCCATTGAGTTATCTCTTCTCTGTTGTTAAATTGCCGACTGTTCTGATTTCGGGCGAGAAGTTGGGAAATAACTTTGGGCAGAAAATTATTCAGGCAATACTGCCACATTCAGATAGAATTCTCTCCCAGATTAACATTTAAACTAGATGATGTAGATAAGTGATTAAAGTAATTACACGGATAGCCAGACAAAAAGCACAAGCAATAGGCAGTTTTAATTAATGAAGTTAATATAAAGAGATGTTCTGGTTCAACTAGGGTAATATGCAATAACATTTGTTGCACCTCTGATAGTAATCATAACAAAGAATTGTCTGCTATATAAAGTCAATTGTGTCAATCCCTTTCAAAGCACAAAGAGCTAGCAATAACACCCATGTTTTGGGGCGGAACTGCTTCATATTATTTCCCAATCACAAGGGAATACGTTTTACTCACAGACATCTTCATTATGTAAAACCATAAAATAATCCCCAGCATTCCTTGAATCTATTAAATTGTGTTTGTTCCGGTTTTCTGCCCTGTTCATTCTTCAGTGGAAGCAGGATTAAAACGGTGTAACACCAAAAATCCTGAAGTGTTACTAGCAGTATTGGTAAGAAACATTAAACATAACTGGTAAGTACTCAATGCTTATTTCAATTTCAGCTTTTTAAACACATTTTTTTGTAAATGATTATACACTGGTGCAAGTATAAAGTAGTTCAAGAGTGAGATATGCTAATTTAAAAACAGAATTATAGAAGTCCTTTTTATAAATAAACAGACTGGGCTCAACAAAGGTTTCGCCCAGATTAGAAGAATATTACTTAAGTATGTATTCTGCCTATGCATATCTATGCTTTTAATAATAAATTAGAAGTATACACAAAATGTAGCAGTTTTTCCAGCAAGTAAAGATTGCAAAAAGGAAATTGACCATAAGCACTCTACCACATATACAACGAAGAACAATTTCCTTAACAGAGCTAGATATATGAATACATAGCAAATCCAATTCATAGAACGGTAGAAGTGATAATGTAGGGTGCGGGAAAAGAAACACAGCTAACAGTCTTAATGCTTGTAAAGACTAATAAAAACAGCTTAAGCACTGACAGCCAACAATATAAGTCTGTTATAAAGCTGGAAAATGGAGAAAAGTAATGTTAGCGATAACGTTCACACATGGCTAAATGTAACAATCCTGTGTTACCTACCTGTCATATTCCACGGGTTTGTTGGGCATGCATCCCGGGACGTCTTGAAAATGATGCTTTTTTCTTTTTGTCATACATTACTTATTTGAAGCTTATTATAGTTTATAATGCAAAGCTTGACTGACACCAACATTAACAGATGACATAGTTTTGACAGACATTTTATTAAGTGCCCCATATACCACATACTTCTAATAGACAGGTCATGGACATTTAAGTTTGAAGGAGCGTTGCCATGCGCTTATCTTCAGCACACGTTATAAAAGGTTGTATGTGACAAAAGTCTGCAGCAAAAAGGCCTATATGTCTCTATATAAAGTGAAATGATGAAGTACGCTGTTGAGCAGCAGTGAAGTTATGAAGCCTATGTGTTATTTGTTCAGCAAATTGACATACGGTAATACAACTCAAATAAAGGAAGTTCACAGTAAAGTTTATCTTTAAACACACATTTGCTGTAAAATATGTAAAATTTAAAGGCAAATTTGGTTGAAAATATACTTCCTCGTCAGCTTGTTTGTTACAAAGATGGATGTTCTCCGTTATCAAGAACATCCTATACCCTCAGCTCCCCTATAGCATCCCAATTTAAAATGTACCGTATTTTTATTATTTTCTTATATTTATATAGCGCCAACAATCTACGCAGCGCTTAATACAATACATATATTCAAGGGGTATGACAAAACGCAAACTGAAAGACTAAGACAAACCGATTTATTAGGTGGAGAGAGCCCTGGTCGCAAGCTTACAATCTTATTTCTATTATAGTTTAAATCACAATGAATACAAATTGGTTTAAAAACATGTACTACTTCTCCAAGCATGTTTTGTACTGGAGAATTACCATGAATTATACTAATAGCAGAGAGACTTTGACCTTTGTTCTTAAACGATAAAAACAGTTCTACAGTAAACACATACCAGAGGAGCGTTAACATTTTATTTTACATACAGAATCACTAGAGGAAAATGAGGAAATCGACAAGCTTTGGTAAATGGAATTCTATGGGTCATTTATCTGAGGTAAGACTGTTTTTTTCTATGCTGTTTGACAGGCAAATGTAAAAATCATGAATCATTGTGCATAGATTAATTTAAACTAAACTACATTATTAATCCTAGCCAAATATATTGCTTGTTATATATATCCCCAGTCCTGTGTTGTCCCAGCCATTCTGGGTAATGTCCACTTTATCAAGACTGTTGTGAACGTTTCTATCCACAGTGTCTGAAATGTACACTGCATACAACCGTCACAAGTCACAATCACAAGCCTAGTAAAGAGCCAACCCTAACCACATCTACATCCACATTCTATAAAATTGCCCTCTTAAGCAATTACTAATTGAATGGGTGAGTGAACTTATACAGGCTGGCTGTTAAGGGGGCAGCGGTGGCGCATGC
>VKOC01000006.1:17060986-17120007 GCA_009364415.1 Spea multiplicata | reverse complement strand
CTCCCTGGTGGCAGACCCTGGCTGTCTGCTGGAGATAATCCCTTCAGCCAGTGATGAGAAGATACTGCTGGGGGTAGCCACAGAAGTCTCTACAAACCCAGGGCCCATAGTCAATAGGGAGGAGGCTGGCAGTCAGGCTTCTCCAGTGGCCCCAGTGATGGAGGCCTCCGTCACAATTCTTCCCCCTTCGAATTGGACTGACATAGGATGAGACCCCAAACGGGTTGACTCCGTAGTCAGTCAGTTTATTTGGCCCATTAATGCCCTCACAAAATTGGTGCTCCTGCTGCTGCTGGGGAGATGGGCCGGCTGCGCCATCTCCCGGGTACCGCTGGGTAGTGATGTCTCCTGCATCCCCTCCCTGGTGCTCCTGCTGCCGTTGAGGAGGGAGTTCAGGTTCCTCCGGTACCGGAATTAGGTTCTGTCGCTGGGGAGATAGACCGGCTGTTCCACCTCCCTGCTTCTGCTGGGGAGGCAGGTTGGCTGCTGGATCTCCCTGAATTCCTGCAGCTTTGGTAGGTGCAGGGCAGAGGCCAGCGATGCTCTGTCCGGGTGCCAGCGCTTCAGCTGGGGTTAGGGCATCTTCTGGGTCGGCCTGCCGCTGGGGAGGGAGGATCGGTTCCTCTGCTCCCGGAAATTTGAGCTGCCGCTGGGGAGAAGGGCCGGCTGCCGCATCTCCCTGGACCCCTGCAGTCATTGCAGGTGTGGGGCAAACGCCAGCAGCGCTCTGCCCTGTTGCCAGCTCTTCAGCTGGGGCTAAGGGATCTGGGCAGACTGCCCCGCATTCTGAGGCCCCCGGTGTGGAGACCGCATTGTTATCCACCCCTCTTGGGTTAACATCCTCAGACAATAAATCAAATGAATCCCCAGTCTCTGGATCTGGTTGTGGTGTAAAGTCGCACAGCTCCAGTATTGGATCTGGATTAGCTGCCCAGTATCCCTCTGACTCAGCGGTGGAGACCGCAGTCCCATCCACCCCGCCTGGGTTAACATCCTCAGCTGACCACTCAATCACATCCACAAAATCCACACAATCCCTGGACACTGGGGCATTCTGTTGAACGCGTTCGAACAGTTTTTTATATGCCTTCTCCAGTTCCCACTCCAGTGTAATTAGAAAGTCTAAATCACCTCTGAGTCCCAGTGCATCTGGGAGGTCCCACTCCCTGAAATCCCGGATGTCCTCGATCCGCCACTCCGCTGTACTGCCGAAGTCCGGATCCTCCTGCAGACTATCCCATAATAATCCAGGGCCACCGCAGTCATAGTCCTCTGGAGAACAATCTTTCTCAGTTCCTCAATATGCTTGTTCTGAATACCACTGCAGATCCCTATAGTGATCTTCCAGCTCTACCTCCGGCTTGACCAGCTTGCCCAATTCGGATACCAATTGCTCCTGTGGTTGCTCTCCCAGGAATGGCATCCGTAGTTCCCGCTGGTCTCTAATCTTTTGTTCGGAGCTTGGAAGACACTGACCCCGGCGTATAACAGCCCTCTGCCATACCGACCGTCGAACCACTTGCCTCAGGTTCTGGTATTGTTCTGTAGGCAGGGCAGTGGTGTAGCAGGAGAGGATGACCCGCAGCAGCCCCTGGAATTCTGATACCACATCCATGTCCTCGTCAAGGCGACCGAAGTCTGCCGTCCTGTCGGTCAATCCCGGTAGAAAGTAAGTGTCCCTCAGACTAAGAAGAAATCCCATCAGCCACAGCCCCTCACAAATCCCATCGGTATACAGGGGATGTATCAGGTGAGGGGATTAAGGGATACAATGGGTTCCCCCACCTGTGTTATCCCCCCTGTAGTGCGGGTGCCGTCTGGGCAGATAGGGCTGTGCTGGCTGATTAAGAGCCCCAGCCAGATTATAGGATCGTCTCTTTGAAGGCTGGAGCTGCAGCCACATTCAAACCGGGTACACATAAATATAATAATAATAATAATAACAGTGAAGATCAGACAGGGTTCTTCACAGTGAGAAGTTAGGTTTAGGTTACTGTCAGTGTACATGTATAGTGTTAATTATTATTATGTTCAGATTAGGTCATTGGCCATTGATCGATAACACTGATCAATTATAAGTGACCTAAAGCCTCATTAATCAGCATAAACAAAGCAATTTATTAGGTTAAAATGTTAACATTAAACGCAAAAGTTCAATAAATATTGTAATTTTTTAAAAAAAGAGATCAGATCACGTGTAAGTATAACAAAGTGTATATTCCAATCTGTTTACCGCCACACTCATACAATCCCTTGGTTAGGAGCGTCAACCTGAACAGCTCCACAGGGACACAAAAAAGTATACAGTGCCAAAAAATCCAACTGCTTAACATGTTTCTCGCAAAACTTTGTGCTTGCTCATAAATTCCCCTAAAGTGTCACTGATAAGTGATCAGGTACTAATAGTTTATAACGTAATACAATAAATGTCTCTATCACCTATCACTGATGGTAGGAGAGATCATCAAGTGGTCATAATGATCAGAGGATCAACAGTCCTGTTGTGAAATAAATGTTGTGCTCCTATGAAACACCATCTTTGACAGAATGAAAGAAATAATAACATTTTAAAAAACATATCTTCAATAGTACGATCCTGGAAGTGAAAGTCAGTTTAGGCTCTGTTGCAGAGCCAATCAAGACCAATTTGTGTTCAAGGTAGCCCAGATTGCAGCAACCATGGGTGCAAGACATGTGAAAAGGTGCAGATAAACACAGAAAAAAATATTCCGTGTCCATATTAGATTTGTGTTTGCGCCAGGCCACATAAAAAGATATGAGGTTGCAGTGGGTGACATAGAAAGGTAAGTAAGTGTCTTTACATATTTAAGGGATATGCTTTATATAGTTTTATGGGGTTAAAGAGAAATATAGCACCTCTATTGTGCCTCAAATTAGACATCAACCCAGTAAAGTGATCTGTCATAATTTCAAGTTTGAAAGAAAAAATGAAACTCTTGTGTTCCAGTTTTGACCATCCAAAAAAATCTGACATATCTATACATTATTATTATTAT
This sequence comes from Spea multiplicata, assembly GCA_009364415.1. NCBI lineage: Eukaryota > Metazoa > Chordata > Amphibia > Anura > Pelobatidae > Spea > Spea multiplicata. The sequence goes on along the minus strand of VKOC01000006.1, from coordinate 17,116,990 downwards.
TATCACCTTGTATTTATATAGCGCCAACAGTTTACACATGTACTCGGGGTGATGCTTAAGGCAAATAAAGAGCTATATCAGTTCTTTCACATATGAAAAAAGAATGGTGAAAGTAGAAAAAAGTGAAAAATGTTTTTTTTGTTTTGTTTTTTAAAGATGACTTGGAAAGGCGCTGGTTTAAAAATTACTTGTATGGAACATGCCAATATGCTTTTAGTCAAATTTCCTGTGTTTTCTGGGTTTCAAAAATGTATATACAAGAGAAGGCTTAAATTATCAAAAACAACAACAAACACATTTGTTAGCAAATTACCCAGCAAATGAGAACAATGAGCTAAACGAATAAACAATACTTTGGGGAATATTAGGAACTATAGAACTTCTGAAACTTTATGGGTAGTTGAATACCATTTAATGGCATTCTTCACTCATGACACATACTTAAGTATTTATCTTTCTACTACTGAAGCAAGGAAATGACGCAACAGTTGTGGAACAGCTAAGGTTTTTATGGAAGTATTTAAAACATGACAGACACAAACCTATTTACAATATTCCTTGTCATTATCCATTATTGGAACTGTCTGCTAATCCCACTACATGACATTTAGCAGTCAGCAGTACTGTACATTTGTTTTTGTCTAACTGCTTCATTTTTTTTAGTTACTAATCCCACAAATTACTATGACCAATGTTGAAGCTATACCTCAAAGTTATATACAGTGTTACCAAAAATAATTTACTTTCCTTAGAATATGTTTAAAAGTTTTTTTTTTAAGTTATTGAAACAATATTTAGAATGATGCTGACAAAATAGGCTGCATAAGAAAATCTATTTGTTTTTATATAGTGCCCTTTAAAATCTTATATAGCTCTGTATGGTGTAATAATTGGTATAGTTGGGAGCCTTATTTAAGAAGCTGTAGTCATACAATGCCTTACTAATCACATATCTTTGACATGTATCTGTTGCTTTAGGTTGCCTTTCATGTCAACAGCTTAAAGCAGATATGTACATTTATCCAAGGTTTCCTGGCTACACTGATTTACACTATGTTATTCTATGCAGCAATATAAATCTATATGTAGCAATATAAATCTTTTTTAAACACATTTTATATGAATACCTTGTGAATAGCTCTCAGCCATCTCACCACTCTTGTTGTAGTTGATTGATTTCTTTCATATGCCTTCTGTCACATTGTTCTTCCAAGCTACACATGTTAAAATGTTAACCTATCCTGGTAAAGTTATCCTACAATCCATGAACCATCTAAGCAGTCCTTCTCTGAACTCTCTCCAAAGTATCTACAATATATATGCAATAAGTCAGTTTTTTTATATGTCAGTAAATTTTATCCCTGATAGATATTCCACGGTCAACTGTAAGTGGTATTACTGGAAAGTGGAAACATTTAGGAACAGCAGCAACTCAGCCACAAAGCGGAAGACAACATAAAGTCACAGAATGTGGTCACCAAGTGTTGATTAGCATGGCGGCTAAAATTCACCAACGCTCTCCTGATTCCGAAACTCTGCGGCAAGAGCTTCATGGAATGACCTAGCAGCTGCATGCAAGCCAGTGGTGTAAATCATACCGCCACTGAACTCTGGAGCAGTGGGAAAGTGTCCATGGAGTGACGAATCACGCTTCTCTGTTTTGCAGTCTGAAGGGAAAGTCTGGGTTTGGCAGATGCCAGGAGAACATTAACGGCCTGACTGCATTGTGCCAATTGTAAAGTTTGTAGGAGGGATAATGGTATGGACTATTTTTCAGGTGTTGGACTAGGCCCCCTACTTCCAGGGAAGGAAAATCTTTATGCTACACCACACAAAAAGATATTCTGGACAATGCTTTCCTTCCAACTTTGTAGGAACAGTTTGGGGAAGGTCCTTTTCTTTTCCAGCATGACTGTGCCCAGTACATAAAGCAAGGTCCATAAAGTCATGGCTGGATTAGTGCAGAAGATCTTGACTGGCCCACACAGAGCCCTGACCTCAACCCTTTTTGGATGAACTGGAATGGAGATTGTGAGCCAGGCCTTCTCGTACAACATCATTGCCTGACGTCACAAATGCTGTACTAGATGAATGGGGATAAATTCCCACATAAACACTTCAAAATCTTGTGGAAAACCTTCTCAGAAGAATGGAAGCTGTTATAGCTGCAAAGGGGGGCCCAACTACATATTCATGTCTGTGTATTTAGAATGCATAAAAGTGTCACGGAATGGGTCCATAGGGATGACTGTAATGACCCAGAGCGCCCAAAGTTGGAGTTCAGGAGTTCAGTATGCAGTAGCGGAGGACAGGGCCTGATGCAGGGCAACTGCACTCACCCGGGTGGTGAGCATCTAGGGTTGTGCAGCCACATACCAGCACCCTGACATAGCAGCTGATATAGTCCAGAACAAAGCAAAACTAAACTTGGCTGGATGTGGAAATCCAAACAAAACTTGGAGATGTCCTGCAGGCACCCTGGAGCAGACATGAGACATAGCACTAGAATCATGTGCAGGATGGTGCAGGGTGGGAGTATGGAAACTAAGCAGAGTAACAACTGAAACAAAGCGAGTAAGGGGGACAGAGCAAGGAACAGGGAGACCAAGCAAGAAAAATAGGAAGACAGGACATACCTGGTACCGAACACAACAAAGGACAGGGAACAAAGCAAGGAACACACGGGGTGGAGTGGGGAGCCAGAATCCTCGGACGCTTTTCCTTTAAGCAAGGAAAGGACATCTTAACTGGGACATGGGGAGAGGAGAGAGGAACCGAAATCCTCAGCTGATAGAGGGAAAGGAGGGCAAAGGTACATAAGAGACAGACAAACATGAAAACAGGAACTAACCTAGGACTATGTGATAACAATTGGAGATTCCGTCACATAATATGGCCATAGTATGCTTAGCCCACCACTACGCCAAAGTACTCCAATATTCAGTGGGTCCTAACGCTAAACCTGGCTTACAGAGGTACTAAACAAACTAAACATGAAATCTAAACACATATCATAGAGGCATACTTTAGACTGCAGACTGAGACAAACATAACGAGTGGGGCACACTTTATAAAGGAAACAGGGCTGAAGCAAAGAGCAGAACTGGAATCAAGGAATCAGAAGCACAGGACAGAGCATATGGAAATCCAGGAACGGATTACAGCTAAACATGGGAACTGAGGCAAGGCAGGGATATGCAGCTCTGCAGCCTGGATGGACCCTGACAAAAAGTCCCTGTTGGTGTAATGGTCAGGTGTCCCAATACTTTTGTCCATATAGTGTATACCCTTCTGGCGATACAGTCTCTGGTACTATGTAGGTCTTGCCAGTGCATGAGCACCTCCCTCATCTATTGCTAATACCTCTTCATATGCAACCAAACATTCTACTAGCATGTTTTGATGCTCTATGACATTGTCTACCTTTCAGTTCTCTGAAATAATTACCCCTAAATCCCTTTCCTCAGATGTTGAGGTTAGGACTGTATCAAATATTTTATACTCTGCCCTTGGGTTTTTAAACCCTAGGTGCATCATCTTGCACTTATGTGCATTAAATGTCATTTCCACAGCTCTGACCATTTTTCTAGTTAACTTTTTCTAGTTACCTAAATCATTTCCCATTTGGCTTGTCCCTCCAGGAGCATCAACCCTGTTGTACATCTTTGTGTTATCAGAAAAAAGACATAATAATAATAATATTAAAGAGAATGGGTCCAAGTACGAATTACTGAGATACCCCACTTGTAAGAAGCATTTCCTCCGAATATACTCCATTCATTCATTCACTATCTAATCCATTCAACATTATTGAAATCCTGAATGATTGTAGTTTATTAATAAGTCTTCTATGTGGGACATCATCAAAAGCCTTACTGAAATCTAGATATGCAATGTCTACTTACCTTGATCTATTTTTTTGTCACCTGATCAGAATATAAATAAGATTAGTTTGGAATGACCTCCCTGAAGTAAACCCATGTTGTTTCTGACCTTGAAATCCATGTGAGTTTAGATGTTCAACAATCCTATCTTTCCATAGTTCCCATTAATTTCCCCACTACTGGTGTAAGACTTACTGGCCTACAGTTGCCCAACTCCTCCCTTCCTTTTTTGTGAATGGGCCCAGTAGCTAAGACTACTCCCACTAACAATGATTGCTTTAATACATCTGTTATCGATTTTGTTAGTACACCACTGAGATCTTTTAATAACTTTTGGTGTAACTGATCAGGTCCCATCAACTTATTTGCCTTTGCTTTAGACAGCTGAAGTAGAACCTCTTCTTCAGGGGCGCAACTAAAAAACACAGGGCCCTGGTGTGAAAATTGCTCTGGGGCCCCCCACTTCAACAGCTAGTCGGTACCTTCTTTGCCCCTCTTCCAACATACACTCTGGCACACATACGTAAACACAAATTGCACACACTTACTCATACTCACTTAAACAAACTCCATCTCACCCCACTTACATATACACACTCACACATACACACAATTACATATCCATACTCACACACACACATTTACACATCTGTGCTCACACAGACAATTACACATCCATCCTCACACCCCCATATTACTCATCCAAAGCTCACACACAATTACACATCCATGCTCTCTCTCTCTCTCTCTCTCTCTCACACACAAAAAAAACCCCACATGCACACATACATCTACCTTTTCCCTCCCCCGCATACCTCTCACCTCCCCAGCAGCTTCCTGTCCAGCTGTTCACACACTTTGCAAGGAGCCTCATTTTCGCTGCAGGGTCACGTCAGGAAGATTTAAGTCACCCATGATTATAACTTACCTCCTCAATGTCATTTTAACCATTTCCTCAATTATTTGATTATCTAACTCTTCTACTTACAGTTACAATGATTTTCAAACAAAATACACAAACTATAGGTAGTTTTAATACATGCATTTGCATATGCTAAAAGATGAGATGGCAACAGCTCTTTTTAAAAAGCTCTGCATAGTAAGCAAACACTGGTCATACCTCATCACTTTTAATGGAATGCAACAAAGTAGACAGGCCAACTGGCCACAAAATGAAAGTATAGACTCCAGACTAGCATGTGTGATCATGAAAATGTTAATATCATGCTACATCACATGTAGGGCAATCCCGTGTACAGATCACCAAATGACTTTCAAGTTGCGCAAAATAGCTTCATAAATAGCAGAGGATTATGGGTAGATGACTTTTTGTAACATATATTACATATTCATCCCTTACAGCCACAGAACAATAACTATTGAATAAAAAATAATGTTTGGGGGGGTCCCCATAACATAGGCTTTCATTACATTTACTATAAGTTAAATTTAGAGAGCAAAGACAGAAGTGATTACACAACTTTCTACTAAAAGATGGTATAAGAAAAAAAGCATGCAAATAATTACAAAAATAAAAACAATGATTGCACACAGCAACCTCGATAATTACCATTATAGCTAATTGAATAATGCAAGAATTTCTAAATGTTAAAGCCCTTGTCAAGGGAAAGTTCCTCTCTCAGACTTGCACCTTTGTGGAAACCCTATAACCAAACCTGACCTCATAATTGCTATAGTTCCTCATTAGTAAGTAATATTGGGTTCATCACATTTCTTGATATATATATATATATATATATATATATATAGTATTGCTGTCAGATACTGGTAAATCTATTCCTGGCATATAGATCACTGTCAGCCCATGTGATGTCTAGTATGACACCATAAGTATATTTTTGACATTATAACTATTGTGTGCTTTGACATTATAACTGTGAGACACCCCTCACCACTTGCCACTTGAAGAAAAGTATATGAAACATATTATGATGGTGTAACAGGATGGCTTGTCTGGTCATAGATAAATAGATTTTCTAATCTGTTAAAATGTGTTTTGTAGGAACACTGGCTTCAATGGTAAGTTGTTGAAAGGAAGTTGGGAACTTGAAAGTTGAAACTTGTTTGGTTACTTAATAGACATTTAATTCTCTGTGCTACATTTTAATGTAAGCACTCTTTTGTATAACTAACAATTAATTGTATTTAACAATAGTAGTGTGTATGTAACACATTATTTATTTATTATCATGGTTTATACTAGTCAAAAAAAACACAGTGTAAAGTTCTCAGTATCCATTTGTCATGAAATGAGTGCAATTGCAACACAACTGGTAACTACACATATCTATAGAATATGCACTACCTTTTTTCCCAGCAACTTTCCCACCAGATATGTCATAGCAACAAACTCATTTTCAGCTGAACAAACTGTTGCTGGCTTTTGTAATTGTAAACTATTCAATGCCATTTAACTTTATTGTACTAGATTTGTCTGTCATTCTAACTATGGCATTATCTGTCCCGTAGACACAAACGATAGCATAACTACTTTTTATAAATGTGATAAATAGGCAAGAGAAGACTAGGGTGATCATGCACAAAGCTGGGGATGACTTTACAATATGTGTGCAACTTACTAAAGAAAGATCAACAAACATGTAAACAAGAAAGGATATCGTCAATTGTAGGATGCGGTCATGTGTGGAGTTGAGCATTAACTCTCCATGGTGAAGCACAACCAATATAATGGCATTTTACATGGTGGCTTATATCAAGGTCTGTCGCAGTTTAATGTAAATACCCAACAGAGTGTATTATTTCCACGCACCGAATTGCCACAAACTTCTAACCTTGCTATCCAAAGGAGCTGTCCTACTGCTAATTAGGGGGCCACGGCAAGACACAGAGAGGGGTAGGGGGGCAACGGGGGTGTTTAGTATCCGGCCCCATATACACCCATTACTTTAGGGATTTGTATAGACACTTACTGAAGTCAACAAACTAAGGAAAACAGTTTGTTGGGGACCATAGGGAAGCGGGTGGGGTACTGCTCATAGACTCCGCCTCTCCCGACTACCCCAACACCGTTGGGCAGGAGGAAGGGTCGGTTTGGCGTGAGATGTAAAAGGGGTGGCTACGCGTTGGAAGGACAATGGGGGTGTGCGTGTAAAGGGGGAGGAGATGAATGGCAAACCTAGCGACTCAGTGGAAGGAGGGAGGTGTGTGTAATAATGGAGGTGGGCGGTTCGGTGCTTGGTGCTGAAGGATACACTGAAGAAGAAGAAGATCGCTGAGCTCGGATCGCGCTTTTTACACCCGCCCTCCCCCCCCCTCCTATCTGCGCTCGATTGCGGATCCTTTGGAGCGCCGGGGAGCTGCCGCTGGTGTAGCACTGTGAGCTCTCATACACATACACACTCAGTGTGAGTGCTCGGTGTGCCCGTGTGAGTGTGCCCGAGCGGTGTGAGTGTGCGAGGCGGCTGCGCAGCTTGTGTGCGCACACCAGCACACTGGCATTTCAGCGAGAGAAAGAGAGAGCTCCTGCTCTGTGAGGAGGCCAGGCACATAACTGAAAGAAAGTAACCAGCTCAGCCCGACAGCGGCTCCCAAACCTCCTGCCCCCCTCAGCATGGCTTCCGAGGAACTCTATGAGGTAGTGTAACCCGAAGGGTGCCCGGCCGGGCGGAGAAACACACAACGGGGGGCGGCGGGAGGGTGGGGAGACGCTGACCCCTTCACCCTGCTCTTCTTCCTCCTTCTTTTATCATATTCCTATGTACAGGGTCCCACAGGTTTTTGTTTATCCTGGTAATGTCTGATTAAGAGGTCTCTCTTGAGTTACTCCCGTCCTCCCCCCCTTTTTCCCCCCTCTTCCCACCGGCACCTTCATCTTCCTCCTCCTCTTCTTCCTCGTACTCTTTCCCCTCCTATGCTAAACCTTGTGTGGCGGCTCCCTCCTCTTCATCTTCGCCATCAGCAAGCAGTTTGTTGGACTAAAATTATGAGGTGAGACAGGGAGCCCCACGAGCAACTGTCCTGGCCTTCCTCCTCCTTCTGCAGTCAAGATGAGGAAGATGAGGGTGAGCACAGGGTGTAGCAGTCGTGACTTTACTGTACTGATTGATTACGTTCGCCCAAAAGTGCCACGGAAAGTCGCCCAGCTTTTCTTTTCAAAATTGTTTGGTCATAGTTGAAGATATTGTTTTGTAAAAACTATGAAACATATGGGGCTTTCTATCGTGAAAATACGAAGAAGAGTCGTCTTGGTGAATGTGCTGAGGCAGCAAGGCACGTAACGTGGGGAGTTGCATGAGAGGGAGGGCAGACACGTGTGGATGGGTTAGAGGGGCTTGTTGAGTCAGTTAATTTGCCCCAACTGTAAGTATCACTGCCTTACTTTACATATTTTCACTGAAACTCCCAACTCTTTAGTTGTAACTTCCTGGAAGGTCATCCCAACGATCTTGATTAAAACTAAAGGGTGGGGTTGATGGCTTTAACTGACCTTGCATATATGGCAGATCTCTTTAATACAGAGGCATCATTGGCTAACCTGGCAAATAAAATAGTTACAAAATGGGATAATCCCTCAAACATGTGGAAGAACTTCATTCCTGTGGAACAACTGTTGCCAAAATGTTCTTTCATTGGAGACATTTGGCACATCCTCCCTGAAAACCATGAAGGACTTTTGGCATAATGATGGAAGAAATGACTGCATCTTAGCCATTTGACAAGAAAAAAAGTTTCTGTTTAAAACTGGTGGCTTTGTTGTTACATCAAGAGCTTCTGCATCATACTAGGACTAAACATTGCTTAAGACAACATCTGCAAGCGGTTGAAGGACCAGGTCATGGAAAATGAAAATTTGGTTCTGAAGACCTTCTATTGGGAAAATAAATCAATGAGACATTCACATGAAGCTTTGGATTTTCAGAATGATATGATTTTTCAAGATTTGTAAAAAAAAAAAAAAAAAAAAAAAAAAAAAAAAATCCCTCTGCGTTCCCTAGTATTTTAGTAAACTCAGTTATTGTTCAGGACTTGTGACTAGCTTTTTTATTATTCTTTGGTTAAAAGTAAATGTTCTTTTTCGAGAATAGGTGTGTTTAAAAACATGGTAACTGACAGCGAATAGGGCATAAGTCCATCAGGATTAATGTATCACATCTCATGTGGTGTTGATGCAGCAGAGGTTGGTGTTGCTTTTCTGAGAACGACCTCTATAAGTAGGACCTTTTCCACTGCTCAGTGGGATATCTTCTTTAATCAACAATGGCCTTGACCTTTTTTCAGTATTTACGTTGAGCAAGTCATGTTCTGCAGGATTTGTTTGTATTAATAGGAATTGTACTGGAACATGCTTACATACACAGGAATATATCTTTAGTATAATTTGTTTTTTAACCCCTTAATGACAAAGCCCGTAAATGTATGGGCTCAAACTGCATTGTTTCCAATGGGTTTAGTGACCGCCCATTGTCCTTAAGGGGTTAAAAAAAATTGTCCATTTCTGGATTTTTGTAGAAGTTGGCCAGACTTGCGCAGCACTTTTCCCCCCCTTTTTTCCATCTGAAGAAAGTGCTTCTGACATTCTGTAACTATAGGTTGATTCTCTAAATATGGTGGTTCTGTAGAAGGCCTAAGAACCTTCTAAAGACTATCTTATCTGTGGCTATGGAGCCACATTGTCACTTTCACAAATATACACTTTATTAGGTGTCAAACATTTGTAGAACAATATTGAATTGGTCATTACAGGTGCTTTCAGTATTGCTATTCTCCATCGATATCCCTTCCTCGCTCCCATGCTTGTTATGCACAGTGCAACTCTTATTTTCTACTGCAAATGCATAACCTTACATTTACCCTGCCTAACACAATTTCTGTTCTCAAATTTTTAAATAGAAAAGGTCCCCTTTCCTGCATTACGTATCCATGTTTAGTGATGTCACACAAACACAACCTATAGCAGGACAGAGGGATGTGACTCCTGGGTTATCCCGGGATTTGGGTAAAAGCAGAAGCCAGGACTAGCTATAAGATTGACCTCTAGCAGATGGTTTTTCCATAGTGTTTTATACCAGCTAAGTTGAATGAGCTCAGTTTACAAGTCAGCCAGAAACAACTGGGGGTCTAGCTACAGCGTCGTTCATGCTACCATTTGCTGGTTCTCAAACACTTATATGTACATTTAAGTGCTTCTTGTGAGATCGCTAATATACGGAAAGAAAAGATCCCAGTGTTTTGTTTTTTTTTTAATTTTTTAAACTGTGTTCCATGATTCCACTATTAAGTCTTTATTTACAAGGAACTGTCACATTCCAGGTTATCCTTGGGCCAAATATGTATAAAACAATCAAACTGCTTTCTTTTCACTAAAGTAATAATGTTATTTCTTTATGCTGTTGAGCTGTGAGAGTAGCTCTTAAGAAAAATAGTAAGATTGTTTACAATCTGCAATACTAGAGGCACCTAAACAATACACAGTCTAAGTAAGTCTTGAGGACTATGGATATTGTAGCAAACTTTATTTGAATCATCTGATCTGGCTATAAAGGTTGTCTTTAAATTGAAAACCTGAATATGACTCATTTTTAAAATGTAACATTTTAATATAGTTGTACAAGATATTTTATCAACCGATGCAATAGAATGTAAGTATATCACGTCCACAGACTGTTATAGACGTTAATCCAACGTGCAATTGTATCTTTTCAATATCTGTGATGGCATACAATATTGAGATTTAAAAAAAACTCAACTTGTGACTCTAAATGGGTTGCGCTTCCACAATGCTTAGGTTTACGCTTAAACTTAATCTTGTTGTGTGGGTTTAAATATAAAATGCTCACACTAAGCTTAAAATAGTGTGTGTGTGTGTATAGTATGATTGAGATCACTAAATGTCTATTGATTATAAGGACACTGAAATGAAACCCTAGGCTGAATGAAATAAAAGTCAATTTTTGGGCGTAACTGATGACGTTCTTAAGCATTTCCTTAGATTCGGTGTTCTTTTATTGTTTTGCTGTTATAGCTTGCGATGCTATATGTTCCTTTATGATGACGGGCTTTAGGCTATCATTGTCTGTCTTCTTGCATCCTTTCTTGGTTGGAATTTTTTGTTCTAGATAATAGTTTTGAATGCATATATATTTTACAGATATCCATGACTGGCGTTAATTCCTTATCATTTATACACAATCTGGCTGGGTTTTGATATATAGTGTAGATATGCACATATAGTGTACAGCAATCATTTTTTGTGGTTGTGTTAACGTTTTTCAAATCGTGCATCTGTCTGTGTTCTATTGTGTTATAGAATCTTTACAAACACAAAAATTCAGTGTGTCTTCAGAAAAACGCTCCCATGCAAGGATTTCCCATGTAGATCAAAATAAGCAATACAAGTTTCTCGCAAACCCACTAGTTGTTTAATGATGTGACCAGCTATCTGAACTTCCTGTTTTCCAAATCTGCATGAGTATTCCTCTCCACGAAGTTACTTGTTCCTTTTTTATTATATAGGTGATAGATAATGGTCCTTACACAGGCTGTATCTTAAAAAATGTCATTTAGTTCTAAGTAAACTTTTAGAAGCCATTAATATTTTACTATGGGGAAATATACCCTATATATAAAACCATTTCTATATCCAAAACGTTTCAATTGTGCCTTCATGCATTTTTATCTTGTCTGAAATGCATAACTTTTGACAAACTTCACATACCATCGCAGTGTTCAGTTACCTAGGTTTTGTGAAGAAACCTTTAGTTTGCTGAACATAAATATAAGGAATGTAACATATCATCTTAAAGTGAAGTTTTGGGGGTTTTTTTTATTTTATTTGAGAAAAATAGCTTTGTGATATTTCCTTTTTGAGCATTCAAAAAAAACATCCAAAAACACCCAGAATAGTAAGAAAAACAAAAATTCTAATAGTAAGTTACTTTTGATGATACTAAGCTAAACGGCAGAGAAAAAACCCAGTTTACTATTTGTTGATAAAAGTAATATTAAGCGTAAAATACAGGTAAAAAATCATGAACGCAAAAGCCACACTTGCGGATACAAACAGGAAAAAGTGAAGCAAAGTATTTATATTGATTGCACTGAGATACTTGTTCTACCAAAATAAATAAAATATAGGGCATACTTAATATCAAATGACTAGCATTCTAGTATGCTTTATACCTAATCCATCTATATCCAAAGTGTGAAATCGTGCATTCCTGTCAAATTGTGGCTTCAAAATGTTTGACACCTTAGTGGGTGGTTTGTATGGTTAACCTATAGATCTTAAATTTCAAATCATTCTTAAGAAATTGTTTTAGTACTTAAGTGCGCACAGTTAAAGCATTTGCTGCTTTTAGCTACCTATACCCTAGTTGTTTGGATACAAAAATGTCCCAAGCATGTTTAGTCGTGTATACGTGGATCGGATTCTCAATCGCAACTTAGGCACGAACCAGAATGGAACTAGTGCATCCATGGCTTAATTTGAATTGGAGTAATCCTAAATGTTGATTTATTTACTTCCATGCGTATCTGAGAGGAAATAGTAATTGTTAGTATACTTATGTAAAAAATATATCATGCATTCATTAGCTTTGACATGCATCTGGGTACTGGTATCTTCTAATATGTACTGGCAGTAGTTTTACAGAACCAAAGCATTTTTTAAAAAATGGGAGCTAATAACGTCTTGGGGGTTTTTTCGGGTGTGTAATGTCTTTCATTTATTAAACTGTCCTATGTGGGGGTTTTTTTTTCTTCAAACAATGTTATTGTTGGCTATACTCTCTGCCAGCTAGCTCTGATGAGAGTTCTAGAGGGCCTTACTTGTCCCACTTGTGTGCATGTGCAAAAAGCATTGCCATTGATTTCAGTGGAAGTGTTTTTCCTGCTACTGATTTGCTGGTGTGTGAGTTGCTGCATCTCCTAAAATTCTTCTTCTTCTACATGTAAAGTTCTTTAAAATGCATCAGACAATTAAGTATTCCTTTAATAATTTGGTCTATTCAGTTGAAGCCTGTGGACATTTCCAGTTTTAGTTTTGATCATAATTTATTTTTTGCATTGTATCTTTTTCACATTTTATATGTAAAATTCTCAATATATTATTTAAACACAGATACATGATGTATTTTTATTTTCCTTCCAGGTCGAACGCATTGTTGACAAAAGGAAAAATAAAAAGGGTAAAATAGAGTATTTGGTGCACTGGAAAGGATATGACAGTGTTGATGATACATGGGAACCGGAACAACACTTGGTAAACTGCGAGGAATATATTCTTGAATTCAACAGAAGGTTAAATGAAAAGCCAAAAGACAATATAATAACAAGAGCAAACAGGACGTCTCCAAATAACGCTAGGAAACAAATTTCCAGGTCAACCAATAGTTCACTTTCTAAAACATCTCCAAAGTCATCAATGTTTGGCAAGGAAGGTGACACAAAAAATAGCCAACTACTTAGTATTAGTCCAAAATTGCGCAAGAGTCCTTCTCAAGCAATTCCATTAAAGAAAAATATGGACCTGTCAAGATCTGGCATCAAAATACTTGTACCCAAAAGCCCAATGAAAAGCAGGACTTCTATGGATGGATTCCAAAATGAAAGCACAGAAAAATTAAATCATATTGAACAGGAACAAGACTCAGTAGCACCTGAGCTAACAGCTGAGAAACCAGTTGGGGCTTTACTGGGACCTGGTGCAGAAAGAGCTCGAATGGGAAGTAGGCCCCGGCCACCGTCATTGGTACCACAAATTCATCTGCCATTGACGGTGACTGCGTCATCTGCTCTGGCAGTAAATGGAAAAGGTAAGATTCTGCTCGTAGTGTCTATTTGCCATATAATGGTGTCATTAATTTTGTAGTTACCCCTTTCAACATGTTGTTGCTGACTGGATTACCATTTATTTAAGGCAGTTTGTGTTTTTTTTCTGTGCAAAACACATTATATATTGTACATGATTTTCTATGGAAAATAATTATTTGTAGATAAATGCAGTGCAGTTGATCGTTGTTGATGTATTAGTATATATTTGTTATGCTGTAACTGGGCACACATTTAAATTATCATGCTTTGTAAAAGATTAGGTACAAATGCAAAAGATTACACACCTGTCCAAGCAATCAAATTTTATTTAAAATATTGTAAGCACTTAATAGAATAGTAAGACAAGCTATTTTTTGCCTCTGTGAAACAATTGTTTTAGATCACAGTAATGAGGCCTAACTAGAATGTTAGCAGTCCATGTTATGAATCAACCGCTTTGTACATTGGGTTTACCAGGTCACTGCTCTTGGGCATATGTTTAATATAGGTGATATTAAATGTGGATGTAAATACCTTGTTCCAGGGGCGTAACTAGAAACCTCAGGGCCCCGGTGCGAGAATCTGTTAAGGGCCCCCCCACCACCAACCCATTTATCCCTTTCTCACTATCTACCCTCTCCCTCCCTACCCCCCTTTGTAGGTCACTTACCGTCAACTCCTGTGTTGGAAGCCTCACTCTCCCAACACTGCACTCTGGGCAGCACCGAGGCAGGCAGGCGGCGGCAGCATGGGCGGGGAGCAGAGGAGGTCTGGATTTCTGTCAGTCAGGGCCAACCCCCTGACTGGCAGAACTCCAGGGCCCGGTCGCGACCCCTGCGACCCTGGTAGTTCCGCCACTGCCTTGTTCAGATGTTCAGCTACATCTCTGGTGTGGTGAAAAATTGGAATAAGTGGTTGCTACTAATGGTAATATGAGGGACATATATACATAAAGCACAGTGACAAAGTCTGTTAAGTGAATCCATACTAAGAATCGCATGAATTTTCAATTCGTAATTAAGTTTGTGATTGTGAATTTTATAGCATTTGTTTTTAGTATTGTACTATAAGGATTATAGCTAGAAAAGTGGTTTACATGTATTATTCTTGGAGGTTGCCGTAAGTCATTCCTGCATAACGAATTGTAAAAGTAAAACAGGCCATGGCATCAATTCGCCAGTTTTCCAATATTAAACTGTGCTGGGGTGTGCTCAACTGTAGATTGAGTTGATAGCCTGGACTAAGTCAGCAAATCTGACAGAGAGGAAACGTCTAATGTTTGGAAACCAACTTGGTTACTCCTTTCAGTCTGTTCATTCACAAATGAATCAATCTGGATGATGCCACCAGTTTTTATTCGCACTTCTCTATCATTTCTGTTTTCAACAACAAAAACAATTGTTTTGAGTATTTGCTACCGTATTTTCCAGCGTATAAGGCGACCCCCAACTTTTCCAGTTAAAATATAGAGTTTGGGTTATACTCGCCGTATAAGACTACCCCTCTACGCAGTATACAACAACCAGCCAATCACGGCAAGCGATGTACCTTACCGGTGATTGGCTGGTTGTTGTATACAAAGCCCGCTTGGATTGGGTGGGTCAGCTCTCCCTAACATATGTCTGTCCACACACACATGTATAGACATACACTGCCCTCACACACCCCTTCCTTTACACACATATACACGTACACACCAGCTTACAAACACACATATACATATACACTGCCCTTACACACACCTGTCCATATACATACACTGCCTATACACAGACATATACATACATACACTGCCCTTGCACACACACACACACACACATCTACACATACTAACATACGCTTGTCCATACATAAACATTTATACACTGCCCTCACCACACACCTGCCTTTTTACAAACACACACACACACACACACACACACACACACACACACACACACATATATATATATACACGCACCAGCTTACAAACACACAAATACCTACACTGCTCTTACACACACCTGACCATACACATACACTGACCTTGCAAACGCATTTATATACACATACCCACATACCCTGCACTTACACCCCTTTCTCCCCATCTCTTAACTTTCTCATCTTCTATCTTACATCCAGTTGTGGGAGTGTGAGGTCTGTCATTTCAGAGCTCTGCTTTACTGCTCCCTTATCACCACGAGCCGGCAATTGATGCCGAGCGCCGGGACACGACGTCATCCCCGCGCTCGGCATCAATAGCCAGAGCGTACTGATTAGGGAGCATGGAAGCCGAGGTCTGAAGTGCCAGACCTCGAGCTCCCTAATGTTGGGCTAGTTAGAGGGAGGTCGTGATCTCCCCAACCAGCCCTGCTCATCGGCCGCCCGCTGATCAGCCCCTCCCATACACCACTCTGCCTCTCTCTCCCCTCTCCCATACACCACTCTGCCCCCCCCCATACACCACTCTGCCTCCTGTCAGCAACGAGGTTCAACAAAACACCAGGGTGTCCGGGTAGAGAGAGCAGAGTGGTGTATGGGAGGGGAGGAGGCAGAGTAGAGTATGGGGAGGGTGGCCCATACACCACTCTGCCTCCTCCCCTCTCCCATACACCACTCTGCCTCTCTCCCGACTCCCTGGTGTTTTGTGAACCTCCGTTGCTGACAGGCACTTTCACTGGAGCTTCATAGAAGCCTCAACGTAAGTGAAGCGGAGTAACGGAGGCTGTCTGTGTGCATTGCGCACCCACCAACTGGCAGAGAGCATGATCCTCTGCAGGAGACCTCGATTCTCTGTCAGCCGGTGGGGGTCTGCACGATTTTATCGATTAGTTTTTGCAGCCCTAGTACATATAATAGATTTTCTTTAGAAAGGCTTTTAAGTCAACCAATTAAATGTTGGCAGCATCCCCTCCCCCCAAAACATCCCTAAATAGAAACCTGACATTTAGTGGTGTATGTGTCCCCCCCCCCCCATATCTAAACCCACTGATCTAATTTTTCATGGGTAACTATGGATGTGCAATATTAGGCAGAGTCTACTTCTAAAGAAAAACACAATGCTAAAAGAGATAAAAGAAACTAATTCAAAAGAAATGTTCTGTTTAAAACTTATCTGCAGATTACTCCATCACTTAAAGACTTACTGTAGGATATGTCACTCTTTTCCAATTCCTACGTATTGCATGAGGTAATATTTTAAACTAAATGTGTTAACTGATACAAAAGAGAAGGGATAGGTAGTTTTAGTATATTCAGATATTTATAGAGATATGGTTGTCTAATATACGTGTTTTCATTTAATTGGCCCTGATTTTACTGAAGCCTTTCCTAATTTTTTTTTCTACCAGAATTCTATACACTTTACAATACAACAGCTCCACTCTTTTTAATAAGTGTGACACCAATATCAATATATCTAAGAAAGGTAGCTAGTCAGTAGCTAGTGTGTGTGTGTGTGTGTGTGTATATATATATATATATAATTGAGAGGCTTGTCATAGACTTTAAATTGGTTTCCACGTTGATAGTTTAATTTTTCCCCATTGAGGGAACATATCAAATTGTTATAGCAAATAGCTGATATGCTATTGTACTTTTTGTAATTGTCTTGATTGTATTGAGCTAGCAGTCCAATAATCTGTAGAATATTTGTTTTATGAAATTCCTCACCACTGTTCTGGAATCAGTGTATTGCAGTATAATTTTTAAAATTATATTCAATGCTATTCAACACTATTTAGGGACTAATTGTTTAGATGGGATATTTTTTGTTGTATTTAGTGTATTCTGAATTGGAATCTAAATAACCTGCTGGACTTTTGAAATAAGATGTTTTTAATGAAAACAATATAAATACAATTATATGTATGTAAATCATCTCTATTGTCCTTTAAAAGCCTTTAGACAGGGATTGACTTAAGTATAACATTTGTGTTCTAGATTGTGAAATAGTGGAATTACATGTCTGTTCCTTTTACAGCAAAATAGAGATTAGTCCTCCCTACCCTCTGTAAAAGGTTTTTGAGAAAAAAGAATTCTATAAACCAGGTATAGTTGATAGAGATCTAAGGATGCACCCATTTGCTAAAAATAATAAAAGCAATATGCAGTTTCCCAATATTCTTTCTATAAATGTGATGCGTTTTATGCCTTGTGTGTTTATACACAAATATAGAATATGTATCATACATGAAGATTTGAGATAAGTGTATGTGTTCTACCCATTCAAGTGTTTAATGAAAGTTTGTGTGAAAGGTATATTCATACAAAGCAGTCATCTAAGCAAGGAAAGCATTGCATACTCCCAAAATGCACCCATATAAAGATATATTGTAAACATATATTGTTTGTAGGTACTTCTACATTTATGGAAGCTCTTACAGCAAATGGTACCAGCAATTTACAGACATCTGTGGCAGGAGTAACAGGCAAAAAGAGATTCATGGAGGATCGAAGAGACCAACCATTTGACAAGAGGCTGCGTTTCAGTGTGAGGCAAACCGAAAGTGCTTACCGGTACCGAGACATTGTTGTGAGAAAACAAGATGGGTTTACACACATTTTACTCTCTACAAAATCATCTGAGAATAATTCGCTGAATCCAGAGGTTAGTTTGCCTTTTGTACTTGGCTAAAAAGTCTTGGTTAGTATTGTATGTTTTGAAAATGGAAGGATACTAGCTGCTCAGTAATAACCTATTACATAAAGAACACATCGCCAGCTCCATTAACATTGCTCTTCTCTGGGATGTTCTGAAAATTCAATCTGGCATCCAAAAAAATACCATCTTTTCAACTCTCACGTCTTCTCTGCTGCCCTGAGATGCATGGCAACAATTATTTCCCTCCTTTTGAATTGAGTCTCCTTTGCAGAACAGTTATCGTGTGATTTGCACATAATCAAGTTTGTTGGGACAGGTTAGTTTTTATTGTATGCAAATGAGAACCATTTTTTATGTAGTTCCTTATGTTATATAATTTGCTAGCAGAAAATGCTTGATTATAAGACGACCCCTTCTTATAATCTGAATATTAATTTAGGGAAAAAAAGAAAGATGACCCTATAGGAAAAAAGTTTTACCAGTAAATGTTAATTCATGTAAACTATTTTTCTTTAATAAAAGCTATGATTGAGAAAAAAAATAAAATATTTTTTTCCTTTTAATTTTCCAACCTGCCCCTCCCCCAATTTATGTCACATCTGCCCCCAGGCTTGCTCCACTCTCCCCCAGACAACTGCACTTATAACCCCATATATACTGCCACTGTTGGCCCATTGATATGCCTTTTGACCCCCATATGTGCCACTTTAGCCTCCAGAAATGGCTTTATATCCGCCTATATGCTTACTCTTGGCATCTTAGCGCGGCGTTTAAAAGGCATTTCATAGAGCACTCTGCCTACAGAAAATGCCTTATTGCCCATTTTGTCACCCCCCCCCCACAAGAAAACGCTACACACCAGGGACGCAGTATGAATCCAGGTCCCATGCAGAGCTGCGGGGGATCTGGATCTTAGTCTCATAGTCAGACCTATTTGAGGTCTGATTATAAGACGAGGGGTATTTTTCAGAGCATTTGTTTTGTGTGAAAAACCTTTTTGAGCAAATACGGTATTATCTTTATTTCAGCATGAGTGTCATGAAACAGGCTTGCTTCCTCAGTCATTTTAAACTCTGTACCCGAAAATGTCCATCTGCATCACTCCAAAACGCATACTCTCAGAAGAAGTTTAAAGGTTAAGGATTTTTTTTATGTAAAAGCACTTGCAACCACCTGATTAAAGCCTTGCAAAAAAGAAACTAGTGTTAGTGAATATAATGCAAAAGCAGTAAACCTTCATAAAAGTAATTTTACCAATACAAGTAATTATTAATAAAGCAAACATTTAAATTTTCCTGTTTTTAGGTAATGAAGGAAGTTCAAGGGGCACTAAACACTGCAGCTGCAGATGACAGCAAACTTGTTCTGTTCAGCGCAGTTGGTAGCGTGTTCTGCTGTGGTCTTGACTTTATATATTTTATACGACGTCTGACGGATGATAGAAAAAGAGAGAGTACAAAAATGGCCGATGCCATAAGGTGTGTATTTTATTTTGTTTTTTTTCAAATTAAAAGCAGGTGGGATTTCATCTGAAGGTAAATGTATGATGTTTAAAACATTGAACATAATACATTTAACTTGATATTTAATGTTGAAATTGTTATAACTTATAGAAGCATTTTTCCAGTTTTCCAGTTCAGATTTGCCTTACATGTACATATATTGATATTACTGTAATATACAATTGCTACCAGTAATTAACACAAGCTGATACTCATTCATTCCCTCAATCACGCATACTGGTTCATACAAACTCCCCCACCCCTTTGCCTGAACTGCAGATTTCCCGTGCACTCCCGCAAGGCTGCCTTTGCGTTGCTCGCACACAGCGTCTCTTCTCTTGTTCCGCCCAGGGGAAGCAGAAGCGGATCAGTGTCATGTAAATTCACGTGACTGCTGGGTTCCTGGGCGGAACAAGAGAGAGAGTCGCTGTGTGCGAGCAAGCGAAGGCAGCCTTGTGGGAGTGTGCGGGATTACTGCACGCGCAGGTACATTGCCTGACCGCCCGCACCACCCGAAAAACTGCCTGCACCTGCACGTATTTAGAGTGGTCCGGCGGGACCCTCATCCTGATGCAGTCCTCTATTCTAATGCATGCTCCCTTTGCATTTATAATCACATTTGCTGGTATATTCTGAAAATGGTAGAATTCCATGTTTAAAGAATAAACCTTTTTTATGTGCAATTACTTTCTAGGGTGTTTGTAAATACATTTATACAGTTCAAGAAGCCAATTATTGTAGCGGTAAATGGCCCGGCTATTGGACTTGGAGCATCTATTCTGCCACTATGTGATGTTATTTGGGCCAATGAAAAGGCTTGGTTCCAGACTCCTTATACTACTTTTGGCCAGAGCCCAGATGGATGTTCATCTGTAATGTTTCCTAAAATAATGGGCCTTGCATCTGTAAGTAACTTTTTTCTTTATCGCACATTTAGTGTTTAACTCTTTTAGCTGTGTTTGCTTCCTTTACTATATTTAGTATATTTAAGGTATCGCATATTGATTTTTACACCACTGTGAAATTTGAGGAATATCAATGATTTCATGTTGGTTGGTGTTGTAGACTTTTTCTTTTCCTTTCTGCAATTTTTTATTTCTTTTGTTCAATAAACAATTGCTTCCTTCCTGGTACTACATGTTCTTTTGTATCTAGTTCACTGGGTCATCTGGAAGATGGGATCATTATGTCAGAAGTCTCTTCCTCCCTATTTCATATGCCAGCTTGTTCTTTGACATATCAAGTATATTTTTAATTTTTTATATTAAAACATGTAGTAGTTACCATTGTGTTTATTTCTGTATAGGCCTGTAGATCATAGTTTATAAAGTTTATGAGATATGAATATTAATTATTTTACAATTAATTTGACATAATTGGCATAGGTTTTAGTCTGTGGGAATATTATACATATATTTTCTGTCCTGCTTTTTCTTATTTTAGGCAAATGAAATGTTGTTCAGCGGAAGAAAGTTGACTGCCCAAGAAGCATGCGCTAAAGGTCTTGTTTCACAAGTATTCTGGCCCGGAACATTCACACAAGAAGTGATGGTTCGCATAAAAGAACTTGTGTCCTGCAATCCAGTAGTATGTTTCATTGTTTGATTAATGAGTGCATATGTTAAGGGTTGCAACATGGCATAGATTTTATGTAGTTGCCATGACCTTTAGGTATGTGTACTTTTTTTAATTTAATTTCTATTATATCGTTGGTGTGTCTCTTTGGTTTGTACAGTTAGTGAAACATTCATGGATAGATCTACATTTACTTAAAAAGGTTTTATTACAGTATGTCTGCATATATATGTAACGTTCATATTTATTTACTTTTTAGGTACTTGAAGAATCCAAAGGTTTAATTCGTAATGTCATGAGGGGTGACTTGGAACAGACAAATGAACGGGAATGTGAAGTACTGAAAAAAATTTGGGGATCGGCTCAAGGAATGGACTCCATGTTAAAATACTTACAAAGGAAAATCGATGAATTTTGAACGCATGCTGAATATTTTCTCATGGACTAGCACTGAAAAGAAAAATCTACTTTAGTGGACATCTGTCTCAGATGTGCCCTGTATTTAAAGTATAGCTTGAAGCATTGTTTTCTGATATCTTGGAAAACTGTGCCATTGTTGATGGAGACACAGGGCATTTGTGTGTGTGTGTGTGTGTGTGTGCGCGCGTAAGCATTAGCTTGTACTGTAAACGAAAGAGGACAATGAAGAACCTTGTAGGTTTTTTCTTTTTAATTATTTCTAATATATTTAAAAGAAAATTAAGCAGACAGCATTCAGCCCTATCATTATTAGCTTAGTCTGATACAAATGTTTATACTGCAAAGTTAAAATACCTCAAACAAAATGAACTTTCTAAGAAAACACATTTCACCTGTTGTGATGCATTTTAATAGTCCAAAAATGAAATGTGTATTAAGTTTAAAAAGTAAAGTACCGTAGTGAAAAAATGAATCCATGTCCAGCATATACAATTTTTTTTTTGATATGAAGAAACCACTCTCAAGGATGAACTTTTCTTTAGAATGCAGTTGCTGATTACTTTATGTTTAGGTTGAGGTTCTTTTTATTTCCAAGGCAAGTTTATTTATCTTATTTAGTTCTATGAGGAAAAAATCAGTTTGCCGGTTTCATATAATACACCAAAAATTTTTATGTTCATACATGTATACATTTTAGGTCTCACTAGAATCTATTTTATTTAATAAATTAATTTTTGGTACACTATTAAATTACAAAGTACCCCTAAAATGACCTTTGTTGGAAGTGTACTTTTCTGTCTTTGGCTTTTTTATGATACACTATATATACTTATCTGTTTTACTTTTTGATAATTTATAGTGTAGAAGAATGCCTTTGTAAATATGCATATTCCATTCCTTCTTGGAGTGTTCAATTGATTTGTGACTGCAGATATATTTAAGGTATTTGTGCTTGCAGTCATGTTGAATGTATGAAGAATAATAAACAATCATATTTTTGTACAGTTTTTAAGTTTTTTTTACTTCAGACCATCTCCTCTTGGTGGAAAACATCCTGTGTAAATCTGCCTTAAGCCTGGGTTGGTACAGTATTTTTGCATTCGTTGCATTGGACCTACACTTTTGTTCTGGAAAATATATATATATATAAACTGTACATTCTGTAAAGTTTTATAAAATATACAGCTGTGAAAGAAGGCTAAAATAAAACTAATTTCTTAACATATGCTTTAAAGTACTGTTCTGTTAGAATTTGTGATATCGATTGTGCCTTTTAATATTGGAAGCAATTCTCAACAAAAATGCTTGTAAACAACTATAATTGTTTCAAATGTATTTGTCCATGCTAATTATGGGATGGAAACATATTACAGATGAATACTGAAAAAAAAAATATTGGTGTGTTTTTTCGTTTTTTTATGTAAGTACACACATGCTACACGTGGTATTATAATTGAAATGAAACAAATCTAAATTTTTTTTTCCACAATCATGTTCTCTGTTACTCTTAAATAGAGAATAGCATATAACATCCCCCAGGAAACGGTACTATGTGCCTCTGTGCACACCACATACTTCCTGTGATGGTGCAGAGGTCTTGCAACCAAGGCAGGCCTCTGAAAGACAACCCAGACAGTCTCTGGATCATGTGAGCATTCATTTGCTGTGATCACTACATTTTCAAATGTTGCAGCCCTGCTTCATACTAATCATGAATCAGGATGTGTTGTGTTATATAGAGCTTTGATGGATAGTTTTGTTCCAACGTTCCTAATGAACTTCTTCCCATTCTTCTCCCTCGTTACTTATAATTACTGGTGATCCATCACGCCGTCTACTTACTTTAGTTCATTTTTTATTTGGGAGAAATTGGGTATAGTTTAGATGGAAATATGCAATGATTTTAAAGGCTTAAACTGTACTGTGGCCTCCTTATGCAGTGACACTGGAAGAATGTTGCCTGTCTGATCTTCTGATGGCTACTTCCAGTAGGATAATGCACCATGTCACAAAAGCTCACATAGTCTCGTTGCCTACATAGTCACCAGATCTCAATCAAATAGAGCACATTTGGGATGTGGTTAAACACTAGCGTCGCATCATGGATATGCAGCCGACAAATCTGCAGCAACTGTGTGATGCCATGTCCATATGGACCAAAATGTCTGAGGAATGTTTCCAGCACCGTGGAGAAAGTTTGCATCAAAGAATGAAGGCAAAAAGTGGTACAACCTGATACTAGTAAGGTGTACCTAATAATGTGTGTGTATGTATAGATAAATATAGTTTTTTTCAGAACAAGAAGGGCTTTTTTCAGATCTGCTAAATAGAAACTATTTGTCCTAAGAGATACCCAGTGTTATGTTTTTTTTTCTTCTTAAAAATACCCCAGGGTATTTCAATTTGTGGTATTTGAACACTTTGTATGCTGTAATTCTATCACCAGCATTTGCCAAAGTTTGTAGTAGTAATTTTTTCCCACACAAATTGAAATCTAAGTATAAATTTAGGGCTCCTGGTATATGTCAACCAACGTTCCAATATCAATATTCAGCAATATGTCTTGAATACAGTGATACCACCCATGCATTTGTTTAGTTGCTTAAAGGTGAAAAGGCTACATTTGGAAGATTTTAAAAATATATATATATATATATATTTTGGCATTAGG
Organism: Spea multiplicata; assembly: GCA_009364415.1. NCBI lineage: Eukaryota > Metazoa > Chordata > Amphibia > Anura > Pelobatidae > Spea > Spea multiplicata. Next base: position 17,092,564 of record VKOC01000006.1, on the reverse strand, counting down.
TCCGTCTGCGCCCATGCCTTTTTTGAACACGGCCAATCCAATTCACACCTTCAAACCATACATTTTTTAAAACTAGATGCCCCATGGGTATTTCAAATGCTAGTATTTTAGTATGCGCTACAAGGAACCACAAGGTTCCCAAAACTAGTGTTGCCTTTCCTTAACTGCCTTATAATATAACACAATTCTTGTTTGTCTGCAGAGGTCTGCAGAGGTAAATCAACCTCTTAAGGACCAGGCTGTGTACCCTTTTGACCAAGCCTGTTTTAACGCTTCTGTGGTGTTTGTTTTTACCTGTAATTTTTTTCTCTCATTTACTGTACCAACACAAATTTATATAGTATTTTTTCATGGCAGAAAGGGCTTTCTTCAGGTACGTAACTCATTTATTTAACTCAATAATAAAATATTGTGATGAATTAAACATTTCTGACTTATTTAATAATTTTTATTATTATTAATGAAAAACTAAATAAACAGATTCTAATATTTGTCCCGGGTTTAGAAATACCCAATGTTTTGTTTATTTTATTTTGTTTGCCTTTTTTCTGGAAGTTATAGTGCAGTACTGTATTGCCATTTCAAAACCATTTTTATTCCAAATCTGGTCATCCTGTGCCCATGTCCTATTTGGGACATAATTGAAGCTTGCCAATATAATTTACCACATCAACCCATACATTTTGAATGCTGGCACTACCCTGCACTAATTCTCCCATCAGCCTTTGTGGTGGTTTTTCGTGGGATGATTTTTTTTTCACATACATTCCTGGTATATGCCACTGCCAAACACCTACTTGTTATGTCCTTTCTACACTTTGTACAGCACTTACGGAATATGATGGCGCTAATATAATAAAATAATAATAATAATTACAATAACAATAATGTGTTCTGCAACATCTCCTAAGTACCATGCATAGGTTTATACATATTGCACTATTTTTTATTATTCCCCCCCCCCATGTATATGCGCCCCAAGTCCTGCTGATTGATACTCCAAACATCGAGAGGAGTGTTTTCTGGGTTGCTGCAGTTACTGGGAAAGTAAAATTTTATTTATCTTTGCTTACCTTTGTGGGTATATTCTTTTTACCATGCATAGGTTTGCCAGGTTGTTTGAGAGCTAAAATTCCTTGTTTTAAGTTTAATATCTGGTCATCCTGCTCCTATGTTCTATTTGTAAAATCTTTGAAGCCATCCGTTTCAATTTTTCCCCATCAAACCGTATCGTACTCCAGGGTTTTTTAAATGGTGGTATTTTAACACTTTCCATTTACATCGTTGCCCTCCCCTTAGTAGAGACATTCATTTGTTTGTACCCATCTCCTTTTTATGTTCTGTCAATACTTTACATACTACTGCTTTGATTGACTGGGGGTGCAGGTCATACTCACAGTATCCCTCTATGTACCAAAGATTATCCACTATACGTTGAAGCCATCGATGGACATCCTCTCCGACCTGCAATCATCTGTCAAGAAACTTGTCCTTTGCAGACTCACATTAGGATCCTTCACGCTGAGATCCTTGCTTTTAACGTTATCGCTATATAAAGCTCCGTGCACAAAATCAATATCAATAGTTCATGCCATGTACTCCAGTAAAAGTATGGCTGAAAAATATGAATATTGCTGAAGCTGTATATTTAAACATTAGTCTTTATACGGCGCTTCACTTCTCCTGCAGAAGCCGGCTTCTTTGTATCAAAAAAAGATGGGACACTCAGACCATGTATTGATTATTGCGGACTTAATCCAGTGGCGTGTCCCCCCCCAATTGAAGAGCCGTTTTTTTTGTGTTTCTTTGCGCAGCCAGAGGAGAGAGAGGAGCCGAGCAGTTGTTCAGGAATACGTTTTCAGCAACTGCTCGGCACCTCTCGGTCTCCTCTGTGAGGCCTCCGCAGGACTTCTACATGGTAAGTGAACTTCAAAGGGGGGGCAGACAGGGTAGATAGTGAGAAAGGAGTAGATGGGGTAGATAGGGCAGAAGGGAGTGAGAAGGGGCAGATAGGGGGAAGGGAGGGAGAAAATCTATCCTTCAATGGCCCTGTTTTCTTCTGCCCCAGTCCTTATCCATCCAGACGTCACCTTGCCCTTCCTGTTAGAGGTGGACGCTTCAGAAGATGGAGCAGGGGCTATACTGTCACAGAGGAAGAGTTATGATGGACCACTACAGATCGAAATTATGATGTAGGAAATTAAGAATTTCTGGCATTCTCGTCCTTGAAGAATCGAGAAATCCTTACGGACTACAAGAACCCACAATATATCAGCGAGGCCAAAAGACTTAATCTGTGAAGGAGTGAATGAATGTTTGTCAATGAGTATATGTAAATGAGTATCTGTGAATTAGTGAATAAATATTTGTGAATGTGTGAATGAAAATATGTGTGTGATAGCATGGATGTGTAAGGGGGGCAAAGATGCCACAGGCAGGCTGTTTTGAGGGCAAAGATGGCAAGTCCTATTCTTCCAATCTGGGTCCTGGGCAGGTCTGGGTGCCAGATCTGATTTCATACTAAAGGGGGGCGTGGCTGGCATAAATACACAATGTGGGACTGGCTGGGGCAATACGCAAGGGTGTGGGGGCATTAATTAACAAGCGGGTGTTGGCTGGGTCATCGCATAAATCAATACTAAAGTGAAACCGTCCGTGGAAACCCTCCGGATGCGGGTGTCAGTGTGGCAGAGCCCGTCCTGTTGTGTGTGTTTTCGGGTGTTGGTCTGGCAGAGCCTGTCCTGGTGCGTGTGCGTCTGACAGTTTAGAATACTATGGATATAGACATATGCCTCTTGAAGGGCTAATGTGGCCAAATAGTCTAATGCATACAGCACCTACAATGCAGATTTTAAAGTTTCCATCTTAAACTTTAACAGCAGGAAAAATCAGTTTAGAAAACAGAGGTTTACAATGAGTTTTAAAGTTCCTGAGGCACAAAGGCGACTGGAGAATAGACTCCCAGGCCCACACATTCTGCTGGAACAGGAACTAGTACTTCCTTTGTCTGTAAGTATAGAAAAATGCCCAGGACAACTGAGAGGATTGAAAGGGATGAAATCAGAAATTTATGTGAACATATGACTTATCCATATAGGATCTGGAAGATCTGCGTGCTTCAGAAAGAAGCTTGATTTAAAACTAAAAAAAAATCTTGCATTGAGACACCTTGTATTCTTCTCCCCTGAAAAACAATCCAAGTCTTCCTGATTTTTGCCAAATGAATCCTTCACTGGGAAAGGAATTCTCTGTAGTCTATTCTTAAATGTAGTCATCCAGCCACAACTTTAACCAAAGAACTCTGCAAGGCACAACTGACAAGACTGAAGTCCTGGACTCCCTATGAATAGACTTAATGACTGAGTCACATAAAAACTCCACAGCAGTGACCAACTTGTGGCCTTAAACTTAAGGCCAGATCGTCTTCTGCATATTGAACCACAACTTGGCAGAGCAAGCGACAAATGTTGACACAATACTAATATGGAATCCAGCAACAGCTGATTCCTAGCCATAGGATCAGCAAAGTGAGTAGTAACTTCTGTGGGAATAGTGAATCTTCTCTTGACATTTGTCATATCTCCCCGAACTGGTTCCATTGCTTCAAAATCAGGTGTTTAAATGGCTCTAGAACTTTGAGAGTGATTGGAAAATAAGTTTTCTTGTGTATGGCATTCATGTTTTTAAGGGTGAGATGAGTTTGTCTATTTAACTGAAAATGTCTATGCCATCACATTATAAGTCTTTATCAAGGAGGTGGTAAGTTTAGGTGGTGGTTCTGGCATACATGGAGTATTCAACGCCAACAGCTTCTCATCCTCGGACCAATGGATAAACTGAGTAATCTAATTAAATCATTAAACAATATTTCTGTTGCTTCTCAACTTATTTGGAAGACAAGTGGGTTACACTCTTTACTACAGCAGAATTTGTTTACAATACCAAACATGATCAGGCAGTCTCCCTTTATCACAAAATATGGTTTTCATTCAACTGTACTACCTAATGTTGTACCTCACACCCCGGTAACTGATCTCAATACACATTTTTTTTTCTCATACAGTATTCTCTCTCTACAGGACGCTATCAAATAGGCACAAAAGGGCCACACTACTGCAACTTACCAGCTAGAGGCCTTCTCCTGCTTACTGTCCTGTGACCTCGCTACTGGCCTTGAACTTAAGAATATCCTGCCTGTTTAAAAACAAAATGGTAACTAAACCTGATTGCAAATCATTTGGCCTTACTTTTGTTGTTCAAAAAAATCCTCAATGTCCTCAAAATGTGGCATATGAGATGTTGGCTGCGTCTTGGACTGGTTATGTGCTCAGGTTTGTGCTGGTTATGAAGTATACATCCACACATGTCAAATGTGTGTTTTTGTTTGGCACTAAACTCTCTATTTAACCCTGACATGTTTTTTAGTCAGTGCTTGGTTATCTAGCTTCTGCGCGGTTACCATGCATTCCTGATTATTGTTGTTTTTAACCCCAGCTTGACCTTCTGGACATTTGGGATATCATCTCTTATCCAGTCCCCCTACTGTACTAGTATATATTTTATATGTAAAAATTATCTAAATTGAGGTTCATCTATCCTGCTGTTAAATATATTTTGCCATCTCAGTTGATTGAGACCTTTCATATTCTTTTCTCTACTATTTGTAGGATGAGATATTTTGTAATAGCCAGAGACAAATTATTTTGAAACTGAAAAAAAAGATAAATAAAACACACTGTTATTCTAGGGACACAGATACTGGTGTTGAGCTCATCAAACTTCCCGACAACACGAGTGAGATGAGACCAATTAGTTCTAGCACCTCCTTCCTACTATACCCCAATGAGATAACAATATGAACAACAAGACAACAAGATGATTTCATTATTTGTAGATCACTCACTACTCTCACTTAACTTTCATATGTCATTTCAAATATAAAAAGTATCATTTATAATCACCACATTGAAATAGTGGCATCACCCATCACCATTATTATACTTGTTGTGTCTTGTCCTCAAGTCACATTATAAAATTAGCTAAATTCAGCCAACCTAAGCACAAATACATGTGTGTATAACATAACTTTATTAACAACAACACAATGTACAGGAAGCATGGGGAAGTGGAAAGAAAGAGCACAAAGTTTCTGTTTTTGTAGCTTTTTTTTGTAGCAGACATTAACACTGTATCTATAGAGGGATTTGGGTTCTTAACAGGGACCATCGCTTCTAAAGAGGGTAATTTAGGAGGTATGGTATTTGGTAATGACGAGTATTCTTGTGTGGATGATGTGTTGGCAATTGGTAACTGATGTCACGGTCTGCCCAGGCTGCGGAGCTGCATATCTGTCCTGCTTTAGTTTCCCTGTTTTGCTTTGATCCATTCCTGGATTTCCTTTTGCTGTGTTCTATTTTCCATTCCTTGCTTCTGCTCCGGCTCTTTGCTTCAGCTCTGTTTCCTTTATTAGGTGAGCCCCACCTGTGTGTTCTGTTTGTCTCAGTCTGCAGTCTAAGGTATGTCTCAGTGCTATGTGTTTGGTTTCCATGTTTGGTTTGTTTTGTACCTTTGTCAGCAGGGATTAGCGTTAGGACCCACCGTCTTTGGAGTACTTTGGCGTAGTGGTGGGCTAAGTATACTATGGCCATATCATGTGACGGAATCTCCAATAGTTATCATTAGTCCTAGGCTAGTTTCTGTATTCATGTGTGTCAGTCTGTGATGTAACCTGTGGGGTGTCCTTACATGTCCTGTCTGTATCCCCGGTAGTGGGATGTCCTGTCTTGTTCATATCTTGTCTGGTTATGTTTATTCCTTGTCTTGCGCCACTTATCGTGTATATCTTGTATGTCATGTTTCTTGCCTGGTCTCCCTTTCCCTTGCTTGTTATGTTTCTGCTATATTACCCTTTGCCTAGCTTCCATTCTCCCAGCCTGCAGCATCCTGCATGTGATTCATGTGTTATGCTTTATGCCTGCTCCAGGATTCCTGCAGGATATATCTTCACTTTGTTCTGGACTTCATCTGCTGCCATATCAGGGCGCTGGTGTTTGGCTGCACTACCCTAGGTGCTCAACACCTGGGTGAGTGTGGTCACCCTGCAACCAGGCCCTGGCCAATCTCCACTACTGCATCGTGACTCCTGTATACAAACATCGGGCGTGCTGGGTCCTTTCAGTCATCAGCATGGACCCAGTCCGTGACAACTGAGAAAAGAAGCATTATAAATGACTGCTGTGCCTCTCCACCTGTTCTTGCACTATGTAAAAATGTTAAATAAGAAGTAGCATATAGGGGTAAGCAAAAGTTATTATTTATGATATTAGTGATTGTAAGCTGACAAAGGGAAACTAGCTCACGTCCATAAACCAGTTCCGATCCAGAAATAACGTACCAAAGCAAGCATTTAAAGAACATAAATAATCTACTGCATCAAAGACAACAAAAGTGCATATATAGGCAGGGAAAGGCTGTGTCAGCATCAGCAATGCCCAAGATCGAGAACATACTACACAACAGCTGGACAAATGACATGGTCCCATGTTCCAGCATAGCTACAAATTAATAACTATTCAACAGGTCTTTTTATTACACTTAAGACAGGGTGGTGATTGTACAGCCTTATCTGAATGGACAGTGGTCCAAGACCCCGCCATCATTGTGCGCAAAGACCGTACAAATACTATGTCTGTCACACTATGTCCACGTGCCAAGAAAGCAATAAAGCAAGGAGAAAAAAACAGAACATCAAAAAGAAAGAACAGCTGCAGGGGTACTAAGGAGCCATTAAATACTTGATTCTTGGCTCCTATTGCTCTTAGTCACTATATACCAATCCTCAGTGGTGAGAGGCAAGGCCTCTCCTGTTTTGATGTTTTGATGTTATGTAGAGCAAGTATGACATACAAAACCATAAACATTTGAGCAATTCAATCCTCAAAACCTGTAAACCAATAGATTGAAGCTGTACAGCCACCCTCCAATACTTTGGTGGTAAGTTTTGGCAAAGCCCACCTTTAAAGGCTCTACTCATTCCATATACCGTAATGTTTAATATGTTTTACAATGTTGTCAGTTACTTTTGTTCAACAATTGTGCAATTGTGTAATGGATCTTAAAAAGTTGTCTGCTCCATCATCAGTCACTCATGTTTTGGAAACATAAGTTTCCCACCAGAACCTCATGCTCGCACGACCAACCTGGAATTAAAAAGTATTGAAGTTTAGTTACACCCTCCATCAATACAAATATTTTTTTGACTGCTAATCTTTTACTTTAGCTTTCACCTCCACGACCTATATTTTCTGGGTCTCAGTCATTCTCATATTTTTCATTTCTAGGTCTCCTTCTGTTTTCCATCTCTCCTTATTCAACACCTATCTTACTACTACTGCAGGGCCTTAATCAGTAAATTACATTTGTGACCCTATCATCTTCGAAAGGGGTATGTGAATCTTGTTACCTGCCACATCCACCACCTGATTTCGCCCCTTGAAGGTACATTGGTGTAATTTTGTGTATTTGTTCGTCTAAGCGTCCGTTCTTGCGCTCTATAAAGCCTGCAGCTTGGAGGTGATAGGAAATGTGGAACTAAGGAGTGCCAGAATCCAAAAATATCCAACAGAACTTAGTCTTCTTACATGTTTGTTGGTCCCCTCAGTGTCCAAAGCTGTATGGTGTTTCTATGCCATACTCAGAACTTTTGACTTGTATTTTGTAGTCATTGATGGCCCACCTTCAAATCAATTAAGACACTGCGTTACTCCCAGTAAATTGTCATTTTGATATTAATTGTGCACCCCCTGAGATTTGTACTTTTGTTTAATATAATAAAGTTTTACATAATGAATTGTTTCTTATCTGCTGTCAAATTCTATGTTTCTATTATTTTTTACATTAAAGAAAAATACAAATCTCAGGGGACCTCAAGCTTCTTCTGCTGGAAGTTTGCTCCACATAACCCACATATCTCCACTGAGATTTGTACTTTTCTTTAATGTAATAAAGTCATATACCATGCCTTCTGTTGGGAGAATGTTTTATTTATCTACTACCCTCTGAGTAAAGTCTTTGTAAGGAACTTAGTACTTAAGGAAAATTGGCAGAAGTTTAAGGACCACAGGATCCATTGTACATTTATTTTATGTAATAAATCATTGATGTAAGGAAGATTTACTCTACTAAGAGGGCGATCGATATGTGGAACAGCATTCCAACAAAAGAAGTTTGAGGTCTGCAGAACTATGATTTTTACTTTTACTAAATTTAATAAAGTTTTACTTAATGTAAGGAAGATTTACTTGAAAGGCCTAGGTTCACTGATGCCTGGGTGTCTTTTTTGGGGGCACCCCTTAACATAACCCCCTCTAACTATGCCACCACTTTGGGCTCCTCAAGTTCACTATGTATCATGTCACTCAATTCCCATAGTACCAGCTTTTGATGTTGGTACAGTATAACTCCCATAAATATATATATATAATTAGTGATATGCCCCAACTGCAACATCACTGCAACAGTATAACAGTATAAATATATACTGTGCAAGGCATTGACAATGATACACCCAAACTCAGGATGCTGACACAGTGGCAAGCTTTCCTAGCTTGGACACCAAGTAGCTGTAGGTAAAACATGTGCACAATAATTATACATTATGAAGGGTCAGTATATAAAAGGACCAGCTAAAAATTCTTAAATGTTTTATGGTGTTAAAGTAACACCGCCCCCCCCCCGAAAACTCCCAAAGCATAATCAAACAGGCATACTGTAGATCACAGCCCTGGCACCCAGGTTGCATACACAGGATATGCCAGCACCCAGGTTGCATATCCAGGACATGCCAGCACCCAGGTTGCATACACAGGACATGCCAGCACCCAGGTTGCACACATGGTAGATGCTGCAGTACTCAGATTGCACTCATAGGAGTTGCCTAGCACCCAGGTTGCATTCACAGGACATGCCAGAACCCAGCTTGCATCATTGTCCTCACAAATGCTGTACTGGATGAATGGACAAAAAATCCCACAAAAACACTCCAGAAAAAAACTCTTTCCAGAAGAGTGGATTCTGTTATAGCTGCCAAGGGGGCCCAACTACATAGTCATGTCTGTGTATTTAGAATGCAATGTCATAAAAGTCCTTGTTGGTGTGATGGTCAGGTGCCCCATTACTTTTGTCCATATAGTATATGTTTTTCATGTAAAAAAGATAGTACATCCTATTTGAATTCTATGGCTTTACATATCAGGACATAATAACAATAATCTGTTTCTTAGCATGTCTAAAAATTAGGTAAATACAACCTCAGATAAACAACACATGACATATTACACCATGTCAATAAACGATCACCTCCTGACTTTAGCCACTGTTGCTGAAGTCCTGAAGAGGCATTCAGCAAAAAAAAGAAAAAAGAAAGAAAGTCAAGGGCCCCGTTTGATTGATCGTAGGAGCTTTTCAAATGCTAGAGACATGCTGCCTGCCACTAACAAGATGGCGACTCACTTTCAACCCAGAGGGTTTCTCCAGATCTTCTTGAGAACAGGTACTGCAGCCAACCATGCAGGTCAGTGGAGCCCACCTCACTAATCACTATGTGAAATGTAAAAAAATTTAACAAAATTAAAGGATGGTCCACTTCTGCAGAATTAAAATGTATAAATACAAAGTAATACATGTAATAACATTTTAATGGTGGAAGTTACAGCACAACTGTACAATAAATTCTTTGTGACATGAAACGCCGGCTCGATTATAAGCCGCACCCTTAAAAGTTCTATATTAAAGATACATTTATTTTGAAAGAAAAAATACACATTAATGGAATAGTAAAACAATATTTTATCTAATGGACATGAATACATGTATTTTAATATTATTGGTATCTATTATACAGACATTTGGAAAGCCAATAGCCATTTACGGCCCCTTAATTCATAATGCACCTTATTTGTAGATATGCCCCTCTGCCCCCCTGGTATGCCACTCTGCCTCCTGATATGCTTTATTCACCCCCCCTGATATGACACTCTGCTCCCCTGATATGGTTTATGCCCCCCTGATACAACACTCTACCCCCCAATATGACACTCTGCCCCCATGATGTCATATTCTGGCGCTCAGCAGTGAAGCAGCTTGCACCGCGGCAGAGCAGGGAGACAGGCCTTGCGCTCCAACCGCAGGACTTCTGGAAGGTAAATGAACTACAAAGGGGGGGAGAGGATAGATAATGAGAAGAGGAGGAGTGGGGGTAGATAGTGAGAAGAAAAGGGGGAGAGGGGGCTAGATACTGAGAAAAGGTGGGGGAGTGGGGGCTAGATACTGATTAAAGGGGAGGGAACGGGGACTAGATACTGAGAAAAGGGGAGGGAACGGGGGGTAGATACTGAGAAAGAGGGTAGAATAATGAATTAATGTGAATTAATGAATTAATGAATACGTGTAAGTGATTTGTGTGAATGAGTGAGAGAATAAATGATTGTGTGAATGAAAGTGTGAATTAGCGAGTGACTGTAAGAAGCGTTTGTGTAGGCCGCACCCTAAAAGTTAGGTGCTTTTGTAAAAAAAAACACTTACATATGCTGCCACTCTGCCCCCGTGAGATATGCTGTCACTCTATCCCCCCCTGAGATATGCACTCTGCCCCCGAGATGTGCCCCCCCCCCGAGATATGCTGCCACTCTACCATTATTTGCTCTCATAATATTGTACAAGTATAAACTCCTTTGCAAGGGTTTGAGCACCATGGGCTTAGGCTATTGTAACATATAATTACAATATATAATTACCAGATTTTACTATTACATGACGTAAAGTCATGATTTTATTAATGACAGTAGCAAAGAAGGGAACTCCAGTAGAGCCGGTAAGACAGCAAAAGTAAACGATTTAGGTAAGCAGAGAGCGAGCCACAGGCCAGACATAAAGTCTAACCAGTAGTACCATGTCTTCTGATATCTCTCAGCAGCCCTGATATCTCTCAGCGGTTGCTGAAAGGGATAACTCCTCAAATACCCGTATCTGTTCCACCCGAAGGATCCATTTGTTGGTGGTGGGCGGGGTAGGACTACCCCAGTGAGGAATTGACGGACAACCGACTTCCGGAACCAGGACGCTGAGTACGGTATGTGATAAAGAAGAAAAAATTCTGGAGTAAATGGTATGACCCTATCCGTAAAGTGAGGTAGCTGAAGATGAACGGACTTCCAAAATGGAACGATGTGGGGACAGTGCCAGCACAAGTGCAGAAGAGAGCCCGGGGCAGTATCACATCTCCAACAGTTGTTCGATATAGCCGGGCAGTAAAGAGAGGTGACAGAAGGAGGCCGGTACCAATTGGCAAGCACTTTATAGGCCATCTCCTGGTCTCTATTACTCCTAGAGCAATGGTGAGGGCACAGATCTTCTCCCACTGCTCCGATGAGAGAACAAAGCGCAGCACGGATTCCCAACGTCCCACGAACGGGGGTGGACCAGGATTCAAGGGGTCAAGGAGCAGGCCATAGAAAGGTGAGATGCCGTGAGAAGGGAGCAAGGGCGCCACGTAGAGGTCTTCAAACCTTGTGAGAGGTCACGCAGCACATAGTGCTTTGGGATTAATGAGCGAAAGAAGCTGCGCAACTGAGCATAATGGAACGCATCGGTAAAAGAGGGAAGTAAACGGGCGGCGAGCTGAGCCAGAGGTTTAAGGCCGTCAGTAGTTAAGAAACGTATGTCAGATCCCTCCCCCGGGGGAGAGGAAGGAGAGAGGGCGGCGCCCATTCCAGGTGGGATGTCGGGATTATCCCGAACAGAGGTGAAAGGGGAGGGAACAGAGGACAACCAGGCCTTCCGGATACGTGACAGCCATGTATCCAAAGTAGCACGAATAAAAGGGTAGCGCCGCGCTTCGAGCCGTTGGAAGTGAAAGCCAGGGCAATACTCTTGCAGGGAAACCCAGTAAGGCGGACTCAACCCCTACCCATTGATTATGACCTGGGCGATGATACCACTCCAGGACCCTGAGCAAGTGGCAAGCCCTATAGTAAGAGCGCGGACAGGGTAAGGCTAACCCACCTAGGGGCTTAGGTAAAATTAGAGTAGTAAAGCGGATCCGAGGGGTCCGTGAGCTCCACACAAACCTCATGAAAGCCGTCCGGAGTGAAGCAAAGAAGGAAGATGGAATAGCAGTAGGAAGGGTCTGAAAGAGATATAATATATGGGGCATGATATTCATTTTAATCGTATTTATCCTGCCGACCCAGGACAACCGTTTCCATGAACGTAGATCAGCCTGAATGGCAGTCAGGAGAGAGGTGAAGTTATACGGAAAGAGCAGAGCGAAGTCGGGAGACAGCCATACCCCCAGATATTTAAGTTTGGGGCAACACCATGCAAAGGGAAACGAGGATTTCAAGGGAGAGGCGACTTTGTGGGGCAAATTGACATTTAGGATCTCTGACTTGGTGGCATTAATTTTGAAGTTGGTAAGCGTACCATAATTAGAAAATTCACGGAGAAGATTGGGGAGAGTTATAGTGGGATGGGTGATAACAAATAAAAGGTCATCAGCGTAGCCCAGAACCTTTTGGTGGGTTCTCCCACTCGAAGCTGACATCTGGGTTCAACCTGGCGGCCTGAAGTAACGGTTCCATGGTGAGTACGAAGAGAAGCGGGGACAGTGGGCAGCCCTGCCTGATAATAGCAGAAAGTGAATCGTGTACTGGAAAGGTCTGCGGTTTCCTAGAGTGACCCTGAAAAGGGTCAACATCTACTTGAAAAGGCAAAATACAGTCCTCAGGCACAGCAGAGGAAAAGTAGATTCAATAATACAGCAAAAAAAACAGAGAGCAAGGAAAGATCTTACCCATTCCGGCGTTTTTATAGAGGCATTTAGGTGCACGGGACCGGAAGACATCATTTCCGGAAATTCCCTGCAGATTGACCTCCCGTGACCCCTGGAAGTGATGCAGACTGGAAACTCCCGGAAGTATTCAGAAACGGGTGGCGCAAACCGGCAGAGCCGGTTAGAGGTCTTACCCTGCCGTGCCTCCCTCTGAGGATCTCCCAGGACGGAGGGAACCGGTGCTCGAGGATACGACAACCCAGTGAGCCCCCTGGGCTTAACATTTAACACTTCCATCATACTTTACAATATTTTTTACATTTTTCATGAGCGTATGTGTCTTCCTATGATCCTTGGGCACTCAAAGATTGGTTCAGAAGGCTTCCAGATTGTGAAGACAATGACTTCATTTGCAAGTTAACTGTGGAAATACGGAAGCTGTAAATGGCACCAAACACCCCATAAGGAAGCCGTGTATTGCTAAAAAGGCCACAAAATGTGTTTTCTTTTTGTAAATAAAGCATGGCATGACATACAAGTTATCTGACATCAACACAGGATACTAGCACCCTCTTTGGTCCGAAGTCTTACTGGCACAGGCAATGCTGAAGAGCTGTGAAGAAAGCAAGGGCCTTAAAGACATGGTTAAATAAGTTTAGTGTGGAAGAACTTAACTGGCCTGCACAGAGCTCTGACCTCAACCCCATCGAACACCTTTGGAACAAACTGGAATGGAGATTGCGGGCCAGACCTTCTCCAACATCGATGCCGGACTTTACAAATGCTCTACTGGATGAATTGGCAAAATATCCCAAAGAAACCCTAAAATCTTGTGGAAAGCCTTCCTAGAAGAGGCTTTCCAACTACAAATTAATGTATGTATTTATTTAGTATCCAATTTCATAAAAGTCTCTGTTGGTGGGATGGTCAGGTGTCCCAATACTTTTGTCCTTATAGTGTAGATTTATTCAGAACTAGAAAATACATGATTTGTAAGAAGTGAAATATCAGCTTTAATCATGGGGTGTATCTTGATCTTAACACCTATCTTGACAAAGCTTTCCTTTACAACAAATGTGAAGGCAAAAAAACATTAGATTTATATTGTGAGAGGCACTAAATGATGACACGAATATATTCAATAAAAGAAATCATTACTTAATAAAAAAAACTGCCCTTTTATTTTTTAAGGTCCAAAACATATCTAGCACAAATATTCCATTCACAGAATAAATATTTCAGATTCGCATTTCAACAAAATTCTGTATTCCAAAAAGCTGCTTCTAAGACACGATATTAAGGAGGGCAGCCATCAAAGGTTCCAACAGCCATGTGAATCCAGTAGTCCTGATTGTTGAAGACAACAAAGCTGTATAAATTTTCACCACCCTTGCAGAATCCATGTTCATTTTCTTTCCATGAAACAGGGCTGTCTGCAAATCCATGGACCATCAGGGACACCCAGGGTGCCAGCTTGGGTTCAGCAAAATACTCACTGCGGTGAAAGTACAAAGGTCAGTTCTTAGTCTCTTTTGCTCCAGGAAATGTTTTGCTTTTCTAATATTGCACACAAAATCAGTGGCTATAATAAACTATATTTATCTGTTTAGAATAGTTTTAAAATTATTTTACCACATTTTCATATTATTGTATGATTAATATTATTTATCTAAAACAATAACAGTTTAGAATTGATTGATTGATTTATCAACACTGTTGCTTTCTGTAATGGCAGAATGTTTTATTTATTTTTTAATAAAAAATTAGATTGCCACGCCTGAAATCACCCAACATGCTGTACCAAGTTAACTGAGATCTCTCATTCGTTAAAAAATACAAACTCAATTATGTGACTCCCACACTAGTGCACACACATGGAAAGCCACACCAACACACCTAGGCACTGAACACACAGTCAGACATTCACACGAACATACCTTCACAGACACACACACACGTGGGCACACTAACACTCAGGCACTAACACTAACATACCAATACAAAACATACATAAGCAGACATAGACTAACATACCTAAATTTACAAACTAACATACTCGGACACACAAAGTTACACACAACTCAGTTGTGAAACCTCAGCCTGTCCTTAATGCAGCTTGCAGTGCAAGCTGCGCACTACTACCGTGAGCTCATGCAATGGGATGCAACCCTGCTTAACTCCACTAACTCTTGCTGTTAAACGCATACAGGCCCCAGAAAGCACATGCTTTGGGATGGCAAATTGCCTGTAATGTACCTTTTGGTTTTGTTTTAATTTTAAACAAGTTCCTGAAAGTATCATCCATTTCACACAAGATACAACACACAATATAAAAAAGTTCAAATGTTTTACCGTAAATAAAGCAGTATTTGATTTATTTTATTTGGCGTTATAAACCCAGTTATTGTACACAAATGAGCTTGTTCCACTATGGTATTTGGGACTGGGCAGCAATAGGCAGAAATGAAGCTGGATGACTCGTTATTACTGCAATATAAAAGGATAAAACTATTGAAGAAAATGTATTAAAAGAACTGTTCAGGTAAGTAAATACAATAAAACCATAAACATAATTTTAAGTTAAAGTCCTTTATATGAAAACCCTTGTTATATCTTTATAATATATCCTTGTATGTTAAATTGTATATCACATATCCTTAGCTGCTCTTTATATATAATTGTAAAATGTGTTAACATTATAGTGTTGCAGCTAGTCTCCAATCTTTAAGATTTGCTTGATACAAAAAAAACCTTGAAGCTACCCTAATGTCACCTTGACAATTCAAATATTATTTTGGCAAATACACTTACCAGTCAATGTTATTGCTGACTGCACCAAGCCATTCAAACAGCTCCTCGGAACCACAAGATTCCCCAGGTGAACCCTGTAACTGTCCACTCTTTATCACAGGACAATGCAAGTTCCTGGAAGTTGTGGAAGAGACTTTGTAGGGGCACTTCTTAATGTCATACTTTGAAAAATAAGAAAGTATTGATGGGGTTTCTGGAAAAAGTAACAAAAATATTCATAAGGAATAACAAAACGCCTTTAAACAAATGCGTAAAACAAACAAATGATTAGATGGTGCTCTTGACTAGAAATTAAACCAAAACCAAGTCAAACATGGCAATGGCTTACCTGTGCTCAGACAAGACTGGACATTGCTAAGCAAAAGCAGATATATCTAAATATTCTTAAATGTTTTTGATAAACTGAGGGGTTCTCAGTTAAGAGCAAACAAACTAAATAGGAAGTCTAATTTGAAAATTTGACCAAGAATTGCAGTGTACAAAGTTGGTAGTTTAGTTCTACCAGTACCAAAATGGTCACATATTTAAACATATTTAAATATAACCCATGTTTGTGATGTCACACATAGCATTTCCTCTACTATAGTTTTTTGTCAAACAATAATAATCCTTTAGGTGGTTTTGAGCACAAAGGCAATTATTTAATAGGGTGAACATCATGTGTATCCCCTAAGTGTTCATTGAAAAGAAAGAATAAAAAACAAAAATCTGTTTGGAGTAAAGAGTTTTCTGTTATTTTGAAAATAATTTCACTTTGAAGAAAAGGATTACAAAGGAGAGGAAAATGTCAGGGAAATAATTTCTAGCTCAAATTTTTCAACTCAATGTAATGTAAAAATAAAGATAAGAAACATTTTGCCACTTGATTATCTAGTACTATATAAGAGCAGTTAGAGAATTACCTTCATTGTCCGAAGCTAGGAGAAAATCAAATGCTAACGGCTTCTTTTCAGCTAGACACCAGTGCACACGCTGGAATTTCTTTCCATCAGTGGTAAGAGAGCTGTCTGTCAGGTCAACACTAACAACTGCAACAAACAAAGTATACCATGTTCAAAGTGTCCTAGTGTCATGAGAAAATGTACACAGTGTATAGACAAAAGCCCTGAAATGCAAAATACATAGATATAGTACTTACTATAACGCATGGCATGTTTTCCAGAATATAGAGATGGCTTGCCTTGAAGACCCAACTCCTCATAAGTGTCCTTGGCTACAGATATAATTAGCTTTCCTAAATCAAAAAATAAAAATTAGTTCAGGAATACAAAAGAAATTTGACATGCAACTTGCATAATTATTTTCTAATTATCAAGAAAACAAAAAAATGTCCTAGTTGTCAAAAAAACTATAATACATCTATCCGTACATGCTGAAAAATGCATAATGTATTTTGTGACTAAAATAGAGTGATATTCATGTTAATATTAGTTCAAGAGATCTCCAAGTTGTTGTGAGATTTAAACATAGTCTTGTCCAGCACACTATCATGCCTTAATTTAAAAAAACAAAAAAAAAAACAAAACACAAGAAATATGAAAATGAAGTTTATAATTGGAACTGAAAAACAGATGCCCAGAAAGTGGTGTAATTTGGGAAAAATTTGGTACAGCTTCTGCTCTTTTACGTCTACAGTGTAGCAATTACCAAGCAAGACTTTGTATTGTGCGAGTGTATATTAATTGCCCTTATCATAGTTAAACAAAAAAAAACAAACATTAGAAATCTTAATTATGCATTTTTCCAGACCTACATGTGACCATGTAATTCTTGTTTCATAAATTACTACCTGTTGGTAGGAGAGCTGCAGTATTATCCTGGTCAATCCTTGTTTGATACGAAAGAGCATAAAAAGAACCTATATAATTTGCAAAAACACAAAAACAGCATTGGTTATCAGTAAAATGTAATGGGTGCCTACAAATACCAGAGACATAAGCAGAATCTGTAATTGCATATTACCCTGCTAGGCTCTCCCTGCTGGCTCATTACAGTTATTGCATTCTGCAATGCAGTACTATGGAGCCCAGCTTCCTGATCACATTGTAATCACCATAAAAAACCCCCCAAAAACAAAACAAAAAAATATATATATATATAACGTGGGGTAATATGTAAAGCATGGATGTGGCCCACTGGATCAAAACAATATGTATGTGGGCTATGACTGTAATCAGGAGATATTCCTAAACATAAGTTGGGTCATTGGTCAGCTGTGGCACCTACACTATAAAAGCAAATGTAAGCAAGATTGTAAAAATGTGATTTGTTTTCTATTTTAGTAAAGGTTTTATTATTACTGATAATTATGTTTTATGTATTTCTGCTTCTCCTGAGAAAAACAATGTATAATTTGTGTGGGTTCATCAAATATGGAATATTTGGTTATGAAAACCCCAGGACTGAACGGGGTTAATGGATCAATGCAGTTCCTATCAATTTATTTCCGAGAGTGTTGAATGGAGTACCCAAGGATCTTATATAGGCCTTTCTTTTTAACTACTTAAGGACATGCTATGTATTTCTTCATCTACTCTTTCCCTCTTTCCCATTTAGTGTGCCTACACTTTTATATATCTACCAAATGCATGTAATTTAAAATTGTCTTTTTAAAAAAAAATTAAACTGAATAAGTGTGTGATCTAGATATTAAATTATAAATACCTAGGGTAAATGGGAAAAAATAACTTGTTCTGATTTGAAAACTACCCTATATTCTTAAATGTATTTTAAAATAAATGTAATTTTTTTAAGTTTCTTCATTTTTCTTTTAATATCTTTTTCTGCCTAACCATAACAGCAGCAGTGAGCCTGTGATCACCTCAGCGTGAGATATTTTTTGTAGAGACACATGTCATGACAGAACAGGTCACTGAAAGCAATATCCTGATAATTTGCAAGTTACACAAAATAATATAAGGCAATCAAATCAGAAATAAATGCCACCTTCCTGCTAATGAATTTTGACAATGCATTAAGACAGTGTGATTTGTTTTCCCAACCAGTGTAAATATGTAACAATGTGAATGTGTCAGGTGTAATTTTTGTTAAATGATTTGCTTTACCTAAAAATATATGTCTCAAAATATGCTCTTCATATTCTATTTTATACAAAATCCACTATTGGATTAATGCTACAATGTGGGGGAATAACCTGAGTGCATTTATATTTATAAACCACTTTACACTGTAAATCTCTAAAGTAAGTCCTGTACACGAGATATACCCCCACAATCACCAAACGAATATTTGCAAAACATCTAAGATGCAAAAAAAGGGATAATGCAGGACCTTGCAAAAAAAAATATTTTCAACAAAGCTAGACCCTTCCGGTAAAACGTAACATTTATTAACATGAGGTTAAAAGTATAAATCTGTATGGAAGTCACATACAGATGGGTCCTCAATCAAAATGACAAAACTAGCCTATTAATGCTACTACAATCTACAAATGCACCGACCAGCTTTAACATTATGACCACCTCCCTAATATTACGTAGGTCCCCTTTTTAGCCGTGAAAACAGCCCTGACATGTGGACCTCTGAAGGAGTGCTGTGGTATCTGGCACAAATACATTAGCAGCAGATCCTTGAACTCCTGTAAGTTGTGAGGTTGGGCCTCCATGGATGCATCCTGGTGCCATGTGTTCTCCAGGTAAGCAACACACAAGACCATACACGTGATGTAAAAGAAAACGTGATTCATAAGGCCAGATGACCACCTCCTTCCATTGCTCCGTGGTCCAGTTCTTATGCTCACGTGCCCATTGTAGGCACTTTCCCAGTGGAAAAGGGTCAGCATGGGCACCCTGATTGGTCTGCGGCTAAGCAGCATACACAACAAACTGCGATGCACTGAGTGTTCTGACCTTTCTATCAGAACCAGCATAAATTTTTGCAATTTCAGCTATAGTAGCTTGTCTGTTGGATTTTACCACACGGCCAGCCCCAACCCCAACCCCTGCGTGAATCAATGAGCCTTGGTCGCACTTGACCCTGTCGCCGGTTCTCTACTTTTCCTTTTTGGACCACTTTTTATAGTTACTGACCACTGCAGACCAGGAACAAGAGCTGCAGTTTTGGAGATGCTCTTACCCAGTAATCTAGCTATCACAATTTGGCCCTTGTGAAAGTCGTTCAGATCCTTACGCTTGTCCATTTTTCCTGCTTCTAACGCATCAACTTTGAGGACGAAACGCTCACTTGCTGCCTAATATATCCCACCGACTGACAGGTGCCATGATAACAAGATTATCAGTGTTATTCACTTCACCTGTCAGTGGTCATAATGTTATGGCTGATCGGTGTATGTAAAAGGAGGTTCCCATTGCTATTTTAATATTTACATTTAATAAATATTTACATGTTCTAAACTCACTTATGATGGAATGTGCCATTGTACTTACCCTTCTTTACAAATTTGTTAATAAAGTCTTGGGTTATGAACTCATATAAGGGGAGATTCTTCACAACATAATAATTTCCAAAGCTTTCAATAGTGTTTTTAATCTGTTCAGGTAAAGACCCACATTCAGGTAGCAAAACAGATGCCTGTTGAAAATGAACATTTGTAATTTTATCCATCGACTAATATTACGTTTATATTTAATGTATTAAACTTATATTAAAAGTATTACTAAAAGTATAACATAGAAAGAATAGTAAATGTCTTGCTAAACATACACACGATTGCCAAATTTGTTGTGTGTGTGTGTATAAACAGTTCTAAATTTGTTGATAAACACTAGCTTTTAAAAAAAATCTAATAATTAGAATGTAAATTGAAGTATTATTTAATTTGTATTCCCACTAAGTCATTAAACATCTTTTTTAGTCAGATGGTACAAAATGCTACTACAGGAACTGGATTATGGGTTCAGAAAACTAATGCAAAGATTTAGATATTCTTCAAAAGAAACAATAACAAAAGGAGATTTGGTAACTTTTCATTTATAAAACCCAAAACCATGATATGAGATCCATACAAACATTTTTATGACTCACATATGACTCCTGGTGCTGATATTGTTATGATTAATTAAAGCTAGCTTTAAAACCACCGTTAAAGCTTTGCCATCAGACTAACAGCATGCAGTGCAATCCGGGAGGAGAAACTCCATAACCTACAGTGCCCACCATACATGTGACAATGATGGGGGAAGTATTCCATGTTGCACTCACCGAGCAGTTAAAGTAATGGGTTTCCACGTGAGCCGAATGTCTGGATTTCTCATGAAGGAAGTTGGACTTCTCGCAAACCAGCAAGTGCCGGGGACAGGACTGCAAACTCTGTAGCATGCTTTCACCGAGGCTGAGAGAAATACTGCTGCACAAGGAGTTACTGTATCACCAAAGCATCGCACATTTCATATACAAGGAAGAGGAGGTTCCTCGCTGCGTTTCCTGACATGCGGCAGTCTTGAGCAAAAGAGGATTGCACTGCCACCTGGTGTTTTACATTGAGTATTGCAGGGAGATGCTAAACAGCGTTTCTGTAAGTTTTAACGTTCCGTTTTCTTTTTTTTGCACTGTTTAGTTAAAATGAATAGCTGGCATGTAGCAAGTATTGAGATGAGTACATCTCTTGCAAAAATCACATGGATTGAGTTTAACATTTTACATGTGGCCAATAGAATCACCAGAAACATAAGTAGGTGTGGGAAAGTACACAGTACACTACTCACATACCTAGAGTGAGTAGCGTACCTAGCGGGGGCTGTCCACACCGGGTGCCGCTCATCAGGGGGATGCCAACAGTAATGTTCGCCGCTGGAGGAGCAGACTCGCAAGGGAGCGGTATCGGAGGTTTTTAACAGACCTCCAGCTCCCTTGAGTGATTTTAAGCCGGTCCTTGAACCTGGCTTAAAATAACTCAAGGGAGCCAGCGGTCTGTTAAAGACCTCCGATACCCCTCCCTTGCGATGCGCGCGGCAACAGCTGCTGTGCGCCGGGGTTTGTTGTCAGATCCCGGCGCACAACACTGAAGCCGCGCCCACCGCTGTCCGTGCCCTCTGAACCGGAAGAAGACAGAAGAACTGAAGAAGAGGAGGAAAAGAAGCTGTAAGGAGAAAAGAGGAAAGGTAGGAAAGCATTCAGTGAGTGAGAGTGGATTGGTATGTGTGTGGATTGGTATGTGTTGTGGATTGGTATGTGTGTGTGGAATTGGTGTATTGTGGGGTGTATGCGTGTGGATTGGTGTGTGTGTGTGGATTGGTGTGTAAGTGGATTGGTATGTGTGGATTGGTAAGTGTGTGAGAGTGATGGGTGTTATGCTGTACCATTTCCAATGTATTTTTCATTATATAATTATGCTCTAAAGTACATTATAACTCCCATCACTCTATACTGTTCCATACAGTGGCAGAGCTGGGAGACAGAGGCCTTGCACCCCCATTGCAGGACTCCTGAAAGGTAAGTGAACTTCAAAGGGGGAGTGGGTAGATAGTTAGGAGGGGGTAGATAGGGAGAAGGGAGTGAGAAGGGGTAGGTAGGACAAAAGGGAGTGAGAAGAGGTAGATAGGGCAAAAGGGAGTGAGTACATCCTGGAATCTGGGTATGCCTGGGCATGATAGGAATGTAATTGCTGTTAACAATCATATATATATATATATATATATATATATAACTATATAATTGTTATTTTGTTTTGTCCTAAATTTTGTGTTTTACTGTTACAATAAAAGGGTTAGATTTTTTTATGGTGTGGGGAGGTCATATTCGGACAGGTAAATGCTGCATTTTCGGTTTCAGTCCAGAATTCGTTTCGGTGCATCCCTACTACTAATGAAATGGTAGGCCTACACCACATCAATGTTTGGCTTAGTATATCGTGAAAGGAGTTATGCTGCACTATTGTCGATGTCTGGCTCAATGTATAGTGATAGGGATTACGCTGTACCACCATCATTGTCTGCCTCAGTATATAGTGGTAGGTGTTATGCTGTACCACCGTCAACGTCAATGTCTGCCTCAGTATATAATGATAACAGTAAGTGTTATGCTGTACCACCTTCAGTGTCTGTGTCAGTATATAACGGTAGAAGCTATGCAAGTGTGTGTGTGTGGGGGGGTGCCACATACAGGATCTGCCCCAGGGGCCAAATACTCTAGGTACGCCCCTGCCTAGAGTATTTGGCACCTGGGGCAGATCCTGTATGTGGCACCCCCCCACACACACACACACTTTAAAACTGCATAGCTTCTATCGTTATATATATTGAGGAACACATTGATGGGGGTACAGCATAACTGTTATAAACTGAGGCAGACATTTATGGGGGTACAGCATAACACTTATCACTATATACCAAGGCACACATTGACGGTGGTACAGCATAACACCTATCACTATATACTGAGGCACACATTGACAGGGGTACAGCATAGCTGTTATCATTATGTACTGAGGTACACATTGACGGTGGTACAGCATAACACCTATCACTATATTCTGATGCGGGTGTCTGTGTGGCAGAGCCTGTCCAGGTGTTTGTGTCTGGGCGACAGTGTGGCAGAGCCTATCCTGGTGTGTGTGTTTGGGTGTCGGTGTGGCACAGCCTGCACTGGTGTGTGTGTGTTTGGGTGTCTTTGTGGCAGAGCCTGTCCTGTTGTGTGTATTTGGTCTTCTGTTTTCTGGCACTTTACTAACTGTAGAAATAAATTGAACTATTTAATTTTTATTTATCCCGAGATAAAACACCCTCCTGAATTTGTAGTCACTTCAGAGGACAAAACTTTCTTGGCCCAGAAATCAGTGAGAGGAAAAGTAAAGGTTTTGTGTTATTTGTTTCAATATGCATTTTTTATTAAAATGGATTAATGGCACTAAATTGTGGCTTCAGACGTCCCGTGTATGATGACGTGAACTACCCTTACCATCAGCTGCAACAGTACCAATGAATCTACAGTACCGATGTGCTATATCTTGTCCAACACGCCTACTAAGTAACGCGCAGTTTTAGTCACATTTAAGACCAAGGACTGAGGGGTCAGGATCCAGGGCCAATATAGCTTCCAAACTATTTTATGGTGAAGCACAGAATAAAACCACCACTACCAATGCAACCACAACCACATGTGGTGCTAACACTACCATATGCTCTGGTGCTACAACTACCATATGCTCTGGTGCTACCACAACTATATGCTCTGGCAGCACTCTCCAGAGCAAAAATGGGCAGTCATATGGAAAAGGATATGTTGATGACCTGGATTTAGATCATAAGCTAGACTTGGAGGAGTCAAATGACACATCTTTGAACTCGATCTGCTAACGCCTCCTTCCATTAGGTTGTAGCTATAAGTTCTTTGCTGCTTCAGGAGCTGCTGATTCCTGTGTATGACCTGGCCTGGCTGACGTTCCTGTTTGCTAACTCCTGAATACGAGACCTCTCTGTTCCCAATCTCGTCGTGTACGACTGCCTGTTCCGGCTCCTGACCTTGGCTAGTTCTACGTTTATATTTTTGGATCCTGGTAGAACACTAACACACCTTTATTAAAAATAATTAACTAGTATGACTGCACCATCCTGATTCTTGGTACCTTGACAATAAGGGAACATTTTCAGACTGAGGAGATGGGTGTAGTGTAAGCTGTGTTGTAAAATAGCCAGCAGGGGTAAGATGAATTGACATTTCAGCAATTCTAGGATGAATCAGCATCTATGAACACACCACAGTGCAGCTTCGCTTCATGGGGAAACTGAAAGCATTGGTGACAACAGAAAATCCACAACAGCTGCCAGCAGCTGCCAGAGCAAAGGGCGTGGTGAGGCCTCACCCTTCTCGAGGAGTGTGACTGATTCCCAGAGACAGGTAGGGCACAGACATCCACTACACCAGCCTACTCTAGAACATTTTGGGGGCATGGTTTTGGTTTCCATTTAAGGGGCATGTAAAAGCTGCAGTCAAATAAGGTGACACAATTGCTTCCTTCTCTATGATTGAGGGGAGCTCTTCAGGCAGCTGCTAGAGGCTCTCACTCCCCACTACCATCTCTCCTGTCGCACCACCTTCAGCAGGACTGTAGTGACCTCCCTTTACTAGTCTTGTGTATAATTGTTGAAGACCAAGCTGTCCATTCACATCTTGACAAACCATCCACTTCACATATGGAGTGCCACTAGTGTACAGCTTGCCTTACAGCACACTGGTGGATGCCCAAATATTTGAAGGACAGGACAACTGTAGTCAGTATAGGCAGAGGCACACAAGGTGAAAGGAGGGGTGGAACAGGAGCAGAAGGGCAGCAGGCTTATAGATCCTTCCTACTCCATGTTGAGGTTATTGATGAGCAGAACATATCAGCTCACATTTTGGCAGCTTAGGAAGATGCTGGTGTAGTGGATTGTACCACAGGCAGTAGAAATGTGAATGGTTACCGATGGGGCCGAAAACATGGTAAGAAATGGGTTTGCTTCACCCCACCACCGCCTACGCCTGAATGTAGTCACCCACTGGAACTCCACCCTGGACATGATGGAGCGGATCCTAGAGCAGCATCAGGCTCTTCACTGTATGCACTCTGAGCAGAGCATTGGGGTGTCCAGCCCATTGGGCACAGGGGAATAGGCATTAATTGGGCAGGTGGTGGTGGTCCAGAAGCCATTTAGAGATGTAGCCGAGGACTAGAGCATGGCTACTTTGGGCCAGGTCATCCACTCACTTACCTACCTTGAACATCACATGCATGACTTGCAGGAACAAAATGAGGTATTTTCAGGCGAAAGATTACAAGTGGAATTTGCGAAGCTGCTCATTAGGCTGACAGGTTGCATGCAAGCCAACATGGACACCCCAGAGTACATGCTGGGCACCCCCTTTGACCCAAGAGTTAAGGGAAAGTTGGCCCTTAAAAATTATTTTTTTTAAAGTTGGAGAGACATGCTTGTCTGTAGGGTGAGTGAGATGCAGCAAAAAATGGACATGCTAAGCTAAGGAGAGATGCAGGAGTTAAAAATAGAAATGTCCAGCAGTAATGGCAGTGTCGGCTACATGTCCTATTCCTAATCATTTGCATCCATATAAAGCAGCTGCACTAAACCCATCAGAGCATCTAGGACCACCCAAGTTCCCCAAAGTCAGAGTAGTGCCTATGAGATGGGGAAAGCCTATCTTGATGAACTTCCACTACCTTCTGAAAGCTGTTGTCTGGCCAGGCCACTCTTTTGTAAGCCAGCAGTTGCTTTCAAGCGAGAGCGTTTCCTCTGTGACAGAAAATACACTCAACCCACAAAGAACACAGCTGTCTACTTACCTGGTTGAGCATATGGTTTCCCAAATTAGGCAATTTGTTAATTTTGTTAAATTAAGTCCTGTTCTATGAGGGTGCATGTGTCTATCATCTGCCAGTGTATGCCTGCCCAGGCCCAGTGCCCTACTTCTACTACTGATGCTGCACATCTATGACTGTCCTTACTCTGGAGGAACATATATATTTTTAAAGTTCTCCATGAGGCTGCATGTGCTTATCATTTACTAGTGCCTGTCTGCCTGCCCGCCCAGGCCCAGTGACCTACTACTACTGCTGCTTCTGCTGCACCTATTTGATGATCCTTACTCTGGAGGAACTTTTATTATTTTCTATAATATTGTGGTGGAAATTCAGTCCTGATCCACTGGGCTGCATGCGCCCATCATCTGCCAGTGCCCTGCTGCAGATGATCCTGGTTTTGGAGGAACCCTTTTTAAAAAATTCTATGGTAAATCCAGAAGTTGTCAGGGGCCACCCACTTTGGAAAAGCCCCCCTCAATGTTGTTCCGAATGGAAAAAGGTCCCAAAATTTAGTTTGAGCTGAACAGACGCGCCAGAAACTAACCAAAAATTTTGTCGGTTTACCTCTCCCATGTCTCTTGGAAACAAAAAATAGAAATAAATAAACTTTACAGAGAGCCCGGTTATCTCAGTCACTATGACATCACTGGCATCCATGTAATATAAGCATAACTGGGAACTCTCCAGGTTTGATCCAGAGAATTCTCCGGGTCTCGGGAGCAGGGTATTGACACGCCCCACTCCCTGCCCATCTTCCCTTTAAATGGTGGTGTTTCCTGTGATGGAACGCCCACTGACATCAGCATGAATTGCCCCCCCCCCCCCGACATCAGCACCAAGAACAGAGAACAAAAAAGTAAAGAAAATTTTTTAGAAAAATTGCCCTAACCACTACCAGTGCCTTTACCACCACCAAACCTCTTAAGTGGTATCAAGGGATTTGGCCCTCTATAACATAAAGAACTATCAGTGAATGCTGCGGGAGACCGCAGATTCTTAAATTATTCCGTCGCCCACGATTGTAAATATCGTCTAATAGTCGTGAAAGCTGTATCATCATACCTGGTTGTGTAGTTATCTGTTTTGATAATGATTCCACTGCAGTGTAAATTTTACTATTATCCTCCTCAAGGGTTGAGACCTGTTCTCCAATCTGGCAGATATCATGTTTGATTTCTCTCAGGTCGTCACAGATTCCTTTGATTGCTCTCTGTACAATTATAGACATTTCTTCTTTTGTAGGTATCAAGTGAAGAGCTTCTTGCCACAAGGTTGGATTGTTAAATGGTCAATTCTGAGTCAGCATTGAGGCCATTTGGAGCATCCTCTGAGATGTCACTATGAGGGCTGGAGGGGGTTGAGGCCTGCTTCAGGAACGAGTCCCTACAATCCTGATCAGTTGCCTCTTGAAAATAATTGCAAACAGAGGTAGAGATCAATCTCTTTTTCAGATGCTTGTACTTAAGGGGTATTCCCCAACTTAGAAGAATTGCCCATGTTAGCTTTGGTTACCCGATGGCAAAGATTTTAGACAGATGGTGTGCATTTTTTATAAATATAAAGGGCTTGTCACTGTAAGAACTATCAGTCATCCTCACGTACTTAAGGCAAAGGTGCAATCAAAGTCTAGGTGCTGGAGTTTAAATGTACTCTCATGTTAAGTTTGACAGAAAGTGGAGATATGAAGAAGAGAAAAAAGAGGTGTTAGATATCTAAGAGGAAGAGAAGAGCAAGAGAAAAGTAAGAAGGGAGAGACAAGAAAGAGATAGATGAGGAAGTGTGTTTGTACAGTTATAATTACGTCATCACTCAGATATAGTTTTGTTTAGTTTTGTTAATGCTTATTAGATTTTTTTTTACATTTGTACATTTTATACCTTTTACTTCTCTGTGGCATTAGTTTTATCTAGAAATATTTGCACAATGGCAAAAGGTTGGGTGATTGCCTTCTATAATATCTTTATTGTCCAATACCAAATATATTGGATGATGTTGTTCAGCTGGATCTATAACATGACACAGTGTGTTAAATTAAAATATTAATCAATCTTCGGGATACTAATCAAACTACAGAATACAAATGACTGATAAAAACCTAAAAGAATTAATACAAAGTACATTTTTCAGGGGTAATATAAATAAGACCTTCATGTCATGTTTATGAATTTTGGATTAATAACAAAAAATAAAATGTTGTAGACAATTAGTATTTGTATTTACTAGAGACAGACTCATCACCTTTTTTCATCTTTCATACATACACATTGTATACAAAGAACAATAACATTTATGAAAACATAAAAAATGTATTATGTAATTATTAATATTAATATTTTACAATTTTTCTGTCATATTTCAAAGGATTTGCATTTTTTTATGTATACATATGCAAACAAGGAAGCCATTTTTAGCCTCTTCCCCATTCCGAGGCTCCACCATGCTCAAGGAAGTACTACACTAGGCTAGTATAATGTAGATATATCTTCACAGATCTGTGGCCTCTTGGAGTACTTCCAAAAAAGAGTGCAGAAGAGTGAGAGAGAGAGAGAGAGAGAGAGAGAGAAAGAAGGCATGGGAGCTTTAGAGCCAGTGCAAATGAAAGAACAACAAAATTCAAATGAAAATTTAGAGCTCTCTTCTTTGCTTTCGTTTATTTCATTGGAGTCCCTCTTAATTTTTGGACATTTGTACTAATGAACTAAATTGGCAAAATGTGTTAACATTACTACAAATCCAAATGCACAGGTCTAATTAAGAACATACTTGTTTGTAGGCATAGCGATATTCGTATATTTATTATACTTTGCTGGCAGCGCCATTGTATGATCACTTATGCAGACATTTGCATTTTTAGCATGTGAAACACCACCAGAAGTCTTTTAGCCTTTAGACTATGGAGATGGGAAAATATACCTACTGAATAATGCACAACATAGCAATTTAGTTCTAAATGGACTTTGCGTCCATTGGGTTAGAAATTCCACTATATTACATTCAGTGGCAAAAAAAGTAGATGCACTATACATATACAGCTCACCAGTCACCAGATTATAACATATTATGAGCCTAACCATTGCAAGTATTACATTGCCTTCATTGAACTGTAGCCTAGACGTGTGTGACCTCTTTAAACACTTTCTCCAATGACTGTTTTTTTCCCCATCTACCTACAGCAATATAAATATAAGGGTTTGCACTACAGTTAACGGCAGAACACAGAGATGTGATATAGAACATGATAGCTGATATACTGTTTGACTGTAATACATTGAAATACAAAAGAAGGCCTAATGTTCTTGCAGGTACAACAGAAATTAAGAAGACTGCAGCACAGAAAACAATGACAAAGTAAAGTTTTGGAGGATGGCAGTGTCTGGAAGCCTTTCTGATTTCGAGTAAAAGTACGAAACTGGACAGTAACAGGTTACAAACAATAAATATATATAAGGCAGAAGTGAAAAGATAGACATCTGTACAGCTTTCAGAGCCTGGAAGGAGATAATTTCCACCTGTACACACATAGGTTTCTAACCCAGTCACCAGCCCAGACAGCATCCAGCACAGGATGCAAATATAGACAGATAAATATCTGGGACGTTGACACTGATACCAGATAGGATAGAGTACAGCACAACATCTTTCTAGACTTATCATCGTAAGAAGATAAATACCAGCATTAAATCCAAAGTTATACAGTGTTCCAGTGATGTTGCTTATATAATATGAAACATTTGAGGTTTTTAGTCCTATCAGGATAAAGAACATATAGCCCATTAAAAATATTAGTCCAAAAAGAAAGGTGAAATCAGCTACTGCTAGATTGAGGACGTAGATTGTAAACTGATTTCTGTTTATTTTGCAACATAAATACCAGAATATAATCCCATTACCCACCAATCCTATAACACATAATATTAAGCCTAGAGAAGTCAGTGGTAAAGCAAAGTTGTTCATGGATGGATGTTGATCATCAGTACTGTTAGTATCTTCTAGTGATGGATTGACAGTAGATTTAGTCATCTTCACCTAAAAATTAGAACAAGTATACAGATAACGTTCATTATGAAAAGTGTAGAGAAAACACAAAAATAGAATGGGGATCCATCAAAGCTCACAAATCACAAATGTCTCAAAGAACTCATATCAAATCTACAAAAAGCCATAAAAAATGTTGTTACACAAATATAATATAATTTTAATTGCCATTTAATTCCATTATTCCACATCTCTCTTAAGGACAATATGTGTAATAGTACTTTCACACAGACTGTCAGTTAAAGGGGAACTACCACTAGACCACAATTCTGTTGTTATTGTCTTATGGTTATAAGTAATATGTATGCGATAATCCTCACAAAATCTACATCGATAATAACTTTATGATTTACTTTTATGTTTCAGGTGAGTATTAACCTATCCATGAGTTCTTATTGGAAAGCAGAACACAACATTCAACATAATTACATAAATATTTATGCTGCCAATGGGTCAAATGTCCTTACGCAAGCTACGTACTATATTGTTGTAAATACTCTTCTGATTAAAGTGACATTACATTCTCCACGTTGCATTGGCAGGGAGATTTCATGGCAGCCTGATCTCATCTCTATCAATAAGAGCCAAAATATTATGATAAAAATATTAAAAAAGAAAACTAGGTATTTATAGGTAACCCAATGATGTCACCATGATATTATCAGAATCCTCTCCTGATTGGCTATGTGTGTATGTGACTGTGCTTATCTGTTTGACTGTGTATTTAATAAATGGCTTGTCAGTGTTATCTTTGTCCGAGAACACTTTGTCTGTGCCATATTTGCCTTCTGTGGCTCCGATCATTACTTGTTACAAAACAATATACATTTTAAAAAAAAACAACAATTTTTTTCAAAAAAGAATCTGAAATCTTTACAGTTCTAAATAATGACCCTAAATAATGCTTGTCAAAAATCATCTCAATCAAATGTTTCATCTCACCTACAACTCAATGCTAAATTACGCCCTCTGAATAAATCCCTCAGTACCTTTTGTCTAATATGGAACAGTGTTTGCCACTACTTGTTTGATTCCATAATTCTAAACCTCCCCTTGTTCCTGACTATCCTGCCTGCTTTTGCCCTTGAACTCCGCTTGTCTCTGATTACGGTACCTATTTAGGTGTTTGCCCTCCTACTGTTGCCTGTATCTGGTTCGTCTCCTTGGTGCTGGTCCAGCCCTCTCTGCATTTGGTTAAAAGGAGATGTTGCTGGACACATATTGGAATGTTTTTGGCAGCGACATATAACAGGAGCTGTAAATTTATACCTGAAGTGCAATGTGTGTGAAAAAAAGTAAATAAAATACTACTATGACATTTGACAAAGGCTAGTAATAGAATTTAGTATTTAAAGTACCCTGTGGTGCCTAGTTTTCAAAAGTACCATATTGTCCCGATTATAGGCTGCAGTTCCCCCACTTTAAAGTGGGGGTGCGGCCTATAATCGGGGTTTGGCGCAGGGATGTGCAGTTTGTATCGCCCGAGACATGCAGTTTTTTTTCTTTTCTTTATCATTTAACACCGCTGCAGGGGACTGAGTCCTTCTCCCTAGCAGCCGGTGGGCTTCTGCACAAAGCGCGTAGACAACCCCTGCTACTGCCAGCACTTCCGGTGGAGCTTCTATGACGG
>VKOC01000006.1:17015163-17052966 GCA_009364415.1 Spea multiplicata | reverse complement strand
GTCCTGTCTTGTATCCCCGGCAGCGGGGTGTCCTGTCTTGTATCCTTGTCTGGTTATGTTTCTTGCTTGGTTTCTCTGTTCCTTGCTATGTCCCCCTTGCTCTCCCTGTCCCTTGCTCGCTCTGTCCCTCTTGCTTGTTATGTTTCTGCTATATCCTTTGCTTAGCTTCCATACTCCCAGCCTGCAGCATCCTGCATGTGATTCTAGTGATATGTTTCATGTCTGCTCCAGGGTGCCTGCAGGATATCACCTTGTTTCATTTTGGACTACATCTGCTGCTATGTCAGGGTGCTGGTATGTGGCTGCACAACCCTAGGTGCTCAACACCCAGTGTGAGTGCAGTCGCCCTGCACCAGGCCCTGTACAACTCTGCTACTGCACCGTAACTCCTGCACACAATATTTGGCCGCTCTAGGTCAATGCAGTCGCCGGTATGAACCCAGTTCCTGACACTGACTTGATAAACTTGGAGGGGATTTTCCATGACTTTACCTAATTAGGTGAGGATTCAGATGGAAAATTTTAAAAAACTAGGTGGTTTTTTTTCTAATTTTTGCTAGTTTTTACTAAATTTCTCATTCTAAATTTTCAGCTAATCATCCAACTATGGCATCAAAAGAAGCTCTATCTCTCTTGAAAAAACAATATATAGTTTACATGGGTACACTATTTACAGGAAAAGAGAATAATCGCTGAACCGACATAGCGCAAAAATGCTCCGGGACTTGAGGTACAAAACCCCCCTGGGATTGAAAGGGGTTATAAAGTGGCCCATTATTATTGCCATGTAAGCACACCAAACTCCAGGATTGGACACCATTTTCTTTAAATTTTCTTGAAACAAAAAGTCTGTCATTTGTGTTATGAAGTCCATATTTTTATTGTGAATAAAGAAAGAATAATTTAATCTCATGTTCTAGATAGGTTTTTAGGAAAACGTGATATTAAATCTCTAAAGTGTGTAACCAAAACAACCACCCAGTAGCGTACCTAGCGGGGGGCGGGGTGGCGCGGTCCGCACCGGGTGCCGCTCATCGGGGGGTGCCAACTTGCCGGCACCCCTCCAGAGACGGACAGTAATGTCCGCCGCTGGAGGCGCAGGCTCGCAAGGGAGCGGTATCGGAGGTCTTTAACAGACATCTGGCTCCCTTGAGTGATTTTCTCCCTTGAACCCACCTTAAAATCACTCAAGGGAGCCGGAGGTCTGTTAAAGACCTCTGATACCGCTCCCTTGCGATCCGCGCGGCAACAGCTGCTGTGCGCCGGGGTCTGTTGTCAGTGCCCTCTCAACCGGAAGAAGACAGAGAAGACATGACCTTAGTATCGTCAACTTCGGGCCCCATTCCCCAAATAAGACACATAGACAACGTATGTAATTAAAATTGCTTTATTGTTCGATTTTGGATAAATTTGGCCACGGTCAAAATTCCAGTATTATCCCCAACCGTGACACTCATTATCATATTTCTTAAACGTTATAAATCATAATATATATAAACCACAAATTTTTGGCTACAAGCCAACCATATAACACCGTATATCTATAGGGCTGGTAAGGGCGTAACAAACCACGTCACCTGTAGAGGCTGCTGGCGTCCAAAGCCCAGCAACCACACGTCACCCAACGTATCACCTGAGCAAGGCGCCCAGGGAGTGTTCTGCACTTCCGCCCTGAGGCATGTGCACCACGAGTACAACCATACCTTAGATAGTTGTCTCAAGCACCGAACCAGCCAACCACATATTAACAATGACCAAAATATAAACACCAACCGCCACACAAGACGATATAACAATAAAAAGAGGGAAGGGAGGGTGGGAATTTCGCCTACTTAAAAACCTACAAGCTCATCTGTGAGCAGGTCCCCAAATTTATTTAGTTGATGACACCCAGTGCCCTCCCCTTCTTCCTGTTCCTGAACATTCAGAGTGTGGGGGCAAAAGTTCACACAGGGGCCAAGTAGTCACAGAGGATGTCTGTATCTAACAAACATTTTAACCCCTTGTTAGGTCATGGGGTGCTCCTTGTTCCTTCCCCGGTCATGGTGCCCCTACACCTATTTCTTGCTTCGGGGCTGGTCTGAAGAACTGAAGAAGAGGAGCGAAGAGGAGGCAAAGAAGCTGAAAGAAGAAAAGAGGAAAGGTAGGAAAGCATAGAGTGAGAGTGACAATGAGAGTGGATTGGTAAACGTGGATTAGTATATGTGCGGATTGGTGTATGTGTGGATTGGTGTATGTGTGGATTGGTGTATGTGTGATTGTAATGTGTGTGGATTGGTATCTATGTTTGGATTGGTATATGTGTGGATTGCATGTGTGGATTGGCATATGTGGATTGGTAAACGTGATTAAGTATAATGTGGTGGATTGGTGTATGTTGGAGTTATGGTGTATTGTGTTGGATTGGTGTATGTGTGGATTAGTATTATGTGGTGTGGATTAGTATATGTTGTGGATTGGGTTGTATGTGTGGATTGTGTGTATGTGTGGAATTGTGTATGTGTGGATTAGTATATATGTGTGTGGATTAGTAATATGTGTGGATTGGTAATATGTGGATTGGTATATGTGGTGGATTTCTGGGTATAATGTGTGGATTGAGTAGAATTGAATGGTGTTGATTCGGTATATACGTGTGTGGGCATTGGTAATATAAGTTGGTGGTTGGTATGTGGTGTGGATTGGTATGTGTGTGATGTGGTAATGGTGGGTGGATTGGTATGTGTGTGGATGGTGTATAGTGTGGATTGGTTGTACTGTGTGGATTGGTATGTGTGCTGGGATTTGTGTGTGTTGTGGATTGGCATGTGTTGTGGATTGGGTATATATGTGTGGATTGGTATGTATGTGGGATTAGTGTTATTGTGGTGGATTGGTGTATGTGTGGATTGGTATATGGTGGTTGGATGTATGTGTGGATTCGTGTGTGTTAGGATTGGTGTGGTGGTGTGGATTGGTGTGTGGATGTGGTGGATTGTGGTGTGTGGATTGATGTGTGTGTGGATTGTGTGTGGTGGATTGGTGTGGTGTGATGGTAATGTGTGTGGATTGGTATGTGTGTGGATGGTTATGTGTAGGATTGGTAGTATGTGTGGAGTTGGTGTATGTGGGTGGTTGTAATGTGGAGGAGTGATGGGTGTTATGCTGTACCCTTTCCAATGTCTTTTTCATGATCTAATTATGCTCTAAAAGTACATCATAACTCCCCTCACTCTATACTGTTCCATACAGTGGCAGAGCTGGGAGGCAGAGGCCTTGCACCCCCACCGCAGGACTCCTGAAAGGTAAGTGAACTTCAAAAGAGGGAGAGGGTAGATAGTTAGGAGGGGGTAGTTGCGGCGGGCTTAAGGGGCTCTGCGTTAATGTGGCCATATAGGACCAGTCAGTCCGGTCCTGACTGGGCCTATTTTAAGGTGGGGGTTACATAGTGAGAAGGGGCAGATAAGATGAAGAGAGGGGGTAGTGTGAATGCGTATGAGAATGAATAAATGTGTGGATGAATTGTGTGAATGCGTATGACACTTAATGAATTCATGTGAGGATGAATTGCTTGAATGATTTGTGAGACTGCATTAATGAATGTGTTAATGATTTGTGTGAATGAGTACATGCAAAGATGGTACATGAAGGGTGGGCTTTAACAATAAATAAATATGGGCTGCTCAGGCTTAAATGCCCGGGCTTATTTTTTGTCCCAGTCCGGGCCTGATGATCCCACCAACATATTTTCCTTTACGTTACATTCTACCATTCCCACATGCCATTGTGAGCACTTCGCTTTATTTTTTTCACAACCTTGTTAGCTTTCTTCTGATCCTGTTTTATCTGAATAAATATCTAAAGGCTGTAAACAAAAAGACATGTGACCGGGATGCTCTGGGCACCTTTGTGCCCTTGTAGTTCCTGTGGACTTTGTGTGGTCACTGCTGGTGCATTTCCTGGGTGTATGGTGATATGATGTCACAAGGCATGTAAGCTGTGAAGATTACCAACCTTCTTCCTCATGCGATTGTAAGGTCTGGTACAATATATCTTCTGTGACAAGTGCTGAAGATTTCTGCCACGTGTCCATAGGGCTGAGGATGGGGGGGGGCATTCTTGATAATATAATTTTAAAACAAAGTAACCCTGTAGCTTGCTGTGTATTGTGTACTAATAATTGTACAAACAGGGATCCATTGTAAATTGATATTTTGATTGATTGCATAGCAGGGACTTTTTTTGTTGCAGATAAATTGAGTGGGTTTGCTCGGAAACAGTGAGTAATTGCAAAAGATGTGACAGAAGAATATGAGGAAGACAGCAAAATGCCATGTATATGGAGATACTTGTAATTGTAATTGGAAATGCTGCATTGGAGAGGCCCGTTGCGCTACAGAGTACCATTCACGGGTCAAAGCGGTTAATATATCTGTTGTTTGAAGCTGTATGAGCTTCCTGACCTGTAATAGCCGGCAGCATAAGCCTAGCACACGGTCTTGAAATGAAGTAACGGAGAATACTGAAATTGCTTTTGTCTTACGTTCATGCCAGCTCAAGTAAACCCAGAGATGGTGGCTACTGGCTAGGCCATTACCAGTCTGTATATCTGTGTCGGTAATGTATAGCATTGTGGGGTTATACTTCAGAAGGGCGGTGTTTAGCAAATGCTGCTGTTTTGATATACATATAGAAATGGTTAAAGAATAGTTGTAGATCCACTTTAATTATATCAGACAATTTGTTTGTTTCACATAAGAACCCTAAGCAGTTTATATCCTGCTGTGTAAAGGTTTTGACGTGTCCTTAAGTAAATGCATGGCAGTGTGGTTGTGGGGGTTGTATGTATATATATATATTTATATGTTTAATATATTCTTGCTTCATTATTTAATCTAAGTCACGTTCAGTCTTTGGCAATGAAGAGCAAAGGTGTGAGAGCGCCTCTATTTTTAGCTGGGGCTCTCTGCCGGTACGTTGCGTGCCTCTTCATCCTTCTGAATTTGCAGTCTGCACAGTTGGCCGTTCTGGCTATCACTGCATTGCCATTAGGTCTAGTGTTGACCCAGCACTTCACTTGTCTGCGGAAATCACCTTAATTTTAATTGAATGAGGATTCTTTCTCTTGCAGGTGTTTTGTTGTATGTTTGTCAGCGGTGAATTGTTATTCATTGCTCATGCCAGTGCACCTCTGGGTGAATAATCAATCTTGTGCTTTTTCTAATTGGCATCAATAATGTGTTTAGATTTATCAATACCTTGTAATTGCCAGGATTTAACGATGGACATTCAATGATAAATCATTCTTACAAATAGCTTAGCAGGCTGAGCATAATACAGTGCTTAAGACATTACATCCAGTACATCTGATTTTGACAATGGCAGCTAAAACTCTGTGAACAGGGGTCTTAGCTTATAGGACACCATTAACTCATATGTAATAATATACATTAAACGTACGTGGGTCTGCACCCTAAAGCACGGTGTGGGCTGGCAATCTTTACATTACACTGTACAGTGCAGACTTTGTGTTTTATAGAAAAGCCCACATATGTTACATTGAAATGGTTCAGCAGTTTTAAGGACGGTCACCGCTGCCATAAGGAGTAATGAACAAACCATGGTTGCATTAGAGAGCTCGTTTTTGAGACCACCTATAGTGAAGGTATGTGAAATAGAAATTGTAGAAGCAGAGCTCTATAATGCTGAGCTCCACAGTGTCATTAACTACATAGCGGCCAAAAGTTCAACTGCCCGACCCAAACCGGCGATTATTGCTGCACTCAATGTTTTCAGACCCACAATGGTTTTGATGACTCTGGCAACACACAGGACATTCGTACTCCTTAATACAGAAGTAACAGTGTCAGCCAGCAAGGGACAATAGCACAAGCTTTATCTTCACTACTCTGTGAAGTCATTTAGAGCAACCTGAGCAAGAGACAATCTTGGGGGTTCTTGAGGACCAGCATTAAAAATACACTTGAGGTACTTTAAAACTTGATTGTGTTTGTTGACAGACATAATAAGAGGAACACATGAGTTTGCCATTAACTACACAGTTGAGGCGATACAGTTAAAGTATCCTCAATGAAACTACTTATGAGATCAGGCTGCAGAAATCATACTGACTTTTTGTAGACCAGCTTATTTTTGGGTGTCTATCTCTATCTATCTAAATACGCACACACACTCCAATGCACAGCTTCATGGTGGATTGCAGATACCTATTCTGATTTTAATGGTGAATACATCAACTAATAAATAAATAGAGAAAAAAGAAAATATACTAAGCGCTAAAACCATCCACCATCCATATATATATATATATATATATATATTTATATATACATAAGGTATATTCACGGTATTGTGGATGCAGCGTCGCTTGTTGTGCCCCCACCACTGTTCTTTTGCTTTTTTCCCCCTTCCACTTATGAGACAGATCAGCACGATGGAAATAGCTGCAGTGCAGAGATTTCTAAGCATTCGATTCCAGGTAGTATTCCATAGCTAACAAGTCAATTTATACTGACTGTGTTACCTGTCCCAGGAGATTTTCTTTTCTCTTTTTTTCA
Organism: Spea multiplicata; assembly: GCA_009364415.1. Classification (NCBI taxonomy): domain Eukaryota; kingdom Metazoa; phylum Chordata; class Amphibia; order Anura; family Pelobatidae; genus Spea; species Spea multiplicata. The sequence goes on along the minus strand of VKOC01000006.1, from coordinate 17,046,409 downwards.
GTTTTTTTATTATTATTGAGGCCAAACTTAAATGCTTAACGTGGGAAGGAATTACTGAAATTAATCTGTGCGCAAAATCATTCTGTCAGTCACGGAGACTGAAAAAGATATCATCAAGGACACCCAGGAAATGCACACATTTAGTCGCATAAGGGTTTGGACTTCGGTATTTTTGTGAGATTAGTCTTTTTTGTTGACTCGTTTCATTTCAGGTTACATTTTCTACTACTTTGTTTCTTGTTTCACAGTTTATGGTTCAGAGGTAATATTTTTCCTTGAATTTTTCCTACTTGCTTTGCTGTGCAAAAGATGGATTCCGGGCCATTAATATTATGGTACGTGTGCTCATAAAATAAAGAACAAGGTTACAACAGCAATAATAACTCCTGATTTTCTCTCTCTCTCTCAGCTGTCAAAGGTTTCTCCAAACATTTTTGTTAAGATAGAGCAACACTGATTTTTTATGATTACTTAAAATATTGCATGGCAGATATATAAAAGATTATATATATATATATATATATATATATATAAATATATAATGTATTATTTATTTCTGTTGGACTAATTAAATTCTTTAATCTTAGGGACAAACTTTTAACAGTATCAATGTATGTCTTTGTGTGTATATGTATGTATATATATATATGTGTGTGTGTGTGCGTGTGTACATACATTTTGCATATGTTATTTAGAATGATTCATAGCTATACTTTTATATAAAATATATATATTTGTTCATATACATTTATTGGAGAAGGTTATTTTCACCTTAGCTCTTTCATTTTCACAATTGAATGCTGAAGTTAATTTTGAATTTTACATTAAATAAATTCCCTGCTAATCTGCTCTTTTTATAGTTAATTTACTAATGCTCAGTAAAACCTAATAATTGCTGACCGCAGGCTGGTAATATTATAGTCCATATGTGCCAACCAAAAATGTTTCATTTTAACCAACCGTCCATTCAACAAAGTCGGGAGTGGTAATCTTTTCAGTGGCAATTGGTCTCACTTCAAATCATCTTGCAGTACTGTATCCCTCCAATAAATTAAGTTGGCTTATAAGTAGGATGTTAAAAGCCGATCAAGAGTCCTCAACCAAATAGCAGCCTAGACATAAAGCCACACTGTTACCTCCACACATACATGCTGTGAAGTCCAGAAATAAATCGGGCTGGAAGGACTGTTAACCTTAGAGGCCGAAATGGAAAATCTGCAACAATATGTGAAACCCTCCAGCTGTGTACTGCACATTACATAGAATGGCTTGCTATCGTTTCCCATAGTTCTGTCTCATGTTCTGCTAAACTGCACATCACAGAAGATCCTTAATTCATTTTCAGACTGAGTACCTTCCACCAGTGGTTTTCATGACAAGTACCATGCTAACCATGAGCTTTTGAAACCAATTAGAATATCTGTAAACATGGGTTCAAAGCATATGATATGGGAAAAGTGACATATTATAACACTACCAATTCTTTTTTGTGCTCTATAGAATATCATTTAATAATCCTTTTAAAGGATGCAGCTATCATATGAACTTTAATGTATTTTATGGCTGTGCGGTCCATTTCGCAAATGGATGGCAAGATTCTGCAGAATCCTCCCATATCCATTTGCCCCGTTTCCCAACCCCCAGCTAAATGCCGTGCAGAAGATGTGTTTGGTTGAACACATCTCCCTCTACAAGATATACTCGCCTTTAGTTGGCTCAGTGAATGCTGCGGGCGGGTGTCCGGGTGCGCGTTTGTGGGAAACACTTCCATTGACTTCAGTGAGAGCACTTTTCTGCAATTGATTGAGTGCTTCAAGCAGCTAGTCGGTATCAAGAAACGTCAGAACCTGGAGGAGGAGGTTTGTTTTTATTTTTTCATTTTGGAAGAAAGTCAAAGAGTACTTGAATGTTCATTCTTCTATATAGTGAGGGTGTAAGGTGCACAAGACTGTCCCTTGTGTCTGTAGATACAAACCATTTCAAACATAAATGAATGGGATTGGCTTGTGTAGTCCTTGATGTCTTTTTCTTAGCATCCTATATGTTCATTATCAAACCAGGTTGCGGTGTTTAGTTACAACTTACTACCAGCTTTAGATATTTTGGTAATAATTAGCTTGCTAAAGTAGAAAAGAACCAGATGGCAGCACCGTCACGCCAACTCCGCACCCTACGCAGATAGGTAGTTCCAGCCCTGTTGATTTCATTAATGTGTAGACCGGTGTTGCCTAATGACTTCATGTCGCCAGTATGCAAAGACTTCTTTCATGTTTGATTTTTTTGTCCCAGTTATTTTAACTGCAAAAATTAAAGTACATATCAAGCTGACATTTTCTTCTTTGTTTATTGGACTTTGTTTTAGTCAGTGTAACAGCTGCTGCTTTAGCCAGTTTCAACCATAATTGGCAGCTTTAAACAAAAAAAAACATGTTGCCGACCTCCCATCTTCCCCAGAGACCCAAGGGACACTGCTGTAAAATAAAATCATTTTTCCTAAAGTGAATTTCTATTGGGCCTGTAAACACAATCACATGTTATTGATGCCAGCTTTTTTATATTTACTAAGCACACTGGTAAACAGATGCACGGGCCCGTATTGTGCTTGGACATGCTGTACTGTAGAAATTGTGGTTTGCAAATGGTAAATGACCGAACGTTTTATGTAGCAATAAAATATTCTATTGAGCCATTTACAAGGCAGCATATAAACGACAAATTTGTCTTTCCATCATTGCAAAACGTTTGGTATTCTTTGGACAAACTGGTGCAATGTACAGCAAAGACGTAGTGTGAAATGTCATTGTTACTACATATGAAGCAAAGATTAGTAAGACAGCAGTGCCATCAACAGAAAAAGCAAACTACTCATTATACAACATTATAACCACCTGCCCCTTTGTAGGGGCCCTTTTGCTGTCAAGGCATGGACACTAGACTTCTGAAGGTGTGCTGTACTATGTGACACCAAGATGTTAGCAGCAGATCCTTTAGGTCCTGTTGTCCAGCACATTCCACAGATGCTTGATTGGGATCTAGATAATTAGGAGGCCAAGTCAACACCTTGAACTCGTTGTTGTGTTCCTCAAACCATTCATGAACCAGTTTTGCTTTGTGGCAGGGCGGATTATCCTGCTGAAAAAGACCAATGCCATCAGAGTATACCGTGTCCATAAAAGGCTACACATAGTTTGCAACAATGCTTAGGTAAGTGGTACACGAATGGCAAGACCCAATGTTTCCAGCAGAACATTGCCCAAAGCATCACACTGTCTCCGCCAGGTACAGTAGCTTGTCTGTTGGATTTGACCAAACGGACCAACCTTCACCCCCCACATGAGCCTTGGCGGCCCATGGCCCTGTCGCCAGTTCACTGCTTTTCTTTGCTTGGTCCAATTTTTATAGGTACTGACCTGAAATGTTCACTTGCTGCCTAATATATCCCCACCCACTGACAGGTGCACATTTGGTTTTGTGTGAGGTTGGCGCATATCACTTCTTAGTTGTACCTCTGACCCTTCCATGCAACTTTTAATTTTTTTTATGCATTTGCCACAGCCTTTTTAGCTATGTGTGCAGTGCATTCAGAGAATTCATTTATCACCTCAGCCTTAAAAGGCTTCCGTTGAGAGCTTTTTTTTTGTATATAGTTGCTACATGATTGCATCGTTTTTGGGACTTTTGAGTGATTTGGGTTTTTTGATTTAGTACTGTGACAAAGCAAAGATAGAGGAACAGACTACCAAATGACGATGTACACCAAAAATGCCCTAAAAAATGACCCTAAAAATCGAAGTAAATCTACTACAGAATAGCTTTAAAAAGATAATCTGCATTTTGGAGTGGCCCAGTCAGAGCCCAGACTTTTACCCATTAGAGCTGATGTGGAATGACCTCAAGAGAGCCGTTCACACCAGATATCTTAAGCGAGAGAGCTTAAGCAGTTTTGTAAGGAAGAACAATCTAAAATTCCTCCTGGACGTTGTGCAGCTGTACTTCAGGTAATTCTAAAGGGTTCGTTTACTTTTTCTTGTTACTGTATATGGGTGTTTTGGTTGACTTGTGTGCCCAAATGTAGCAACATCAAGAATCAGAACTGTCCTTTTCTGTAGTTTTCAAATGTATAGTTTCCATTGCCGGAGACCATGCAATGTGACCTTATTATTATAATCCCAGGGGTGCACCTGTGTTGGCAAGCCTGGTGAATAGATATTATCAGGGTCTTATATGGCACAGTGCCTTTAAAGCATGGCTTGCGTGTATATCCGTTGTATTGGGGTTTTTTTTAACTGCAGTAGCCATCAGGTGCTTTCTTCTTCGCACCGCTGTCATGATTAAATGCTCAATAGAATCCAGAAACCTGCTAGAACAATGTATGCTGCAGCTCACATCTATCTTTGTCAAAGTGAAGGATCTTGGGAAAACATTTATTTATTCATCGTTTGTATAGGCCTAACTTTTTTTTTTTTAAACAATACTTGTAAAGTTAAATGTGTTGGCAATATTTGTTAAATTTTTAATTTTTGGAAATAATAATGCCTCCGTTATTGTTACTATTCAATTTCCAGGTTCCAAACTAAACCAATTATTGGCATACTCAAAGTGTTTCCAAAAATCAACGTAATAAAAAGAAAAACAGCTGGACATTTTCATTAACACCTTTGATTTGGTAACATCTTATGTGTTTTGTAGTCATAAGCGAAAACAACAGGAATATTTTTTTATGCCATGGGTTTAGGAAAGTGTTACCCGCCTGTTGCCTGACTTATTGTCCTCTCCACAGCTGGACTTTCCTGGCTATCGACACATGAGAGAGGAACAAGATTAAAATCTTCTATTCACGTGGATGCTGCCTAATAATTAAAAAGCTTTGAAAATGCTTTTTTTAATACCTCCTCGGTGGGTTTTTGGATTTGACATTGTCCTGGCTCGGATTAACATACAAATTGAATTGCCCGTACACCCGAACATAAAAATGTTCCCATATACCTGCCTTTATCTTCTTCTTCTTCAGCTTGCTACTATTTCATTTCTCTGTCTGCTCTGCAAGGAGTTTTAAATTAGGAGGCAAATGATATCGGCTTTTAAATTTGCGGCTAACATTAGAAGCAGTGGTTGCATATTTCTATGGATGGCTGCACTCTGCCCAGCACAAGCCATAAAGAAGTTGTGTCTGCTGATAGCTTAAATTGATATGTTGGTATTAGCAAACGTGCCGTGGCATACAGCACAGTGTATTACATTACAACTCAGGCAAATTCATATTGCTGCCGGGAGGTAGTGGGGGGGGGGGCAGATGGCATTTAATGGCTATAAAGTATTCTGCCGCATGTCCGGGGAAATTCATTAGACAGACGTTTAAATGGGGGGGTTATTAATGTTGGATTCCCTTTACAAGCCGCTATTTTCAGACACACATTATTACAATGATTGCTGTAGTATTTTAACAGTCCCGACTTCTTCCGCGCTGATTGTACTGCAGCACCAGCTAGGAAACGTCGGCCGTTTCCTACGTATTCGCCTTTCGCATATTTATTTTGTTAATGATGTTTACAATACAGCACCAAGAACGTGTGATTTCAGTCGGAGAATCTCACCTCTGTTTTCTGTGTTTTCCTAAAAAAAAGCATCTATAAAGCTCTCGGTAAACTAAAACTTTCTTACATTGCATCTAATTCTCTGACCCTCTAGTTTTAGATTATGACCTCTCGTTCTAACATTTTCCTCCTTTGAAATAAACGTCCCTCCTATTCTCTGTTAAATCGAATTAAGTATTTCAATGGCCAATAATGGTCTAGGTTTCTTAAAATGTGGACTCTTAGTAGTGCAGAAATGCATTTAATTTGAACATTATATTATCAGAAATAGTAACAGTATGTCTCAAGGGGTGTGCTATTTGCCATGCAATGTCTACATTTGCTGGCCAATTCAATCATCAAGACCCATTCTTTAACAAGAAAATCTTTAAAAAAAAAAAAAACCAAAAACTGACTGTTGCCAGTAATAGATAATGCGGCTTGAAAGCAAATAGTGCGGAGATGCTTGGGGCAGCACTTGTTCTTTGGAACTATCAAAGTTAGTTGAAAGATTGGGCAATTGATTTTATTGCTGACAACTGCCTTCTAGTACACAAGTCTATTATAAGAATTTCATTATAGAAATCCACTCTTTTGTCTGTTGTTCGGCGGGTTGGACTTTATAGCAGTCAAGGAAATAACCAATTGCAGTTTTGTATTTCATATTTTATATATATTTCTTTTTTGCTGAAATATGTTTTTTTCTGCAGTTGCTAAAACCCCTTTTTTTATTTTGTATATTCTTAACTTTGTATTGTTAGCTTTAAGGGCAAAAATGAATTTATTTAGACAGAGATGGATTTCCAATGGGTCCGTGGAACCGAGCCCAGCAAATAATGATTCTGTCTGCGATGCTTTGGCCGGCTAAAGGAGCCTTAAAAAACGTATTATTGCTTTTAGCAAATGACTACCTTGCTGCTTAACATCCTCGTTTAGCATTTAATGCAATCGTTATGCAAAAAGTCATTTTTGTAAAAATACAGAAGTCATTTTATTTCAGATAAATGTTATATTGAAGTATTTCTTAAATTTGTTTCACACCTAAAGGGGCACGGTTCAATAAAGTCTCAGTGTGCTCTTAGATTGCGTTTTAAAATGAATATAAGGTTTTCGATACCTTCACTTGAGTGTAATTATCTCTGTTCTCATTGTTCCTCCTGTGAGAACTTGATATAGTGTTATATTCTTGTTTGCTGTAACATCGAGCAAATAAAATCACATACCTGCTCCGCTGTCTACTTGCATGGATACCATCTGTGACCTAGGGCAGCAGATCTGAGGGAGGTAGTCCACCTGCTGCAAAACCTGGAGGCCGGTTACAAGCAATATCTTTGATCTCCCCACTGGCCCATTTACAGTATGGCGGCTGTACCGGCTCAGCACAGTCTCCAAGACTACATTAGAAGATGCTGTCTTACCTTTCATCGCAGGGAAGACTCTAACCATGGAGTTTTGTGGCCGGGTGCTGTGCCCTAGGGCAGTGTGAAAGCTAAATACATCACTGGGTATCATTCTTGCAAAAATGAGGTTGCTGGATATATTTGAGAAAAATACTGGTCAGCAATAACGCCATGTGCTTAAACACTGGTTGCTTTAATCAAAACCGGAGGCACTTTATACAAGGGGTATATATAAAACTTTACATTGCCTAGAGGCCGGATTCTGTGTGTAACCTCCTTGTCAGGTTGCTTTGCTAAGGCAGGTAAGAGAAAATGTAAATATGCCAGCGCATTATAAAATCAGCTAAAAGGATGATGCCAGTTATGCTGTTTGGATGAAGTCTCCATACACCCATTTTATTTATCTCCCACATATAAGAAAATATGCCTCAGTTTCTTCTTTTAATAGCAGTACTACATTTTTAAGTTAAAAACCAGGAGACCAGAAAGAGGTCGGATGTGTCGTGGTTTACGCAAGTGTAAGTTATTGAGTCTGATTAAAAATCAAGTTCTGCCAGCACGTCCATTGTGTTAATAAAAATGGTTTCCTGATTTTATGACAAATTATGTTCATTATTTTTTGGTAATTTTTTCCCCCAACATTTTTTTTTTTTTTTTTTTTTACCTCTTACACTGATCACCCACATGAAGTGAAGCCACCTTTATAAATAAAATAAAAACATTATGTTAGCAAGATTTTACCAGAGTTAAATGGTAGTGTTAGGAGATCATGGACCTTTGTGAATTAATCCGGTTAAGAACTAAGGTCCTGGCATTAACAAGAAATAAATTGGTGTTTCAGACACACACACTGTGAACCTGTAGAGTAAATTATATGATTGGCATGTTTCTGAATTGTAAACATTGTATTTATATTAAAATAAAACTAGAAGGGATATTCATCTTATTTAGTGCAGAAAAACGAATCTGCCTATTGTAAGATTACATGTTTTAGGATTAATTTTTTCTACTCAAATAAAAAAATAAACAATTTGAAATTATATTGGTTTAAAATGATTGCGTTGAGCCCTTATAGGTTTTCCTATTAGCAAGGGCTGTATTCAAGCAGTTCTGTAAAAGTGTTAAATGTACACTTCACATGTTTAGATCAGCTATATGAGATAGATAGATATAAAGCACATAGGGGATACAGTTAGTTTAACTCGTGAATATATTTGTCCCAAATCAACTATCATGGCTCCAAGACCCTTGGACTACTTTCCACACATATACATTAAAGAAATAGAAAAAAAAAAGTATGACAACATCCCCTGCTCTTTAAACACTTAGGACATACGAGGCAGCCATTTTGTGTTGCAGGCTAGTGTACCAGCGACAAAGATTGGAAATGGCTGTGTTCAGTCCTCGGCCCAGCGGCTGGGTGAAGAACGCACCACCCAACTCCCTACTACCTTTCACCTCAGGCTACTAGAACAAACATCAAAATGAAGCGACCGTTTCTCTGCCTGTCAAGAGCACATCAGCCGTGTTCTGAGCACAGATGATCAGTTAGTAAAGTGTTTTTTCTGCTTTACTTTACTAAGAGGTTGCCTTCCAGCCGATGTCTGTCCTGACTTTAAGACAAGACCAAGGACTGAATAGGGTTTGAGACTTTTACAGCAGGATGGTCCTTACCTGCTTCCATGTGTGCTTTTATGTTTCTCTAATACAAAGTCTTGCAGCACAAGACTTTCATGTCTCATTAAATACCCTGTTGCTCCTTATTTTACATTGCATCATTAGCTCATTATTGGGCATCTATAAATCAATTTGGCAAGTATTTTTTGTGTAAAATATGGTGAACTTTAAAAGCCAGCTGCAGGCATTCATCCAGAAGCAATTTATTTTAACTGTGTTTGGCCTTATCGTGCTTGTTTCCTTAAAACGAACCATTTTACAAGTGATGTCACAGGCTCTGAAATTAGACAACAAGGAAAGAAGGTGTTTTCCAGGTAGGATTTAAATAGTGGCAATGGAAACATCCAGTGAAAACCATATGGACTGTGACATTATATCGCTATCTGGTCTCTGCTGATCATTTTTATTGTTCAACTATAGATTGTCACAATATTCTCCCTTCCTATTGAAGGGTAAAATAATCCATTAAGTTCCTTGAATTCCAGCTTTCCCTATTTATTAAAAAAAAATGTATGATGAACACATGCAATACATATAGAAAACATTATACTTGTGCCAATCAGATTTGTTACTTTTTATATCTCGATTCAACTTGAGTATGATTTACACAGCCCTTTCCTATCTACCCTAAAGTCGTAATTGTGCTGATTATAAAGCATTGGAAGTGAAAGACAGAATTGCATTCTTTTTGCCTTCCTGACTGCAAGGGCAACCCTTTATATGACGGGAGCAGATTGTGCTGACCTAAGATGAATTTTTTATGACCACTAGAAGACCTTTAAAAACTACCTTGTATTCGCTGTAATTTGTAGCTCTGATGTCATTTTAATGACTTTTATCATACGCACAGAGAACAAATAAACTGTCGGAAACTCAATTGAACTCTATTTCTGTGAATGTCAATTAAAGCATATATTCCGAAATGATGACTGAACACTCTCTCAGCCCGATGAGTGCTTATATTTCATAACGTGACAGCTCCTATTATCCAGCTGTAGTGATTTTAATATCTAAAGATACTGTTGGCTGAATTTAAATATTCTTCATTTTGGAGTACGGTACATTTATGGGAGCAGATTTTTTTTCTTTCTAAGATGGTTCTGAATATCTTTTTGTTCTCTTGCCTTGTATGGTTGCCGTTTGCAAAGTCTGAGGCCTACTGAGCTGTTTAACTTAAAGGTCAATGAGCTAGCTTTCGTAATGCCAAAATAACATAAAACAAAAAAGTATTTGAGTTTGAAAAAAAATCCAAAATAAATATATATATATATATATATATTTGTAGCATTTGGCATGATTATCTTTAAAATTGAAGCTGACATATACAGTAGGGGTGATTAATCAAACCTATGTAATATTGTTAGCCATTCATATAAGTAATTTGTTGTATTAGAATGTGTGTGCATGTACAGAACTGATGTTCTTGTAGGTTGGCCCTTCATATTGCATATTAATGAGGTTTCAGACAAGCTAGAAGAGAAGCATTGAAAAAACCTTAAAATGATAATCCCCACCTGGGTCTCTGGGAACTTGTAACGAAATGGACAATCAGTCAATCAATCTTTATTATAAGACCCTAGTAAATTTGAATGTACCTAGATCCTTACATAGTAAGATTTCCACTAATATCAGTTTTTTATGTCTTGCATCATCCTAGTATACTGTTTCATGCTGAGTAGTATATAAAGCATTCATGTATTACCGTATTTGCTCGATTATAAGACGACCCTGATTATAAGACGACCCCCCCCAAAATCTAAATATTAATTTAGGAAAAAAACTAAAAGCCTGAATATAAGATGACCCTAAAGGAAAAAAGGTTTACTAGTAAATATTAATTCCATGTAATTAATTTTTTTCCTATTTATAAAAGCTATGATTGAGAAAAATATAATATTTTTTTATTTCTTTTATTTGCAACTGCCCCCCCCCCAGTTATGACACTGCCCAGGGTTGCCAACTTCCCCAGAAATGCCTTATACCCCCTATTTGCCACTCTGCCCATGATTTGCCTTTTAACCCTCTATATGCCAGGTGGCATATAGGGGTTAAAAGCATAACTGGGGCATGATTGTATATTTATAAGTGCTAACAGCAATACACTCCTATCAAGCCAAGGCAGCAGTACAATGTGAACTGGGGATCTAGGAGTGTGAGTACAGCCTCCCTATGCCATGCTACCACCCCCCCTTACACATCCATGCTACCACACCCACACTCATTCACAAACATTTAAATACTCATTCATTTCCATTAATCACACATACACACACACAGGCTCAAACCCCCCACCCCACCCCCGCACCCCCTTACCTGAACTGCAGATCTCTCACTGGAAGACTTCTGCAGGGGCCCAGCTGTGTGAGCAACCTCTCTGGCCCGCCCCAGAGGAGGGAGGGGGGAGGCAGATGTATGTGACTCTCTGCAAGCTTCCTGTTCTCCTGCTTCTAGCAGAAGAGACGCTGCTGGCGACCAAAGTAAGCAGCCTGGCAACCTAATCCAGGTCTGATTAGAAGACGACCTCGATTATAAGACGAGGGGTATTTTTCAGGGCATTTGCTCTGAAAAAAAACTTGTCTTATAATCGAGCAAATACGGTATCTTTTTCTGAGGGATCACTCTACATGGCACAAGAGTAATAAAGCTGGATGATCAGTAATGATGCTTAAATGTGAATCTGGAATGGATTCACACAACTTGTTTGGTGGCACGATGTAAAAGAGAGTTATAAAAATCATAGGCTGACAGAGCCCAGATCACGCGACAGTCTTTTATAAGAACAGTGTCCTTCACAACGTATATTTTTTTGTGCTATTTAATGCATATCGAAGTCCGCTTTGCATGGTTTCATATGCATTGTAAGCAAGTGGCTGAATTTAGAAAATAAGACTTTTGTCGCGACAATATTTCCAAGCTACTGCCAAAGGAGCAGAAAAAAACACTGATCTATCAGGGTCCAAGATGAGTTTGAGTTTAGCAATTACTATTTTAGCTTTATCCAGGGCAGCTGGGTAAAAAGCCCCCAATATTGATGTCGTCATGCCTGCAAAAGTACTTTTACCATACCTAAAATATAATGTCCATAGTCCTGCAAAACAAACCCATGGATTTCAGACCAGCTGCAAATGAAGATTGCAAGATCCTTAAAGACGACATTCATTTCCCGTGTTTATAGCATAAATTCCACTGTTAATCCAGAAAATCCAGTTAATGACTAGAGGCTTGTGCAAAAAAGTGAATATATTTTCAGCACTTATAGGTGCCCTTGTCCTGGTGGAATGAAATAGTGCCTTACATGTTTCATGTCCCCTGGTGTGTTTGTTTTTTTTGTCCATATATTGTATCTTTAGTTTGGGTTTGATACTCTCCTATCTACTCGTAGTATTACAAGGAATGCCAGCAGCTTTACTATGCTTTATTATTTATTTTACAAATGTATCATATTCCCCTAGTATGTTTTGTTGGGTTATATCAGATCGCTTATGATATTTAACTGATAAAAAAACAAAATATATGTCATAGCAGTGCTGGGTTTGCAGGAAAACATGACTTTTATTTTCCATTTGTTTGAAACCAATATTATTTTGTGTTACTTTTCTTTAATTATTTTGTAAGTAAATTTATTTTAAGAAAATTACATTTTTCACTGTTCATAAGTGTACAATGCATTATTTTTCAAAACAACAAAGTTCAGAATTTGATTACAAAAGCAATCTAATTTTAAAATCCAAAAAGCCATTTAATTCCACAAACTAAAGTTTTCCAGTGTTGGTTATATATTTTGTGTAGAGTTTTATTGCCATCTGGTGGCTACTGAGCTTCACTGCAACTCTCTCAAAAATATGTCCTCCATTCTGCCTCATAAAGTAAAGGTTTCAATTCTAAACCTTGGGCAAAACACTTAAAGGCACAATCCAGCCATCATATGCACTTTAATGCAAATAACTGCATGGCCCCTTTAAATTTCCGCAGTGTCCTATTTACAGTGCAAGAGATGTGTTCTCCAAAAACTCCAGCGCTGGCTCGGTGAATGCTACCTGTATGGGTTTCTTTAGCTTTCCCGTTAATTTTAGATGCATATAATATACATTCTTCTTTAGAGGAGGTATCCGAGACATTGGACTGCCCCTTTAAGACAGATTAAATATAGAGTTTTAGTTTGTGGAAGAAAAGAATGCATTTTACCGTATTTGCTTGATTATAAGACAACCCTATAGGAAAAAAGTTTTACCAGTAAATGTTAATTCATGTAAACTTTTTTTTTAAATAAAAGCTATTATTGAGAAGAATATTTTGTTTTTATTTTCCAATCTGCCCCCAGGCTTGCCACTCTGCCCCAGAAATGCCTTATACCCCCTATATGCCACTGTGCCCCATGATATGCCTTTTAACCCTCTATATGCCACTGTGCACCATGATATGCCTTTTGACCCCCTATGTGCCACTCTGCCTCCAGAAATGCCTTATACCCCTTTATGCCACTCTGACATTTAGGGGGTTAAAAGGCATATTATGGGGCAGAGTGGCATATAGGGAGGTATAAGGACGTGCGGTTAGCAGCGGGGGTTGTCTGCGTCCATCGCGCAGACCTTCCCCGGCTGTCAGAATTCCCTGCAACGGTGCGTGGAACTCTGATCTCTGACAGCTGGGGAAGGTCTACGCGATGGACGCAGACAACCCCTGCTGCTAACCGCACCTCCTTCCTGCTGCAGCGGAAGTTGTCTATGCAAATCACGTAGACGTCTACACGCTGCCCTGGCTACACAGCAGGGACTCAGAAGCACCATTAAGTTGGGGGGGGGCAGGAGGATCCAGGCCCACTGCAGCGCTGCAGGGGATCTGGATCTTAGTCTCATAGTAAGACCTATTTGAGGTCTGATTATAAGATGAGGGGTATTTTTCAGAGTATTTTTCTGGAAAAACCCTCGTCTTATAATCGAGCAAATACGGTATATTCTGATGAACTAAATTCAACAGAACAGTTTTCACAAATCACAAAATGGTTCACGTGGAACCATTTATTTTATGCACTAATTTATGTAATTTTATATTTTATGCAACAATTTGCTGGTTTTGGTTCCAAAGTTACCAGCTGTACAGAATGTGTGTAGTACGGATGATTTCATCCCAACTTAATTTCTCTAGTGCCCCCAAAGGGCAAATTACAGCAGTAGATCTATCACAATTAGGCACACTGGAGTCATGCACTTTAATACATACGATAAGTGTGTGGCCCCTTAAAATTTTCATGAGAAGCGTTTCGCAAATGCGTGGGGGGATTCTACAGATTCACCGCAAATGCGTGGGGGGATTCTACAGATTCACCGCAAATGCGTGGGGGATTCTACAGATTCACCGCAAATGCGTGGGGGGATTCTACAGATTCACCGCAAATGTGGGGGATTCTACAGATTCACCGCAAATGCGATGGGGGAATCTACAGATTCACCGCAAATGGTGGGGATTCTACAGATTCACCGCAAAGATTCTTCACCGCAAATGCGTGGGGGGTTCTACAGATTCACCGCAAATGCGTGGGGGGATTCTACAGATTCACCGCAAATGTGTGGGGGATTCTACAGATTCACCGCAAATGCATCTTTCCCCACCCTCTCAGCACAATGCCCTGCATGAGATGTGTTACGCTAAATGTATCTCGCTGCACGTGGTACACTCACCTTCAGTCAGATTCAGTGTTGGCTCTGCTAAAAGCTGCATGCTGGGGTCTGTTTATATCCCATTGTGCATGGGTGAAGTCTTCTCATTACATTCAGTGGGAGCACTTTCCTGCCACTCATTGGCTGCTGAAGCTGTCAACCAGTGACAGGAATACTCCCATTGATTTTGTTGGTAGTGCTTTACTGCCACTGATTGATGGCTTAAGCAGCCCATCGGTGGCAAGAAATTTTGGATCATGGAGGAAGAAAGAAGATTTTGTAGAATGGCCTCAAACGCTATGTCACGTAAGGTAAAAGTAATGAATATACTCACAGCAGCAGAGTACTTATATGCATTCTTATATGGTAGGGGTGTCAGGGACATTAGGCTGTCCCTTTAATTGTCCCTTTAATTGTGATGTTTTTTAATCTTCCATGAAGCCTGTGGCCTCAGTTTTGATGGCACTTATCATAATCTATAGTACAGATAAAGGTTTGGTGGTATATTTATTAAAGTATTTAAGACTCTTTGCAAAGTAGGGATTTTGTCTAACAGTTTCACTTTTTCTACACAATTTTTTTTTTTTACAGGTTAAGAGAATGAAACACATAATATTATGTCAAAAGTTGGAAAGTGATGTAGGAGTAGACTCCAGGTTCCGATAATTGCCATAGTTAAGCAGCAATAATAATGATATCATTTATAGCTCGAACAAACTGAACAAATACTTTACATAATGTAGAATACCACAAAAATGTTTGGCCGCGTGGTAGGATTTTACAAATCATCGTGATCTGACTTCTGGGATTTCTCCAGACCTGCATTAGAAACCAAATATGCTCTTCTAGCCAGCAATTAATATGATGTATACGCGAGATATACGAGAGGCTTGTTTTACATTGTGTTTAGAGAAAACCTGTGAGTTCTATTTGAATGTGTCCTTAGACTAGTACAAGTCTGCCCCTGTCCTGTTTCAGAACTGTGTGCGAATACGATTTGGGTAAAGTCAAATATAATCTAGTCTTATCATTATACTGTCAGGTACCGCCTATTGGTTCTGGTCCTTATCCGTCTGATAAGAGATTCTGTTTATTCAAGGTGTGCTCGTGAAAAAGCGGAATAGGTACCTGCGGCCAGCAGACAGGTGAAATACATTTGAAAATGGTAAAAAAAATATGGAAGGACTGCCTGGTAGGTTTAGAATTACATTTTCTTTTCTATGGACAGCATTGCTTAATGAAGCAGTTTTCCCAGGCAGCGTACCCTAGCATGTAAATGGAAATGCCTTAGCGCCGAAGTGATGAATCAACTGCTATCTGACTAGAATCTGTGTAGATACATGCCCTGGTCAAAAGGCATTTCTGTGTACGTGTCTAAGTAAACGTTGGTTTTATGGAAGTGAAGAAATGTTAATATCACGTCATTAAGTCGGTATTTCATAATAAATGTGCACAGGGACACATTTTTTGACATTCCTAGAGAAGCTGGTATTACATGTTAGGCAGTTCCCAGAACTCTCAGACATCTATTTCCCCAGGCAGATGGTCATGTCGGGAGATTACTCAACCCCGCGGTAGGCTCCTGGGTTAGGGGCCAGATGCAGAGATCTGTAGGTCTCCACTCACTCACCCACAGTAGTCTGTCACATTTGAGGTATTTGCTCCCCCAGTCAGTGTTATATCCTGACATTTTACACTATGCCTGATCAATAAGCTTTGGATTCTGCTGCTAATGTTAAGTGCCTGAAACCTGGAGAAACCTAGCAGAATTTGACAGAATTTGGTGAATTTCTCAGTCTTCCAGACTAAACTGAGCCGAGTCCTTATCAGGTTCAGTTGTGACTCAGCACTTCAGATCACGCAAAAGCGAAATCCTTACAAATCCTTCTACATTAAGCAACTCATGATGGATGTTCAGAATATGGCAGGGCCCTACCGAGTCACCTACCCTGAGCTAACCATGAGTGTCCTTTCTCAAACAGGAGTCAAAGCCACGTCATATTCTTTCACCTTTATATGTCCCATTTAATTTGAGTTTTCACTTATTTAAAGTTACAGGTGTTCATTTGTACTTTAGACCTCTTGTTCCATGAACAAGCTTCCTTACAATTGTCCATAGTTGCTTCCCCACCACTAAACACCGTTCTATTGGTGTATGTAAAACTCTAGTAAGGGGGTAATGGCCCCATCTTGCTCCTGGTTTTGTAAGCAGATCCCTGTCTAATGACAAAGAAACGCAATAAGCAATGTTATATCTTACCACACATTTGGCACATGGTGTAATTGCACAGAGGTACAGTAACATGACTGCTTGGGCAGATAGGTGTATCAAATGTATCAGATGCTTCAGCCTGTATGTTTTATCTCATCCCTCATTGAAAAATGTTCTAGCACATGGCTGGTAAGGTGACCACATTGGCCATGTTTTCCAGGTCACATATAATTTTTACATAATGCTGACCTGTCCAGATTAAGTGCTGCCCTGCATTATGGGGGATGTATAGACTAATGGAAGGGAACCAATTAGTTATACATCCTTCGTAGTGCAGGTCAGCATTTTATGTCATGTCATGGAAAACATGGATGATATGGTCACCCTGATGGCTGGCGAGGAAGATGTTTATGACACCTGCCATGGGCTGAGATTCAGTACAGCTGAGCTCACATGTTCCCTTACAGACTTCTTGAGTTTGTTCTGCTTGTGGTATGGTAGCGTTGATATGGTAATGCACAGATTTCTGTTTTTTCACTGAAAACTCCACAGTGGAACCAGGTCCCAGGTCGTATTTTGGTGGGTTTGGTGCTCTGGCTTTTGGCTGCCACCATCTCCTTGGGGGGGGCAGACATTGGTGTTATTTATCAGTGTGTATTTAGATTCTCTATATCTGTGTGTATTTAGTATGTATTGTATTTATCAATGTGTATTTTGAGCAATAAACTGAATATTTGAAATATTATATTTATGCAAGGTTTCCAGTAACATTCTGTAATAAGAATAATGATATAAACTGCACTTACACCTGGGATTACTCACATGTCTACAGTATGTTTGTTGTGACTACTGAATTCTGTGTAATCACGTTGTTGAATGTGAGATTTCCATACAGCCCTCTTGTTGGGAGAGGAAGAAAATGTAAGATTAGCAAAACAATTAGTACAATGTATACCTGAATAGGAGCATGCCTTCTATGCCTTTCTACATGACAAATCCACTTTATATTCATGAACTTTCCGTATTTATATCGATACACGTACTAGAGTCTGCTTATAGGACATTTATTAACAAAGGCATGCAAAACAAATCAGACAAGTTGCATCATTTTGACATTGTCAGCAGCAGCCTTTACAAACATACCCCTTTTAATCAGCATAGAGGATACAAGTCCACACATTGCTACAACCTCATTGAACAAAATGTTTTGCCCAGTGTACAAACAGTGGCTGAGATAAGCTCTTTCAAATGCCGGTATGTAGAAAACTTTTTTAAAGTGACATTCCAGGCATCAAACACACTTCAATGCACGTGAGAGCTAAGATACCCCTTTAAATTATAATGGTGTCCGCAGCGGCACTACAGGGGTGCCTGGTTGTCCATCAGAGCGATTGGTTCCCATCCATGAGGCAGAGGGGCTGCCACCATCTAGGCATCCAAGACCAGAATAATATGCCACTATTCTAATCATCGTAGAAAAGAAGTAACCCTCCACCCATAACAAAGTACAGACACATGTATTACTATTCATAATTTTTTTTAAAAAAAAACAAAAAAACATGGCTTTTGAGTTTTTGTCGATTACAGCTCCTGAAATGAAGTTGTTGGGAGGTGCAAAAGGGTGTCATACTCATGGATCTGTGTATTTACTACCTATATTTTATTTCTTTAGCATAATTCTGGAATTTAGAACCACTCTACGTGTACCTACATGGGCATCGAATACCGTAACGATAAATTTATAAAGGTGGGAGGGTTTTAAGAACCTTTTTTTATTTATTTATATTTGTACTACTTTTTTGCATATATTAATTGTTATGTCTACTCCTTTGTACAGCGCCATGGAACCTGATATAAAACATTCTGTGATTTCATCATAAAAATGCATACAAATCCCCTTTTTGGTCTGTGATTACAGATCTATGATTATATATGTGAATAGGTGTATTACCTTCACATTTTATAGTTTAGCTGTTGCATTCACAGTTGAAGGTCTAGCCTAATTGGAACAGACTCAGATATTCACTGATGTTTGTTTTTCTTTCATTTTTTCCACTGCCCTATATAATGACTAACGACACAAGTAATGCATTATAAAAAAATATTTGATGTTGATCCACCAAATATATGCTGTGTAATTTATCCTAGGGTTCAACATGCATAATTTTAAATGTTGTAATTCAGCTCCTTTCCCTAGTCAACAAGGATGTTTAGAGATCAGCAACATTTACTTCCATATAGTGACTTTATTGTGTATGTACCACACACTGCGCATTATCTAAGGTCGTGGGACCACCAATCTGCCCACCACCTCCACCATGTAACAGTCATTTTGAGGGCATAGCCCTATACATCGCGTGCAGATATTGATTTCTGTTCCTTTATTACTAATTACTGGGAAACAACAAGGCTTTGTTTTGCTCCACAACAGTAAACCATCACACAATTTGCCTTGTAAATAGACTGTAACCATTTTTACTAAAGGTTTACAAAGCACCAATTTTTATGAACACTAAAAAAGTGTAATAGGAAGAAGAGTTTGGTCTTCCGAACTGGCACATTGCTTGGAGGTTTTGTGTTAAACTTCAGCCATCACATGCATATTAATACTTACGAGAGTTATGTCCCCTTTAAATTACCATTTTGCCCCCATTAAAAATGTATGGAAGGATTCTGCATCCCTCATCCCTTACATTTGCATGTTTCCCTGCCCCTGCACTTTCTACATTTGCAGAAGAGGAGTTTGGCCCAACACATCTCCTGCTTTGCCAAAGCGCATGTGTGCTATACTCGCCACCAGCCACCTCCGTCATCGGCTCACTCAAGAGTTCCCAAGGCTATAGTAAGCCTCCTGCGTGCATGCAAGCAAAATGCTCCCATTGAATTCTATAGAAACCCTTTCCTGCCAGTGATAAGTGGTGCAGAAGGTCAGACCACTCAAGGGCTGGTTGCTCTGCAGCTCTAAAACTGCTCCTTTTCCTAAATGTCAGTGCTCTTTTCCCCTACAGATGCACAATTAATATTAAAGCACTTATGAAATGACTTTAATATGCATCAATCACTGATGGGAATGTATGAGACACTAAACTGTACCTTTAATTACTTACCAATTTGATTAAACAGTTGCATGTGTACAGTTTGCTTTTTTCTGGGATTCAGAGGCTTCTATGTACCTAATCCCGGCCGATGTAATTCATTGCTTTCTGGTCCCTGTTCTCATTGACAAAGGAGGTATTTAGTCTGCTGGCTCACGAGCTCATTTCTGACCAACACACATCTTCGTTGCCTTGGTGAATAAAACACTTGCCAACATATTCCCACGTGTTCACAATCTGTTTGTCCTTCTATTTTCTGTTTGATGTTATTGCATTAAACATCTCACTGGAACTTGAAATGCTAGGCGCTGTTTACCATGTAATATTGGGAAGTGCTATTGATTAAAATCTACAAAGAATAGCTGTATGTTTATGGAATATTCATCATCAATGTTATTTTTAATTGTCAATAAATTAAACAGTTTTATTATACATGTAGGCATTACTTGGTTTTGACTTGAATGATATTAAACCATTGAAATAATAATTTAGAACCAATATCAGGGAAGATGGTAGGTTTAAAAAGTTGTATCTTGGCCATGGGTCTCCACTTGGAGCAGTGAACCTTTGCGCTTTGGGCTGATTTGTACAGTACATCTTAAGTTCAAGGTCCTGTCAGTGTCTCAGTTATAAAGAACAGTGAGCAGCATGTTCCATGTCATAGTTACGATGCCAAGAAAGAAGGTATATAAGATAATGAAAAAGCGAGTTGGAGTAGAGGAGCACTGTGGTTACTGAGAAACTGTATTTCAAGGGTATGTTACATTTCAGTGTTACGTTTCCTGGGCTAAGCTAACTAGAGATATAAGGGGTGTGGAAAGCGTAGTCAGAAGATTCCTGTAGTCAGTACATGGGGCAGTCCCCCTCCTCCCGAGATTCTCTGATTTAAACAGTTTGTGTTGTACTTGCAATTCCATGTATATACACAGTATTACCTAGAGTAACAAGGGATTGGATCATTAATGTGCTCCATTAATTGGCCTTCTATGCATTGCCTTCCTGTAAGTATGTTTTGGACAGCACTAGACAGTGCACACTGAGTGTGTTGTCTGACAAACTCCAGGCTGCTTTCTCACTGGGACTATTCCGTCAGTGTGGATGCTGCCAGCCCTCTCCGAGTGTAGCTGAAGTCTGTGACTTGCTGTCATGTGAGCATGAAGTCAATAAAGTGAGATATCAGGAGAATGGACCATAACACCAAGTACTTGTAAATATTGACCTCTAGTTTAAGCAATATTTGTTTGGCATATTTGTATTACATCAAATATCTTAGTTGTCTGTGGGGGAAGTTTGGTTAATAATTTAAATAATTATAAACCTGGAAATGAATTATCAAGAATTTGGCCACTGCCTGGCTGGCCCTGACAGGGGACCTCTGTGTGAACTCTGTTAAATTGAGATGCAGTGTTCGGGTCTATTTTATTGGAACCTATCATCCAGTGTGCTGCTAGTTTGTAACAGTTCTGTTAAAACCATAAGTGCCAGTTGCATTTAATGGGGATTCTGCTCAACGAGGATTTTTTACATCCTATTTGTTATGGGGTTCCATAAACTGTTGCTTTGGATTACATCTCATGGCAGAACATAATGTGTAAGATTCTGTCTTTCATTGTTTGGAAAGAAGCCCATCTAACATCACTCGCTGCCATCCCCATTACTTTCTTCACATATCTATATACGTCACTGTAAGAGTCTGTTGACTTGACTTGCTTCAACAGTTTCAGAGCCATTTCTGTATGGTGAAGAAGCAATAATATCTCTATAATTGTTTTGGGGAATGCAGAATTTGCCCCTCCACAACGTCTTTTAGTGTTTTAAGCTGAAAGACATTTTTGTCGAGGATCAGCCTCATTGAACAACTGTGAATAAAAAATGGGTACAAAAAAAATCAGTTTTTCAAATGAATTTAGGAGATGGCCATTGCAGAGTTAAAGCAGGAAGGAAATGAGGCATCTGTACTATGCTGTAAGAAAACTTCAACAGATTCCCTTTGTTTTGCAATAAGTAGGAATAAACATTCTTAGGAATATTAAGAAACATAGATGCGTACAGTATGTGTATGTGAAGAGCTGCTCCACTCCCACTAGTGTCTCACTGAACATACTTTTCAAATCAATTATTTTTGTTGTCATGTCAGAAAAAAAGTAAGCACTCATCTCCGTATTTGTTTTTTGGCAAAAGGACCGTTCTGTAAATGTTTAGACATTGACCCCAGTTATGTGGCTGTCGGCCAAACACGAGTGCTTGACTTCATTTATAAACAGACGTGCAGGTTCGCTATGTGTTTAGTCTGGTGAAAAAACCAGTGGTGTTTGCTCTTCGGCTCTGAAATAACCTTATATTTAGGGTTTCCGTCTTTTTGGTAAGAAACTTTCAGAAAAGTCTTTGAAACCCCAATTCAAATGAGCCATGTTGTAAAAATATTGCATTTTACTTTTCACACGTATGATGTGCAGTTAAAGGTTTTTCGAAACGACTATCCTCAGGTACCTCCAACCTTGCAGATCGACCCCAATGGTGGGTCAGTCATTGCCTGTCATTCATACATGTACCAATTGAAGGACCTGCTGTGCTTACATGTGGAAATGCATTGTAGAAGGTACTCGAGAAACTGCGATCAACAAACTGATAGTTATGAAACCAGTGCATAGATTAGCTATGACTATACAATAATACCATAATGGTATACATAATACCACCTCTTTACCTCTTACACATCCAGCTCATTTCAAAGAGTTTCCTTTTTGCTTAACATATTGAATCCGACTGCTAATTGTAAATTGTAGAACATTCCCTGTTTTCAGTTTTACTTTTTGAACATAATAGTATCTGCTGAATATAACATTATTGTGGATAGATATAGCCTCACAATACATTTGCCCCATCCATATTGTTCTAAGCAAACACTGCAAGAGCCAGTTCAATACAGGCATGGCAATAAAAAATACATACAATATTACTATGTAAGTGCTTTAATCTGCATTCTTTACATGTAGCTAGTTTTAGGAAACGATGCAGTGTGCTGTCCCCCCCCCCCCTTCTGGCTTTATTTAAATCAGTTGGGTTTATTCACTAAAGGCTTAGTTGCGTTCCAACACTTTGACTTCACTATACGTTTTGATGGGCCAACAAAGTGAGCTTCTGTCCCAGGTCGCATGTGGGCACCATGACTATCTACCGACTGCCACCAACACCTTTAGATAATAAACACAATTTGTGCTGAGTATAATATCCTCTGTAGGGAAAGCTAGATATAGAGAAAGGAATCTGCTTTCTCACATCACTTTACAGTAGAAAGGTGCCGACACATTGTGTCCCTGCCCTAGTAGCACGGCGGCTTTCACTAAATGCCAGTGTAAGGAGTGTTCCCTGACACAGAGAGATAAGCTGATCAAACCGAGGTGAGATGCTGAGTGTTATTTTACAAGTAATGGTAATGTTTTCTTTTAATCTGTTTGACCTAAATTGCTTTTGTACATGTTCAGAATTGTGTATGGTATTACCTATAAACCCCTTTTTATCTTTTTCAGGTCACCATTGGTCAGATCTATGCCACTAACAAATTGGTAATTGAATCAGCAGTGCAACAGTGACTGGATTCGCAGCCGTAACTTATATATTGCCATAACCTCTACATTTTGTGTTGCATCCATTTGTATAACTAAGTTTTTAAAGGCCTCATTAACATAGTGATAATGAAGGCCCTGTCTTGACCATTAAGCTTTTACTTGTTTTTCAAAAAAAATTTAATTGAGCAATCGAAATGAATTTACTGTATTAATAAACTAAAGAAAATGCTAAAGGTGTTTTGGCTGGATTGTCAGCGTTCTGACCCATTTCCCATAGCACAAGAAAAAAAAAAAGACTACATCCACGCTTTGAGAATAAAAGAAAATTGCATAAGTTTATTGTGATTAGACGGTGGGATTTCCCTCTGGCATTTATATATACATACACACACTTGTACACAGTACAATATATACCGGTATATGTAGTATTTGCCAATAGACTCATCTGTTGAAACTTGCAGAACATTTGAAACCTCTATTGGCCTTACAAGGAATATGCCTCCCAAAACCTAAATTTAAGAATAAATGGTGTTCATGTAGTATACTTAAGGGGTATAGAGGATACCAGTTTTCATTTGTTTCCCAGATTGTGAGTTTTATGAACACTACCCCAAAGCCGTGCAGGTAACAGTTTCTGTTTATATTTTTCCATGCTTTCTGATGTGCTTAAATTAAAATAGCACCTTTTATACTAAGGTTTTGTTGGGCAATATTTGGTTTATTAAATGAAGTGGTTTCAGGGAAGGTTAACATGTATTCCCTAATAATACATCACTAAGATTTAACTTCAGAAAGCTTCACCTGCAAGAATAGTTGGAGAGACCTGTATTGTAAAACATCAGTGAGTGAACTATTCATAATGCAGGGTCAGCTCACTAAGTCCCTTTATGTTGCATGCTGTTACAAAACTAACCTAAACCCCAACAGTCTAATTTATTCAGCTGCATTCACCTGTGCTAGGTCCAAGTTACACTGCATTTACAGGGTTAAAAAAAAAACTTTGAAAGCAGTTTAATACAAAATAACTTGTTATATTGGCCACAGTGATGACTTGAGCTTTAAAATGTCAACATCTAGCATATCACAAATGTTGTAAGATCTTTGTGTTTGCAAAACATATTTTGTTTCCTGATTTCTTAAAAAAAAAAAAAATACATCGCTGAAAAATACTCCATACAAAAAAAGCTGTAGAGTTAAAATGAAAACCTTGCTATCACGAGCTTTGTTTCTTGTTAAAGTTTAACCCAACACTTTTGACACAAAGCGTACTGTTATTTTTTCCCACAGTCCATACAACACATGTTACTACAATAGTGAATGAATAGTATCTATTCCCATCTCCAGTGCATACCCTCCAACCTCTTATACTGATGGAATATACATGGCTTAGGACAAAAAAGTCTCGTATCCTCAGGATGATGCATCACCAACTGTCCAGAGAGCTGCTTTAACTTCTCAAACAGCATCGGTGGGTGGTAGAGTAACGGCAAAGAGCTTGAGTGCTTCTCCTTTTAGACTTCTCTAAAACCGCACAAGCCATTAGCACAAAGCTGTTTTCTACAGTAAAGTTCCTACTGGTCTCTTGCAGCATTCTGAGGTTGTACTTAAAGTTAAAGGTGCATCCTTCACTTGAGCTGGGAATATTGCCTTGCTCAAGTAGAACATAGTTATCGTATACGGCGGCACCCGACCAATGCTGAAGTGAGAAAATATTGGGATAGACTAATATCTAATGTTCTACTAACCCGAGAACAGTCCTTTAATCCTGGATTCTCCATGGCATTTCGGTATTTGTAATATGCTCACTATCATATTATTCCTGGGGATGATGCTTTAAACTGGCAGGGAATATACCAAGTGGGTCATTCTTCCAACCCTAAAAAGTTCTGAGATATACAAGAACTACTATGTTATGCATTTCTGTCATGTGATAAAACATATGGAATTCAATCTAAAAGCACTAGCATGTCTTCTCAAGATTCTTAACATTTAGATTACTGATCTCTGTTTTACGTAATTTGAAATGTTGTCACTAATCTGTGAGCCTAGGAGGATAGGTAATAAGCAACCGTATTACTATTGGAGTCCCAACATACTACCAGTAACAAGCATAATATCCAACCATTGTCAGAGTGGATTTTGTAAACAAAATGTGTCCTAGCTCACCTGGGCCACAGACAGGACACAGATTGTTTCATCTCAGAGCATTTCACAAGCTCTCATGGGCATAATATTTCATTGTTCTCGAGTGCCTTCATTTATTTCACTGAGAAGCACTGTCACCAACCCAAAACCAATGCACCTGTAGCTCTATTTTGTTTGGCTCAGAACAAATTTGATGGGATTAAAATGTGATCGTTGACTTTTACATTTAGTTTACAAGGAACCCTCCAGCCAACGTCTGCACTTGAATGCATGTCAAAGGAGTGTCGCCCTTTAATTTATGTGTACAGCTGAGACATTCACTGAAAGTACCATGTTGTAGCTGAACGCAGATCCTGCTTACCCACAACCAGCCACACAGAGAAAGGGCATCTTTTGATTTCAATAAGACTATAAGCCGCCACCATTCGGCTGCTTCATGCCACCAAGCAAGTTGCGCCTTGCAACTCTGGAGCTGCAGCTTCCCCTAAAAGTACATTTAATTTTGTCTAGTTAAAGAATACACACATACTTTAATATGCATTCTTTTATTGGCGAGGATGTATGGCACAATAGACGGTCTCTAATAAATATGAAGCACACCACATTGGTTAGATTTGGCTTAAAGAAAAGGTCTGCAGCAACCTTTTTCAACAGTTTATGTTCTCAAACAAGATAATTTCGACTCTAATGTTTTGTTAACAGAAACAATAACCTTTATGCCAAATAAGATACCGTTTAACCCAGTAACATTTTCCTCACGGAAACAGCAGTAAAAGGAACTGGATTTTGAGTTAGATTTTAGTCATTTGAGTTTTGTTTTTTTTTTTTTTATTAGCAACAAATAATTCCAAATAACAAAAGCTCCCTAAACAGTAGTTAACACAGCTTTGAATAAGTGCAATTGATTAGAATATAGCAAAATCTGATACCTTATCAATCTAAAACCTTTTATACGTCAAATGCATTTGCACAAAGAAGTCATAAAGTGCAAAAGTAAAAAGTATGTAACATTGTGCAGAAATATAAAATAAAAAAAAACAGCTAGTCCTTATCAGGACACCTGAAACTGGAAAATTCAAAGTCAAATTTGTTAATGTAGATTGTGATGAAACTCATTTTTACGTAAACCTCAGGGATCCGGTTCCTGCTAAGCTACAATATCTTGAAGTTCATGAAAAGTTCTCTACACCCAGTGTATAAATGGAAACTACATCTTAGCCTACGCTCAATTTGGGTGGCCACAGTTTGTTTTTTGTTTTTTTTACAGTCAATGAACCTGTTGACTCTATTAAAAGTCTGACAACACTCATGCCACAAACTCGTATTTTCTACCCGTAGAAGGTGCATTGGCTACAAAACATTACGGTAATCCTTTCCTATGAATTGAAATGTTAGAATGTTTCAAAAATAATTACAGTAAGAATACCCACTCAAAATATATATTTCATTGCATCAAGTGGGGGGGGGTATACTTGTTTTGACGATTCTGCATTGGACAGTCTGAATAAGGTTTTTTCTGGCTAGATACCATGTACAATACCTGTGCAAAGTAAATAAAGTGTCTACTGATCAACCTCCCCAGGTCTGGATTACCTATTAGGCATCTTAAACAAATGCCTAGAGCCCTGCTGGCTTCCAGCAATGGCCCGGCTGGAGGTAGCAAATGTGTTCTCCAGATTGTCCTACAGCATAGAAAAGCATGTGGTCTGTGGCTTCCTTGGTCTCCATTGCCTATTGGGCTGTAGGGAGTTTTCAGAAATGCATGGACCTGATCATAGACATCATGCTTCCTATATGAGATAAAGGAGTGGAGGTGACCTGTAGTGGTACCATGCGGGCCCTGTATAGATATAATCAAACCCTGCTCTTTATATTTGCCTTAACTACATTTACATTTCATACTGTTTGGGGATGTGGAAGTGATCAACTATTACGTACGCCAGATGTGACCCCCATTCAACACAAAAAAATACCCTCCAACCCCCAAAAAGGACATACAGCCCCAGTCAGCGTGAATTCAGCAGGTACTCAAGCAAATGACCTCTGGGTTCAGATATCTGACTTGCAGAGATGAGGAAAAGTGGATAATTTAATTTCATTATATAGTCAAGTTGGGCCCATTCACAGTGTGTCCGGCCCTAAGGACAGCATATTATTGCGGGTTCTAATCAAAACAGTATTTGCCAGGACAGACCACATTTCAGGGCTAAATATACACAGTTGTACGAGTTGATATATCAACACAAGCAAACAAAAGATGCATTAATGCTTTTCAAAGAGCGGGCCAGGCATCAGTGAATTCAGGATGCAGGAACCACATAGCAACCAAGCAATTAGTGGTCACCATGGCAATAAGGCAACTGTTCAAAGTTTGTAGCAGAATTTTTTTTTCTTTTTTTTGCCAAGTGCATTTAAAAAGTCATACCATACAGGAACGGTGATAATACCATGGTTACTGGATTATCCAGGCATCACATGGGTAGATTACAGTTTGGGGCCAGCATTTAGGCAATGATTTTAGTAACAGTCCCCTGAATACTCCATTCTCGTTCCTATTGCTTTGGGAACTTAACCCATTGAAACCCAGACAGCATATTCAAATCATGACATGATTGTTACGTGTACAATTGTGTAAGTAGATTGTTCATGTGCGCAAGTTCTGCTGTGTTGGTGTGATACATGTGTGTGCGTTTCAGGTATCGGTGGGGAGGGGGGGTTTGGGGTCCACAAAGGGATCAAAGAAGTGTCTTCACAGCCTGTAAAGCTAAACTAATGTGAGACTTTGTGCAAGAAAAAGTGAAGAGAGTTTACTTCTGGAAGACCTTCATATACAGGACTGAAAAGTGCTGTTTTGGGCAGTGCGGAGACTGTAGCTGAAAAGGTGAGTACACAAAACACACACAGATACAAGAGCTGTACGCGTTAGAGTAGAAGATCGGCAATAGCCCTCACTGTATTAGGGGAAAGCAAGCTAAAGGAGGCTTCATTGTGTATAAAGCGCTCCTCATAGACACTGCATTAACCCCTTATTCACAGATCACCATTTCTTTTCCAGCATAAATGAAATGTTAGAAGGATCAGCAATAACGGCAGCAGCTGCCGGTTTAATAAAGTGCTACACGCGTGTCTCAAAGGTGATCAGCAATCCACGCGCAATGAAGAATGTGAGGCTCCCTCTCCCACACGGTACTCCATTGGAAAAGAAGTACAGAAGTCTCCACGAAGCGGATCAGCCCCGGGATTCCTGCACTACCAGTGCTGCGTGCTCTCCCAAGCGTCCAGCTCGGTGTCACAATTCTGGATGCCGGGGGCGAGCTCTCGCTGGCAGGTCACGGTGTAGTTACTGCCCTGGTTATTGTCCCACGTTTCCTGCCCGTGGCCGTCGGTGTAGCAGATCGCAAAGTGGATCCGTGCAGTCGTGGGAGGGTAGCAGAGAGTGAAGAGGAATCGCTGCACTGCAGACAGCGGGCCCGCGGGGGCAGATGCCGGGCAGTCCAGGTAAGACAGCCACTCGTTGAAGGTATAGCGGATTTTTACCCGCCCCCCATCCTCGGGATCCTGGACCAGCACGGAGCCACGGACCCCCCAGATGGAGGCGGACACTTGCTCCAAACACAGCCTCTGCGCCCCCAGCCTGCCCGGGAGCTCCTCCGGCAGCGGCAGGCTGGACGCCGGATCCTCTTCCTGCTCGCGCGCCGACGGGGGGTAACTCTGAAGCCTGGCCAGCACGGCAGGGGGCACCATCGGCTCATCGGAGGAGAGGAAGTGTTTGACGCTGGCCAGGGTGAGCCCCAGCGAATCCGCGAACTGCACCCTTTTCTTCAATTTACAGCAACACACGAGCGAAGCCTCATCTTCCTCCTCACCCGCTTCGGGGATGGAGGTCTCTGGGAGCGAGCGCGCCCTCCTGCGGGGAGACTCCTCGGTGGGCAGCGTCTGGGGGTATCTGGTATCGGTAAGGCGAACTCTGGCCTGCGATCTATGGCCAAACTCCTCCGGGTGCAGCCGCTGCGTGCGATCCCGCAGCTCCTCCCGCACGCATAACCCCTCCATACAGTCCCGCAGCTCCCGCTGGCCGTTTTGCTCTCCCTGCGCGTTACGGCTGCCCGGGCGGACGGGCTGCTGCCGCTCTAGCCCCCTGTGCATGGTCCGCTGGGGCTCCTCGCTGTGAGCAGCAGGCATCGCTTCCTCCTCTTGTAGTCCTGGGTTAATTATTGCAGCTTTGTTTACTCCGAGCAGAGCGTATATTTGTCCCGGGCTCACCAAGGGCTTTTTCTCCGGCCCCAGCCCGTCCATCGCGGGCAGGCAGGTGAAGCTTTGCTGCGGGTTAAGTGCGTGAGATTTAACCCCTGTGGTGCTTCCTCGTGAGGCGGATTCTCAGCCCGCTGCTCCTAGCAGATTGCGGGCCCTGCTGCCGATCCCGCCAGCGGACTGACCCACTGGAAACTCCAGCTCCCGCTGGGCTCCGGATACTAACTTGTCAAATGTCATATTCCATGTCGGTACCCGGCGCTGTACTCCCTCCGCTGGGTGCCGTACCGCCATGGGCAGCGCTTCCAGTCCCCCTACTGGGCGCTGCGTGTTTGGGACTCGCACTCTTCTCTCAGGACATACCCAAGCAGATCAGCAGCCACACAGGGGGAGACTCCAACAAGCCCACAACTTCCTGCAACGCCATAGCAACAGGCAGGAAGTTTACACCCCGCCCCCTATCAACAGCCTGGCAGGCTGTAGTCTCACTGACGCGATCACATGGCGTTCTGACATTAACTCTTACTTTGTCTGATATTAGGAAGCCTCTCGTTGGTAATGACATTTTCCTCCCGTTAACTTCACATGCGTTCTGTATGTTACTTGCCTTTAAACCCTTTTGAGGGCGGGGGAGGCACGTTTTTCTCTTGGGTGACCGGTTCAAAAACAAATTTCTTATTATAACTAATTATAATATGTACATCAGAGGCGTATCTACTGAAAATAGCACCTATGGGAAGCACTGAAATTGCGCCCCTGTCCAAATATCTAAAACCCATTTACTAGCCCCTGCTGCCTATATATATATATAAATATTAGTCCCTGCTGCCGATAGCAGGTATAGATCAACACACAAACCCAGATCAATTGAAATTCACTTGTGATCTCAGCACAAGTGAATCAAATAAACAGAATCAGACATACAAATCCTGTATTTGCAGATATACAATAATATATGAAACTTAGCATCGCAGGTATAGATCAAATAAATACATGGAAACAGTATTGCAGGTATTAATCAACTGAATAAGACATATTAACCCTGTGTTTGCAGGTACACATAAATAATGTATGGAAACATAGCATAGCAGATATGGATCTACAGAATAACACAAAAACCCAGCTTTGCAGGCACGGATTAATTGGAATTCACATAAAAACACGGCATTAAAGGTATATTTAAAACCCCCTAAATTACAGGCATAGATCACAGGCTGCACACCCCAAAGTCAGCCCTGGTGTCCACACTCCCCGCATAGAACCTGGCCAGCACCCAGATAACACACATAAGATTTCATAAGATTCATCTTTGATGAATTTGTTTTAAATTCTCTAGATTGTAAGCTTGTTTGAGCAGGGCCCTCGTCCCCTGTTGCTTCTGTAAGTCAAATTGTTATCTTATATACTACTCATGTCCTGTGTAACCATAGTACAGCTCTACGAAATATGATGGTGCTATATAAAACAATAAATAATGTATATACATTTTAAAGTTTCTTCTTTATTCATCGTTCCCAGTGTAATATAGATAGAGATCTCTTTGGTGACATCACTGATATATATATATATATACAGAGCCGGCCTTAGGTGTTCTGGCGCCCTGTGCGGACTACTCCTCTGGGCCCCCCCCATCCCAAAAAAGGAATAAAAACTTGTAACAAAACTCC
>VKOC01000006.1:16998565-17015063 GCA_009364415.1 Spea multiplicata | reverse complement strand
CTTTCATTTAGTCTTCTCATTAACAAAATAGCCGCAAAGTTGTTCATCCTTTACAACAAATTTACCCTGATAAACGGAACATCACTCCCCAATCTGAATAGGGTAACCCGTTGTTGTAATATGCTGTCTTATCCGGCTACCCCTTTGAATTCAGACGTACTCTTTTATGTTTAGTGTACCACTTCCCTGCTATCTAAGCAGTAGGCTCACTACGTTCTCCTGTAAACATGCAACAGCGTACTCATGGTTCTGCTGCATGAAAAAAGCTGGTGAAGCCTCCTTCCCCTTACAGAGCTCCCCAAATGTGGAATAACCTTCCAGAAACCATTAAATCTTCCTAGTTTGAGGTCCACATTGTGTTTAGCACCCAAACATCATTGCAGTAACTGTTACTGTTATTTTGTAGCTCTAGTTTATAACGTTTATGCATATGTTTCTTCTGTAACTGCACATCAATGCCCTCCAGGACATACTTGAAAAAGCGAGAAATCTAAATGTATTTTTCCAGGTTAAGCATTTCGTAGATAAGTTCTGCCGAAGTGCACCAACGAAGAAGCGATGGAGGGAGGAAGGACAATAAAGAAACTGTGGGAGAGCAGAAATGTTCCTGCAACCAAGATAAGAAAACCGCAGAAAAAAACTCAGATTGTTATATAAGTAATGTTGTGTTTTCAGGGAAAAGAAAATTAAGCAGTTTCTATGCATTTCCTCAAGTCTTATAACCACAATTAACCACAAAGTCAAATAACCTCCAATTAAAAAGGTTCAGCAGGCTCTTTGTTGCTGTGGTAACATAGCTATAGAAATCCAAATATCATCTGAAATCATGAATGATGTGATATAACAAGAGAATGAAGAGTGGACAAAGAACTACCAGGACCATACCAACTTACGCAATCAGGCAGGTCGTTCTTAGCACTTAGCAGTGGGGGGGGTTAGGCAGTGGTGTGTTCCAGGTACAAGGTGCTGGCCGCCCTACAGTTGTAACATTTCCAGACATTTTGAAGCCATGGGAGAAAGAACGTCCCAGCCTCCCAGAAAAAAAATTAATTTTTGGAAACATTGAAAATAAATGCAGAGTGGAGAAGCTTTAAAAATTGAAAATACTTTTGTTACACTGGGAACATGAAATGCAGTGTATATGAAAGTGTTATGCTTGAAATAAAAGTACAGCTTCTTCAGTGAATAATAAACTAAATTTGCTTTTTAAAACGTTATTGTTTGTTACAAGCAGAACAGGGTCTGTATATGTCAAGAAGGTTTCAGCTATACATGAGAACAGGATGTTGGTCTCACCATTTTATTGAGAGGAGGAAAAACCATTACTGGCCAGACTCAGACTATCGGTAAACATTACACTGTGATGGGGGAGAACATTAATACAAATCATACGAATCATTTAGGTAAAGGTTATATAGAAGATCTACTTTATGAGACAAATTTAACCTCTTGCTTGCCAATTAAGGCCTAACCGAGAGGAGAGAAACAATCGACTTCCGTATACCAAGAAGATGGAACCCGGCCACAACCAAACTGAAGCCCTTTTCCCTGCAGCGCCCTTAGAGAAATAAATGCATATTGCTCTTTTTTGAGAATTGCATTTTCAGTATTGGAATTGTATTCCAGGATGTGTTTGTCTTCAGGCGGGAGAACTTCAAATAATTTGAGACTTTATATAAAGTCTCAGAAGTCTTTCATATATACCGTATTTGCACGAATATTGGCCTATATTCGGGGTCTAGTGCAGGAATGCGCAATTCGTATCGCCCGACGCCCAGGACATGTAGTTCCGGGCGCTCTCCAATGCGCTCAGACAGCCTCCCCTGCCAGCACTTTCCACGGGGGGAGTGCCGGCACGGGAGGTTGTCTAAGCGCATCGTGCAGACGATCACCGGCAGCGGCGATGCGAGCATAAACAGCCTCCGCTGCCGGCACGTCTGCACGATGTGCTTTAACAATCTCCCTTGCTGGGAATTCCCAGGGGGAACGTAACTTTTAGGGTGCGGCCTATAATTGAGCCAATACGGTATATATATATGCATAGTTTGAATACCATGTCATAAGCATATTATTTATTATTGTAAAAGAACATATTTCACACTATATTTGTTTTCAATTTTTCCAGAAAAAAACAAAACAAAAATGGCTTTGGAAGAAAACACTATTTTTTTCCCCAACCCCCCCGGCCTTTCCATCACTTGGCAGGTTGTCCTTTTGGGACCTAAATCCCTGTGAATAGATGTTCACAGTTGGCAAGAATATGTTTGCAATCCCTCAAAATCGTAAGCTGGAGAGCAGGGCTCTCTCCACCTAATGTATCGGTTTGTCTTAGTCTGTCAGTTCTCGTCTTGTCGTACCCCTTGAATATATGTATTGTATTAAGCGCTGTGTATATTGCTGGCGCTATATAAATAAAAGTTAATAATAATAAAGCTTTTCAGGGTTTCTAACAACCTTCAGAAGCTCAAGGCTTTCCCAGGTATGGCTAAAACACTGCACAGTCCTCCTTAGTCCATACTTAGCGCCAGTTTGGGCTGCAACTATTCGAAAGAAAACCTCCCCACATAAATGAGCCTGCAAGCATAGTCTCTCATTACTACAGAACTCTTATGGAAGCCAGCATTGAAGCCGACTGGTGGTGAGCATCCTGCGCATGAGAACTGCTGAACAGTAGATGCATTCAATGGAACACATCTCCTGCAAGGCAAACAACTGAGGAGCGGGGAAAGAGAGTAAATACACGAAGAAGAACTCTGAACTCTCTTATTCATGATGCATTTTGTATATTCACATTACAGTTTCTTTTTAAATAGCAAATTCAGTTTTACATTAATCTATTTTCCAAACGGAATAAAACAGAAAAAACGGTGATAACTGAATGAACACATTTTTTTCTGTTACCGACTAAAGGTCTGTAAAACTTGCCATTTCTATGAAGTTTCACATTTCAGCGTACCCAAAAGATAATAACTATTTTCTAAGTGTTACTTCCACTAGCAAGCCAATACACAGTCCACTTCTTTTGTGTTTCCTTGCTAGCCTGGTAAAATGGAAAGCTGGGTTAAGAACAGCTGCAAGGCTACGATTAGGGCACCGCTGGCACAGATTTTGAGTCAGCTGATGATTTTGTATACCGATTAGCACAAAAACCTGGGAAACCCAGGGCAAAGTACTCCACGTACACTCGCACAATGAGTTCTTACCTGACTGGGTACCATTCCACAGCGGATGTCTCATACATTTCAGGACACATCTCCTTATCCCTGAACACAGACTGTAAAGTTAAGGGAGAGGAAAAATACATGAGAAATAAAAAATGTCCCTGTTTTCCCACCACTTAGCTATTTTGCACGCGAGAGATGTGTTAAAGCAAACACACGTGATATACTAGCACATGATACCCATACCTGGGAATTTCTGGGCTCCGGTTACCTGGAGGCTTCCATTGCGGGACGCGCCAGGCCTGCCCACTGACATCAGCAGGTGGTCCCGTGATGTCGGTGGGAATTCCCCCTGATGACAGTGGGAGGTCCAGCTGATGTCAGTGGGAGTTCCCCTGACATCAGTGGGCGGTCCTGCTGACTTCGGGGGCGTATCTGCTGACGCCAGGGGCATTCCTGCCGATGTCAGCGGGAAACACCCCCATTTAAAAGGAAAATGGGCGGGGAGCAGGGCGTGTCAAGAGCCCGCTCCTGCGACTCGGAGGATTCAGATCTTGACCGGGAGAACCAGGAGATCTAATGAGACCCTCCACTGCACACACGATTTCAGTGGGAGAAAACAGTAAAATCATTTCAAATCACATCCGATAACAAACAGGTACAAAAGGAGAAGAGGGCCTGGCTCTTCCCAGCTTACAATAGGCATTCTTCTTCTTTTGATGAGGCTGCCTGGGACATTAAACCGTCCCTTTAATTTAGCATTTCTGTAACTACATGCAGCATTTGAAACTAATCCCTGGTATTGTTGAATCTCCAAATATTCCCCTAAATAATTCATAAATCATATACAATTTTTACTAACCAAAAGCGGGCACTGCTCATTATTCAAAGACAAGAATAAATGCTGACCTGGTAAGGGTCATTTGCTTAACGTACTACAGAGTCTAATCGTTTGGTCTAAAAATAGGCTGATGCAAACTACAATGTTGTAGAAATGAACTTCATACTCAAATAGGGGGATGTCAGCTTAAGGATGTGGCAGTGGGCCTTATTTACTAAACAAGGAGTTGGTAGGAGAATTTGGATGAGAGTTATGGTTTCAATTGCCTAAACTCGCTTATAATGGGTCTTCTGTGGCTAATTTCAGTGCAAGAATCGCTGACTTATCCTGCATAAAAAAGTTAATTGAGCAAGGTGGCTTTAACAGATCTTGCTGATTTAAACATGCTTTATACAGGGCCACTCAAGCTATCCACTTAGCAGCTCAATGGGACTGGCCCTTTAGAAGTAAAGCGAAGTCGGTGGCATTAACTGCAACTCTCTCTTTAGTGAATAGCATTTAGTGAATGCCGTCACATTCCACGTTTCTAGTCATTAGACTTCAACCATGATACTCTAGTGAGTAAAGCTCCACATCGTGTGACCCTAAAACTTTCCACAGGGGGTCAAATCCCTTAGTGTTCCCAGGCCCCTTCGGTACACATGCTTAGCAATACTAACTCGTGTGCACGGTTTGCCTCGTAAAGCCATCATGTGACACTCCAAACCATTCATTAAACGTTTTATACGTAAATACATGGATTAATGTATATTTATTATGCAGACAAGCCAAGCGGTGCGCACTCACAGCAACTCTGACGTTAACATCGTGACAAGTGAACTGTCTCAATGCGAAGGTCTCCCCTCCACTGTCTCCGTACGGGAAAGTTTACATGCTCAAATCGCACGTATCTGACGTCACTCAACTACGGAAAAGCCTTGGTGACAAACATAATTGGGTTCACAAACGCGTTGCCTGGTTCATGTGCTTTTCTGAGGTAAAACTTAACTAACTGTGCATTTAAAACGCTGAAACTGGTTGGTATTAGCTAAAGATTCGGTTGTTATGGTAAAAGATAACATATTTCACAGGCTACATAGTATTCACGCAAACGTATCTGCACGCCATAGTAGTAACTCCAGAGACTATCATTTGGAAGCTAGCAGAGTACGTTTATTGCTCTTCCATTCGATTAGATATGGAATGCTAGAGCTAGTTTGTCCCAGCCGGCTCGCTGTAGGCAGGTGACGTAACAGGCGCATGCGACACATGAAGCCGCCTGTGCCCAAAGATCTAAAGGAGATCCCTCTGCCCTAAAAAAGCGTTTACCTGATGCGATCGCGCGTTTCCGAACTTATACCGCTCAGTGAGTGTCTGCGGTGCTGGGCAGCCCGTATTGATTTAACCCTATCAGAGGGCAAATGCGTTAGAGAAATTCCGAAGGGTTTTGGGCGGTAGTTGCAGTACTTGCAAGAAAAGTAAGACAGAAAGTCATGACAGCCTTAATTTAGTGTGGAGGACATGGCATCAGCTGCAACAGTTTACGTTGAAGGAGTATATGGCAGCACGTCACACATAGAACACCTTTTCGTGTTAAAAGCAGATTTCCTCACTTTATACCCCAAAAAGAGGTTGCATAACTAGTGCCCTTCATGGGGAATTATGCAATACCTCCCCACCCTGTCGAAAAATAAATGACAGCAGTGAGTTTCTAAAGGCCTTTTTAGTGCACATGCTGAATTAAAACATATTGATACAGTTGTGTAATTCTATCGTATTTATAAGGTTATACTAATCAGAGATATCTCTCTTCACTTTTGTTGTAATTTGTCAACTATAACGATGTCCCATGTGTTCCTGTTCTTTTTTTTGTGGTCAGCATTGTATATGAAATGCCTGAAATTGCCTTAACAATCGTTCTAACGTTTCATTTAGAAATAGCGAAGACGTTTCACAAACGTATGTCATCGTGATGACATCATGCTAGTTTTTTTTATTGTCGGAAGGATCCCTGTATTTCAAAGAATACAGAATTATTATGAGATGAGTTGTGTTTCCAGTCAATCAAAATATAGTGAAATCTGCAATCATTATTACTGAACAGAGAACCCTATTAGGTCATTGTCTTTATATTCAGGATCTCCCCATATCCATCCCATGCATGTTCAACTTTCCCCACCATATTACCTCTACCGCTTCTGCTGGATGTCTGCCCCATTTATCTACCACCCTCTCATTTAGTTGCAAAAATGTTTTCTAAATGTTATAGGAGTCTCATTTAAATAACGAGACTGTAAACTCTAATATATCTCATTTTGATTTAGGAGCGTCTTCATAACTCACGTAGAAAGACCTTTTCGTATTTTGGAAAATGGCATCCTCCAGCCGGTCACAAGTGTTGGCTTTGTACAAGATCATGTTAAGAGAGAGCCAGAAGTTCAGCTCCTACAATTACAGGTAAATAGACCAATATTCAACTTTATCACTACCACCCGTTGACGGGGGTCTAATAAGATCCCCCCAAGCATTGGCACACCCAGCAGCCAAAATTGGTGCTAATTGGGAGGAAAGCAGGGTATAGTATGCTGCAGGAGGTATTATGTCTGTTTTTATTATGGGTTAACAATGCATATTCAAATACTTAGTAAGTACTTTACTATACGTTCATCCTTGGAAGGTGAACTTTAAGGTCACTTTAAATTGCAACTGCCACCATTTGAAATCCTACATTTCAGTGTACTTGATAAACCTGTGCATTGGTGTACACAAATAAGAAATCTATATTTATGAGAAACCATATTTGTGTGTTTACTGTAGGAGCAGCCGTACTGTCATCTTAGGCTGTCTGGTGTGAACGGCTCTCTAGAGGTCATTCCGCAGCATTTCTAATGGGTTTAGGTCTGGGCTCTGACTAGGCCACTCCAAAAAGGCGGATTTTCTTTTTTAAGCCATTGTGTAGTAGAATTACTTTGATGTTTGGGGTTATTTTCCTGCTGCGTCACCAAACTTCTGCTGAGCTTTAGTTGACAGACAGTCACCATGACGTTATCTGTAAGATGCCTTTGTAAACAGAGATGTTGACCACTTCCAATGATGCCTTTAGCTGTTACTTTAGGGTTCTTTAGGGTTCATTCTGCATTGTGCCCTAAGAGTCATCTTGGCTGGACGCCCATTTCTAGGGAGAGTAGCCG
The DNA here is from genome assembly GCA_009364415.1 of Spea multiplicata. NCBI lineage: Eukaryota > Metazoa > Chordata > Amphibia > Anura > Pelobatidae > Spea > Spea multiplicata. The sequence goes on along the minus strand of VKOC01000006.1, from coordinate 17,007,891 downwards.
CAGTACTACATCACCTCTATTTATAAACAATTTGTCTATCTGTGAACTGATGAATATTTAGACTCTTAGATTGCTTTGTAACATATACCAGGTTTATGTAAATCGGCTTGTTTGAGAGGCACGGTTCACATCAGCAGATGCTTCTTAAGAATAGCAAACTCTCTTTAATGCCGAAGTAGCGCTAAAACACACCACCAATCCCCGTTTCGTTGGTCGGCCTCCAGGTTTGCTAACTCCTGGCTCCCAATTAGCGTTTGTTGACGTGGTTAGCCTAGGGGGTTCACATACTTTTTCCAACCCACATTGTGGATGTTTGAATGATATATTAAATATAGACATGAACAATAATAATTTCTGTATTATTAGTTAAACCATGTTGTACTTGTTCATTATTGCACCTGTAGATAAAGTGATTCACTGTATTTTTTTATTTCTATGTTTTGCTCATCTACGACTCGCTGTTTACTGAATAAAGCCCTTTCTATATCACTATTTGGAAATTATTTTCATAATACACACTGTAATTTGCGGTCCATAGTCAAGAAAAACATTGATTAAAAACCAGTTGTTTTGTACAGATTTTTTATCCCTAGAAAGATGGTTCTCTTTATTTAGCATCCAAAATTACTAATGCCATCTTTGCTCTCGGATACAGCTTTCATTCATTAAAAACAAACCATGTAAGCCTCCCAACGTCATCAGTTATTCTGCAATAATTGAAAGCCGAGCATTTCCTCTCTCCCCAAGAACAATAAGAAAATCCTCCACGGGTACCAGCTGTTAAATGAGTGAGCTTCCATATTTAATAAATTCTATTAACAATGCACCCCCATGTCACATTGTAGGTGAACAGGCCCTAATTAAAAGCACACACCATCTGCTGGTGCATGGCAGCAGGGTGGCACACCGCAGCCAGCACGTTCCCTGGGACTGGATATGTATTATGTATGAGCCGTGTCTGGGAAATGTCAACGAGCCCATAGAAGACTTGCTGGAAGCTGTTTAGCTCCATCTAATGGGCACATCTGTGATGAAGTCCCCTTTTCCGTTTAAAATTAGAAGAAAAAAAAAATCCTCTTCATTTGATTAGTATTTTACGCAGCATTAATGATAACCACATTGCATAAAAGAAAGATTGAACACATAATACATTTTAAGACAATAGTAAGTCACAGTCTTAAGAAATGTATTGTTAGTATGTACTAACAAATGTCCGCGATGGCTGTGCGTGCCGTATAACCATAACACCACTGGCGTATAGTATCTGTAAAATAAAGAGACTAGTGTCACCCGCACACTAGTGTCACCCGCACACTAGTGTCACCCGCACACTAGTGTCACCCGCACACTAGTGTCACCCGCACACTAGTGTCACCATATTTATTAACACAAACAACTGGTGTACAAAGGTTTTATCAGCGTGCAGGAAGCTGACCTTCTGACATCAGTTAATGGATGAAGATGCTGAATATTTATACTATATCGAACTATGATGTCATAGCAAAATAATTTGTTACATGCAGTACACTATTATACATTTTTGGCAAGTGAGTGTCTTGATTGAACCTATTAAGGTCTCCTCTGCATCATGCCAGCTCTGCTAATAATGCTTCCAAATGGGCTGCCTTAAGTCTGCAAGGATATCGATGTGTGTCGATGTGTGTGTTTTCGAGTGCACTGGTTTTTAACTTGTACTTGGTAGAACAAAGAAGGTCCCCTACGCTTCTACGGAGCACAGTGTTTTTAGGAGAGATGGTGTATTCTGTGTCTACATTGCTTCTCTTTCCTGTATCCGGCACACTTACATGTCCAGCTTGTTTCAGAGCAAATGAATCCAAAGGCTTCCATAAAACGTATCATTCATCAATTTATATAGCATCATGTTCTGCAGTGCGGTGGAAAGGGTAAACAGGGATGGAAAAAGTAGTGCATTGCAGAACAATGTGGACTTACAGAAATAAAAGGCAAGGACGCCCCGGCGCAAACAACTCACTCGGCCGCCTCCATTATTACAGTAGGTAGAACAAGTGAGTTGTGTTTGGATGCAAGGAAATAAACCAAATACAATTTGAGCCAATGATCCTTTAAAAATGAATATAACTGTCCCTTTACTTACAATAATAAAAGATGTTTTGGAGAGGCCAAGATAAATAAGCATGCTTTCTCTTTGTTTTTATGTGGCTCGAATGTGTGTTAGCAGTTTACATTTGGTTTTCTTTTGATGACTTTGTTTGTCCTGTCTCTCATTAGAACTTATGCCATCAGAAGGATAAGAGATGCTTTCAGGGAGAAGAAAAATGTACACAATGTTCAAGAAGTACAGACCTTGGTCCACCGTGCCAAAGAAAACCTGGACGTTATACGTCGCCAGGTATGTCTTGATTTTTCACCTACACAGAAATAATTAGCATTTTTTAAATCAATTCAGATCTAATGTTGTAGAAGACTAAAACTATATTCCCTATTTTATTGTATTTTAACGCTACTTTTTGTAGAGGGAAGACTACGTAGTTAAGCCCTGCTAATCTGTTTCTGGATGTTGGCGCAGGGAATCCATTCAGCCTGTGGGCTCAGTTTTGCGTCAGCCTGCTGTTTTTAGATGCAATCAACACTTAGCAGAACTTGTTAATTTGCTTTGAAGTGTCCTGTTGAATCAGCATTGGCCAAGTCTTCAATTAACCTCATATATGATTCAGCATAGAAGTATATTGAGTTTAATATTATTTCACCTATCTATTTTTGCTGATTAGGAAAGCTTTCCATAGAGTCATGTGATAGGCAAGAGGAAATGTGGATGCTTGCGCATATCAAACAAAACCAGTGCACACTCCACAGACATCAATAGTAAATCAACAATAAGTGAACCCCACAAGTTTGAGTGAGTTCTGACATCATCAGAAAACATTTGTAGAAATGTATGGATATTCGACGTCACTATATAAAGTACAGTGGTTAGAAAAGTCAAAAAAGAGCCCAAGGTGTTCGGCCAGGAAATGGTTTCATCAGGAAATAACCTTGCTAGATGGGAGCATGCTTTATATAGCAGTCGTACGGTTGGCAAATTGGTCCAATATTCTTCCCATCTTACAAGCAGTCTGTACATAGTAACGTAATATGTCTCTGAACATCTTTAGTCAGTCTATAAAGGGAAAGGGTAATTAAAATATGTACAAAAATACACATAAAGCTTACCAAAGCTCCAACTAGCTACATGATTAATTTGAATACAAATTAGCTCCACCTAACATGAGTCCTCACTCCCCATCAAATCAACCCCTAAAACACCAATGACTTGTAGGGAAAATAACTGCACACCCTTATAAAAAGCAGCTATCAAAGACCTGACCAAATATCAATGATGTATCACTCGCTCCAAATTATACCCCATTATTTTCCGCTCGCTGGCAGAAGCCAAGAAATGTTGAGTATCATTGCGCAGAGTTCAGCTCCCATGTGGAATCAACTAAAGTGCACAAACATTATGTTGTTAGAGCACTCGACAACATACAAGCACGCGTTAAAGTCTGGGAAGCGTAGAACGAATGTTTATAGGCTCCTGGAAACGTCCACACATGAAAAAAATCCATAGGAGCACATCGTCATCCTTCATTTCCCCCTTACCCTCCTCGCCCTACCCAACACCTAACAATATGTTTGATTCAAAGTTTTGTTTTTTGTTTTTTTTTAGCCTCCGTTCAGTAACAAATTTACAGTCAGTGTAATCACAAAAATACATAGAGCCCCAAGTATTAGACCCATGAAAAACAAGAGGGCTCACGTCGGCTGAGAGGAAAAGCCTAAGGCTTTTACAAATATGGACGCTGTAAAGCCTGTGGAGATTAAGGGAATAAAGTAACTGATTTTATTTCTAGAACCACAGGAAAAAAAACGTATAAAATAAGGAACTTTATAAACTACAATAACAGTATGTGGGGCAAACTAAGAGACCACTTAAGGTGAGAATTTTGGAACATGTTGAGCTGATTACAAAGAATGTGAGAAACATAGCCTACCTAGACACTAGAAATAGTCCAGAAGGTGTGGTGGATAAATTAAAGTTTATGGGAATAGAAGCTGTCCCGAATTCTTGGGGGAGGGGGGATAGATCTAGAAGGCTCCAACAAAGGATTAGTAGAGGTGTTGAGTCATTTTATGTGACTGTGTATGGATTGCTTGGAAGATGGTAAGAATATTGGACTTATTCGCTATACGGACAAATCCTCATAAAGCATGCTCTTATCTACTAAGGTTATTCCCCTTATGAGACCGTTTCCTGGACAAAACATGTTTGGCTCTTTTTTGGACTTTCCCAACCACCGTATTCTTTGTATAGTGACGCCAGTGTCCAAAAGTATCCGATGCGCATTGGGCTACAGTGGTTTTCACCACTTTTTTTTTATGATTAATAAAGCTTTTTTTTATTGAATTTTTGTTTGCTCTGTGAAAGCGGAGCATGCATTTATGGTGCTATATATCCTTGCTCTAAGTTATAGGAGCTGGATATTGGCTGGGATCTGCCAAGCCACATGTTACATGAGCATAAAAACGCAGCATGCGGCTGTGTGTATCCGTCCATCTTTTTCTCTCTATTTCTTTTATCTTTCTTTTCTCTCTCTTCCTCCACCTCCTTCTTTCATTTCTCTCTCTCGCATTCTTTCTTCTCTCATTTTCTTTCTAGCAACCTCACACCCAATTCTATACAGCAGCCTCTTCCTGCCCCACACACAACACACGCCCTGCAACGCATTCTCCCTCACAGCACACAACGATATGCATCATGATCTCCCTCCCTGCATACAACATGATTCACATTGGTGAAAGCACGATTCATCTGGCGCATGCTTTTTTCCTGTATACCAGACCTGGAAGGTTTACTCTCCCTCCTTCCCTGCATATAACTCAGTTGAGTTTCCCATGGAACTGTCACTGCCACATTATGCTATTTGAAGGTGGCCTGGTGGTGGCTGTCACGTACCAAGGTCTATTTCTGGTTTATATTCAAGTTTCCGACACACTCGGTCTGTTGCTTTAAATGATGTGTGCATCGGGTAATTGGAGCAAAAGAGGATGCCGCAACAAAGGAACAATTTCCACAAATAACAGGGAGAAAACCACTTTGAGGTACATCAGGTACATCTCCTGCCATGGGGACTGTGGTTAAGAGAACCAGAAGAAATACCAGATGGTTTCTTGTATCTTTCTGTTGAGCCTAGTCTTTAGCACTGGACTCCTCTGGCACGTATCGGCTCACTGATAGCAGTAGTTGCCTTTTCTGTGGTGTGCATGTCTCCCAGCACAATACTGGGGTGATGCAGGTGCTCCTGTTCCTGACTGCAAATGAGTACTAGCATATGATGTTTAGTCCCTCGATCTTAAATTAAGTATGGGAAGAACAGTTACACTTTCTATTCCTGACAAACTACCAGTTGGCAAGTAAAGTGTGGCCTTTTTCTGTATTGCTAATGCAATTAGGAGGACAAGTTGGAGGACTCATTGGTACTTGATATGTGGCAGGCTTTTTGTTTAGAGCTGGTTCTCCTTGTATCGTGTCTTATTCACTCTTTTATTCATCCCTAAGAGAATGTACGTTGTCTTTTGTATTAGATAGAGCTAGTCCAATTGATGTCTAACACACTCTGCTCTTGCATTTGAAGTAGTGGTTTCCTTGGACAGAGTCCCTGGTTTTAAATAACTTGCCATACTGCTCAGCTTTGTCCTCATATTTCTCTACCTGCTCCAGACAAGCAGTCTGGTTGTTAACCAGGCTCTTACCTTGCTTATTTCGGGAGCACCCATTGTAATAAACATTCTTTAACTCTGCATTCTTCCTCATCAACCTTTCTTTTTCCACAGACAGGAAGTGCGATCAAAATAAGGGTGTCTTGCAGAACTGTGTACTTGACCTCTATCCAACCGCAAGTCTGTGGTAAAACTTGGGGAGTCATTCACTTCTAGTAGCCTTGGCTTCCACTTGTTATCTAAAATGATGTCAAACCAAAGGATTGCGAAGTAGTTGCTACCAGCAGCATAGTATTGAAAGCATGTTTGATTCTTGTGCCTCGGTCAGGGACTTGGTGATCACATCTTCGATATCTCTCCATAGCTTTATCATATCATACTCCTGATTTTCCAGGCAGCTTTTCCGTGTTGAAAGTTTCCTTTTACTTCCTACCAACTAATTTCTGATACAGACATTATCCAGCTTTGAGTGACCGGGTTCTGTATAGCTTGTGCTTGTAAAACGTACAATGCCCTCATTATAGATAAAAATGCACAGAAAGTGACAAGAACGTAGATCCGATGATCACATTTAAATTCATCAATGAGGAATGGCTTGGAAGGACACTGCTTACAGATCATGTCATTAACATTTTTATGTCCATCACATTGCGGGACAAGAAAATACCTTTGCCTTGGCAGCCCCTGTCTGGCTTCCAGATATAGGTCTCTCTTTTTCTTGTGTAACTGTAGGCCTAGAAATCTATCAGCTGGCAGACACCATGTCCACGGGAAGATGTATTCCACGGAAAAAGCCCGTTCATATTCCTGACCAATAGTCTTTCCTGCATATCTGACTCATTCCTGGAAAGAGGTTAATTATTTGAAATCTATTCATGTCAAGATCCATTTCTGTGACACATAGGTGTCTGTCCACTATACTGTACATTCTTCATCACCCCTGACCTTTAAATTCAGAAAGTTGGACAGCCCAGCTGACACTCTGAACTTTTCAGTTGGTTGCATTTATTCCGGCCTTATTCAACTTAAATTCACCTGCTGTTGTCAAATGTCCATCAATTTCTTTGGTCTTTATTTTCACTGTCAGAATTGAGAGGTTCTTGTCCAACATCAACAGTTTCCACAAGAGAGTTACACAGCAGCTGCTCCGTGCTCTTTTCTGCCTCATGATTCATTATCTGTCCAGGTACACCTGAATAAACCTTTATTTTACCAACAACACTATTTTTGGCAACACTAAAGCTAGAAAACTACAACGACACACAAGAATATTGAAGTGTGCCAGACTAAAATAACTAAAAGATTGGATAAAATACATAAAATTGGTTAAGATTAATTCATTTGTGTGCAATGGCCAGGTATGTCATCAAAAGATGCTAACACATGCAGGACCTTGTACATTATTGGTTAAATAGCTCCCTTGTCACTGAGATCAACAAGAACGGGAGGGCAGGGATGTCAATTGTAGGCCCTGGGCAAAGCAATGCAGAGGGGCTGCTACCCCCCAAACAAACATGATGTGAGGTGAGACTTAATCAACAGAAACATATGCATATTTGTGCACATGTAAGGGAGAGCAGGGGAGAGGACTACCTGCTTTGAGTCTCTGTGCAAGGATGTGATGTTGCGCAGTGGATACCCATACACACGGATCGGCAGGCATGTTTAATGGCAGTGTGTGTGTACGGGCAGTGTGTGTGTGTATGGGCAGGCATGGGAAGGCATGTATATGGGCAGTGAATAAGTGTGTGTGTGTGTGTGTGTAAGGACGTGTCTGTATAAGGACAATGTATTTGTATGTGTGTGTATATATATATATATATATATATTATATTATATGGGTATGGGCAGGTGTTTGTAATGAAGAAAGTGATGTTGATCTTTATAATAATCTCTGATAATCTCCAGGGAGTTGTATTTTAGCTATTTGTGTTATAGCCTTATCTTCCCTAGATAGTATCGATATGTTTTACTGATTTATCATCCTCCGCAGACCTTTTTTCTCTAATTTGTACATCTCTCAGGTCCGGTAAATCTTCAATATAAAGCCTTAAAGACTGGAACCATTCTTCTTATAATACCTCTAATTGACTCTGTGTATAACATTTCAGCCTCCTTAACCTTTTTCTAATTGTATAATCTCTTGCCCTTTTTCTTTTTAATTCCAGATATCGTAGACATAAAATATCAATAACATGGCACAACTATGGGCACCAAATTTGCCCCGAGCTATGGCAATTTATTTATGGCACCCTGGGAAGACAGTTATGTAAATACAGCTCAGCTACTTGGGGTAAATCTGGTGATCTATAAAAGGATCAACTCATGTTATTTGGCACTACTGACAAACTTAACACCCTCTTGTCCACATTAAATAACCATTGTGGTATTAAGTTAACTTCTACAATTAAAAATGTATGTTGAGAATTCTAAATTAAAATACCAAGACCTTTTTAAACCAATAGATGTAAATATCAACATTTATTTCAACCGTTGTCATCATATCCCTTGGCTCAGAAATGCTCAAAAAGCCAATTTATTAGAGTAAGAAACTCTACTGACAAAATATATTAAATAAATATTATATTACGCAAGCCCAAAAAGTAAAAAATTCCTTCATTACCCGTTACATTTATATTATGTGAAGTGGCTTTGAAAGAACAGAAATATATTCTATAACCTACAGATGTTCAGAAATATTCCTCTTATTTTAAATTATAACAGGTGAGAAAATTATAAAGATTGTAAAGTAACATTGGTATCTCCTCAGAAAGGGTGATGACTTGAGGGACATTTTGGAAGAACGACCTAATATAGTTTTCAGAGGGGTACCTAAAATTAAAGATACGTTAGGCCGTAACAGAGAGAAAAACAACATAATAATAAAAGGCACAAGTGTTTTTTTTTTATGTGGCTATTGTTTAGCTTGTAGAACTGTAAAGAAGACAAATAATAAGATGACAGAATGCATGTCTAATGTTACTAAAAAGACATTCTGATCTATTCAAGATGGGTATTGGATTTTTATTTTTTCTATTATATATATTTTTAATTATTATTTGTGGGTACGCAGACACTCTTTTGTATTGTCTGATTGTCTTTTGGGGCAATTGGGGAGTTTGTTCTTGTGTTTTTGCGGTACCTCTGCACACGAGTGTGTTGCTAGATTTTGACACACATATTGTGCTTCACCTGTTTCTGCTTTGGATAAAATATCTTCTAACTACTACCTTCAAAGTTTCCCAGTAAGTATTGGATTCGTTTGTTGGAATTTATAATCGCATATGTTTTTTAAAACCTCACAACAGTCACCTGTCACGGAAGGTTGTTTAAGCCATTTATATTGCAGTTTCCAAGAGCTTATTTGGGGACAGCATTTCAAACTCAATGAAAGAGGAGAGTAATCAGAAATAGCCCTTGAAAGGTAGTTAACCTTATCACTCCCACCAAAGTTTTAGATATCATTGTCAAATCAATTTTTGATATTGCATATATATAACATTTTTTTAAGGATTATTAAATCTCACAATATCAATTAAATTCAAATAAAATTAAAACTATAAAAGCTGTGAACCTAACCTACCGTA
>VKOC01000006.1:16963725-16998465 GCA_009364415.1 Spea multiplicata | reverse complement strand
TTAAAACATTGGGGTTTTTTGTTGTTTTAACTTTATTTAACATCCTCCATGTTAAATAAAGTTAAAAAAAACTTTATTTAACATGGAGGATGTTAAATAAAGTTGAAAAAAACCCCGATGTTTTTATTTAAACTCTGTACGGCCGCAGACCTGTAAGGCCGGCCTTGGTGGGGACTTCCCGGCCCGTAAGTCAATGCGGCCCCTGCCCACCGGGCAAAATGCCCGGTGTGCCCGATGGCCAGTCCGGGCCTGGGGATCATGATGTCACACCACCCTCCATCCTCATTAAGTGGCTGGAATCGTGACATCAAAGGGCATTTGACCAATGCAACACTGCTCTTCTCTGTGACTGTCCAGACAAATTCTGTACTAGGGCTGCAGTAACTAATCGATAATAATAGATGATAAAAATTGTTGCCAACTAATTTAATTACCGATTAATTAAATCGAATATAAGATGAGGGTTTTTTTAAGAGCAAATGCTCTGAAAAATACCCTTCGTTTTATAATCCCACCTCAAATAGAGGTTGGATAATAACACTAAGATCCAGATCCCCCGCAGCGCTGCAGGGGATGTGGACCATCCTCTCTGGCAGCCGTGCAATGCGTGTAGACATCCTCTGCTACTGCCAGCACTTCCACTGGGGCTTCTATGATGGAGCACCGGCGTCATATGACCTTCCGGTGCTCAGTCATAGAAGCTCAGCGAAAGTGCCGGCCAGCAGCAGAGGTTTGTGTGTGCGGATCACGCAGATATTCACCGGCTGCCCTTACTAGACAAGGAATCTGGAGCCTGGGGGCATATCAGTGGGCACAGTGGCATATAGGGGGGCAGAGTGGCATATCTGGGGTTATAAGGCATTTGAGGGGGCAGAGTGGCATATAAGGGGGTATAAAGGCATATTCGGAGGGAGTGGCATATTTGGGGGGGCAGAGTGGCATATCAGAGGGGACTTATTAAATTATTTCACATAAATGAAAAAATTACATTTATTTTTTTATCCGATTAATCGAAAAAATTATCGGCCAACTAATCGATTATGAAAATAATCGTTAGCTGCAGCCCTATTCTGTACCGTTGGCAGTTGAGCATCCCAACTAAACATTAGCGTACAAGGAACAGCTCAATTTCACAAGACATAGCACATTATAGCTATTTGATGTAACTCTAAGTGTTAATTTGAGAGAGGCACAATAAATTACAGATTAATCAGTAACTTTTCTGTTTGGTGCCTGTTTCCATAAAACATATGTCGGCTGCACTCTTTAAATCGGAAACTTTACTTTTTCAACTAAGTGTCTCTGCAGCCTTCATTTCAGTAAAATATCCTGACTGTACAAAATGACAAGTGAATCTGAGAAGGTGAAAGCGCACGCCGACAATCTGACATTCAGCCAATTAGTCCTTTCTTCCATATGGTTAAGATTAAATAAAGAAGGCGACAGGAACGCTGTTACCTAGGGATGCTGTAAAACAGCATAAACTGAATCAGAGATGACATGTAAAATAATTAAGGGTGGTGAAATCAAGCAGCCATTCAAAGTAAACTCTTAATGATGATAAATTATCATGATAGAGCAGGAACAAAAAAAAGGCGGTATTTTAGACCTGCGGATCTGAACACAGATTATTACATTTACTTAAAGGGAAACTATCATTAAATGCTATATAATATACTCTCATTAAATACAGCTACTCTGGCTGCATTAAACCCTGTTGATAGCATCTATCGGTTAATGGAAGCCTAATTTATTTAAACCCTTTGCGTGTCTAGCATACACATGTTGGGCTGGCCTGATTTTTATGCGATAAGGCTAAAGGTATGCTTTAAGATTACGCAAACGGCTTGGATTTATCGCTAGTATTATCTCATCAAGTATATCTACGGTTAGTAAATCAAGCATAGCACCTTCACTACCCATGATAAAAGGTACAAAAAAAACAACTTCATCCTCTGCTGCGCCAATATAGCTACATCCATTTTCCTTACACAATCAAACAAGCTACAGTGTTACATGGTACATGATGTTTGGGGTAGCCGTATTAGTCGTGTATAATAAGGCAAAAAACAGAATGTTGAAGAATCTTGTAATACCTTTTGGGAGTCCTCCCTTTATCAAGTCAAAAGTCCTCCCTTTATCAAGTCAAAAGCATTTCTGACCAAGCAAGTGAAAAACACAGTTCAAAAATGACCAGTACATGTTCTGATACAGGGTTAAGACAACAAGGTAGAGAATTTAGATGACATTGAACTGTACTCAGACCTGGAATAATTTTTTAGGAAACTACGATTAAAAGAGTTTTTTCATGATAAAGAGAAAACTACCACAACGCCGGATTACAATATCAAAAAAAAAGAACTCTCAATTCACTCCAGCACCAGGACGCAACAGCAAATTGGACAGTTACATTGAAAGTTTCCGGCTAAGAACTGCATCCTTAGTCACAAAGCAGCACCATAATAAAATCAGAGCTAATCTCTCACCAATAGAAAGAGATGCAATCAAGGATCTAAGGAATAATCAAACCATCACAATCAAACCAGCGGACAAGGGAGGAGCAGTTGTTATTATGAACACCCAAGATTACATAGAAGAGGGAAACAGACAACTATCAGACAGCACATACTATAAGAAACTGATCAAAGACTCCACCAAGGAATACACTACCAAACTGAGGAAGCTGATCAGATCTGTGCCAGAGGAACAGCAAAAAGGATTGGAAACATTCACACCCACCAATCCCAACATTGGTGCCACACTGGTGCGGGGAACTCTGATCTCTGACAGCCGGGGAAGGCCTGCGCGATGGACGCAGACAACGCCCGCTGCTGACCGCACCTCCTTCCAGCTGCAGCGGAAGTTGTCTACGCGAATCGCATGGACGTCTACACGCTGCCCCAGCTACACACCGGGGAGTCAGAAGCACCGGTAAGTTGGCGGGGGGAGAGACAGGAGGATCCAGGTCCCCTGCAGTGTTGCGGGGGATCTGGATCTTAGTCTCATAGTCAGACCTATTTGAGGTCTGATTATAAGACGACCCCCGATTATAAGACGAGGGGTATTTTTCAGAGCATTTCCTCTGAAAAAAACCTCGTCTTATAATCGAGCAAATACGGTAGGTTAGGTTCACAGCTTTTATAGTTTTAATTTTATTTGAATTTTATTGATATTGTTAGATTCAATAATCCTTAAAAAAATTTTATATATATGCAGTATCAAAAATTGATTTGACAATGATATCTAAAACTTTGGAGGGAGTGATAAGGTTAACTACCTTTCAAGGGCTATTTCTGATTACTCACCTCACATCATGTTTTTTGGGGGGGTAGCAGCCCCTCTGCATTGCTTTGCCCAGGGCCTACAATTGTGTTAAGACATCCCTGCCCTCCCGTTCTTGTTGATCTCAGTGACAAGGGAGCTATTTAACCAATAATGTACAAGGTCCTGCATGTGTTAGCATCTTTTGATGACATACCTGGCCATTGCACACAAATGAATTAATCTTAACCAATTTTATGTATTTTATCCAATCTTTTAGTTATTTTAGTCTGGCACACTTCAATATTCTTGTGTGTCGTTGTAGTTTTCCAGCTTTAGTGTTGCCAAAAATAGTGTTGTTGGTAAAATAAAGGTTTATTCAGGTGTACCTGGACAGATAATGAATCATGAGGCAGAAAAGAGCACGGAGCAGCTGCTGTGTAACTCTCTTGTGGAAACTGTTGATGTTGGACAAGAACCTCTCAATTCTGACAGTGAAAATAAAGACCAAAGAAATTGATGGACATTGGACAACAGCAGGTGAATTTAAGTTGAATAAGGCCGGAATAAATGCAACCAACTGAAAAGTTCAGAGTGTCAGCTGTGCTGTCCAACTTTCTGAATTTAAAGGTCAGGGGTGATGAAGAATGTACAGTATAGTGGACAGACACCTATGTGTCACAGAAATGGATCTTGACATGAATAGATTTCAAATAATTAACCTCTTTCCAGGAATGAGTCAGATATGCAGGAAAGACTACTGGTCAGGAATATGAACGGGCTTTTTCCGTGGAATACATCTTCCCGCGGACATGGTGTCTGCCAGCTGATAGATTTCTAGGCCTACAGTTACACAAGAAAAAGAGAGACCTATATCTGCAAGCCAGACAGGGGCTGCCAAGGCAAAGGTATTTTCTTGTCCCGCAATGTGATGGACATAAAAATGTTAATGACATGATCTGTAAGCAGTGTCCTTCCAAGCCATTCCTCATTGATGAATTTAAATGTGATCATCGGATCTACGTTCTTGTCACTTTCTGTGCATTTTTATCTATAATGAGGGCATTGTACGTTTTACAAGCACAAGCTATACAGAACCCGGTCACTCTGGATAAGCTGGATAATGTCTGTATCAGAGATTATTTGGTAGGAAGTAAAAGGAAACTTTCAACACCGAAAAGCTGCCTGGAAAATCAGGAGTATGATATGATAAAGCTATGGAGAGATATCGAAGATGTGATCACCAAGTCCCTGACCGAGGCACAAGAATCAAACATGCTTTCAATACTATGCTGCTGGTAGCAACTACTTCGCAATCCTTTGGTTTGACATCATTTTAGATAACAAGTGGAAGCCAAGGCTACTAGAAGTGAATGACTCCCCAAGTTTTACCACAGACTTGCGGTTGGATAGAGGTCAAGTACACAGTTCTGCAAGACACCCTTATTTTGATCGCACTTCCTGTCTGTGGAAAAAGAAAGGTTGATGAGGAAGAATGCAGAGTTAAAGAATGTTTATTACAATGGGTGCTCCCGAAATAAGCAAGGTAAGAGCCTGGTTAACAACCAGACTGCTTGTCTGGAGCAGGTAGAGAAATATGAGGACAAAGCTGAGCAGTATGGCAAGTTATTTAAAACCAGGGACTCTGTCCAAGGAAACCACTACTTCAAATGCAAGAGCAGAGTGTGTTAGACATCAATTGGACTAGCTCTATCTAATACAAAAGACAACATACATTCTCTTTGGGATGAAGAAAAGAGTGAATAAGACACGATACGAGGAGAACCAGCTCTAAACAAAAAGCCTGTCACATATCAAGTACCAATGAGTCCTCCAACTTGTCCTCCTAATTGCATTAGCAATACAGAAAAAGGCCACACTTTACTTGCCAACTGGTAGTTTGTCAGGAATAGAAAGTGTAACTGTTCTTCCCATACTTAATTTAAGATCGAGGGACTAAACATCATATGCTAGTACTCATTTGCAGTCAGGAACAGGAGCACCCGCATCACCCCAGTATTGTGCTGGGAGACATGCACACCACAGAAAAGGCAACTACTGCTATCAGTGAGCCGATACGTGACAGCCAGAGGAGTCTAGTGCTAAAGACTAGGCTCAACAGAAAGATACAAGAAACCATCTGGCATTTCTTCTGGCTCTCTTAACCACAGTCCCCATGGCAGGAGATGTACCTGATGTCCCTCAAAGTGGTTTTCTCCCTGTTATTTGTGGAAATTGTTCCTTTGTTGCGGCATCCTCTTTTGCTCCAATTACCCGATGCACACATCATTTAAAGCAACAGACCGAGTGTGTCGGAAACTTGAATATAAACCAGAAATAGACCTTGGTACGTGACAGCCACCACCAGGCCACCTTCAAATAGCATAATGTGGCAGTGACAGTTCCATGGGAAACTCAACTGAGTTATATGCAGGGAAGGAGGGAGAGTAAACCTTCCAGGTCTGGTATACAGGAAAAAAGCATGCGCCAGATGAATCGTGCTTTCACCAATGTGAATCATGTTGTATGCAGGGAGGGAGATCATGATGCATATCGTTGTGTGCTGTGAGGGAGAATGCGTTGCAGGGCGTGTGTTGTGTGTGGGGCAGGAAGAGGCTGCTGTATAGAATTGGGTGTGAGGTTGCTAGAAAGAAAATGAGAGAAGAAAGAATGCGAGAGAGAGAAATGAAAGAAGGAGGTGGAGGAAGAGAGAGAAAAGAAAGATAAAAGAAATAGAGAGAAAAAGATGGACGGATACACACAGCCGCATGCTGCGTTTTTATGCTCATGTAACATGTGGCTTGGCAGATCCCAGCCAATATCCAGCTCCTATAACTTAGAGCAAGGATATATAGCACCATAAATGCATGCTCCGCTTTCACAGAGCAAACAAAAATTCAATAAAAAAAAGCTTTATTAATCATAAAAAAAAAGTGGTGAAAACCACTGTAGCCCAATGCGCATCGGATACTTTTGGACACTGGCGTCACTATACAAAGAATACGGTGGTTGGGAAAGTCCAAAAAAGAGCCAAACATGTTTTGTCCAGGAAACGGTCTCATAAGGGGAATAACCTTAGTAGATAAGAGCATGCTTTATGAGGATTTGTCCGTATAGCGAATAAGTCCAATATTCTTACCATCTTCCAAGCAATCCATACACAGTCACATAAAATGACTCAACACCTCTACTAATCCTTTGTTGGAGCCTTCTAGATCTATCCCCCCTCCCCCAAGAATTCGGGACAGCTTCTATTCCCATAAACTTTAATTTATCCACCACACCTTCTGGACTATTTCTAGTGTCTAGGTAGGCTATGTTTCTCACATTCTTTGTAATCAGCTCAACATGTTCCAAAATTCTCACCTTAAGTGGTCTCTTAGTTTGCCCCACATACTGTTATTGTAGTTTATAAAGTTCCTTATTTTATACGTTTTTTTTCCTGTGGTTCTAGAAATAAAATCAGTTACTTTATTCCCTTAATCTCCACAGGCTTTACAGCGTCCATATTTGTAAAAGCCTTAGGCTTTTCCTCTCAGCCGACGTGAGCCCTCTTGTTTTTCATGGGTCTAATACTTGGGGCTCTATGTATTTTTGTGATTACACTGACTGTAAATTTGTTACTGAACGGAGGCTAAAAAAAAACAAAAAACAAAACTTTGAATCAAACATATTGTTAGGTGTTGGGTAGGGCGAGGAGGGTAAGGGGGAAATGAAGGATGACGATGTGCTCCTATGGATTTTTTTCATGTGTGGACGTTTCCAGGAGCCTATAAACATTCGTTCTACGCTTCCCAGACTTTAACGCGTGCTTGTATGTTGTCGAGTGCTCTAACAACATAATGTTTGTGCACTTTAGTTGATTCCACATGGGAGCTGAACTCTGCGCAATGATACTCAACATTTCTTGGCTTCTGCCAGCGAGCGGAAAATAATGGGGTATAATTTGGAGCGAGTGATACATCATTGATATTTGGTCAGGTCTTTGATAGCTGCTTTTTATAAGGGTGTGCAGTTATTTTCCCTACAAGTCATTGGTGTTTTAGGGGTTGATTTGATGGGGAGTGAGGACTCATGTTAGGTGGAGCTAATTTGTATTCAAATTAATCATGTAGCTAGTTGGAGCTTTGGTAAGCTTTATGTGTATTTTTGTACATATTTTAATTACCCTTTCCCTTTATAGACTGACTAAAGATGTTCAGAGACATATTACGTTACTATGTACAGACTGCTTGTAAGATGGGAAGAATATTGGACCAATTTGCCAACCGTACGACTGCTATATAAAGCATGCTCCCATCTAGCAAGGTTATTTCCTGATGAAACCATTTCCTGGCCGAACACCTTGGGCTCTTTTTTGACTTTTCTAACCACTGTACTTTATATAGTGACGTCGAATATCCATACATTTCTACAAATGTTTTCTGATGATGTCAGAACTCACTCAAACTTGTGGGGTTCACTTATTGTTGATTTACTATTGATGTCTGTGGAGTGTGCACTGGTTTTGTTTGATATGCGCAAGCATCCACATTTCCTCTTGCCTATCACATGACTCTATGGAAAGCTTTCCTAATCAGCAAAAATAGATAGGTGAAATAATATTAAACTCAATATACTTCTATGCTGAATCATATATGAGGTTAATTGAAGACTTGGCCAATGCTGATTCAACAGGACACTTCAAAGCAAATTAACAAGTTCTGCTAAGTGTTGATTGCATCTAAAAACAGCAGGCTGACGCAAAACTGAGCCCACAGGCTGAATGGATTCCCTGCGCCAACATCCAGAAACAGATTAGCAGGGCTTAACTACGTAGTCTTCCCTCTACAAAAGGTAGCGTTAAAATACAATAAAATAGGGAATATAGTTTTAGTCTTCTACAACATTAGATCTGAATTGATTTAAAAAATGCTAATTATTTCTGTGTAGGTGAAAAATCAAGACATACCTGGCGACGTATAACGTCCAGGTTTTCTTTGGCACGGTGGACCAAGGTCTGTACTTCTTGAACATTGTGTACATTTTTCTTCTCCCTGAAAGCATCTCT
The DNA here is from genome assembly GCA_009364415.1 of Spea multiplicata. Classification (NCBI taxonomy): domain Eukaryota; kingdom Metazoa; phylum Chordata; class Amphibia; order Anura; family Pelobatidae; genus Spea; species Spea multiplicata. The sequence goes on along the minus strand of VKOC01000006.1, from coordinate 16,990,154 downwards.
TATCCTTCTGATGGCATAAGTTCTAATGAGAGACAGGACAAACAAAGTCATCAAAAGAAAACCAAATGTAAACTGCTAACACACATTCGAGCCACATAAAAACAAAGAGAAAGCATGCTTATTTATCTTGGCCTCTCCAAAACATCTTTTATTATTGTAAGTAAAGGGACAGTTATATTCATTTTTAAAGGATCATTGGCTCAAATTGTATTTGGTTTATTTCCTTGCATCCAAACACAACTCACTTGTTCTACCTACTGTAATAATGGAGGCGGCCGAGTGAGTTGTTTGCGCCGGGGCGTCCTTGCCTTTTATTTCTGTAAGTCCACATTGTTCTGCAATGCACTACTTTTTCCATCCCTGTTTACCCTTTCCACCGCACTGCAGAACATGATGCTATATAAATTGATGAATGATACGTTTTATGGAAGCCTTTGGATTCATTTGCTCTGAAACAAGCTGGACATGTAAGTGTGCCGGATACAGGAAAGAGAAGCAATGTAGACACAGAATACACCATCTCTCCTAAAAACACTGTGCTCCGTAGAAGCGTAGGGGACCTTCTTTGTTCTACCAAGTACAAGTTAAAAACCAGTGCACTCGAAAACACACACATCGACACACATCGATATCCTTGCAGACTTAAGGCAGCCCATTTGGAAGCATTATTAGCAGAGCTGGCATGATGCAGAGGAGACCTTAATAGGTTCAATCAAGACACTCACTTGCCAAAAATGTATAATAGTGTACTGCATGTAACAAATTATTTTGCTATGACATCATAGTTCGATATAGTATAAATATTCAGCATCTTCATCCATTAACTGATGTCAGAAGGTCAGCTTCCTGCACGCTGATAAAACCTTTGTACACCAGTTGTTTGTGTTAATAAATATGGTGACACTAGTGTGCGGGTGACACTAGTGTGCGGGTGACACTAGTGTGCGGGTGACACTAGTGTGCGGGTGACACTAGTGTGCGGGTGACACTAGTGTGCGGGTGACACTAGTCTCTTTATTTTACAGATACTATACGCCAGTGGTGTTATGGTTATACGGCACGCACAGCCATCGCGGACATTTGTTAGTACATACTAACAATACATTTCTTAAGACTGTGACTTACTATTGTCTTAAAATGTATTATGTGTTCAATCTTTCTTTTATGCAATGTGGTTATCATTAATGCTGCGTAAAATACTAATCAAATGAAGAGGATTTTTTTTTTCTTCTAATTTTAAACGGAAAAGGGGACTTCATCACAGATGTGCCCATTAGATGGAGCTAAACAGCTTCCAGCAAGTCTTCTATGGGCTCGTTGACATTTCCCAGACACGGCTCATACATAATACATATCCAGTCCCAGGGAACGTGCTGGCTGCGGTGTGCCACCCTGCTGCCATGCACCAGCAGATGGTGTGTGCTTTTAATTAGGGCCTGTTCACCTACAATGTGACATGGGGGTGCATTGTTAATAGAATTTATTAAATATGGAAGCTCACTCATTTAACAGCTGGTACCCGTGGAGGATTTTCTTATTGTTCTTGGGGAGAGAGGAAATGCTCGGCTTTCAATTATTGCAGAATAACTGATGACGTTGGGAGGCTTACATGGTTTGTTTTTAATGAATGAAAGCTGTATCCGAGAGCAAAGATGGCATTAGTAATTTTGGATGCTAAATAAAGAGAACCATCTTTCTAGGGATAAAAAATCTGTACAAAACAACTGGTTTTTAATCAATGTTTTTCTTGACTATGGACCGCAAATTACAGTGTGTATTATGAAAATAATTTCCAAATAGTGATATAGAAAGGGCTTTATTCAGTAAACAGCGAGTCGTAGATGAGCAAAACATAGAAATAAAAAAATACAGTGAATCACTTTATCTACAGGTGCAATAATGAACAAGTACAACATGGTTTAACTAATAATACAGAAATTATTATTGTTCATGTCTATATTTAATATATCATTCAAACATCCACAATGTGGGTTGGAAAAAGTATGTGAACCCCCTAGGCTAACCACGTCAACAAACGCTAATTGGGAGCCAGGAGTTAGCAAACCTGGAGGCCGACCAACGAAACGGGGATTGGTGGTGTGTTTTAGCGCTACTTCGGCATTAAAGAGAGTTTGCTATTCTTAAGAAGCATCTGCTGATGTGAACCGTGCCTCTCAAACAAGCCGATTTACATAAACCTGGTATATGTTACAAAGCAATCTAAGAGTCTAAATATTCATCAGTTCACAGATAGACAAATTGTTTATAAATAGAGGTGATGTAGTACTGCGGCTACTCTCCCTAGAAATGGGCGTCCAGCCAAGATGACTCTTAGGGCACAATGCAGAATGAACCCTAAAGAACCCTAAAGTAACAGCTAAAGGCATCATTGGAAGTGGTCAACATCTCTGTTTACAAAGGCATCTTACAGATAACGTCATGGTGACTGTCTGTCAACTAAAGCTCAGCAGAAGTTTGGTGACGCAGCAGGAAAATAACCCCAAACATCAAAGTAATTCTACTACACAATGGCTTAAAAAAGAAAATCCGCCTTTTTGGAGTGGCCTAGTCAGAGCCCAGACCTAAACCCATTAGAAATGCTGCGGAATGACCTCTAGAGAGCCGTTCACACCAGACAGCCTAAGATGACAGTACGGCTGCTCCTACAGTAAACACACAAATATGGTTTCTCATAAATATAGATTTCTTATTTGTGTACACCAATGCACAGGTTTATCAAGTACACTGAAATGTAGGATTTCAAATGGTGGCAGTTGCAATTTAAAGTGACCTTAAAGTTCACCTTCCAAGGATGAACGTATAGTAAAGTACTTACTAAGTATTTGAATATGCATTGTTAACCCATAATAAAAACAGACATAATACCTCCTGCAGCATACTATACCCTGCTTTCCTCCCAATTAGCACCAATTTTGGCTGCTGGGTGTGCCAATGCTTGGGGGGATCTTATTAGACCCCCGTCAACGGGTGGTAGTGATAAAGTTGAATATTGGTCTATTTACCTGTAATTGTAGGAGCTGAACTTCTGGCTCTCTCTTAACATGATCTTGTACAAAGCCAACACTTGTGACCGGCTGGAGGATGCCATTTTCCAAAATACGAAAAGGTCTTTCTACGTGAGTTATGAAGACGCTCCTAAATCAAAATGAGATATATTAGAGTTTACAGTCTCGTTATTTAAATGAGACTCATATAACATTTAGAAAACATTTTTGCAACTAAATGAGAGGGTGGTAGATAAATGGGGCAGACATCCAGCAGAAGCGGTAGAGGTAATATGGTGGGGAAAGTTGAACATGCATGGGATGGATATGGGGAGATCCTGAATATAAAGACAATGACCTAATAGGGTTCTCTGTTCAGTAATAATGATTGCAGATTTCACTATATTTTGATTGACTGGAAACACAACTCATCTCATAATAATTCTGTATTCTTTGAAATACAGGGATCCTTCCGACAATAAAAAAAACTAGCATGATGTCATCACGATGACATACGTTTGTGAAACGTCTTCGCTATTTCTAAATGAAACGTTAGAACGATTGTTAAGGCAATTTCAGGCATTTCATATACAATGCTGACCACAAAAAAAAGAACAGGAACACATGGGACATCGTTATAGTTGACAAATTACAACAAAAGTGAAGAGAGATATCTCTGATTAGTATAACCTTATAAATACGATAGAATTACACAACTGTATCAATATGTTTTAATTCAGCATGTGCACTAAAAAGGCCTTTAGAAACTCACTGCTGTCATTTATTTTTCGACAGGGTGGGGAGGTATTGCATAATTCCCCATGAAGGGCACTAGTTATGCAACCTCTTTTTGGGGTATAAAGTGAGGAAATCTGCTTTTAACACGAAAAGGTGTTCTATGTGTGACGTGCTGCCATATACTCCTTCAACGTAAACTGTTGCAGCTGATGCCATGTCCTCCACACTAAATTAAGGCTGTCATGACTTTCTGTCTTACTTTTCTTGCAAGTACTGCAACTACCGCCCAAAACCCTTCGGAATTTCTCTAACGCATTTGCCCTCTGATAGGGTTAAATCAATACGGGCTGCCCAGCACCGCAGACACTCACTGAGCGGTATAAGTTCGGAAACGCGCGATCGCATCAGGTAAACGCTTTTTTAGGGCAGAGGGATCTCCTTTAGATCTTTGGGCACAGGCGGCTTCATGTGTCGCATGCGCCTGTTACGTCACCTGCCTACAGCGAGCCGGCTGGGACAAACTAGCTCTAGCATTCCATATCTAATCGAATGGAAGAGCAATAAACGTACTCTGCTAGCTTCTAAATGATAGTCTCTGGAGTTACTACTATGGCGTGCAGATACGTTTGCGTGAATACTATGTAGCCTGTGAAATATGTTATCTTTTACCATAACAACCGAATCTTTAGCTAATACCAACCAGTTTCAGCGTTTTAAATGCACAGTTAGTTAAGTTTTACCTCAGAAAAGCACATGAACCAGGCAACGCGTTTGTGAACCCAATTATGTTTGTCACCAAGGCTTTTCCGTAGTTGAGTGACGTCAGATACGTGCGATTTGAGCATGTAAACTTTCCCGTACGGAGACAGTGGAGGGGAGACCTTCGCATTGAGACAGTTCACTTGTCACGATGTTAACGTCAGAGTTGCTGTGAGTGCGCACCGCTTGGCTTGTCTGCATAATAAATATACATTAATCCATGTATTTACGTATAAAACGTTTAATGAATGGTTTGGAGTGTCACATGATGGCTTTACGAGGCAAACCGTGCACACGAGTTTCTAATGCTTAGCATGTGTACCGAAGGGTCCAGGGAACACTAAGGGATTTGACCCCCTGTGGAAAGTATTAGGGTCACACGATGTGGAGCTTTACTCACTAGAGTATCATGGTTGAAGTCTAATGACTAGAAACGTGGAATGTGACGGCATTCACTAAATGCTATTCACTAAAGAGAGAGTTGCAGTTAATGCCACCGACTTCGCTTTACTTCAAAAGGGCCAGTCCCATTGAGCTGCTAAGTGGATAGCTTGAGTGGCCCTGTATAAAGCATGTTTAAATCAGCAAGATCTGTTAAAGCCACCTTGCTCAATTAACTTTTTTATGCAGGATAAGTCAGCGATTCTTGCACTGAAATTAGCCACAGAAGACCCATTATAAGCGAGTTTAGGCAATTGAAACCATAACTCTCATCCAAATTCTCCTACCAACTCCTTGTTTAGTAAATAAGGCCCACTGCCACATCCTTAAGCTGACATCCCCCTATTTGAGTATGAAGTTCATTTCTACAACATTGTAGTTTGCATCAGCCTATTTTTAGACCAAACGATTAGACTCTGTAGTACGTTAAGCAAATGACCCTTACCAGGTCAGCATTTATTCTTGTCTTTGAATAATGAGCAGTGCCCGCTTTTGGTTAGTAAAAATTGTATATGATTTATGAATTATTTAGGGGAATATTTGGAGATTCAACAATACCAGGGATTAGTTTCAAATGCTGCATGTAGTTACAGAAATGCTAAATTAAAGGGACGGTTTAATGTCCCAGGCAGCCTCATCAAAAGAAGAAGAATGCCTATTGTAAGCTGGGAAGAGCCAGGCCCTCTTCTCCTTTTGTACCTGTTTGTTATCGGATGTGATTTGAAATGATTTTACTGTTTTCTCCCACTGAAATCGTGTGTGCAGTGGAGGGTCTCATTAGATCTCCTGGTTCTCCCGGTCAAGATCTGAATCCTCCGAGTCGCAGGAGCGGGCTCTTGACACGCCCTGCTCCCCGCCCATTTTCCTTTTAAATGGGGGTGTTTCCCGCTGACATCGGCAGGAATGCCCCTGGCGTCAGCAGATACGCCCCCGAAGTCAGCAGGACCGCCCACTGATGTCAGGGGAACTCCCACTGACATCAGCTGGACCTCCCACTGTCATCAGGGGGAATTCCCACCGACATCACGGGACCACCTGCTGATGTCAGTGGGCAGGCCTGGCGCGTCCCGCAATGGAAGCCTCCAGGTAACCGGAGCCCAGAAATTCCCAGGTATGGGTATCATGTGCTAGTATATCGCGTGTGTTTGCTTTAACACATCTCTCGCGTGCAAAATAGCTAAGTGGTGGGAAAACAGGGACATTTTTTATTTCTCATGTATTTTTCCTCTCCCTTAACTTTACAGTCTGTGTTCAGGGATAAGGAGATGTGTCCTGAAATGTATGAGACATCCGCTGTGGAATGGTACCCAGTCAGGTAAGAACTCATTGTGCGAGTGTACGTGGAGTACTTTGCCCTGGGTTTCCCAGGTTTTTGTGCTAATCGGTATACAAAATCATCAGCTGACTCAAAATCTGTGCCAGCGGTGCCCTAATCGTAGCCTTGCAGCTGTTCTTAACCCAGCTTTCCATTTTACCAGGCTAGCAAGGAAACACAAAAGAAGTGGACTGTGTATTGGCTTGCTAGTGGAAGTAACACTTAGAAAATAGTTATTATCTTTTGGGTACGCTGAAATGTGAAACTTCATAGAAATGGCAAGTTTTACAGACCTTTAGTCGGTAACAGAAAAAAATGTGTTCATTCAGTTATCACCGTTTTTTCTGTTTTATTCCGTTTGGAAAATAGATTAATGTAAAACTGAATTTGCTATTTAAAAAGAAACTGTAATGTGAATATACAAAATGCATCATGAATAAGAGAGTTCAGAGTTCTTCTTCGTGTATTTACTCTCTTTCCCCGCTCCTCAGTTGTTTGCCTTGCAGGAGATGTGTTCCATTGAATGCATCTACTGTTCAGCAGTTCTCATGCGCAGGATGCTCACCACCAGTCGGCTTCAATGCTGGCTTCCATAAGAGTTCTGTAGTAATGAGAGACTATGCTTGCAGGCTCATTTATGTGGGGAGGTTTTCTTTCGAATAGTTGCAGCCCAAACTGGCGCTAAGTATGGACTAAGGAGGACTGTGCAGTGTTTTAGCCATACCTGGGAAAGCCTTGAGCTTCTGAAGGTTGTTAGAAACCCTGAAAAGCTTTATTATTATTAACTTTTATTTATATAGCGCCAGCAATATACACAGCGCTTAATACAATACATATATTCAAGGGGTACGACAAGACGAGAACTGACAGACTAAGACAAACCGATACATTAGGTGGAGAGAGCCCTGCTCTCCAGCTTACGATTTTGAGGGATTGCAAACATATTCTTGCCAACTGTGAACATCTATTCACAGGGATTTAGGTCCCAAAAGGACAACCTGCCAAGTGATGGAAAGGCCGGGGGGGTTGGGGAAAAAAATAGTGTTTTCTTCCAAAGCCATTTTTGTTTTGTTTTTTTCTGGAAAAATTGAAAACAAATATAGTGTGAAATATGTTCTTTTACAATAATAAATAATATGCTTATGACATGGTATTCAAACTATGCATATATATATACCGTATTGGCTCAATTATAGGCCGCACCCTAAAAGTTACGTTCCCCCTGGGAATTCCCAGCAAGGGAGATTGTTAAAGCACATCGTGCAGACGTGCCGGCAGCGGAGGCTGTTTATGCTCGCATCGCCGCTGCCGGTGATCGTCTGCACGATGCGCTTAGACAACCTCCCGTGCCGGCACTCCCCCCGTGGAAAGTGCTGGCAGGGGAGGCTGTCTGAGCGCATTGGAGAGCGCCCGGAACTACATGTCCTGGGCGTCGGGCGATACGAATTGCGCATTCCTGCACTAGACCCCGAATATAGGCCAATATTCGTGCAAATACGGTATATATGAAAGACTTCTGAGACTTTATATAAAGTCTCAAATTATTTGAAGTTCTCCCGCCTGAAGACAAACACATCCTGGAATACAATTCCAATACTGAAAATGCAATTCTCAAAAAAGAGCAATATGCATTTATTTCTCTAAGGGCGCTGCAGGGAAAAGGGCTTCAGTTTGGTTGTGGCCGGGTTCCATCTTCTTGGTATACGGAAGTCGATTGTTTCTCTCCTCTCGGTTAGGCCTTAATTGGCAAGCAAGAGGTTAAATTTGTCTCATAAAGTAGATCTTCTATATAACCTTTACCTAAATGATTCGTATGATTTGTATTAATGTTCTCCCCCATCACAGTGTAATGTTTACCGATAGTCTGAGTCTGGCCAGTAATGGTTTTTCCTCCTCTCAATAAAATGGTGAGACCAACATCCTGTTCTCATGTATAGCTGAAACCTTCTTGACATATACAGACCCTGTTCTGCTTGTAACAAACAATAACGTTTTAAAAAGCAAATTTAGTTTATTATTCACTGAAGAAGCTGTACTTTTATTTCAAGCATAACACTTTCATATACACTGCATTTCATGTTCCCAGTGTAACAAAAGTATTTTCAATTTTTAAAGCTTCTCCACTCTGCATTTATTTTCAATGTTTCCAAAAATTAATTTTTTTTCTGGGAGGCTGGGACGTTCTTTCTCCCATGGCTTCAAAATGTCTGGAAATGTTACAACTGTAGGGCGGCCAGCACCTTGTACCTGGAACACACCACTGCCTAACCCCCCCCACTGCTAAGTGCTAAGAACGACCTGCCTGATTGCGTAAGTTGGTATGGTCCTGGTAGTTCTTTGTCCACTCTTCATTCTCTTGTTATATCACATCATTCATGATTTCAGATGATATTTGGATTTCTATAGCTATGTTACCACAGCAACAAAGAGCCTGCTGAACCTTTTTAATTGGAGGTTATTTGACTTTGTGGTTAATTGTGGTTATAAGACTTGAGGAAATGCATAGAAACTGCTTAATTTTCTTTTCCCTGAAAACACAACATTACTTATATAACAATCTGAGTTTTTTTCTGCGGTTTTCTTATCTTGGTTGCAGGAACATTTCTGCTCTCCCACAGTTTCTTTATTGTCCTTCCTCCCTCCATCGCTTCTTCGTTGGTGCACTTCGGCAGAACTTATCTACGAAATGCTTAACCTGGAAAAATACATTTAGATTTCTCGCTTTTTCAAGTATGTCCTGGAGGGCATTGATGTGCAGTTACAGAAGAAACATATGCATAAACGTTATAAACTAGAGCTACAAAATAACAGTAACAGTTACTGCAATGATGTTTGGGTGCTAAACACAATGTGGACCTCAAACTAGGAAGATTTAATGGTTTCTGGAAGGTTATTCCACATTTGGGGAGCTCTGTAAGGGGAAGGAGGCTTCACCAGCTTTTTTCATGCAGCAGAACCATGAGTACGCTGTTGCATGTTTACAGGAGAACGTAGTGAGCCTACTGCTTAGATAGCAGGGAAGTGGTACACTAAACATAAAAGAGTACGTCTGAATTCAAAGGGGTAGCCGGATAAGACAGCATATTACAACAACGGGTTACCCTATTCAGATTGGGGAGTGATGTTCCGTTTATCAGGGTAAATTTGTTGTAAAGGATGAACAACTTTGCGGCTATTTTGTTAATGAGAAGACTAAATGAAAGTTTGGGATCTAGGCACACCCAGATATACCCAGGGGCCAATTTAAGATTATAATGTTGTTTTGATGTCCAAATGGAGACAGTTTTGTCAGCATTTAGGAATAATTTGTTTTGAGCCATCCAGCTTTCAACCTTTGCGAAGTGGTTGTGTAATACAGAGTCAAGTTGGAATACGATGGGCTTGTAGTGTAGATTATGGTGTTATCTGCATAGTTATGCACAGTGGAAGCATTGTAAACCCGTAAGGTTTATAATATATATATAAATATTTTTAACACATATATATGTAGTAAAGCTTAAGTCATAGAATTAGAGTTTTCCGCTTTTGGACTGACTATAATGTTGCGTGGGTCAGTGATTTTTTAGTTGTGTTGTGTGTCCCAGTAGGATGCTCCTCCAATATTTTCTTTATTGAATTAGCATTTGCATTTTAGGACTCTTTCAAGTTAAAACCTCAGCCACAATGTTCAGTGATATAGTAGGTGTAATTATTACAAGAAAACAAGGAGAAATCAAGCATGGATCTCTGGGGCGGGGCAGTTCCACCTCGGATATTTATACAATTAGCGGTTTTAATCTGATTAACACATTGTACTATGCATGTTACATATTTTAGCAAACTGTCTGACCAATAGCCAAAAAGATATTACTTAATAACGTCATACAGGGGTATTAAGAAACACCCGGTTTCAGTAGACAAAAAGGTAACTCAGAAATAATTACTAGAAATACAGTGGGATGCTTTAGGCTTTGAGCCGGAAGAAGCTCGCAAGATTCGTAATGACTTGAGGAAAACCTGGCTCCAACAATCTCACGTTCCAACAAATGTTAATACACAAAATGGAGCTTCTCAAACAACATGGCCTCCCCACAGGCCCCTAGAGTCCATGCCTTTCACAAAAAGTATTAACATACATTTGTCAATATTCACTACAGAAACATCTTTACGCCACAACCCTATTGATGTATGTCTTTATTCGCTATTCTTAGACCTCGTGATTTTTTTATTTTTTTTAAATGTTATGTAACTTCCTGCCGCTTTCCCTGTGGTAAACAAAAGACTTTCTGGAAGAGTAATCTTTTGAATGGCCACGCCTGCCATCTTTCAGATTACACTCCATAAAGTGTACAAATGTCTTCCTAGTCAGAAAAACAAACTCTTAAGTTCTCGTGCCCGCGTGTGACAATAGTGAGGGAAATTGATCAGGTCCTTTAAATTTTCTGTTTCATTTAACAAAAGCGGTGTTGTGCCATTGATTTCCAATTCAAGCCTCATTAGCGTTTGACATTATTTGTCAGCTGCTTAGTAACAGATTACAGCGTGTCATTCATAACCCTTTTGAGACTGCTGTGAATTAATAGCGCCGGGCCAGAGGTTTGATAGCAAAGCCGTGAAAACCAGCGCATTGTATTACTGTGCAGCGTTAGCATGTTAATGAAAACATTAATGGTAAGTTATATGTTTTTCTCTCCTGCCCCTCATGACCCCTTAAAAACCTATATTTTTAGAGCATGTGCTTCACATACTTTCAGTACTTAAGGGTTATTTTTGTTGTAGTTCTTGAAGAAGAAAATCAAACTTCAATTTGCCCATTAGATGGTGCTGAAGACAGGATCTGTCACCTTTCCAAATCATGTATACCCTTCACTGCAGTGTATAATGTAAGCGGTAAATTCTTTAATCTGCATTCTGCACCTGTTGAGGGAGCCATAAAAGCCACTTGCTTTTTGGGAGAAGCTGTAGCTCCAGCTGCTGTGACCTCTTTTTGTTGGATCTGATCAGCTGGTTTTAGCAATTCTGATAATATAGAGAGGTTCAGGTTCTGAAAGGGACTTGTCATGCCAAGTTTCTCCAGGTGAGAACCAAATAATTTTAAGACAATTATATCTAAAGACAAAATCTGACATTGTTGTTAACATTAAGAATAGTTTGCAGATTAAACAGTTTATTTCTAGGTGAATAAACATGTTGGTAGATTACATTGCTATACTCTCCCCTTAGCGACAGGAGCTTTTTCCCCCATATCTTCGTCAAAGTATACATGGACACCTGGCTGGCTGTCCAATATGAGCTTGTTGGAGATCCCATTGCAAAACCATGAGCATTAGAGAGTGTCTGTGGGTCTGTGGGAATTTTTAATCCATTAAGCTAAAAGAGCATTTGTGAGGTCAGATGTTGGATGAGAAGATCACAATCGTCTTTCCAATTCATCCCAGGGGGTTCATCCAGTTCATCCCAGGATTCATCCCAGGGGGTTCAGGGGTCTGTACAGGCCACTTGAGTTCTTTCACACCAAATTACAATGTTGCATAAGCTATAGGTAGTTTTAATAATTTATCATGGTAAAGCTGTGAGTGTGATGGTTCCCCGTTTTTTATGCTAACTTTATTAACAGTGTTCTCAGAATGTAAAGGTTATGCAGCTACAAAAATTTCCACTGTGTTTTTGTGACAAGCTAGTTTAACATTTTAGGTCTGACTTTACAAAGTCGACAGATTTCATGTTTCAAACAGCCCTTGGGGTGGTCTGGTCCAATTAAACTACATTCTACTTGAATCTCCATCTTAATATGTTTCTGTGTACATGTGAAGAAAAATATTATGCTTTACATTTCAGAATTAAAGCTAGTTTAAAACAAATCGCTCATTTTGTCTTAAGTATACATTGTTGCCTCGGTTGTTAGGATGTTGAAATGTGTTGCTTACAAATCCTTCTGATCTTTGCTTCATCTGGACTAGGGCTGCAACAGCTAATCGATAAAATCGATAATAATCGATTTTATAGTCTATAAGATGAGGGTTTTTTCCGAGCAAATGCTCTGAAAAATACCCCTTGTTTTATAACGCTAAAATCCAGATCCCCCGCAGCGCTGCATGGGACCTGGATCCTTCTTTCTGGCAGCCAGTTGGCATCTGTGCAATGCGTGTAGAGAACCTCCGCTACTACCCTTCACTTCCGCTGGGGCTTCTATGATGGAGCACCGGCGTCACATGACCTTCCGGTGATCAGTCATAGAAGCTCTAGCGAAAGTGCTAGGTTCACCCACTGCCCCCACTAGACGGCAGGGGTATAGGGGGCAGAGTGGTGTATCAGGAGGGCATAAGGAATATTAGGGGGCAGAGTGGCGTGTCAGGGGGGAATGTAAGGTATATCTGGGGGCAGAGTGGCATATCAGGGGGTATAAGGCATTTCTGGGGTGGAGTGCATATATGGGGGTATAAGGCATATCATATAATATACCTTATTATGAAAATAATCGTTAGTTGCAGCCCTAATCTGGACGAGTATAAAACTGACCGTTCATTCCTTCTTTCTCACTAGGTGGTTCAGCCTCAGAGAGGAAAGGAACGAATATGTGCTATTCAACTGGAAACAGAAGTCAGAAGGATTAGTAGCAATAACTAATTTCAATACATTTCTGTCAGTCATTTATTTATTTGGCATAATAAAGAACATATTATGTAATAATATTTATTCAATTTCGTATATAACTAAATCACAGTGTGTGAATAAATGTGTGTGTGTATCAAAGTGCACCTGCCTTAGTAAATAATCAAAGTAGCACAGTTGAATAGGAGTGGGCATGCCCTGAATGGGGACGTGTCCCTGGGATCGATATGAGACGGCCTCATACAATAAAGTTTACATCAGGCTTCCTGCAACTGTCTGCAACTTCCTGCAACTGTCTGCATTTTACCATGTGAACACCTGGAAGAATAAGCATTTTTCCAAAATGACAAAAAATACCAACACAGAGTTTACAGCCATGGTACAAAATCTTTTTTCTTCCTTCATGTTTCAAAATTTTCTGCAATTGATACTTATACTATCGATATGTAGCAGTATAGTAGTTCATATTAAATCAGTGGGAGTATCTCTGTCCCTGACAGACAGCTTAAGCAGCCTATCGGTGGCAGTGACGTGATACATTTGTAATTAATGGGAATACTTTAATTATGCTGATTGAGGTGACTGTATCCCAGGGCCGAATGCATCTCCTACAGGGCATTTAGCTGGGAGGTGGGTAAAGGGACAAATATATATGGAGGGATTCTGTAGAATCCCTCCATGCCTTTGTAAAACAGACCACGGACTATGCACCTACGATATGCATTAAAATGCGTATGGTGGCTGAAGGTTCCCTGTAAGATAAGGACCCTATGCAATTATTATAGGGTTTCAACTAAAGCATTAAGTAACGCTGAAATATGTATGCTTTATTAAATGGTGAGATATCTACAATACGTTTTGGCACTTATGTTAAATGTAGTGTCATCGGCCTTGCTTCTGGCGTAGAGGAGGCGTTCGAATTTCATCATCCTATCACCTTTACAGTATATTAGTTTTGGTGATATCTGGTTAAGCAGTTAAGGGCTATATTAAATAAATGAGAGCATATTAAATAAATGAGATTAAGATGGCTGCCCTTATACATATATGTACAATCTGGAAACATCATTATGTAGGCTTGTTTTGTGTTCTTATAATGTCAAATGTATGGTTTGGGAAAATACTAATATTTAAACCTTGAAAAAGAAACTAGTACATGCCAAAAAAATAATTGGATATTGACATGTACTGTAGTAGGGATCTTATTGGAATATATCTTGTTTATCCTATATACTGTTTTAAACCTATATTTGCTATCCTTAAAACTCTGTTGGCAGCAGATAACTGCTATAAGCAGATCATAAATCCCATGATTTGATTTTAAACAGGCTAAGACTGAAGGCTGAAGGTCAAGAAAATGATTAATTAGGTGGTTACAATCCCACTTTAAACAAATTAAGGGCAGCAGATATGCCAGGGGCGAGAAGCACATCACTGAGAGGAATCTCATCAGCATATAAAACTAGTTAGATCATCAAAAAGAAATTGAGAAAGAACTTTTAATTATGGTGAACGGCTTCAGTGAAAAGACTTATGTTTAATTGTCACTGGCAAAGAATCCACTGAAGGCATGAAATACACATCCTCCTTTTGTCTTTTTCAGGAAATCATACATACTGTACAAAAAAGATGCTATAGAAAAGTCTGCTTCTTCCAGAGAATCTGTTGACATTAAAGGGAATCTAGAAGTAGTAGCCTTAGTTTTAAATATTTCTGCAAATCAGGTTACAACAACCCTTTATGAATACATAGAGTTGGGGCAACTGTACATCATGCTATGAAATGTACACATTAGAATAGTAAGGTGTTAAAAACAATGTAAATAGCTAATGGCTAGAATCTATGTATGATCTCACAATGGTCATTTACAAAACCGTTATGTATGTAATAGCCTTGTCAAGATGGGAATTGTCAGCTGTTAACATTATCTAATGTATAAGAGCCTTGTCGCTGTTGAAATTGTCCGTCGTGCTGGGTGGGGCTTAAGTTGGAGGTCCAATCAGTGTGCAGATATTGATTAGCGGGAGGCATGCCAAACAGAGGAAGGGGGAAGGAGGAACTAGAAATAATTTAAAAAAAGACGAAGAAAAAAGAGGGGTTGAGAGAAGGAGCAAAGAGGGTGCAAGATGGAGAGAAGAAATAGAGGCAAAAGAAAGAGTGGGCGGAGAAGAGAGTGGGGAGAAACAAAAGATGAACAGAGAAGGGAGAGGGGAAAAGAGGTTGTGAGAGATAAAGAGAATAGAGAGGGAAAGACAAGAGAGGAAGAGAGTGAGAGAAAAAGAGATGTGCAAGAGAGAGAGGGATAGAAGAAAGATGGTGAGAGGTAAAATGATAGAGGGAAAATAGAGAGGTAAGACAAAGGGGAATGAAAGAGAGAGTGATAAAAAGACAGGGAGAGTATTAAAAGAGAGAGAGAGAGGGAAGAAAAATGCAGAGAGAAAAAAGAGACAGAGAAAGGGGCGAGATAGGAAAAACAGAAGGTAAAGATGGGAAGAAAGAGAAGAAATGATGAGAGAGGAAGAGAAGAAAGAGTGGGGAGAAGATGAGAAGAAAGAGGGAGAAAGTGAAGGAAAAGAGAGATGAGGACATGGAAGAAAGAGAAAGGGAGAAAGAGGAAAGATAAGAATGAGAGAAGAGTGAGACTGGAAAGAAAAACGGGGAAGAGAAGAAAGAGGAATGAAGAAGGCAGAAGAAATGAAGAGAGCATAAAAAAAGAGCGAGTGAGCGACAAGAAGAGAACAAAGAACAAAAAAGTGTATGCCATTTATATGATGTGCATATACACTATTTGTACTAATATTAAACTTCTCATTCGTCTCATTCACCAAGACTACTGTATTGCCTCCTCCAGTAAAATTGTAAGAAATACCAAAAGATGTTATGCATAAGTGCTCAGGTGTAGGCATAGAGGAAATGAAGAGAAGGAAGAGAAACTGGAAGAATGAACAAAGAGAAGAAAGAAAGTGAGTGCCTTTTTTATCATGGGCATATACATTAGTTGTACTGATACTAAACTTCTCTTTAGTCTCATTCAAAGACTACTGTAACACCTCTAGTAAAATGGTAAGAAATATCAAAAGGTTTTGTGGGCAGGTGCTTAGGTTGTATGATTGAAAGCAGGAGGAAATTTTAGCATCTCACATTGACCTTCACTGGTTTGTGTAGTACTTTATGAATCTCGGAATGAGAAATGACACCTATTGGAGGAAGACCACTATTGAAATGCTTGTGTCCCAGAGGTTGACAAAGTGTTCCCTGACACCTAACAATGACTATTGTTTGCTGAAGTAAATAGAGATTCCTGTGGATATAGTTCTGTCCAGACTCCAGTCCCTTTATTCTAAAGTATACGGTAAAATCTGGTATCGTCTCACCACCCCCAGACTTTGTCTGTGCAGGAGATGTGTTTAGCCTCCCACTTACCTCCAGTTAGCGCCGGCACTGGCTCGGAGGACGCAGCAGCTGAAAGCACTAGTATTGGTTGTCGGACCACTGAGGAGCAGGACAGCTACTGCTGCAGTTTCTACTATGTTTTTTTCCTGTTTTAGAATAATGCAAGTTTATATGCATTTTTCACTAGTGGGGCTGTCAGAGACAGTAAACTGTCACTTATAACTAAGCCACAACCTAAATCGTATGGGTAGTCACAGCCAGTCAAAGCATTGGGTCTGTGTGCCATCCTTTTCAGGGACCTGCACAAGGGAATATGGACCCGTGAGCCAAGTGATTGTCTGGAATGGCTCCCCTCTACAACCTTTATTCCAAGGTTTCGATAGTTAATGGTATAAGTACATGACATGATCATGCTTACAAAGTATGCCACTAAAAACACATGTTACCCCCACCTCCAAAGTGTGTGGAAAAACTAGATATCACAGGTTGAAAGGTTACTTGCTAAAAGACTGGACCACCTCTGTTAAATAAGTTGTCTAATCACTTGCGCCGCTGACCACTCTAGGCTAAGTAGAAGTCCCCGTAACATTTTACCTCATTTATGCAATTCAAACTCATAATGCTGAGCCATTGCTAAGCTGTACTCAGCCCCAGGCAACTCTCCTCTTGGATTTTGAATATCTTAACCCCTGCAGGACTAAAAGCACTAATTGTACTGTATGTTATGACAGGCCAGGCAGGCCTCGGGGCAAGTGTTCCTTATCAGCTTTCCAAAATCAATTCTGGAATTCATTAAGATTGATGCTACAGCATATGGATATTTTTCTAATTGTATACAACAAGGTGCCTTTTGTATACAAGGTGCACCCGATTATAGGCCGCACTCTTAAAGTAAAAATTTATTTTTAGAGAACAAATACATGTAAGTAGAATGGTAAAACAATATTTTATCTAATGAACAGGAATACATGTATTTTAACATTTTCTATTATGCAGTTTGTCAGCATATGTTATATAGAAACAGAAATGCGGAAAACCAATAGCCATTTTAAGGACCCCCTTAATTCATAATGCACCTTACTTATAGATATGCCACTGTGCCCCCTAGATACGTCACTCTGCTCCCCTGATATGCTTTATAACCCTTGATATGCCACTGTGCCCCCTAGATACACCACTCTGCCCCCAGATATACTTTATGCCCTAAAACAAAACCTAAAAAAACAGTTGAACTCCAAGTTAAGAGAAAAAGTGGCTTAGATAATTCCAAGACTGAAGAAGCTCTGTAGGATGGTAAGGTTTGACACTTTTATTAAAAGTAAGTAACACACCAAAATTGGACAATATATGCTTTATACTCCCAAATATGCCACTCTGCCCCCCCCCGACTCACCAATGCATCCCCAGTCTCCCTGGTGTCTACTGGCGGCGGCCAGTAGACGTCTGCGTGATGCGCGTAGACAACCTCTGCTGCTGCTCACCACTTCCGCCGGGGCTTCTATGCTGGTGCTCTGTCATAGAACCCCAGGCGGAAGTGCAGGCAGCAGCGAAAGTTTTCTGCGTGCATCGCACAGACGTTCACCGGCTGCCAGATCTCCTGCAGCGCTGCGGGGGATCCTCCTCTCTGGCAGCTGGTGAACGTCTGCGTGATGCGCTTAGACAACCTCTGCTGCTGCTGGCCAGTACTTCCACGGGGCTTCTATGGTGGAGCACCGGAAGGTCATTTAACGCCGACGCTCCTTCATAGAAGCCCCGGCGGAAGTGCAGACCGCAACGGCGCCAGAGAGGAGGCTGCCAGAGAGGAGGATCCAGGTCTTCTGCAGAACTGCTGAGGATCTGGATCCTAACCCTTCTGCTTCCCGCAGCACGGCTACATGAAGAAGAAAAGAAGAAAACACCTGTCCTGGGGCTCGGGTGATACAAATTGCGCATCCTTGCACTAAACCCCGATTATAGGGGGGAAAAGTGCGGCCTATAATAGTGCCAATAAGGTAATGATCTGCCTGCAGTTTTACTGAAATTACATTAAAAAAGGTGGCAACCTCTGCAGCACATTTGAAATGGGAAATGTCCACAGCCTTTTTCCCCTTATTATGGGGAAAACCACAGAAGTTGCTATGATGATCTTATGCATATGAAACTCCAGACCAAGTCGTTTTTCACCAATCCGTTAAAGTACATGTACTTTAACAGATTGGTGAAAAAGATTGGTTGTTTACTGTTGAACTGATACAATCACAAATCTTTTGATCGATTAAGGTATAAGGTGTACTTGGGAAGAGTACTTTGGAAACTCTTAATAGTTATTGAATACCGTATATTTTTTCATCAAGAAATATTTTTCTTTTAATTACACCATGCGTATATGCAAGCAAGAGGATGGGGCCAATAAAGTGCCATTGTTAATGAAGCAGTTCACGTCATGCAGCAGGTACTTGAAGAACAGAGGTGTAATTTAGCAAAAAATCATTAACAATGCCATTTTCCTCCAGGATGTCTAACACATCTTCATAGCTTTGCAGTATATTGGTTTTACTTTGTATTGCTCGGCAGCTAACATTTGTAAAGGAAAGGAGGAATATGAGCATTTCAAAAGATCAGTAAAGGCAATATATAATTTGTAGCTGACTGCTAACATTAAAATTATTCACAAAAGAAAGGCAAGAGCTCAGTGTGCTCATAAAATCACATATTATAACATCCTGGGCCACCTAAGGCTTCAGTTTTCTTTAATCTTTTTAAATTAGTTTCCCCCCACATTATACTGCCCTATCAATAACTAGTATTTACTATTAAAGGACATACACTGGAAGAATGGGCAGACTATGAATGGTGTTTGCAAAGAGGTTCTATCTCACTTGTCATGGGGCAAGTAACATAGTTTGAGAATTTCTGATTATGAATTGTTTGCTATCTTTAGAACAATCAATGAAAAGTTGCCTAGAGGTTTATATAGCTCTTTAACTCTGATGTAGATTTACCATAGCACTTTATCAACTGAAAGAACAATAATAAGACAATAAAAGAAAGATTATAAAACTACCACACAATTTCAAGGATTAAAATTGTTAATTCTTGTATAGCTAGAAAAACTATTCTTGTCTTTGCGCAGTCCTAGAATATTGCATTCAGTTTTGTAGACCCCCATCTCCAGAAGGATATTAAGAGATATTAAAACACAAGAGAGAGTTCAGAGAAGGACTGTGAAAGTGGTGAATGGCTTGCACGATAAAAATTATCAGGAAAGACCTAAGGCATCTTATAACTTGGAGAGGGGAAGAGAGAGAGAGAAGGGATCTGATAGACACATTTAAATACTCAAAGGGATTTTAACAAAGTACAAGAGGGAAGCTTATTTCAGGAGAGGAAGACTAATGAGAGGTCGTATACTAAAACTAAAGCGTCGGAGGCTTAGATGTAATGTAAGGAAGTTTTAATTTAGCGACAAGGTGCTAGAGGTTAATACACTCATGGTATAGTAATAGAGTAAGGGAATTTAAAGATGCATGTGATAGGCATATGGCTATTCTGATTCTAAGGTAAGACCAAGGACTAATTAAGTTCTGAGTCTTTACAGCAGAAAAGATGGACTGAGTGGTTATTATTATTGTTATACTTTATTTATAAAGCGCCAACAGATTCCGCAGCGCTGTACAAGGTAAATTTTTTTACAGATAACAACAAGTACAAAATGACAAGCAATTGACATACAGATACAAGAGGAATGGAGGGCCCTGTTCCCGCAGGAACTTACATACTAGATGGAAAAGGGGTAAGAAACAGGAGGTGAGGACTGCGTGGTAGTGAATGATGTTAATGTGGGGCGAGATAAGGGTTGTAAGTGGGTGAGAGGGAAGTTTTGATGTTTATGTCAGTGTTAGACGGCTTCCCTGAAGAGAAAAGTTTTTAGGGAGCGTTTGAAGGAGGGTAGAGTTGGTGAGAGTCAGACAGCATGGGGAAGAGAGTTCCAGAGGGTTGGTGCTGCGCGAGAGAAGTCCTGTAGACGGGAATGGGAGGAGGTGATAAGTGAAGATGCGAGGAGCAGGTCATTGTTGGTTCCTATCTGTCATCTAATTCTATCCTTCTCTAAAAGATACCTACAAAGATCAGGTTTCCACCAGGTTTCCACAGGTATACTTTTTCAGAATACATTTTTTTTTTTTTGGGGGGGGTGCATATTCCTGTGCATGCTGATATGTTCTCATTCACAGATCAAATATGTCTTGCCTCCAAGACAAACTATTAATTGAGCTGTAAAATATGTTAACAGATTTTATTCCTTTCCTTTGCCTAAAAGTAGCATGAAGCCTTGTTTTTCAATGTAATAAAGCAATAACCTGGTGGTGTCAAATGCAAAGAAAATGCAACCCAGGGAAACATGATTAAAGAATCCTTTCTGGAAAAGGTTTGGGCCTTCAGTGGTGCTGTGAATGAGGTTTCTAGTGGTGCATTTAGTAAGAAAAAAAAGTGTTAAATTCAGCAAATGATGCGGAAAAGCACCTTAAAGCAAGTGTTAGGTTTGCAGTGTGATATATGTGTTGCAATTCACAGTGTCCGAGATTCATTCTGTGTGTTTTCTTTGTAATTCTAGCCCCTTTTTTTACTGAAATGAACAATTAGAGAATAAAGATGATATATCTTTATACCTGCTGTTTGGGAATAAATGACTTAGTTTTGTCATCAGGCTTTCAGTGTGCATGCATTGAGAATCTTTTTTTGTTATAACTACCTCGTTTTTGTTATTCTCAACTCATAACAGTTTAAATGTTTTTTGTACAATGTCATGAATATTGTTTACAAGCGTCAGTTTATTATTTAAACCACTTCTTTAAGTCACACTTGATTAAACATGGGACACACCACAATAGTTCCACTACAACTCTAAGTACCGTTGGCCACCTTCTGGTCTGGTTGGGGTCAGTTGTTACCAATCCCGACCTTACGTCTCTTATTTAAGCTCTGAAGTTGAATAGTGCTTTAGAAATGTGAAGCTTTTTTTTTTTTTTTTTTTTTTAAATAAAATGTCTCTGGCCTTCAGCCATCTTAATAGAGAAATTGTGCACACTATACCCATTAGTCTTTTAGCAATGGAATAGCCAACAACAGTTCTTATTTCCCAAATGTGCCCTGAAAATAGAGAATGTGTATCAGCTGGACAGAAGCCTGTCTGTGATAAAACAGTGTGATCATGCTTAAAAGCACCAGTGGTTCTTACAACTGGAAATAAAAACATTAATGGTGATAACACACATAGCTGTATCTTAACAAGCTGGATTCTTTGGGCTATTAGCCTTTATCAACATATTCTGTATTTCTATAAAACCACTATGAATACATAATACACAACCTATAAAAAACTCAAACTAATGTACAACAGACTTTGGAAGAGCTCATAGATGCATTATTACAAATGATGACTGTATCCAAGGTAAGAGATACATTTTATAGCCCCCTGCATTTACTGTGTACTAGTCCACATTGTATGAAAATCTCTATTAGACTTCTTTGATCCCCAAAACTTTTAGGGGGATTATTTAGAAAAACATGTTTTTATTTGTGGCTTGTCTCTTTAGATTCTGTGATGAAGACAAGTTCCTGTTACAGCAGGAAAACACGCTCTATGGGTCATCATTACTAAGGGGTTCGCACAAGCAATCTGAGGAACTCATGACAGCAATATGTAATCTTAATAATGCATCTTCTGGTTGTATCTGTGTAATCATACCTGGGAACTTCTCGGCTCCGGCTACCTGGAGCCTTCCCTTGCGGGACGCGGCCAGGACTTCTGACATTTGTGGGCGGTCCCGCTGACGGTAGGCGGTCCCACTGACATTCAAGGAAAAAATGGGCGGGGAGTGGGGCTTGTCAAGACCCCGTGACCCAGAGGATTCGGGTCTGGACCCAGAGAACCGGAGGAGCAGCACTCACCCGGAAATCTCTGCGTCAAACCCAGAGAGTTCCCAGGTATGTGTGTAATACTAGTTACTACAACATTTCTTGCATTCACCCTTTCCTCACTCAAGAAGCCACAAAAATCCAAATTCATTATCTTATTATCTCCTTACTTGACTATAGCAACCCCCTTCTAGTTGGTATTTCTCTGTCTCGACTCTGTCCTTTGCAACCTTTCCAAAATGTTGCTGCTAGACTTATCTTAACAGTCTTGATCTACTTTTCCATTGTATAAAGCCCTCCCCTGGCTCCAAATTACCTGTAGAATGAATTACATTTAAAATTATTTTACTCACATATACACTCAGCGTCAATATTCAAGAAAAAACTCAAAGCCCACTTCTTCATAGACGCGTACAATCTTTACAACAAAAATTACATCTGTCACTTATTCAACTTCAACTCCCACATAGAGCTATGGCCTTATCTCTCCCTCTTTCTCTATACCTTATGTTTTTCTACAAACCATGGCCTCTAGATTGTAAGCATGCAAGTAGGGCCCTCTTCACCTAATATATCAGTTCGGTTCATGGTCGGTCAAGTTTTAGTTTTGTCATACCCTTTGAATGTTTCTACTGTAAGAGGTGCTGCATAAATTGAGGAGATAGAGCACTGAAATGGGGATTTAGTTGTTTATGAACACCTGTCCCAATGCCATTGTAGGTGATGGATCCCCTTTATTGGTCTACTATACCTACTATACATACCTGGGAACTCTCCGGGTTTGACCCAGAGATTGCCGGGTGAAGCACTGCTTCTCCGGGTCAAGACCCGAATTCCCCGGGTCGGAGGAGTGGGGTCTTGACACGCCCCCTCCCTGCCCATTTTCCCTTGAATTGGGGGTGTTTCCAGCAGACATCAGCGGGACCGCCCACCGACATCAGTGTGCAGTCCTGGCCGTGTCCTGCAAGGGAAGCTCCGCGTAGCCGGAGGCCAAAGGTTCCCAGGTATGCTACTATATGAATTTTATTTAATTCACATATCATACAATTAGTTCTCTGTGCGATGCTCAGCAATATTTCCAAGGCAGTTTCAGATAATTCTCCAGAGAACTGAAGTTACTAAAGATAATGTAGGTAAAAGCATTTCAATGAGATGAAGGGTAAGGTAGAATTAAAATGTTGGTATTTTTTTTTCCAAGCCTTAGAATTACAAGTATCTTGGGATTTTTATTTTCATCTTAGATCACAAGATTCTCTTCAGTGAGCACTAGCTTCAGGCCACTAGAAATTTCAGTAAAATGGGGAACCTGTCAGCTGTATTAGCTTCTGGGCAATCAAGTGCTGAATTTTAACAATCTAAGGATTTTAAACCAAAGTTACTGACTTTTAATTTTTAGAAGTTTTAAGGGCTGCAAATGTCCCTTGCTGCAAACACGTCTAGTTATAGCAATTTGAAAATCTATTTGTGTGAGAAAAGCAAAAAAGTAGAGCTCTGTAATTTTATGTATTGTGATTAGTCTTTATCAGTTTGCATCTGTGAAATGCATGTCTGAATCGGTATAAATATACCATGTCACTGCACTCCTGGAGTTTGTATGTATGTGTGTATGTATGTGTCAGAGTCCGCGTTCTAGACCTGGGCACAGCAATCATCGCTGCGTTGGTGGTCTCCTCCTCCTTCCCCGTGGCCAGCTCTAGGGGTGCATGCTGTGGGAGCTGTGCTCAGTTATTGTGCCTACTTACCGCATCTCCTGAGTGTTCCTATTATCCTGCATTTGTGTACCAGACCCAGCTTGCCTTGACTCCTCCATTTGTCTACTTCCTTGCCCTTTGCTACTAAACGGCTCCTGCATTTGTGTACCCACCTTGGCTATCCTTTACACTTTTTTGCTGACTTGTACGTGTATGATCCTCTGGCTTATCCTCTCGACTACGCTTTTTGGGACTGATCACTAAGTACCTTGCTTGGTTATTATTCCTGCATACTGGTCTCCACTCCCCACCTGTCGCTCCAGACCAACCCTGACAGTATGTTATGTGAGTGTGTGTGTTAGAGGGAGTATGTGTTAGCATGAGCGTGGATATGTGTGTGTATGCGTTAGAGGGACTGTGTGCCTATGTGTGTGTTCATTAGAATGAATGTGTTATCGAGTGAGTAAATATATTTAAATTATTGGGTGGGTTTGAAAATATGTTTGCCGGTGGGCATGTTAGTTACTGGGGAAGTGCAATGGCTACCCTCCAGGCCAGAGGGTGCCAGCTATCCCCTGTTCCTATTACAGTATTACTCGGAATACTTCAGTGAAAAAAACTTTGTTAGAAATCAGAAAGGCTGTGTTAATCATGCACATTTTAGGAACCTTTTGTTGCTCAGAATTAGGTTATCACCTAGATTAAGATGCTACCTTCCCTTTAAATATACTTTGCCTGATTTAGTCTGGTATTTTTTTAAATACAAATTAACACTAGGACAGGATGATATACAATGTGCATTTTGTATTCATGTTAGCAAGTGTTCCCTCTAGAAAACAAAAATACTCTTGATCCACTAACCCTATATTACAACTGGCGTTTTGGTGATGGAAATCTGAGAAGCGCATTGTTCGCTTTTTTATGCATTTCATTTTCTCAAACATAATCCTGAAGTAAGAACCAGTTATTCTGCTTTAAAATGGCATGCTCTCTACTACCATCTGGTGTTAGAATCATGTACTAGCCACCTTTATTTTTTCACTCTATATTTCACTGTGATATTACTTATTTTCTGCCATGACTGATCTCTCCATATCGATAACAAGTATGCTTATCCAGAAGATGCATGGGTAATGTATTAAATATACATTTTTCATTATGTAAAGTCATAAATTCTAAGTCTAAATTTATATTGGCCAGCAGACCCAAAAACTGATTTTTTTATTTTCCGATATCTCGTGTTACAGTCTTAATAAAATCTACGTATTCATGTTTTCTCCAGGGCTGTTTTTTTTTGAATAATATGGCATGGAAATCTGGTATGATATTTCTTTTCTGTATTCTCTACAGGAAAACATGAATTTATTAGCTGTCCCCATTCTATAGAATTAGCTTTGCTTGATATTAAAGAGCTTTACAAAAGGGGTTGATTCAGGGTTTGGCGGGACTTTTTTTATGTAACTTTTGGACCTATTTATAGCTACTCATTTAGATGCGTTTACAAAATGGATACTTTATTTTATTTCTACATTTTATTTTGTAGAACTATGCCCTGATGTTTCTGTACATGTTATTGTTTATTTTAAGGCTTTAGAACACTGTGATATACTCATACCCAGAAAATAATATGATCTCCTAGGAATAAAATGGGGAAAAAGGGACAAAGGGTTTTGGGTCCCAAAGAGACCTCTGCACTTAACAAAGGACACCTGAGATGAATATTATCGTAGGAAATGATTACCTATTTGGGAAAAATCTCCAATAGTGCAGCTTCTCAGTATGTCCATACGTCTGCACGGTCAAATCAACCAGCCTCCTTTTTGAAAGATACACATGCTGTACCTAAATTTACGATTTACGATTTACGAGGATAGCCAAAGAAACTGGCGTTTTTTTCTTTTGGCCTTAGTTGGATTATCATTGCGCTATACCAGACAACAAACACTTTAGGCAAACAGATTGATTAAAAGAATCATTTTACTCTTCAGTGCATTACTTACAGTACATATAGGTCAATGTAATGATATCATAAATGAGGGATACATTTAGGTCATTTAGACCCTGTTTATGTACATGCTTATTTGCAATGCTGGTTTTAAATCCAATATTGTCGATTTAGTAGATACCATCTTGCTGACCCTTCAAAGAAGTATATTTTAAACAGAAAGTATTTATAGTGAGTACAACAACAATTAATGGCTACCTTTATTTGTTGAAACAACCCATTAACTCCAATAAGTAAAGGCAGACTTGGCTTTCAACTGGTTAAATGGAAAGTAGATTGATGATGGGATTTCAAGTGGCTAAATGGATAACATATTGATTGAAAACTCTAAAGTAGTTACATGGGTAATGTATTGCATAAGCGCTCAAGTGGGTAAGTGGATAAGAAGTGGCATGAGCATTAGGTAAATGCTTTTTTTCTTTCTAATATTTTGACCTTATTCTCTGCAATGTTAATAAAATGCTGTAAAAATACCTAATTTCTTATTGTTCATTACCCTTATGTTGAATAATGCATTCAACCTTTATTAATTTATTATTAATGTATTAGATTAAATTAAAAAAATGAACTCTTGATATGGAAATATCTTTTGAGAG
>VKOC01000006.1:16941709-16955327 GCA_009364415.1 Spea multiplicata | reverse complement strand
AGGTACTTACCTGCGGCGAGTCTCCCTGCTCTGCCACCGTGCCGGCTTGTAATTCTGAGCGCCGGAAATTGACGCCACTTCCGGCGCTCAGCATTACAAGCCGGCACCAAGACCGAAGAGGGAGACTCGCCGCAGAGGAGAGAGAGAGAGGGGCGCCGAGCGGGTAAGAGAAAACCACTCAGCGCCCCTCTCTCTCTCTTCCGTTTAAAAAAAAAAACCGCTCGGGGCGGCAAAGTGCCGCCCCTTCCAAAGTGCCGCCTGGGGCAATTGCCCCAGTCTGCCCTATTGTAGGGCCGGCCCTGCAGGGTCAACCAAGCTTACTAGGGTTGACCCTTAATAATGTATAACACTATCAGTGAGTTGAAATATTGAACTCTTCTGCTTTACTGAATACACTCCAAAGTGTTAATCATGTTAAATGAACCTATTTTAGTAAAATGTGACCTGCAGCTCATAAACCAATTCCATTTCATCATGGGCACATTTTTTCATATTTCTTATCAATTTATTTGTTAAGCCTGCTTTTACTGCCAATTTAAAATTTCACATGAAAAATGTTTATTTCTTTTTATATCATGTTGGATTTAATGTATTTGCACATTGTTTCAATTTTACATTCTAGATGACATATGAGTAGCAATATTGCTTTACAATTCTTACTGAATACCACAATCTACAATAACTATAAACACATCGATCTTCTCTGCAAGTTACAATTTCAAAATAAATCAATTAAATATTAAAAATTAGCACAACACTAAGAGATTTTTTTTATGTTTCTCATTTTGTTTGTGAAGACATTTAGGGCATAATCCCCGTTAACCATCTATGCTCTGTCTTGTATCAACAGCTAACTGATCTCCTGCCGTTTGTATTTTTCATATAACTGTAGACAGGATAGGATGGTCCAAATCTTTAGTGAAGTCTTAAGAAGCCATTGTAGTGTTATTTATCAAAATAACAAAAGTATCTTGACTTTTGTCTTCATGTCTGCTAGAAAAGCCATCAACAAAAAAGCATTGTTTTATCCCAAATACTCTGCTTTATGAAACAGCAACATCAGCAGAAAAAGTAATATGCTGTGTGTGATACATGAGCTCCAGGAACTTTGATATTGAAATAGGTGAGCACATCAAGCAATAGCTGATAGGTGTTTGGGTTGAAGTGCTCTGGACAGTTATTTATGTAGTTACTGACAGCAATAAATGTACTTTTTACTTGAAAATACATGGGTATTTATTAAAACAAAAAATAAATTGACATTACAACCTTCGCTTTTGCTTGGCAGCGTAGCCAATATTTTCGACTTTGAACTTTTGTGGCAAACTGCCTACTTCACGTACTTGGAAGCCAACGTCATAAACCCAACAACAGTCAAGACTTTGGACGCCAAGATCTTTATCACCACCATACAATCTATTTGGAAGGTTGTCAATCTGACCTTCACTACTACACATTACATTTGTTACTCAGCAGATTCTGGTATTTCAAATACGCAATGCCTTTAAAGGTGCTGTTCTGCTAAGACAAAACATTAGATGAACTCTCTAGCATGTTATTTAGAAGTGACACTTTATTGCTTCCTTTGAAGCTTTAATCACACAAAAACACCAAGGTAACTTTCAGTTTCTAATCAGTGAGTGCTTTTTCTGTGACAAGAAAGCATTCCCTGAATAAGGCAGAAATCTACATGATGAGAAAAATATTTCTAGGAAGGATTTTGGCATTCAGCAGCACTAGGAACAACGTTTTCAATGTTACATTTAGTTTAAAAAGTGTTAACTTCAGCACAGTAGATGGAAGAGCACATCTAAAGTTGTATGATTATACCACCCAAAACTCAACGGGCCTATGTTTGTTTCAGTTAGAAAACTTTCAATTGCACTTATCTGGTTAAAACAGTAATGAAATATAAAACGTGTGGGATAAGCATAAGGCAGTACTAAATATAAGGACACACTCTTCTATGTTTCTGTGTTACAAAATACATCTCAATTAAATAACCATAATCATCCATCCTGATTAAGATAAAAATACATTCTACACTTGGGACAATAGGGTAGCAAAGCCCCTTACCATCACAGCTAGGAAACAGAAAGCCAAAACATAGTATTAGTATTATTCATGCCCCTAACAATAGGACTGTGTGCTGCCTAGAAGAACTGTGTCAGGTGTTTTGTGATTACTATCAGGGATTCTATAGAAGAGATTCAGATTCGTAAATTAGAGGGCAGAACTACTTAAATAAGCTAAATCCCCTAAAATCACAAATTATCATTGAGATATTTTAAATTACACAATTCAGTAAATGGAGGTCTCCAAAGCTATCTTAAAAATGGGAAAACCCCTGGCCTCGAAGGATATTCCGGAGAATTCTGAAAAAAGTTTGCAATCTCACCTAACCTGTTCAATGATGTCTTGAGAGGCACACAGTTACTATGTATTAATTATTTAACAATCTTTGGGGCTGTGGCTAGCTGGGTGGTATGTCGGGGTAAGTTTTAGTTTTTCTTTAATTTAATTGTTTACAAAAGTCTATGGTTTTTTAAAATACAATCAGTAATCGATGACATGAGGATGGCCAGATACCAATCTACATTCATAAGATGTTTATTTGGGATTACATGTGAACATTTTTCTTTTTTCCCTTATAAAAAAATCAGTAGAAAAAGGAAATGTGGAAGAAGGAAAGGATATCAGTTTGATCATATATTGCCATGTACATGTGCCAAGGCACAGTTATATCCTGCTCTTTTCTATGTATCATCCACTATCATAGGATATGATGTATCATCTAGTGCAATTGTGCTTTGTTTTACTTGATGTCTGTGACATCTCAATTTTTCATCCTCATTAAAAAGGAATTATAAAAAAACTCAAAACATTGAGAACAGGAAATCAAGCAATTTAGATAACCATATGAGGTGAAATACTTTGTATTTATTCCGATATAAAGCCACAATGATAAACATGGTGTGGTTATGTGATATTTAGAGGGATGTTTCATCTGCATGGAGTAGTTCCTACAAAAGTCTACTGATGGAGAAGGAGAAAAAGAAAGTAACTCCCCCACACTACTTAGGAACAGAAAATTAATATTGTAAATATGTCTTAAAACAGATTGTAAAGTGTTGATCCAATTCCTGAAAAAATTGGTTTTATGAGACATATCTCTAAACACAATCTTCCAAACTGTTCTCCTAAATATAGCTGTGCAGTTAGCTTCTTGATCAAGACAGGACAACTACAATCCCAGCTGCACAAAACAACCTGACAGATATATTTTATGTATGAACTAACAGAAGATTCTGTACCATTATTACAAAATATTAACTCTTAAAACTTACAGTACATAAAATTAACAACAACATGAACACATAAACATGACACAGGTAGGGAACAAGAAAAGGTACCTTAAAACCATCAACACAAATAGAGATAAAACATTGTTATATATATATATAATATATAAATATATTTATTAATATATATATATATATAGTGCTTTAGCGTCATTTAGAATTAATGCTATTGTTAAGATTACTGGATTATGAATGAGAGAAATAAAGAGAAACTAAAGAGTTTAAGTGATTCATTATGTTTCCCTTCTGATGGGAATTCTGATATCTTTGACCATTATATGTTAATATATATTACATGTTTTTATTATTGCTTGGTGTTTTGGAGTACACTGGTAAGAAAACACAGCAATATTAAAGATGTAAAGTTACAATGTCTCAAAGTCCAAATCAAATTGGTATTGGGATTAAAAATTTACACAAACCTTTTTATGATCTACCTTTCACAGTATTCACATATCTTGAATTACAGTATATAAGCCAACAAAACAAGTATTATAAAATGCAATCATCATACCCAGTTTTGGTTTTCTTGTGCCGGTTTCATGATGATGAAATAAGCTAACATTTCAAGGTGTTTCATTTTCCAGGGCAGAGAATGAGGAGGTATAAAGACATGCATGAATATGTATATCTAAGTAGTCAGAATAGTCAACATAGGGGCAGGGAGCACATGTACATAGGTTAGATGTTAAATGAAACAGGAGAGCTGGTAATGTATCCAAAATTGATGGCTGGGTTCCTTCCACAAAGTTTTTGGGGTCTTTCTGACTGCCTGTCAGGAAACAGCTACTGAGACTACCTGGAACCTAGCGGTCTGTAACTCTTCTTGCAAAGTTACTAGTTGCTAGTCTGCAAATACCTACAAGGAGAAGGATAGGCAGGGCAACTACCTCCCCTGTAAGTCAAGCCAGGGAGCATAGCAGGAAACCCCTTAGGCAGATAGCTAGGAGTAGACAGACTATACTGTATTGGTACTAGATCGGGTGGATTACAGAGCAGCAGAGAAAAAGGTGGGAACGAGCCAAGGTCAGTAACTGGTTTTCAGTTCGGGTGAACAATGATATGTAGCACAGAGTCCGAGAACATGTCAAAGTCAGCAATAGATCATCAGCGATAGGTAGTGCAGAGTTAGAGGATAAACCATGCTTATTAAATCTGTCCAAGAGAAACCATAGGGCAGACACCATTAGGCAAACACCATAATAGCAACCAGAAGAGGTACAGGAGCAGGGAATCGGGACCTAGTGCAGGATTTAGGGATAGGATCAAGGGGCAGAGACAAAAATGCTAAGTTGCAGTGGGAAGTAAAAAGACCACTGAGCACCTTATTTAAGGTGTCAGAGTCTAATATATAGTGTCCCAGAAGCCACTAGGGTTCAGGCCCTTTAAGTGAGTTGAGGTTGGCGAGTGTGCGTGTAAGAGACTAAATGCATCACTTATGGAGACAGTGACCAACCAGAGGATGATCCGGGATGACGGGGATGATGTTAGACGGAAGGTTGCTGGGAGCAGCCGGTGTTGCATCTTACTTTACCAATAGGTACACCATGATTTCCACAGTAATTTTAGGTAGCATTAGTACAATGATGGAATGTAATCTGTGTTCCGCGTTCAGCGGCACGGTTCTGGAATAGGCCGCATCCCCCGGTCTCCATTATCGTGCATGCCGTGTTTGGCAAGTGAATAAGAGTGCTGCAGCTGGTGCAGACCATGTCCTACTGCTCGATGGCACGCCCTCGTTGGTGGAGAAACTAGCACAGCTTTGATGTCTGTACCTATACAGTCACCACTCCCCTTCTGTCCTTGGTACAGCTCATAACCTTACTTGAACCTGCTTGACCTCCTGGCTTTTGACCTTCCTTTGGCTTGCCTACTGCTCCATGACCTTGGCTTGTTAACCCTTCGTGATCCTGTGCTGCATGTCCTTGACCTTCTGGAGTGATTATCTATTTATTGATTTGGACTGCCTGTAATAGATTGTTTACACCTCTTGCCTTACAGCTCCCAACCCAGTGCCTACACATCTCCTGACACACTATTTGACTGGTCTTGTTCCTTGGGCTGAAATCTATCATCTCTCAAATTACCTCCAGATAATTAGCTATGAAAAAACACAGACACCTTGTGATTCACATCCTATAAAGATGGTGTTCATTTGTAAGCCATTGTCCTAAACTGTAAGCCAACACCATAGTAAGTTTTAAAAGTAACATTCAGAACGTCTTTGTGCAAGACAACACCATAATGGTGTATTTAAAAGAAATAAAACCAGAAAAAGAACATTCTTACTGTAGTAAACATTACCTGCTGTTTTTTTTCCATCTAACAACTTTGCAATTCTAACTTCAGCTAAAAAAAAGCGAATTTACGAAAAATAATAATAAACTAAAGACATTTATGTGATTCTGGGAATCATTCTGTAGCAACTGCAAATATAGATCTAACAAAACAGAACTATCAGGAGTGAAAACATATCCAGTAATAACCTATTATTTCATCAGCTCTGTGGTATCTGTAGAGAGGGATGTTGGGATGCTCTATACCAGAGAATGACTTTTATTTTCTCTTCAGATCCTGTTTCCACTAAAAGTAGCTATTACATTTAGGAGCATTTCCAAAATCGTAATCTGGATAATAAAGTAATGTCAAGCTTAACTCTGTCTCATGATACATCTGTTATTGTAGTTCCAACCCCGTATAAAGATTACAACATTGATGAAAAGGTATTACAAATGCTCTTAATTCAATTTCACAGTTGTGCTGATGAGCACAGTAAGCAATATCATATAGCACATTTTAAGAATTTTAACGTATCTCCAAATGTATCCAAGCCACAGTTAATGGAGACACAAAAGGAAGGAGCAGAATAGTGAGAAAAGAAATGTGGTCTATGTAGAAATATGAACTTTAATTCAACGAAGCTCTGTTGAAACCAAACTACACCAGTTCCCATGATGCTCCCCAATAGTAGGCACTATACTTTTCTCAATTTATTCTTAAACAGAACATATCCTCTGCTTCTTTTCACTTTCCACTTCTAGCATTGTCATTCTATTTTCCATATGCATTGTTTGACACAATGTATATTGTGACATCGGTGTATCAATTGCCCCACGCAACACCTGTGCTAATAAGAGACAATAGCAATCCGCATAGCTATTAGTTAAGTAGCCAAAGCTCTAAAACAACAGAACTACCAACACTAAATATGTTATGCTATGGTTAAAACTTCCTTGATGGTAAAAAGATAAGGTGACAACATTTTCCATTTCAAAAATGTCTAATTTTGAAAGTGGTGGTGCAATGCATGAATAATTTATGCCCAAAGTCCACAATAAAAAAGTATCTAGCTTTAAATAGACTCTAATATAGTATATGGTCGTACAATCCTGAATAATATGATGGCACTATATAAATAAAAATAGTAAAGGCAAAACACACTTGCGGTTTGGTATAAAGCAAAAATGTTGATATTGCTTTACTTGTTCAGTTCAATTTTTTAAACAATTATAGATGTCCTCATTTAAGCATATCAGATATATGTGCCAAGCCTTTTCTACATTTTATGTGCTTTCAATAGGCAGTTTAACTGAGAATCTTTGTACAAGGATTAGTTATTTATCTACTGCAACATAATTACAAATACTCAAAAGGATAATTCATTTTTAGTGAGAAAGCCTTGCTGTATTAGACATCAAAAACAATGGAGAAAAAACTGTAGAAGGTAAGTGCAGCAGTGGCTCCCAGAGAAAAAAAAACTGAGAAAGAAACTGTCAACAAGTAATACAAGTAATGGCAAGGGATAACACGTAGCGAAACAGAATAGCTAATAACAGGATGGCACAGCATAGGAAGACATGAGGGAATATGAGTTAGAAAAACATTAGAAAGATTCAGGGACACAGCCAGAGCAACTATGTTTCAGAGAAATATACAAGATGTAATACACGTCTTGTATTATTTTTTTTTCTTGGTGGTCAAATCCTACCTATCTCCTCTACAACTAGTAACACTACATTTCTTTGGAAGCTCTGGGCATTACAGACGATTAACAGCAGCCTCCAGGGCAATGCTTTATTCTCTGGGTGGGGAAGCGGTATTTGACTCTGCTGATTTATTTCCCCTTTCTGTCTTAGAAGATCCAAGTGACTTCGGCACCTACCCATTTACACTGTGATGGGAACTCACACTTAGTTTGTGATGTCTCTCAATAAATCCTGCATTATGTAGCTTTCATAATACAAAACAGAGTGCATAATATCCTAAGTGAAACTGGACAGTACAGTCAGTGCATGATACCATAACTCATACAAACCACCATATATTCCACTAAGCAGTAGGAAATTAGCTAAAAAGAGATTTAATTACTTCAAGTCAGTCCACTTGATTTCCCCTGGTTTGGAACACATACACATAAAAAACCGAACAATAAATAAATACCTTTACAATTATATAATGATAATAATAATAATAAAATGTCATCAGATGAATTGACCCAGAGAGAAATCTTTTTGATTTGTAGAGTCATCTAATTTGTGGTGTGAAACTGTAAGTGGTATGGCACATCCACAAATATAACTTATTGACAAAAAGGGTGTATCACAAGTGTACAGGGCCCCATTTAACAAAATGCAAAGTAAGTAGACAGAAGAAAAATCTAAATCAAACCAATATTTGGCATGACTGCCCTTTACTTTCAAAACACCATCTATTCTTCTAGGTTAACCTGTACACAGTTTTTTTTAAGGAACTCTGCAGGTAGGTTGTTCCATCCTTGGTTTCTCTGTGGATTTAGGCAGCCTCAGTTGCTTCCCTTTCTTCGTGTAAGCCCAGACTCAATGATGTTGAGATCAGGACTCATACCACTAACAATAAATACTGTTGCTTATATTATTATAAGCAGCAGTACTTCGTGTTAGGACCCACCTACATTGGAGTACTTTGGTGTAGTGGTGGGCCACATAATGTGACTAAAACTAGCCTTAATAAAAACTATAGTTTTGAGATATCATAACCTGCTTGATGTGAGAACGCTGATCGCTTTAGATTGTGTACTGTATAACTATTCAGTCTTCAGCATCACCCCCTTATAATTAATGCTAGTTAAGGTGCTTCCCCTTTTGTATTTTTTTTCTATGTATGTGTGTGTATATATATATATATAGATATACACACACACATATATATATATATATATATACACACACACACACTAACTGACCACTTTAATAGGTACACCTGTTTAGTTGCTTGTTAACACAAATAGCTGATCAGCCAATCACATTATTTCTAATAATGCCACATCAAATCAAAGAGTGTCTAACTTGTTAACACTTTACATTATTCAAGCTTGGATATGTTAAGTCATTAATAGAATAATAGTATATTTTAAGAAAAACAATGTTTGAGAGAGCAAACATATAATCATAAAACATCTTCATTTATATAGCACACATAAGACACAATTGAAAATTGTCCTTCAAACCTTCAATGTCAAATAACCAATTATGACATTACATTGCAATAGGCAAAGCTATAGGATAACAATGATTACTTACTTTGGATGTGTAAATTGGTCAACTAAGGACACTTGTTCCACCAAATCCCCTCCGATGTTACGAACTAAGTCATAGAAATCATTTTCTGAATAACCCTCTCTGGGCAACCAGAACGAGATGTCGTTGGTCAAAGCAGGATATTTGCTAAATGTCTGCAAATTAAAATAAAACATTAATGTGGTGCAGATTTAGATCATTTTGTAACTCATGTATCACAATAAACTTACAACAATTACGCCAAGTGTACACATTTTATACGGCAAATTGTGTTGAGAAAAAAACAACAAGTATAATTGATTGACACTTTATGATGATAGGAAGCTCTTTTGCCAGGTTTACAAAACAAGTTATTTTATTACACAGGGTACTTTATCACAATTAAAATATATGGGGCACTTTCACTGCGAGATGTTTCACTTTCCCTAGTCTTGTGATGGCAGCCATCCTAATAGTTGCCTGCAGATACATATTGGTTTATTTAGGGTTGTACCAGAATATGAGATACTTTAATGGTCACAGCTGCTGACTAGTGCAATTGCTAAACAAAGCCAGTTCCCCCTCGGCTTAATTATTGTCAACTCTCATACCGAATGACACACCGAACAGAAATAGGTTTTGTTTCCTCTGCCCCGAAAACCTAGACGTCAGCACAAGAACAAGATTCCTCTCGAATAATAATATGAGGTAGATAGGGGTAATAACACTAGGAGGAGTAATAAGGATACAGATACAGGTACACCTGGCAACATTAGTGGTTCAGTTGGTGTATCTGAGCAAACAATTGCTGTGTTTCGATGGTTGTGTAGAAGAGCAGGCATGAATATCCAAGCGCTGTCTGAAAAGGTTTGGCATATCAATGTGAACCTTGAATTCTGAAGAGAAAACCAACAGTTTTCAGGCATGACTATGAAGAGATTATAACTACATGAGAAGAGAGGGAAAATACGGAACACCATCACACAATATAGTGATTTTAGTAAGCAAGAAGAATAAGGATGACTGAGGGAATTGGTCGCATTGATAAAGAATGAATAGAAAGGATAGTACGGAACACAAAAAAAAACACCTAGAAGATACGGAAGACTATTGGGAAGGCTTTATTAAACTTTGAATTGAGGAGGATGTTAAATTGGACAATCTGAAGGGATGGGGTTAAAAAGGAAAAAAAAAAAAGGATTGCAACTGGAGAGACAGTGACGATTACCTTGAGCCGAAATTGGAAAACTATGGATATAACAGTAAAAACATGCAGTACGTGCAAGATTTTGAAACTGACAACAAAAATTCTCTAACTTATGTACATTTGCAAAAGGATACTAAATGTAGTATTTTATGATACTAGTCACCCATGTAACAATAAGCTAAGAGTTACAAAGGTTATTAAAGGGCTACTTTTTAGTTTTCATTAAACTGCTAATACTTATCACATTTATGCTATGGCACAGTATCGGCCTCCTTATATTCAACTAGGCTCGCAAAGGGTTAAACTAAAATGTGCAACAAGTAAAATAATGCGTCGTCATATACAAGCTGGTTGCTGTACTAGTGATAAAACCAGGTAACTTTAGACATATAAAGTACAACTGCAAGGTTAACATTGCAATCAATCATTATCAAAAAGGCATATTAAATTCATAAACCAAAAAGAGAATGTGAGGCTTTCTGTATCTTTTGAAACATGGACATACATAAACCATGCTTTGTATCTTTGTGTACCTAAAAAATACATGCCTCATTCATTCCGTATTAATGAAATCCTCGGTGAATCAGCTGTGAAATCAAAGGGATTTCACAGCCTGTTATGTGGATAAACCTGTCAAATGAATTAATTTTCCCAAAAAAGAGATACAAAACAGTATGAGGGAACTACCTAGACACAGACATGAGTGGCATATATTAATCTTGTTTCCAACTGTCGGGTGGAATAAAAAGACTCATAAAATGATTGCAGTTCTAATAAAAAAAATATTATAATTATGGGAATAGCAAAAGTAATAAACAAAGAAAAGGAAAAAAAGAAAACATGAATAAGATATTACTCTGCAAAAAAACAAAACTGTAGACATTTAGCCTCCCTTCGGTGGAACAAATAGTTTACCTGCTTTAGATATCACTTTGAAATTAATTTGCATAGCTTTCATCTAGGAACCGGTTTTTGCTTTTCTTCATGCCAAGACCCTTCAAGGTTTTCTCATGTTTTCTTTTTTTGTTCAGATAATATTAGAAACACAAAAAAACAATATATATTTTTTTTAATTAGTCTGGTGCTTTGAACTTTTTAAAGAAATCACGAAGGTAATGTAGGTGTGAGTGTGTGGGTCTTAGTACTAACCACTAGTATGAAATATTGTAAGGCACTCTATAACAACTACATGCAATTTATACATAGATGGTGACATTGTGATATATATATATATATATGTGTGCCACCACACAAGGCCACTTATTTTGTCTATAAAGCCCGTCATTCGTCTGTAACAGAAAAATATATTTGATTACTAGCAATAGGGTTATCAAGGCACTTGATTACAAGGAGAAATCCATATTCCTTGAGAAGAACTCGCACATGCCCTTCCGGGTTCTTAATATGCTGGCATACCTCTCAACATCTGGGGTAGTGGTTAAAGACATGGGCAGCAAAATATTCTAGCCTCCGATCTCCCAGATCCATGGAGGACTGAGCCGAGAAAATAATTTTACCACAAGGCACTATGGCAAGCAATAGGTAAGTGTGAGGTAGGTAGACAATAGAACACAGATCACTAGGGTTGTAGAGCACAAAAAGACAATAAACATGTTATAATACGCATTATACCACAGTACAATCCAAGAATGCCTTCTTGCTGAAGCTCCCCAATAATCACACTTTGTTTAAACCCATACAGAATTAAGAAGGGTTATATATTCATACATGTTTTTACTTGGTCTGGTAACAAAGTCATTCTCTTCACCCAGAAAGCCTCTATGTACCCAAGTAGCAAGAAGGTATCTATCACCAAACAACACTACGGTCAAAACACTAAAAACCAACACTATAAGATGGGGAACCATAATTGGCTTTTTGGATGGTGACTGCCAGAGACAGATAATAAATACTTGTACTGCAAAAGAAAACATGCTAACTACATATAACTGTGTGGCTACTAAAAGAACCCGTCTTCTATATTCTAGGCAAATTTGAGAACATTTCTGGAGAGTGCAGGGCAATTGCATGCAAACCCCTACTTCTATATCGAAATGTCTGAATTGCATGTTTGCCTGTGTGTAAATTGATGTGTGTGTGTGTGTGTGAAGGGAGAATGAAGTATAAAAACTCAGAAAGATACAATCTGAGATTTATTACCAACTGTAGACATTTCCAAAGACGCACTTAAACAGTACTTTCACTAGAAAATTGCAACAAATCATTATATAATATCAAAACAAGCCACTTTTATATATACTGCTCTACCTTTTGTCAACATTCAGATGTAAACATATGGTTCTTAAGTGTATCATTTAAACCAAATCTCTGTTCATCTATCTTGTAAAAAACGTAATGTTACTCTATACCCAGACGTTTTAGCGTCTAAGAAACAATATCACAATATGTCTCTGAAGAGGTAGAAGACTCTGAGATTATTAACCCTCTTAGCACCACAGTTCGTTAGTTTAAAGAGGAACTCCCAACTTCCTTTGTCTTTCTAGGCGATGCATATTTATACTGAGGAGTAATGTAATAAGAAACCTGTTCTTTACTCTACCAAGGGATGTATTAAGCCCTCAACAGTTGCCTGTTGCTGTCTGAGACCCAAAATCTGACTTCTTAAGGGCACACTGCATCTTTAACTGCATTCTAAGGAGGCTGTGCCCATTCGGCACAGTACTCCTTAGCTTAAATGGACCGGTTGAGAGATCAGAGATTTATTTTGTAACTGGCCCACTCAGCAGCAGCAGCACATTGAGGTAACTGATCATGCAAGAAGGTGATCTATGCTCTGGTTTGCACCAGAGGGATTGCTGCCCCCTGGACAAGCGGTCTTCACTGATTCAGAGAGTGACAGAATTTGTAGTCCATTGCTACAGTGGTCACCTTCAGGTCTCGTAACAGGTCATGTAAGTCAATGATATGATGTAGTGTTTTGAGGACACATATCCTGACAAAACAACTAGGTTTCTCCCAAACAGTTTTAGGAATGTTCAAGAGGGATATGAAAGTTTGTGGCTTCATTTCATCAATGAAAATACAATTTTTTGTAACAACTGTATAGTGGTTGTTTGTATGCATTTACCTCAATTATCATGAAATACACTAGGTTCTTATCATACTGCCTAGCAATGGACAACAGAATGCCTTAGTCTTCATCACCCTGGTGGGTCCTCTGTCTAATTACATTTTACAGAAAATGGACTTAATTTGCTTTGAAGGTTTCTGGAAAGTTAGAATAAGCAATTCTACTTGTTATAGATGGGGAATATGGAAACAATCAATATTTATAAGTTATAAAGGAGATCAGGTGTAAAGTGCTAAATGTTGGAAAGACAACAGAAATATTGCACTTGCACCACTATAAGTAGAATTTGCCCTGGTCTCCATGGTGATTGCTTACTATTTCGAACTTTAAAAATATGGCTGTTCACTTCCCTCTCTAACAATCAAGTAAATAATTACAGATAGCAGTATACGTAAAACCAAGGATTGTCTGATACATATGGTAA